>CM062851.1:27695543-28895543 GCA_031772225.1 Eubasilissa splendida | reverse complement strand
AGACGGGATTGACTTTGACAGTAGTAGATTTGACGTACCGACAACAACAAAAAGTCACCATTATATTTATTATTTACCATATTAAAATGTACTACTAATCACACGACCGGCCCTTAGTTATTTTATAAATCCGTACGACGAACCCGTCTCTTAATGCGTGTTATTTTTATCCAAATGCGATTAGTCGATACGACGGAAAACCTTTTGAAATTTAAGAGTATTAAAATAAACGTTCGTTTAAATAAGATGCCGACACGATTGACAGATTGCCTCAAAGGCATCTTACAAAATCGAGAAGATAAATGATAACTTGCGTAACTTAAAAATTTAATTACATTTATTATTTGTTCGCATAACGAACATCAACTGAGGAAAATAAAGTATACTAGGTTGACGGTATGTAAGTTCCCAAGTACACGCAATCATGACAGAGTGGTCCTAGTGTGTCGGCCTCTGTAAATTGCATGAGCAACTCTTCATATTACTTAATTTGCCTAAAACTCAACTGACATTACTCTAGATCAGTAATTATGTTTTTATCGTAATGATATCTTATACGACTAGAACATCTTTCTCATATTTATTTGGACAAAGATACTTCTTAACATTTCATACTCCAATACTAAGCAAATTCGATCACATGCTTTTTTTCAAAATAAAGTTTATTGAGTAGCTGAGAAATCACGAGGAAAAGTTGCTTCAGTGCTTTTATACCAGAGGGAGTTGAATGTTGGGGATACTTCTGTTTGTGCTATTATTACCTGTGTGTGTGTGTGTGTGTTGTGTGTGTGTGTGTGTGTGTTATATATTAATAATAATGCTTCTATATCCATTTTTGCTGTGTTTTCTAAATTATTTAGAAAATATTATAAAATGTGTTTCCCTAGATCAGGCCTATTATTCATCAAGCATTACTAAGTTATTTATAAGTGTGTTTTTTTGGTTATCTATTAATGTAATTGTGGGCGTACTAACGTAGATTAGTCATTGAATCGCCATGCGTTAATCTTGATGGATTCATGTGGCGGCAGCGTTTTAAATCATATTGTAGATTTGTACGTACGTTGCCGTGATATATTTTTATTTTTTGTATGGTAACTATCTTTTCTCTAAGCGTCAGTGATAAGAAAACTATTATTATTCCTTGCGGTCTCTCTTTTTTTATTCTCAAAGAATTTCAAAGACAACCTGATCGGGTCCTGTACAATGTATTTTGAAACCTTTCCGTGATAAAATGTTATCCCACGCGAAATTCGGTTGCGGCATCTCTTATAGAGTCCAAACAAAAATTCTTCTTTATAAGCGTACTGTGTAGTGTTAGAATTAAATTAATGTGACGCCCAACTTTGCAAATGGGATTTGTTTTAAGCTAACTCGGTTTTAAGTGTAAAAGCGGGGATTGATTTTTTTTTAGAGAATTTAAATTATATATAAATATATATTGCAGGGTTGTCACACTTACAAATAAAATAAATATGGAAGCGTTTTGTTCACTTATTTATTTTTTAATAGTATTTTAGTTTTATTTAGCGTATATAGGATAGGTTACGTGCCGTAACAGTATTAATATAAACATTTTTTGGAGAAAAAATAAAAAATCTTAAACACAACATACTTCAAATTCGATCACACGTGTTAGATACATACATTGATGCCGGAAAAATTCTAAAACAGGAAGGAAAAGGCACTCACCACCGATCCGATTCTGCTGGCACCTCCAAATGTGGACTGTATAAGATTTCACACACAATATTTCGGTTTACACAAAGTATGGAAGTCTCAGATTTTTTATAACGGTGTTCGAACCGTTCCGATACCAGGCCGCCTATCGACTGACTGGCGTGGCCGGAGGGGAAGGGAAGGGGGTGAGAGCACAGAGCATTATTTCATTCAAGTAATAATATATTTATATGGCAATCAATATATATCCCAAACATCACATATATTTCGCTTTTTGCTTATCCATACATGTTCATGAACAGCTTTTGCATGATCAGTATTGTAGATAATCTTATAGTTATGGTGAGCTGGACACAGCACTGAATGCACCGGGCAGAACGTTCATTACTGAACCATTGTAACTAGCGACTCCGAACCGATGCACATTGTTACACTCCGAACTCTGTACTAGCATTCCATATCATATATGATGCTCGCATAATTTTATTAACCTTTGCAAAACTTAGTTGAATAAATTCAGCACCTCTCGCACATTAAATTACCTATTGTTTAAATTGCTCCGCTACTGTCTGAATATACTTTTCTTCTTCTAAACAAGTAATCCGTGGTGTATCTCGAAACACACGAACACGAATGGTAAGCCATCTTGGGGGTCGAATTATTATTTACACATACGATTCTTTCAATTGCCATAATATACTATACCTCCAAGATATCAATATCTAAATGTATATGCATTTATTATATATTGATTCAATACGTCAATATTAATATTACACAATTAATCAAGTCAATGAAACCGTTTGTCTTTATGTTAATCGTATTTTAAAGCTAGCCATTTTTTTATACGTCATATTTCCATGGTCAGTATGGTGGCGCACATCTTCTCATACAATACGGCATGCTTTATATGATATAATTAATATACAGTACCTACAATCTCTGTAATCCGACCTTTTTATAATTCGTCCGTCCACTAATCCGACTGTAAGATGCCGCGATATTTATTTCTGTACGTGTTTGTGTTATGAAAAAATATAAATAATCACATAATGTGTATTCAAAACATAACAAAGCGAGCAAAATATGCGGGTAGCCAGCAGCGGCTGCCATTTTCCCGTGCTTCACGGGACGTCAGCATTTTTTCGGTCATCGGGAACTGCAGTAGATAGAAATATTATTGCGAACTCCAGTCGTGTACAACCCTGTTTCTAATAGTCTACAAATCTAGTGCATGACTTTAGTAAAATAAAGCATTGACATGTTTTATTGATGTGCCACTTGTTTAACCCTTCAAGACTAATTTTAGTATGACATCACATATATCTGATCGTCATACAGATTTGAAACGAAAATTGTATCATTTTGGATATTCAAAAATACACCGTAAATGTTTTACATAAAAACTGCTTTCGTTTATAAAATTACGTCACTTATGGCGTTGTACCATTGTGAAATATTTCAAATTCATTTCATCATTATTATCAATATCATGAAACCAAAATAAACTACTATTTTTTTGGAATTAGCCAGCATTATTTCTTGAATTATCCGAAGGCGTAAGCGCGTTCTAATGCATTTAAGGAAAAATATGATAAGAGTGTTAGTTTGTCTTGTTTTTAGCATATTTTTGTTAGTTTTTATTATTCTTTCTTTAACACTCTTTATAGATTATGACGTTATATTTGGTACCTACCGCGCACGAGATGTATTGGGAGTTGACATTTAAAACACTGTACCTCGTAAGAAAAAAATTCTCGCTAGCGTTCTTTCTTTTAACGTGGTGTGATTTCGTATTGAATTAAGGAAAGGTGAGAATAATCAAATATATTAGGCATCTGTGTTATTCTGCACCATATTGTAAGATTTGTTTGCTATTTTATTTGTATAATTGCAGGATGGACGCATCCTTTCCTCACATGACAGCAGAGAGGTTATGTAGATGACAATACTTTTTATGCGTGAAGAATTTCTCCGCTTTATAATTTAACAAGATATAATTTTTTAATAACATAAAACAACTCTTGCTAGACCCTGTTGACGGCTATTTTGTGGCTGCTATACGACTATAGTATATATTTACAACATGCACTGTCTATACGAAATAGATGTTCGCGAATGTATTTAGATGAAATGTTGTTATATAATGAGGACTTAATTTGAATTAAACGATTTGTTTTCAAAAATTTTGAGTACGTGTATCTTTACCTCGAACCACAATAGTTGGTAATAATACCACCATATGTTTGGGAATTCATTTAAATAAAAATTTGCGTTCGGTACCTAATAAGGTATTTTGTTAACGTAAGTTGAAAAAAACCGGTTATAACTTTGCCGCGCTGAAATATTTTATTCCACGCGGCAAGTAGAAAAATAAGTGGGAATATTGCCGACATTGCGAATGACTACAGATGCAGGTACGTTGTACCTTTTTTTTAAAAATAAATCATTCTTGCGGTCACTTCACGCAACTTCTTCATTCCGACCTGCTGAAGCCTCAGAAGTTAGGCTAGCCTCACACATTGTGTATATATACACATGTACGCACACATGTACACACACATCTAAAAGTTTTGTTTGCAAAAATGACGCAAGGTTAAATTTTGCATTTACGAAAATTTTTTGCGATTGTATTACAAAATGGACGAATAATAGACTTTTGATTATCTGGAATGGTAGGGAAAAAACTGACCCGTATAAAACCGTTTTTTTTTTTACCATTTAATTTACCTCAAAAGTAAACCCTGAATCTAAACGTAACCAAATAGAAATTTACGAATACATTATCGACCAGGATTTCAATTTTTATTTTCTCTTATGTATTATGTATTACTTTTGGCACATATTAAGAAATTGAAGGACTAATTATTTTCAAAATTTAAATGAAATGCTGAAATTCGAGTACTTTGAAAAAATCATAAGAAGAAGAAGAATGCATATACATATAATTATAATACATATATATAATTATATTAGTCCGGACGTTAATCGAGAAGTAACGATGCGAGGATGAGATGTCTGAAGAAGTGGGATTGGGAGTATATTTTTCTCAGGATTCTAGAGTGCAACTTAATGATTTATGGTAATTTTGAATATGAATTAAATATATTAATTAGAAAAATATACATATAAAATCAATTTTATCGAAAAATATTGTTGTTGCGCCACCGGGATTCAAATCTGGATCTCTTTCCAAACCGGGGAAGAACTATGCTTTCTTTCCAACTATGCTACAGCGACGATATATTTAGCGACAAATTTTCGAACCTATATGTTACCTTTTTAATATTAATACATTTAATCGTTCCATTATTTGGAAGAGACATCTATCTACCTTATTTTTTACGGAATCTCAAATATATTTGAGTAATCTGATAGCAGACGCCATAATTATCAATTCATTTTTATTAATTTTTGGACACATTGATACTTTATTATTAGGAGAACACATTCTAATGAATATATTTAATTCATATTTAAAATATCACAGACTGAATAGTTACAACTTCACAATAAGAATGTGTTCTCCTAATTTATTTTAATATTATCTAAGGCTTGACGCAGTCTAGCAGAGCAGCTTATACTCGAAAAGTTTTTGAAAAATATTGTTATTAAAATAATGATCGCTTTCAACGGAAGAAAATAGATGTCTCACTTAAAAATATATGTAGATGAAATCTGTCGATTTTCTGAAAGTGATTTATTGTTAAAATTGTCTACCGACAGTAGAAATTATTTTAGTTACGGTGATGACTATATTTTTTCTACGTAGGTACCTTTCTAAATTATTTATTTAAAAAAAAAACATTATAATACACATTTATATTGGGGGGACGTAGGATTTATGATTTGCGCAGGGTCCCAAAGTCTAACTATGCATAATTTTATTTAGATATATTTAAAATCTTTATTATTTTTTTAAATGGTTCGTAAGATGTAGGTTTTATTAAATGTATTAATTTTTGGTTATATTTAATAGTTAATATTTATACTTTCATTGAATAATTCCACGTTTTTGTTTTTTTTTTGATTTCCCAAGCAAAGCCGGATACAGGGGCATGCATTATATTAAGATGGGATTTGAAAAACCGTGACTCAAGAGTGGCGACTGCCCTGGCGCCATTTCGCCCCTCCTACCCTTTCCCTCTTAACCCATTGGGTGCGACTGAATACAAAGTGAAATATTTAAGTATAAAAAATTATAAACAATACTTCAAAAAATAATACAATTTTGTTTCTCCTAAAGATATCTGACTAAATTAATGTTCAAAAAATACCTATGTGCCTAATCTCATATCAAGAGATATAAATATTTAAAAAAATCACAATTAAACGATTAATTGAAATATTTTAGTGATACCAAATTATATATTGAATACAAAAAATTACAGATCATCGAATTTTGAGCGGCCAGATTATTTTTTGTTCGATGATTTAGGGTCTGAAGCAACAAATATTTATTTGGATGTACGTAGACTTAAAGCATCACATGATTTTGTTTAATTTCAAACAATAATATTTTCGCAATATTTAAATATGTTAAAGAACACACAATTACTGGATTTTTACTTATAAAGGCGCTATTATTAAATAAATATCAGATATATCATAGAGACGAAGCTATTTTATTATATTTTTATTGGAATGATATATAGAAAATATGGGAGGTAATTTACAGGGCTTACGACATGTCTTCGGCTAGCTTAAGTGATCACTTTATATATATATAACATTCTCACCCCTTAATCTATACATTTATCTAATTTTTGAAAGATATATCATTCCATTAAAAATCTAATAAAATAGTTTCGTCTCTATGAGATATCTGATATTTATTCAATAATATTTTCCGTAACGATGCAAAATTTGTACATATTTCATAATCATTTTAGTCTCAATATTTAATCAGGTATCCACTCATAAAAAAACATCGACTAGGTCTGTTACACCCTCTAAAATATCACGTAAAAGATAAATATAGAAGATTTATTAAAATATTTAATTTATAAAAAGTAATATGACTTTTAGTCTACTTGTATTTAATGCGATCTTTTAGTAAAAAATACATATGATATGTGTTAAAACCAAGTTTATATATATATATATATTTATGTGGAAAAGAGTTGTGTCTCGAACGACGAACCAGGAGTATTGAAACTCATTAGGGAAAAATAATGTCAGAAATGGGTATTAAAATATTTTATGTGTACAATCAACATTGAATTCCTATGACGTTTTCATAAACCACCACACCAAACTGGATTAAGTGTTTAATTCGTCAGACGCCGCGCGCAAGGGGTTAATTGAACTTCAGCCGGCGCCGAGAGTAAAATCCTTCCTCTTTCATTCGCCATCTTTAAATTTTTGACAGCCGCTTCGTCCTTGCGATGACGTATGTTCGAATTACAAAACGATATTCGCGCATTAAATCACTTGTCAGACTACAAAGGGGCACGCGCCGTGCGTTATTGCATTGTTTTTGGGTATGCTTTATAAATTGTAACCTTGAACGAGAAATTTACTGTAATGTTATGGGAAAAACCGTGCAAACGCATTATACAAGGTTATACAAAATTGTTGAACGTTTCTTAGAATTAATTTTTACCCGGACACGCTTTCTGCAACATTATTAACTTTAAATTGCAGAAAATTAGATGGAAAATGTTGGTGATGAAACAAATTGTGAGTAGTTTATGTACATGTGAGGGCTTGCAGATTTAAAAATCGACACTATGGAGAGAAATGTTGATTATGCAGTTTAATGAATGTGTGGGTTAACGGATACGTCATACTACTTACAGTTTTCACTGAATTTATTATAGTCAAAGTTTACAAAATGTAAAAGTAAAAGAAATCACTGTGCAAATTATTATCGGAGCTGTTCTCTGGAAGGTGTCGATAGGAAGAGTGAAACTTTCGCGTTGTTACATGCCGTCGGTAATGAGTGTCATTGAGGCCGATGGGAGTTGCGTTTCACGCACTGATACTTGCTGGGTAAGTTCAGCATCGCCGTGATAATGATAATGGAGGCGATATTTTATTTTGTCTATCTTTTGCACGCAGTTATATTAGATTTCCAACAATATAAATATTTGCTCCTCTGAAATTTAAATGATAGGAACTAGTTTGATTTTAAACCATTTTGTGTTTTAAACCAGATTATAGCGATACTTGTTAAACTTATAAAATCTATTAATTTCCCGTCACTATACACGTATAAAGGATGTCTGGCGGAAAAATTTCAAGATTAAATTATAATTGCTCGTAAACCATCATGTCCCGACAACCCAAGGGAACGCCATCAAAAATGTTTGAATTGTCCAAAAACGACAGTGCGGTGTGCAATTTCTGCCCGAGGGATAATTGGCCCTTATTTTTTTAACCAGCGAGAGACAGTCACTGCTGACGTGTATTGCCGAATGATCGACGAGTTTTTAGTACCGCAACTGCAGCTGTTTTCCGGGTTCAACAATAGAACACAATTTCAGCAAGACAGCTAGAATGGAGAAGCTGTGGGGAATTTTTTCCAATAAATTAATCAGCAAGTACGGAGACATACCCTGGGCACCTCCGTCACCGGACCTTACACCGTGCGACTTTTTTTATGGAGATTCCTTAAGTCGAGAGTTTACAGCAACAATCCTCGAACAGTTCAGGCCCGAAAAGAAAATATCCGCCGTGACGTTGCTGCCACTGAACCAACGCTTTGCTCTCGCGTTGTGTTCTGTGTTCGCAAATTTAAGAGTCCGATTCCTAAAGTGTCTCGAAAGAAATGGACGGCATTTAGATGATATTATTTAACTTAAACTTTATTTTGTATAAATAAAATATGAAAATAACATTGCAGTTTTTTTTTTATTATTTCGTATTAAACTTGAAAATTTTCCGCTGGACACCTTTGTAATGTAGATATATAATAGGCCACATTTGATTCTAGTATTAAATAAATAAATAAATATAAAATAATAATAAATGAATAAATCCCCTTGTATTTCATGCAATATCTAAACATTTACTTAAAAATAAGCAAAAAATATATAGACTACCTGAGCGCCACCTATTGAACTGTACTTTTTATAGCATCTTTTATGGATCGCTCTTTAGTCACTTAAAACGAAGCAATGTGAAATTACTCACTTTAATTGTACCGAAATAACTTGATGATGAGATAAACAAATGCTTTCGAAGTGTATCTCCGTCTCGCGTTGTCTTGGTAAACTCGAGATCTGTCTCACTATGTAAAAAGGGGTATATTTTTATTTGGTTAACTGAAACATTAATATGCAAGCTTTGTAGTATATATATTTAAAAAAATCTTGAACATGGCATAGTGGACACGAACTTTATTTTATCTGGAATATAATACTAATATATATATTAATGCTACAAATAATGATCTTAACTATACAACGATCTTTGTAATCTGTCACCAGGCGGTATCGACAGTCGGCTTTTGGCCATGAAACAATACGAACGTGTTTCATATTACACCATATAATATATCACGCATTTAAAAACATGTTTGATTATTGAATATATATTGTACTATAAAAAAAAATGTAATTCATCTAACAATAAAAGTGCTCTTTTATTGAATACCTTGCTCTAGACACAACATACATAATTACACACGCACACCATATACATTGCGACATTCACTAACACGCGTGAGACTAGAAGATGGTTAGGGGCTTCAGTTTCACCAT
Source organism: Eubasilissa splendida (assembly GCA_031772225.1). Lineage (NCBI taxonomy): Eukaryota > Metazoa > Arthropoda > Insecta > Trichoptera > Phryganeidae > Eubasilissa > Eubasilissa splendida. Next base: position 28,886,157 of record CM062851.1, on the reverse strand, counting down.
CCATAAAACCTTCTGATACAATCACAGTCAATAATATTCTACAACCACAACCTCTACAGTAGTACGATATATTAACGTAGGAATGAATGGTCATATTGATTTCACACTTTTTTTTTTTCAGTAATGTAATATTATCTAAATATTCACGCTTTAAAATTCCAATGAAAATCGCTAAATTTCGCGCGAACCTTTTGGCAAAAGGGCAATAGCTCGACGCGTATATTTAGCGACCGGGCTGCGTTTCTCGGTAAGGCAGCTGAAAGCTCGCGATGACATCACCGAGTAAGGGGAAGTGCATGCAACAACAAATTCCGTATACATGCTCGAATTTATTTTTAAACCTAACGGCTGTATTACACAACGTACAGATAATATATATATTTTTTTTAAATTAAAACAATTTCTTGTTGGGAAGTTGCAGTTTCAAGAATGAGAATGTAAAGCTGATACAGTGAATAAGATCAAGAAAAGATTAGGTAATTTGGTCATATGGAACGGATGAATGAATGAAATATATATGACGCAAGTGTCGATGGCACCAGGCACTTGCCACGACCAGGTAAACCTGATGGTCCTGTTAGAAGCCTCAATAATAGTCGAACTTGTATGAATGCGGATGAGGCGAGAATTGTGTCAGGACAGAAGAGTGTGACGCTCTATCCTTTCTGCTAACCCCCGCGAAGAAACGGCGCGATGGTGAGTAAGTTGCCGTTTCAGAACATAGTTGTGTGGCATTTTTAATACAAATTTAATTAATCAGTTAAAAAGATGTACAGAAATAATATATTTAATACAAATTCCAAAGATATACAGATACAATCAATTTATCGAAAAAATATTTTGTTGCCACCGGAATTCGAACAAAGAACTTTTCCTATCCGGGGAAATGCGCTGAACACTACACCATGTCAACATAGTAAGTTAATGTGAGAATTGTTACTTCGTGTATGAATGTGTGTGTGTGTGTATCAGCCATTAAAGTGTGAATATGAGTGCGGGGAGGCGAGCCTTATAAGTCGTCGCATCAATTGAGAGCCCTCTCTCATCACAGCTCCTTCGCATTGTAATCTTAACTTCGTGTTGTAATAAACGTATAATTGTTACTTGGAAATACTGAGTTTCTCTTACAAAAAATCCGTACCCGAGATAACAAGACAATAATCAGAGGATAGAACACCGAGGGAATTTGTGGTAAAACGAAAGTTATAACAGTTAACGACAAATTTTCGAACCTGTATGTTGCACTTTCAAATTGGAATATCTGTAATTCCATTTTTTAAAAGCAATTTACTTCTCAAATACTTTTAAGTAAAACCCGAAAAGAGACGCCAGAATTAAATGAATTAATCAATTTTAGAAACATTAATAAAACTTATGTATATGTTTTTAAGGACAACAAGATGTTATTGTGAAGTTACAGTTTTTTCAAAATATAGTTCTGTGATATTTTTAATTCAAGTTAAATGAATTAATTAGAAAAATATACAGATAAAATCAATTTTTTGAAAAACAATCTCCATAAAAGCAATTTACGTAAAGCAAAACATATAGTGCTTCGTTCCATATTGAAGAATTTTACTATTTATATTTATAAGGCATAACATGAAATATCTATTCAGCCAGATTGTACAGTGTAATACGGGCCTTAGGTGGATTCCACGCCTCGCGAATTTACCGGCACGATGCACGCATTCCACTCTGACCGCCATATCTCCTGCTGCCCCGTCTCCCCCGGCTGAGGTGTCAGCCACATCGCTGCTTTATCGGCGAGCTTTCAATATTTCACAATTAAACCACCACTCGGTCTCTGGCCCGCGGACTGTGACGTGATCGAAAATGATTTCGTGATATTTCCTTTTTTTTTATTTTCCCGTGATAATTTATGGTGGAAAAGATGACTTCTGATTTTGTTTTGTTCTAATCAATATTTTCCTGGTTTTTTATTCAAGTATCAAGTTTTAGATGTAATCGTAGCGAATATCTATTAAAAACAGTGGAAACTGAACTAATTTATGTATGATATTATCACTTTTAAAATTAGCAATATTAACTTTGTGTTAGTCACAAATTAAATAATTTAGAATCGTTGGAGATAAATAAAGCGTGTAAAACTAATCAAAATATTATAAACAACCAACTAAATTTAACTACGAGTCCCATTCTAAAATTTTTTCTTAAAAATTATTCGAGTAAATTTGTATTAAGTAACAATTTGAGTTAGGTATTAAATTTTTTTTTAAAAATAATTGTTTTTTTTTAAAAAATAGATTTTTTAAAAATAGATTCTGGTAAAAAAAACAATAAAATGGTATTTTTCGAAACCGGTAGATGTATTTAAACTCAATTAAGTGGTTAATAAAACAAAGATAATAAATAAAAATATGATATTATCAATTATCATAAGCTCGACAATCCAGGGTGGTGAACAGATAATTGCACACAGGACAAAAGCACACACGATAATTGCACACAAGAAATCAGTACACACATAGATAACATAGACACATAGTGTCAAGTGCACTTCTAAACAACTGCATACAACGTAATATAATATTTTATCGTTAGTTGCTATTGGAATTAGTTAGGAAACTAATGTTTGTTTTATTTATAAGGTTAACATTAAGAGAAAAGCTATATTCTCCAGAAATAATAAATCAAACACGATTTTTTTCCAAATTATTCCAAATATAATTATTCCAAGTTCGATCGTTTCGGCGATTTAATATAAGTTACCTCGCGTTGCTTAAATTTATTCAATGTCACAAGTTACGTTAAGTTTCATTAAGTTAGGTTATGGTTTTAGTAATATTAATAACAATAAATTTCTCTCATAACATCCCTTTTACATGAGCTACACTGGGTCCGGTTTCCTGAAACAGACGAATATGAATTCTGCTGGTTGATATACAAGGCGACACATAACATGCTGCCTGTGTATCTTCAAAACCTTTGTATTCCAGACAATTTGAATAGTACACGTCAAACTTTCAGATCGGCCTTTACTTCAGCCGCAGTAAGGGTTGTAGAACCGACCAGAAGTTTAAATTTAGCGTACGGGCATTTTCGGTGGCAGGCCCAAAAGCGTGGAACTCTTTCTGGACTTTATTTAAGAAGAGACTAAAAACGTACATTTTCAAAAAATCACTTCCATAAGTTAAAATAATATTTTTAAATTTTAAAAACAAATATAATGTAGGACTATAAACATTTAATGTGTAAAGCGCCTTTGAAGTGAAAGTTTTTACGAAAATGGCGCTATACAAATCATCCGATATTATTATCATCAGAGTAATAAACTAATTCTATGCAGTTGTCTATTTATGCACCTGCCTTGTGTGCAGTTGTCATGGAATCCGTGGGGTGGCCCATGCTCGCCAGTTAGTGTCCTCCATGCTAACATCGTCCTGCCAGCGCAATTCGATCTCCCACTTTTACTACATCCCTCTGACGGTTTTAATCAGCAATTTTTTTTTCTAATCTATGGTTGTCTACCAACTTTGACGTCATCGTATACCGCGTAGTGCTCTACGATGTAGCGTATTCGCCAAGTGCCATCATTATTAATGGGTCCAAATATTTTATGTTGAATCTTTCTTTTAAATACATTAAAAACCATGTCCTATTGTCTTGTCAGAACCAAAGTTTCGGAAGTGTGGGTGAGTGAGTACAGACTTGATAAGTATCTTGTAAAGAAGAAAGGACTCACCCATAGCCGAAACTATTAGAAACTTGAAAGCAAAGCGCAAAGGAACTCTAGTCTAATGAAACTATAATTTGAAGACGGTATAAATTAATTGTTTAGCTCAAAGTTAAATGTGTAATACTCCTTTATACTATCTTTTTAGTGGTATTTATTAAGAAATAAAGAGTACAGCATGGTGAGAGTTAATAACATAACATTACGTTAGTTGTAAGCACATTGAGACATCAATTACTAACATATTATGTATATCTAAATATTAATCAGTAACATATCAGATATTAAGATTTTTTAAAATATTAATTAAATATATTCATTAGAAAGATATACATATAAAATCAATTTTATCGAAAAATACTATTGCTGCGTCACCGGGATTCGAACCTGGATCTCTTTCCTAACCGAGAATGGTGCATTATCCAACTATGCTACAGCGACAATATTTTTAGCGAAAATTTTCGAACCTATATGTTACCTTTTTGATATTATTACATTTAATCGTCCCATTATTTGAAAGAGCCATCTACCTTATTTTTACAGAATCTCAAATACCTTTGAGTAATCGAATCCCGGTGGAGCAATAACAATAAAATTGTTTTTATATGTATATCTTTCTAATTAATATATTTTATTCATATTTAAAATATCACAGACCTATGTTCTGAATAATTACAACTTCACAATAAGAATGTGTTCTCCTAATAAGATTTTTAAAATTAAAATACAGAATAATATAGGTAATGCAGTAAGCAGTAACTTATTATATATGCACAAAGCGTTTTGTAAAGTGAATATTTAGTTTCTTTTATTTTTTTAATATAGACGATATTTATTATATAGATTTCGACTTTTTTTGTTCTTTATTTAATTTATCTAAATAATTGGATGATCATTTCGGCTGTGTATGTCATTATCGACTGATAAAACATAGAACAGTGTGGTGTTCTATTATCCTTGGTAATTTTCACCTTGTCAATTTTAGCATTAAGTGAATGTCGTATTGTTAATCACCTAAAAACCAACATTGTGACAAAATTTATATATAAGTTTACCATACTATTCTATGTTTAATCAGTTGACAATGGTCTAAACAGCCGATCGTCCATTTATTTGTAAAAAGTATATATAGAACCAAAAAAATTGTGTTTGATTTATTGGGTTGATTAGATATTTCTGGAGAATATAGCCTTCTTCTTGATGTTAACATTATAAATAAAACAAACATTAGTTTACTAATTAATCTCAATAGCAACTAATAATAAAACAAGCTGCTAATTGACTGAATACCCGACTAGAAAGCACCCAGGATCTCCTTTTATAGTTTCGTGTAGTTGGACACTTATTATCACCCACCAATCTTTTGGACTTGGGCTACCATGAAAACATTGGTGGTCCATTGTTGTCTATGGATGTAATGATGTTCAAAAACTTTCAAAAGAATGTGTTGGGTGATGTTAAACATTCACCATATTACAAAAATATTCGAAATCTATGTGCAGAGTACATTCTAGAATACCAGATAACTGTATCGGACTCCGTAATATTCAATATTATATTAAATATGAATTAAATATATTAATTAGAAAGGTATACATATAAAATCATTTTTTTCGAAAAATATTGTTGTTGCGCCACCGGGATTCGAAACTGGATCTCTTTTCAAACCGGGGAAGGTGCATTATCCAACTATGCTACAGCGATGATATTTTTAGCGACAAATTCTGGTATTTTTATTTATTATCTTTGTTTTATTAACCACTTAATTGAGTTTAAATACATCTACCGGTTTCGAAAAATATCATTTTCTTCTTCAGGATGTCATAACTAACTAAAACATATATTATTGTTTCTTTACCAGAATCTATTTAAAAAAAATCTATTTTTAAAAAAAATATTTTTTTTTAGTACCTAACTTAAATCATTACTTAATACAAATTTAATCGAACAATTTTTAGGAAAATTTTTTAGAATAGGACTCATAATTAAATGTAGTTTTTTAAAAATAGATTCTGGTAAGAAACAATAATACATGTTTTAGTTAGTATTGACATCCTAAAGAAGAAAATGGTATTTTTCAAAACCGGTAGATGTATTAAAACTCAATTAAGTGGTTAATAAAACAAAGATAATAAGTAAAAATATGAATCTTAAACACAACGTTAATATTGATAATTTTAAAAGTACAAATTTTCGAACCTATATGTTACCTTTTTGATATTAAAACATTTAACCGGTGGCGCAACAAAAATATTTTTCGATAAAATTGATTAGTGAATGTTTTAAAATTCATTTCGGTGAGATATTCTCATTACGTTATCTGAAATATAATATAATTTACACCGTTTTATTTGAGAAATGCTCCAATATATTTAATTCCCGAAATGTTACTTCAAAAATATACATGCGAAACCCTACATTGGCTAAGATGGCGTGCTATTTTTGGAAGCAGGTCTGAAACACATTTTCCGGAAAACTGTTAAATATCTACATCTCATTCTGTTACACATCAATTAGATATTAGAAAATCTTCGTATCTTCAGGGCGAATTATAATTTTGAAAACAGGCAAAAATCACAGCGAACTAAGTCTGGCGTATAGGCAGAGTGATCTAATTGCGTAATCGGTTTTTCGACCAAAAAATCTCTCACAGTGACTGCTTTAAATTTCAATCAGGCATTTTGTAGCCAAAGTACATACGCAAATACATGTTATGTTCCCAATAGCTAACTAACAACTGACTTCATCAGCTTGTAATTTACGCACGTATTAGTTCAAACGCAAAACAAACAAAACTTAATTAATTATTTTAGCAATATTTTAATATGTCCAAAAACACACAAATACTAGATTTTTACCTACAAAGGCACTGTTATTAAATAAATATCAGATATCTCATAGAGACGAAGTAAAAGTAAGATGTAGGTAAAAATCCAGTAATTGTGTGTTCTTGGACATATTCAAATATTGCTAAAATAATATACTGGTCAAAATAAGAAAAGTATATAATAAATTTAAAAATATTGATTTTTCAGGCGTATTTTAGTATAATGCGTTAAAAAATATTTTACAGATAAAGAATATTAACCATGGTCAACCAGAACTAATCTTTCATTTAATCTTCCACATTGCAACACCAATGCCAAACAAAACTCATTTTTCTACCGAGCATATATTTCTATATTTCAATTCCCACCTAAACAAACTAGACATTTGCAATACTACAGTTACCTCAAACAAATCTAAATTCAATACTTAAATTTTAAAGTCCTTTATTTTTATCACGCAGATCTTATTCCCTATCCCATTTTCCTTTTCTTTTCCCCTCGAATGTTTCCTTACTTTCTTTTTTCTCACAATTTTCTGCTTTATAGTCCTTAAATTTTAAATTGTACTCAAGTATTTTGTATCTTCAGAGAAAACATGTAATTTGGTTTAATTATTGTTTAGCTTTCATCGTGATTTCCGTTTTTCAGATTCTCATTGAGTTGACATATAATATATGCTGTTTCAAGGAAAAACGAATGATCAAATTTGGTCCATAGATGGCGATGGTGTAATAGTACTCGAAGCGAGTCCACGTACTAACATATATACAACTTTTCTTAAATTTGATAAATATGGAGATTGAGGGGTGAGAATTGGTGAACGTTATATATATATATAAAGTGATCACTTAAGCCAGCCGAAGACAGGTCGTAAGCCCTGTAAATTACCCCCCATATTTTCTATATATCATTCCATTAAAAATATAATAAAATAGCTTCGTCTCTATCAGATATCTGATATTATTTATTAATTTTAAAAATATAATATTCAGAATCTGTACTCAGAGTGAATCTCTCTCTTAACCACATCGATCTGTCTACTAACGCACCATTATTTGAGAAAATGTAGAGATCTACTTGCGTCCAACACCAGAAGTCTGTCGACTTCTCAAAACGAGAATCGAAGATCAACACGTCTTCAAATTTAATTAAGCTAAATGTTATGTAAATTTTTATTTGTTAATTTATTCCGAGAGCATCTAGCGCCGTGCCTGGCTCGAGGGCACGGCACTGGTCAGATAACGAATTGGAACATTTTCTTTTCAATGATTCGCGAATTAATTAAAGGCGGGGGGACACTCGACCGGGCCGTTACACTCCCACTGCGAACGGGGTTCACTTCTCACCTTGACACTGGCATCGGTAGAAAGTTCAATGTATATTTTTTACTATTTAAAAAATGTTACAACGCAAAAAAAGGCATTTTACTAACACACATTTATTCAAAGTATTATACGTATATAGCCAATTTATAAACATTTTAATGTAATGTTGCAATCTTAGAATATAATTCTGTGACATTAAAACTAATTAAATTAATCAACTAGAAAGATGTACACAGAAAAAATGTATTAATTAAAAAACTATTTGATTGGTTAGTTTTAAATACGACGAAGCTTGAGCTAAGCGAAACCGGTTGGCGTGTAATAAAATTCGTGGTTTCATACAAAGTGATTGTGTTTTATTTAAACAAATATTTGTTCGCTACCGGGATTCGAACCGGAACCATTTCACGAGTTAATCATTTTCGCTATATAAAGCAATTACTTTTTCGACAAACATGAACTTATATTCTGTAGTTTTTTATAATTGATGTTATCTATTATTCCATTTTTAAAAGCAATCATATTTACTAGGCCCTGCGGGCGGTTATTGTTGCCGCTTCGCGGCCAATAGTGATGACCGCTGCGTAGTCAAGGTACAATATAATCTATATTTCAATGAATGATATAGCATTTCCCATAACAAACCACACGTAAATAAAATTTCGATGTAATTAAAATTATTCCACCTTTGTTCGCGAATAGACAATAATAAACACAAAAATTCTTTTTGGAATCGGATGAAAAACATGAACATAAATCGTTATTTTGACATTTGGGAAATTGGTTAATTCTATGGTATAATAGACAGTATAGATAAGAAAAGATAACAAATGTCATCTTTGTTTTTTCTTACTCGTATTTAGTGATGAGCTCAAAATCACGAACCGTGAGTCAATCACTGATATCTTTGAGTCATACTAACTGTTAGTGATTGAATATCTGGGAATATCGTGATTCGTGATTCTATTTTTTTTTTGTTAAAATTTCTATTTATTTTCTGACGCCTCTGTTAAATTCGATTATTACTTAAATCAGCGCCATCTACCAGATTTATTGTAATTTAATCAGCACCATCTAGCAGATTACGCCAAAACGTTTTACGCATATTTGCTAAGAATTTGACCCGAAAAATATATTTACACTTTTTAAAGCATTTTAGTTCTCTTTGTGATGATATTAAATTAGATTTATATTTATTATTTATGCTAATATAAATAAATATGCTAAAAATTATGCTTTTTTTTCGTGTATTGTGATATAGTGCGGCGCATGTGCACAGTCACAGTTTTCAATCACTGATGTTATCGAATACCAATCACAATCACATCAGTGAGTCGAGAGTAGCATTTTTTCTCATCACTACTCGTAATAAAGACAATGTACACTTCATTTCAAATTGAGCATATATTTACATACATACAGTCATTGAATATATAAAAGATAAAATATTTAAGTAACCTTAATCTAGAGATATTAAAAACACAGACTTGACCGTTCAATCAACCACTATGCAGCCATATCAAGAAAGTCATAGATGTATTTGTAGAATTTGTGGAAATCATAATTGTTTGATATAGCGAAATTAGTTAACGCGCTTCCCTGGATAGGAAAAGATCCAGACGTATTTTTTTGATAAATCATTTTTTTTCGTATATCTTTAATTAATGTAATTTGTATTAAAAATACCAGTGTTTTCATTAAAATATCGGAACTTTTCTTAAAATGTGATAATGTTCATAAAATATTATGTACTAGGTCTGTTCCACCCTGCATATACGTATCAACTTCACTTTTTCTAACCCAGAGTGGGACTAATATCGGGATGATCAAAATGGTGTCCCGGCACTGCAACTTCAACTTCCACGGGATTGGATTCACTAATCCCGACTCTATCGTACCTTTATTGAGTCTGCCAATAACCAGTTCACTTGACACGTTCGCATAATATACACACAACAACTGCAAATAAATAAATATGCATTTTGTGTCTGATATGTTAGTCGCCACCCCGTGCTGTCGCAACATTGTTCCGTGAACACTCTTATTATACGGTACATACATTTTAATTACACGATATGATATAAACTATCCATATACGTGATATAAGTATCCAGTTACGTATTTAGGCATTGCGGATTATAATAATCTTCTCTCTGATCCCACATCTTACATATCCTTACAACATTATCAACTTGGAAATAATTAATTAGCAGTTATTTTGCTAAGCATGTTCTTATTTATATTCCTGGCGCACATAGAACCATATTGATCTTATCTCGGTACTTAATAAGGGTACACGAATCTGATCCTTAAGATGCCCGAGAACTTAATTAAGGAAAACCGGTTTCCTTCAAGGCGAGATGTGCTTTGCAGATGTTAAGTCGTAATCAATTTAAGTTCGATAATCGCCGGGAGTAATCCTATCCGCGCACTTGAAAAATAAGTTGAAACGCGGTGCATAGGGAGGAATAATAAAAAAATACGAAATGCATTTATGAGGTACTTCTTTAATGAAACACTACTATCTGTATGCTGAGATAAATTTCAGTACAGTTTACACATCCAATGTGTTGAAATTTTGAATTGTGTCTACCGCTTATGATTGCTAGGACGAGACAAATTTCAATTCCGTGTATACAAAGTTCGAACCGCAGACCAGTAAATGAATAAGCATGTAATAAAATATAGGAGAGAGGTTTGGAACATTACTTTCGGGACGAGTGGCATTCTGCACACATAAATCCGATAGTATATGACACATTTATGCAACAGTAAAAGTATTGACTCTTCAAAAATTTAATATTTATGTAAACAAGGCGTATTTTTTATATTAACGCATATTATATTGTCAGCGTTTAAATTTTCGTTCCGCTCGAGACATATTTTTAAAAAAAGTCGCGGAGCTGTTTGATTGCGTAAGCGGTAGCAAAGTAATTGCGTGTGTGATACTAAAATGAAAATATTGGGACAAGAAATTTGCGTTTGTTCATGTCTATATGATTTGGTGGTGTGTGGTCCGAATCAATCTACATATATTTTTCCTAAAATATTAAACAAATAAAAATTAACATTTATTAATCAAATTATGAACATTTATTCTCATTCATGTGACAAATGTGACAAAAATCTCACGACGGACTACGAAAGCCGATGATATTCTCTATACAATCTCACGGAAGAATTATTTATCTCAGAGATTATTTCTAGACAAAAATCTCATCCTTTGTACTCGCTGCGTAACGACCGTGTTACAAGCTTAAAACAAAATATATTAGTCTACGTATGACATAATTTAAACATTAAAAAAAGATTTTCTGAGCCTAGATAGTAAGTAGACTGTTAATATCACACCTGTACAGTTTGATCTTAGGTACATATTGACAGTATAATATGTATGTATATGATAGTGCCCTTTTTGATTAATTTATTTATTAAATACTTACGTGGCAGTAGAATTACTGGGAATATTTTAGAACGCATAATCGCGTCATCCTTGGCAGAACCTGTATTATAAGACCTTCTACTAAAATAAGTACTTACTAGTCATGTCAAAAATGCTATTTATGTATAAATTTATGTAATACGTAATAAAATTATAGAATAAATATAACTTATAAATGTGAGGTATAGAATCTAAATCAGACGTGTCCAATTTTTATGGTTTTTGAGTTAGGCATATAAAATATAAAGCAAATTAATATCTACACGACTAGCCTATTGAAATTAGACAAATATTGCCGAATTTCGTATAAAAACGCATTTAAAAGTTTCTTGTTTCTTCAATCGCAGACATGTCCAATATACAATTAATTCAAAACCAGACAAATATGCTTTTAGCCAATAAGATGACAGTATTTGGTTGTGTGACCTGTGGTTACTGGTAATATTTAATATGATTCCAAAGGTGACAGCTGTGGTACAATGGTTTTTTCCATTTTACTCAAAAACAGGTGAAATTGACATTTCTGCTTTTGATTCTGGACCACACAAATATGCAAAGAATAACTTTAATAATAAACATTAACATGATAAGAATAACTATAATGATAAACATTAAAATTAATAATTCATGGAACGAAAATATTTAATCAATTATCTAATTAGTTACAATACTAATATCCTAATAACTAATAACGGGTAAACGAAAATTAATTATGTTTCTTTATTTATTCACTGTACCGATTAAATTATAAAGATGATATTGGACTATAATATATAATAATAGATAAATCTGAATTAAGATAGGTATAATTTACAAGTATTCGTTCAAGGTAATTATTATTACAAACAAAATAAAATTATAGGTGAATCTAGAAATAACAGAAATCAGATAAATAAAAATGGTAAATTTTGAAGAAATTTAATAACATAAAAAATAAATATATTTGATTGAGTGCACCATAGATATCTAATCTAGATAGATTTGTCCGTTATTTTATATCATCAGGTTAATACATTTGCGTTATACCTACTGTTCGGTATTAATGACAGATCCACAGATCGCCAATGGCCGTGCGCGTGTGGATGCTCGATTATGATTACTTTACCTATCTGTCTCCCTCCTCCTATACCCATCCCCTCAGAGCACGAATTTTTCTGTTATTTTTCTATGACTTTAAAACTGTTACGAAGAATGGATGCTGCTATATGCTCGTCATTAACTTGCAGAAGTTGTAAAGGTTTATTGCTAGTGTTTTCGGTTCCTCGCATGTGCGTGCCGAAACCATATCACAGTGCTTCGTGTTGAACATCGAAGAATGTTCCTGAAATTCAGGAGCTGTACCTACATGACAGAAAATTCAGGTGAGTCATGTTTCTTCCTGGTCGGTCCTTGAGCTTTGTTCTTTACCTATTCAATCATCCTTCCTACATCCCGTTTCTACCTATTATCTAAAATGCTGTTAAAAAGTTGTGAATATATATAATACGTACTTTTTAAGAATATATGACTATTTGTTTACAACAAATTATGAGAAAAAAATTATAACACGGTTGAATCTTCTGAAAAATTCGTAAATTCAAGATTCAACAAGACACTTTTTTTAGTTTCTCCGTCTGTAATCGAGATAAAGTACCGTAAAATCAAATAGCCATAAATGGCTCGTAATTTATGATATAACCGCGTTAATCCCGTATTGATTTGACAAATTCGGTCCGCATAAATAAAATTATCACAATAAATGTCTGAGGTCTCACCATAAACTTTCTCCGAAAGTCAAATAAACCAGATTGCTTTAAAATGCGAGAATGTAAAATGTGTTTGTATTTACCTTGTTAACCCTCGTTTTCCTTGACAATAGTTAATAAATAAACATTACAATCAAATAGTCACGGTTGGACTGGAGAAAATTTTAAAAACGAGTTTTTGAACATACTGTAGTAGAATCTCGATTATCCGAGCATCGATATTATTAATTTTATTTCATTTAACACCCTTGTGAACTTTTACATAAGAATATATTTTTATTTATTTTTAAATACGACAGATATTTTAAATTCATTTTTAATTGACATTTCAATATAACAGTTAAAATATAATATAAAAAAATAAAAACCAAGTATAATTTAAATACAAATATTTCTTCGGCTCAAGTATGCTCCTGCAACGAAAAAAGTTAACGAAAGTTGTTGTTACCAAGCCGATGCATCCGCGATATTGGCGAGTTAACAGCATATTATTATTAAGAAATAAATGCTGTTTTTTCCTTAGTGTATGCTATTTCAACTAAAGTTACTTTTAATCGGAACATAATAATATCCAATATATAATAGCCGCGGCCGTCCGAATTATTCGTGTTTTTGATAATGTGAAGTAGGCTCGATCCGCATTACCTCGAATAATCGGGGTTTTGCTGTACTTACTAATTACAAGATTACTTTTACAAAACATTATCTTACATATATAACTTTATTATTTCCATCCGTGTCGAATACCTGTATAAAACAAACACCAGTGAGTTGCATGGAAACATAAAACAGACAAGATCTCCTGTCAATTTTAACTCGTGAAACTGTGCGGTTATGGCATCGATTTTTTAAATAAAATAAGGCTATAAAATGATTAATTTAAATTATTATGCAATTAGAGAAATGTGCTTGTTTTAGGAAGAAAAAAAAATTGTGGAACCGAGCTGGCAATTTTTAAATGGAAAAGTATGTGAATCATCACAAACGCTTAGATATAGGTATTCTTCATAACGCAGGTTCAGTTCATAAGCGTAATTGTAGATGATAGAAGGTCTCAATACATGACAATGACGCGCGTCACGTCTTCTGACATCGTTGACCTAGGAACCTAGAAAGGTATTCGTAACATCCTGTTCATTCTCCTCGATTATTAATTTGTAACATTACATTGTTTTAATTGCGTTTCTAAGTTTTGTCACAATGTACTTTAGTCTTAAGTCTTTGTAGGACTATATTATATTAGAGTCATTAGCGAACTGTAATAATACGTATCTTTAAAATATAATAAGATATTTTAATTAATACCTTGTTAATGTTGACACTGAAAGGGTAAAAGAACTGTAGTTAAGATGATTAGTTTTATATATGCAAATCCGTTTCTTCAATCAATAAATGAAATGTCGTGTACGCTTGACTTGACGATATTCGGTGAATGCTGGCTAATTAGATAATCGAATATTAGATAACTGTTTAAGTGAATACAATTAATGTTAAGCGAAACTTATTTTTTTTACCATACTCTAGAAGTAGAAAAATCTTATAATAACACTTTCTCTTCGATTATAAGAAATACTCGTTATCGACACAAATTACAATTATTGCGCATATAGTGCGCATTCGTTTCTGGAAAGTTTGTAAAAACTTTCATTAATCAAAAGCTTGTAATCTGGGCTAAAGTGGGCTTCTAATTTAGGTAGCGCGGCTCGATCTAATAGAGCTATCCTGATGCAGTGGCGTCACTATGCCAATGCAGCTAATGGTGTGATTAGGGCCTACGTTAGATAGGGGTTCCCTATCTCACGTCAAAAGGTTCGCATCCATCAAAATTTTAGTAGGTTTCGATATTCAATACTTTTTCCACAATCAATATGGACGTACATTTTAAAATCAAATCATTTGTATTCTCACATATATTATGAAAAAAGGAAAAACATTATCGATCGATACAGTAGCATCCCTTAATATGTCGGAATAGGAATCAGAAAGCGAAGCCAGAGTTTTTTTTCATTCTAGTTTCCTAAAGACACTTTAAATTTTTTATGTTTACGTACCGTACGTATATAAAAATATTATTGGAGAAAAGAAACCATTTTTCTCTTACATTTTGGTAGATAAAACCGCTTAGTACTTAATTATATAATAATCTAAGAGATGTTCACTGATTCATTAACTAGAACGAAGTCTATGCCAAAGGAAACATATGTTTCCTTTATAACTAATCTAAACTTTATATATTAAATAATTGATCTCAGTTAAAATGCAAGTTACAAAATTAATTAAACAGAAAACAAACCACAGAACTTTAAGATGTTGGTGGTAGAATGAAACGCGGGTTTTTGTATATCGTATATTAAGTCAGGTCTATAAAACGTTATAGAGTGGTGTATAAAGAACTAACGGAGCAAGTCCTCGGGTATAGATGTCACTCGCGTCGTCGGTCGGCTGGAAACGGCGATGATGGCGGTGAATTTGAATCGCCCTCCCCACAAAACTAACTTTTCTGTTAAAATAATAAATGTATATATTATTTAAATCTAATATTATGTGAACATACTAAAATATCGCGTAAAGTAGGTGGTATGAATGATGTAAAATATGTATTGTACTCGTAAATTAGATATATCTACTAAAATTTGTCTCGTCTCATATAATAGTCGAACTTTGCAAAGCAATTATGTACTTACAATTTGAAAAATACCTGCTTCGCTATGAGTCGATTTTCACTTTCGTATTATACGAGAGAAATAATTTTTTAAATTTTATTTATTGCAGTGGAATACTATTAACCCTGAGAAAGGTATCGATTTGAAATAGGTTGCAGGGCGCGAACTTTTTAGGCCCCCATCTAACGTGGGCCCCAATGCACTGTATTGGCATAGTTACGCCACTGATCTAAATTCTATCTTAACTATCTTACCCCAACGTTCTAAATAGAGAGAATAGAGCGCAACACCCTTCTATTATGGCACGCAACTCTCACTCAAATCACATTCATACAGGCTTCTACAGGACCAGATCTTCCGATATCTGGTTTAACTGGTCGCACCGAGTCTTCCGCGGACGTCCCCTATTTCTGGTGATACAGCCAATCGTAACGTATTGTCGCATGAATATTGCTTTGAGAAGAAGTTTAAAAATATATTTGGAAAGTTTTCGACGAATCGAAAACCGTCAGTTGAAAAGTCGTAAATTATGGTCGATAATTAGGAGATCGTAGCAGTGAAAATAGTGTTTTAAGTATTTTGCTAACGACAAATTGACATCGTTGCAATTGTATCTACTGGTGGTGATCTGAAATCTTAAAATAAAATGAAACCTGAAAAGTATTTTTGAATTTAATTTAACGATCTTCATTAAAATATATTTTATAATATATTATAAAAGATTAGATTTCCAACGCAGAAATTTTATTAGAGAACCCGCTGAATAAACATTTTTTTTTGTGATTTACGATATGTATAATAAAGGACCGATGTAAAATGAATATAAATTATACACAGTGTCATTGATATTCGAAATTCTGCTCCATGTTTACAGCGTCACCTTTAATCCGGAATATTGATTATCAGACAAGAGTTATAAATTTAAAATAAATACGCCCGTTAAGTCGGCCTGACATTCTTTTTAACCATGATTGACGTTTCGTTAAAACATTTCGTCCTCGCAATGATATAATTTGGCTTGTGGCTCGAAATTAATAAAAAACTCATTTATTATAAATACTAATTTAATGTGTTAGTTATAAATTATACTATTTTATTTATACGAAAAAGTTTTTACAAAATCGTGCATAATTTAAAATAATTAATTGAAATCTAAACTCGTGTATAAACTGCACTCTCATTGGCCGTAGAAAATAGCCAATCACGCGTATAATACTATTTACTGCTACTTAATGTGTCTACAGCCTACACTGTAAGCTACGGAGAAAATATTTTATCTGTTGCTGAGCGCAATGTATAGAGACATTCAGGAACCAAATGGTATTTAATATATTTTCTGACATGTTTCACACTCTACATTAACATATATAATGTAAAATATTAAGCGTATATCAAAATTATATATGTTAGAACAACACTAGAAAATAGAGAGTAAATTAGTAGGCAGCAAATTTAAAGGAAACAGCTAACAGCTCTCGTTTTAGCGAGATTTAAAAATATTTATTTATTCAACACGAAGGTCCTGGATAGAAAGCTTTGCACTGGTAGAATAAGTGTTGACTGTCTACAACCTACAATTTAATGCGGCGACTATCCAGGTTATTCTGAGCATCCTTCTGTAAATCCTCATCTCAAAAGTTTCAAGTTGCCTTATCATTTCTTCCGTGCATGTCCATGCTTCCATTCCATAGAATATTATCGATACGGCAGAGCGATGGGATTAACATCGGTTTCAAGTGTGAAAAATAATGGCGCTGTCATATTTAGAGAAAACGAGTTCACGGTACAAAAGATTAACAAATAACTAGTTTTAATGTGAACTTATATTTATATATATTTTTAAATATAGTCCATAGCAGTAATTTGTTCAGCGAGCAGCTAGAACTTAATTCAATCAGAACAAGCGCTCCCTTTGTCACAACATACAATGACAATAAGATTGTAAAATAGTCGACATTTGTGAACACCTACGTGTAATCCAATTTTCTCTCTTTACCATAAATATTTTATCTCTTTCTGAAGTAAAATACCAAAGACATAAAATATCTTAAGCAACACGGAAGCATGGTTTAGTGACTCCGGGTTCAACATTTCTAAACCCTATTGACTGGGCAGGTATTCTCTTCAACGATTGTACTTCACATTTGGTTCTCTTTATTTTCTTTATCCGCGAATTTCTCTACATTATTTTCTCTTTTGCAATCCATTTGCAAGAGAACAAAGCCCGAACCGTATTTATGAGACCATGTATTATATAAACGAACGTGTATTCGTGTGTATATATAATAAATATCATTGTTTACGTTAAAGAAGTAGTACATATCTAGAATTTATTGGTAAACATGCCGAGCATATTAGACATATTTCTCTCCAATCTCACAGTATGTAGTAAGTTCATTCTTTCATTTGGAACTTCAGCGTATTTAAATATTACGTGTTTAAGTTATGTAGCAAAAGTCAACATTAAAAAAATGGTTTAATAATATATTTATTTAATTCTTAACATCGTGCATACATATGCTCTAATATAAACAACATTGAAGTATTTTCTTTTACTAAAACTTATCTTTTACATATTTGGTCAGTTTCATTTTAAATCTATTCAATTTCTCCTCCTTTCTTATGTTTTCTGACATTTCATTAAAAATCTTAATCGCACTATACATCATCTATTTTTGAGATTTGACCTTCTTCCCGATTGGCAGTCTCAGTCTATCCCTTCCTCTTGTACGATGCTCGTGCTCATGTTGATTTGTATCAATTTTTTGTGTAAATTCCGCCGATATTTTCTTATTGAGAATTTTGTAAATAAATACCATTATATTAAAATATATTTTCCGCTTAAAGGTCATTATATTCAGATCTTTCAGCATTGTACTGATCCGAGTATATCTATTTTTTCTGAGTATTATTTTCAAAGCTTTATTTTGCAACACTGACAATTGTTGCATTTCTTCTTTGTTAGCCAAAAATAAAATGCTGAGTTTTATACTATTTTACAAGACTCTGTACTAATAAATATTCTGATCCTTCCCAGAAGTGAGATTATATTAACTTATTATAGATATATGTACCTAGTAGGTATATCATTATTTAAATCGTTAACCAATGTATACGTGAATTTCTTGAATAAAAAATATATATATACATATTTTTTAAATACATATATAAAATAATTGGGAGGTAAATGTAAGCAAGAAGATTTAAGAAGATATGCCTTGACATGATCTGCTTTGAACCCAAACCTGGCAAGACCGATGCATAAGCTATAAATACAAGAATACCTAGTCTGAAATCGTATCTTCGCATCTTCATCTATGGATTCTGAATTAATTTTACCAATATTAATAAATGTATTAATTGGAAAGATATACATTTATTTAGTATTTCAAATATCACAGACATAAATATGTTCTAAATAATTACAGCTTCACAATGAGAATTCATTCTCCTAATAATATTAATAACATTCATTATTTTTTTTAATCTACGAAATATTATATAATACAAAATAATTTAATTAATAAAATTCTTATTATGTTATTTTTGTCTTTTATGAATTTTTCTAATTAAAATGTGTTTACTAACCTAGTGTAGTAAGATATTTATTTTGTAGAGGTCTATAACTTTAAAAATCCGCACGCACTCTGCATATACCTGGGTGCGAAGCGAAGCTCTCATCAATGTTAAAATCATGCCGGTACCGACCAAAAAACAGACAACAATACGATGCGCCTCACCGTCAGGGAACTCGGCCCCCGAGCGTACCACTTCTCTCGCGGCAGCCTTCCAGGCGAGTTCACCGACCAACTCTCCATGTTGTAGAACAATTACTGTTTGTACTTGCATCCGTAACTGCGTTTCAATCATCACTAAACATAACCTTCTGATATCCCATAATCTATCTCGTCTACTTATCTTAATTTTCCTGAAATCGATATGTTGTTGATAATGTTCTGCATTCAAAATTGTTTCAATACTCATATTTTCGCATTTTAGACGAAAATGTGGGTTTTTATAATTCATTTATATCAGATGTTATACGGTAGATTTGACTTTTTTTATAACTATTATTTAGATAGGACCTTTCCACTAACGTAAAACTAATAAACTGAATATTATTTACCACAATTAAAAAAATACCAGCATTATAAGAAAGACTGCGACCATTCATTTTCCGCGTGCCACAAAATTGTCTTGATATGGAAAATTCTTGCATATATTCGATTTGTAGGATAAGATATCAATTTTGACGTTTTTAAAACAAGTATAGTTAAAATTTCAGGTATTTACAACTCAAACGTGCCACTT
The DNA here is from genome assembly GCA_031772225.1 of Eubasilissa splendida. Lineage (NCBI taxonomy): Eukaryota > Metazoa > Arthropoda > Insecta > Trichoptera > Phryganeidae > Eubasilissa > Eubasilissa splendida. Next base: position 28,866,146 of record CM062851.1, on the reverse strand, counting down.
TCTAATACGTTTCCTGGTGTGATATTTTAGATCTTCGCTTTCAGCAATTTGTTCAGCAATCATTCTTCCTCAGTTTCTTCTCCCATCAATCCATCAAATCATTCCGTCTTCTCCTTTATTTATCAATCACTTGGAAGGTTTCTTTGTGCGATGCGTTCACTGCAGTAAGGAACATAAATTAGCACCCACGTCGGTGCAATGGTTAACAAATTAAGATGCATTGTTGGAAGCGAGAACAGCTTTACAATACAGATATTGCATATCAAACGGTCACGCAGATCTTGATTGACAATTCATTATACATTGACTCACGGACACCGACCGCGATGCAGGGAAAATGCAGCGGGTTAATTATGATGACCTCTAACAAGACTAAGCCATTTGTAATACAGGGACGTAAAAATTTACCACTCTTATAATATTTGTATATACAGCGGACGCTGGTTATTGTGATCACATTGATCTTCGAAGATTTTCATTCTAACAAGTCTGTTATCCAAAAACTACGATTTATATAGGTTTATTTGTTTTCAATTAAATTAGCAGCAAATATAAATGTTTACAAAAAATAAGGTCTTCAAAATTATTAAACGGTGTATTTGACATATTTTTTTATATTTATAATCTGATCAATTTCCCAACATTTTCATATATTGTATTATTATAGATGTATGTATATTTTTTAAATCTTTTTTATATTGATTTTGTATTATATAAATGTTGAAAGCCACCCCCATAATTCAAGATCTTTCTTATTTGGGTGTGCATAACTCTTTTTATTGTCGAATATATAAATAAATAAATAAAAAATAATAATATCTTTATTTTAGCAAACTACTGATTTATTATAGATTAAACCGCATTTTTAGTAGATGCTTTACGTCGAATTCCAAACACTAGTGCTCGCGGAAACCTTTAATTAAACATATATCTTTTCGTTTTCTGAAAAATCTGTTCTCTTTATGGTATGTACATACTTTGCCTACAGCAGGTTGTTGGGTGTTCGTCAGTTACCAGGCAGCATTGCCATAGCAGCCAACTTAAGATAACATTTTCAATCACATCCTCTTTACTCTCAGACGTTGTCCTAATAGATGTTTAATCTGACAAATTCTGTTTTTAATAATAGTGAATATTTAAATGACAATATTTTTTTTTATCTTTGTGAATATCTACACGACACCTGCATACATATCTATAAATTTAATTTAACTAATAATTAATGCATACGTATTACCCACCTGTACAAAATACAAGTTTTTTAATAGATACAATTTAAAAATGTCAAAAATAAATCTAATAAAATCCTTCCTTAGCAGCGAATTGTATACAAAACATACGCATACGCGTGATGTCGACATATAACCAAGAAAGCGCCAACTAATTGTACTCACTGGATTTTTATTTATTTATTTCAGTGCGAAACTACAAACAACGTGGACGATTCGCCGTACACATTTAGAAATGATTTAAGTATTTGCTGTGTCAGGCCGTGTCGAGCTATAAATATAATGAACATATATTAATTCACTCCAAACCGTTCAACGAGATTCGTATTAATGATTGTATGCGGCTCAGAAGCGGAATCAATATGATGGCCAAAAGGAATTATGTGCTTTATGGTGGTAATAAAATCAAAAGTACCTATATGACTTTTATTGGCACTTAGCTACTTTATTGTGAAACGTTATATTTGCAAGAAGTGTCAATTGCATATTGACATATCCATTTAACGCGAGGCGCCGGCGGTTACAGAAAGCCAATGATTTTAGGGGTTGCAGAAAGCCACGCTATTCTAAAAATGTCCAAATCAGGAACAGGATAGAGCCATGCGTAGTACATTGCTCCTAGACTGTATAACCAACTGCTAAAATCATTTAAATTATCAGCTAATATAAATGTGTACAATAAAGAACTCCTAAAATGACTTAAAGGTCTTCAAAATAATTATGTGTTTGCTATTTCTTTATTATTTCGATGTTCTAATATAATCAATGTCTTAAGATTTTTTTATAAAATATGATTTTGTTATTAAATTTCCAATTATTTTTATTTGTTAACTTTGTTTTATTAACCACTTATTGAGTTTAAATACATCTACCGGTTTCGAAAAATACAATTTTCTTCTTCAGGATGTCGATACTAACTAAAAACATATGTTGTTTCTTTACCAGAAACTATTTTTAATAAACAATAATTATTTAAAAAATTAATTTAGTACTTAACAACATATTTTGATTAGTATTGAAGTAGAAAATTGTATTTTTCTAAACCGGTAGATGTATTTAAACTCAATAAGTGGTTAATAAAATAAAGTTATCAAATAAAAATAATGAATTATAACCACAAAGTTAATTTTGTTAATTTCAAAAGTATTAAATTTCACATTGTAATATTATAGATCTTAATCATGTTTTTATATAAATGTCGATACTTTAAGATATTTTAGGGTGCATAACTCTATTGTTTATGTAATATATAACTCATACATTTTATTTGTATTTAAATCAACAATAGATGTTGTTCAAAATAAATAAAATAAAATTTAGATTAAAGTTTAATCACCACCCTTGTAACTTATTTTTTGGGATCCATTTTTATCCTTGCTTTATTGAATTTTTATGGATATTTTTCGGATACATAAGACTCTTCAAATTTCTTCTGTAGGATCGAACCTTTAATATTCGCATCGAATTTATCTTCATTAAGTATCGGGAAAGGTGTATCGCTCTAGATATCCTTAGATAGAGCATGTAGCGAGAAGAGATGAGTCCCGTAACATGCTCAAAGTCTTTATATACATACCGACAGAATCGAGACTATGGCGAAGACCAAGAGTTGGACGGGTGGACTGGACCGCAGAGGCGATGTCAAGGAATATATAACGCACCGTTAAGACTTCGACCACGAACTTCCGATTCTTATGAGGCCTTTGAAGAAGAAGAAGAATTTATCATCATTTTACACTGACGGATGCAAACCACTCCAACGATTACAAATTGTCTATGTCGTCAGCCTGTGGAGGATACGTGTACGATGTTACTAATATCAGAATATTAGAAGGCTACTTAAGCGTTCAAATGTTCAGTAACACGGAGGAAATTAATCTAATAAAGTAACGCATGCGTAAAAGGTACTTACAGTTATTCACCGTACAATTAATATGTGATTTGATACACAATAATATTTAAAGCAATTTAGCGAATTAAACTTTTAATTGACGTTATCCCCTGACCATCTACTCTTGGTGGCGCTAGCGGGTGCGCCACTCGTCACGGTGAAAGTTTAGGTTGCGCTCCCACAGATGGCACCAAGAGACAGGACAAAAACACAATAATTTTTAATACAGTAGGAAAAGAAAGTAGCTCAATAAATGTTTTGGTCCAATATTTAAATAGGTAGTTATTTATAACCAACTAACTACCTATATAACTTACCATCTTGTCGTTTTCCAGGGATAGACATAGATGATAGAACGCCACACTCTTCTGTCCTGGCACACCGCTCTTGCCTCGTCCACTTTCATACATCCGTCGGTGAAGTTTGTAACAGGGCCGTCATCCAATATCTGGTTTATCTGATTACGCCAGGTCTTTCGTGGATCCTATTCCTGATGTCTTTAACAATCGCCTCATATATTTCCTGTACAGCACTCTCTTTTGAAGGCTGATATTATCTGGGCAGAAACAAAAAACACAAATTGCGATAAAATTACAAAAATGATATATCAAGTTGATTTCATAAAATGTTGTTCATATACAACAGCTTCATTTACGTCGACAGACAAATATATTAATCATGAAATGTCAGCTACTATATCTGGCAAATTACGAAGATGCCCTTGTTAAGATAAATCTCTTTATTTCCTGATGATAAATAATTATACCCATCATGAACTCAGAAGACAAATAATTATTCTTCATAAACATGTTTTGAAACTATACATATCGAGTTGATGGGAAAGTATTAAAAAGTATTTTGTTATTTACAGTTTATGACTCATGTGATACATTTACACGAACACACTTTATCGGACATCGTGGGATCTCTCTACAAAGACATGCTAAATAATATTTAATTTTATTTGTTTGAATACTCACTCCCCGGGCGAGAGTCGTAGACAGAAAATAATAAAAATATCGTTGATGTTTGTAGCGTTAACTTTGTGGTTAGACATAATTTATAATTGTATCTTCGTCAGGACTGGCGTATAACTGAACTATTCAATAAAATTTAAACGACATCCATTACGGGGTGTATATTTTTAATGCTTAAATTAAAGTCAAGAGTGTGTGTGTCAAAAAAGAGATTTAACTATTCGAATCATTCAATCTAAAATGTATGTTTTTGTTTATTTATTTATTTAGTCTTTCTGATACATTCATATAAGTACGTACGAGTATGTAAAAGATATTAACTGTCTCCTTAACTAGACTGAAGTTAGTTCTATAGAAGGTAGTCATATAAGTGAACATAATTATATATGAGAAGTTTAAATGCATCTTGAGATGATATCAAATTGAGACAGTAATTTTGCACAAAATAATACATATATATGACGCTTTAGAAAGTACGAGCAAAACATAATTGGGTACGAATGAAAACTGGACGCAATTATTTGAATTTAAATTGTCCAATATGGACATCGCTTCGTGTCCTTGATAATCGCAAGCAATACTTGTAATTTTCATGTTGTTATGGTAATTATTTCAACATCTCGTCGTGTTATATTAAAACCTGAAATCAACCGACGGATTGTTTTGTATGTAATTATATTTTTTATTAGTCGCGCGTCTATTTTACTTCAAACCAAATTTACGACTTGTTCATAATGCCATTATCCATCGCATCAATCAAATGCAGTGCGGCTATAAATTTTTTAAACTATAATTTGAGTTTCATTTTCAGGTGCCACAATGGTGTTGGAGCGACACTTTCAACTTCAGTAAAGATTTAAATAAATCCTTGATCCCGTTATATTATATTTTGTTTTAATTTTCAACCATTATTATCGATCGTAATTAATGACACGCTCGCTTGGATCAGTGATCAAATGGTCGGGAGTTCGAAACTTATCAAATTAAATATGAATTAAATATATTAATTATAAAGATACACATATAAAATCAATTTTATCGAAAAATATTGTTGTTGCGCCGCCGGGATTCGAACCTGGATCTCTTTCCTAACCGGGGAAGGTGCTTTATCCAACTAATTAAATGTATTAATATCAAAAAGGTAACGAAAATTGTCGCTAAAAATAATGCCGCTGTAGCTTAGTTGGATAAAGCACCTTCCCCGGTTAGGAAAGAGATCCAGGTTCGAATCCCGGTGGCGCAACAACAATATTTTTCGATAAAATTGATTTTATATGTATATATTTATAATTAATATATTTAATTCATATTTAAAATATCACAGACCGTCTGTTCTGAATAATTACAACTTCACAATAAGAATGTGTTCTCCTAAACATATCAAATTAGTTATATTTTTATGATTTTCAATGTGAATGTAATTAGTTTATCTCAATTTTAAAAAAACATCTAATATCTAGACTTGTAACAAATAGTGTATTCGGCACTCTGCTGAATACCGAATATTCGGTTTGTTGCGATGCCGAATAGCGATCAGCTTGTTAAAGACAATATTATATGTTTTACTCGAGTCGTACTATTTCTCGAGTTTACTCTCATCCTTTGTCCTTGTTTATCTAAGAATGATGGCTTACTTGATGTTATTTATATTAAAATATTTTAATAATTAATAAGGCTAATAATTAATGACAGTAATTGCTTTAAAATAATGATATGCTTTAATTTTTTTTCTCTGTAACACTATATTACACCTACAAGGTATATAAGTATCTAACGGAAATTTGTCAACCGAGGCAAGACTAGCGGTGCACAATGGAGTCCTGGTATCGATACTGATGTATGGAAGTGAAGCCTGGAGATGGTAGAAGACGAACTAAAGTAGACTGAATGCAGTGGAAATGAGATCACTTAGGCGTATATGTGGCAAATCTATTTATGACAGAGTAAAGAATGAAGAAATAAGGAAAGAATGCAAAGCTGATATTAGTATAGTGAGTAAGTTTAAGAAACGGATGAATGGGAAGAGAATGGTAAGAAAGATATGTGACGCTAATGTTGATGGCACCAGAAGAAGAGAACGTCCGCGAAAGACTTGGCATGACCAGGTAAACCAGATAATGAAGGATGATTCGGTCAGAAGCCTCAACAATCGATGAGCTTGTATGAATGTGGATGAGGCGAAAATTGTGTGTCAGGACAGAGAAGTGTGGCGCTCTATCATATCATATAAAGATCGCATAAAAATATGAATAGCTTTAAAATCTATTCATATATTCTGCCTTACTGTGAAAATACGATGTCTGACATAACTTTAATGCTTTGTATAGATTAAGAGTCATTATGGATCATTACGCGCTCTGTGCCCATGCCCCATACTGACCAGTGGCTGTCAGACGCGGAAGGCGAGACTCGGGACCTCCATGGCGTGTCAAGTCAACGCCGAATCTGCGAATCCTGTATGAAAAGTTTCCCGAGCGTAGGTAGGACGCACTATAGCACGGTTTTGAAACTACACCAGATGTGACCTTACTCAGTAGTGGCTCCGGCCGACCTGGCACTCTAGTAAGCTGGTTTCGCCTTCTTTAGAAAATGTAATTATCGAATTAATTCAATTAATTGACTCGCAATGCACGAGCATTATTTATGATCGATATGAACCACATAAAAAAAACGTGTTACATGTCTCAGACGCGTGTATGATACTCTGCACAGAGTGCGTTTTCTGATTCGATTTTAAAAAAAAAATATTAACGTAATATATGTCTCATTGAAATAACTTAATAATTATTATTCTATATGTAGGTACCTACATATAAAATAATTTTGTAGCGTTTTTATTAAATTTAAATTATTTTTTTAGTTAACAAAATACATAAATAGATTGATTCCCAACGTTCTGGCAGTTTTTCGATTCCATCCCTGAAGAAATCTGGCGGTTAAGACATGAAGAAGTCATCAAGCCAATTTTGAAGAGCAGCGTCGTTATTAAAAAGATTCCTCCAAAACTGTTGGATAAGAAGTGAAAAATATGATGGAGCAAGATCAAAAGATTAGGGCAGATGGGGAATATTCTTCCTATAGAGCTCTTAAATTTATACTTTTGTAATGTTAACAATTGTCATGCTGAAAAATCACTTGATCCCTCAATTATGAATTGCGGCCTCAAGGTAACGGAGTAGTTGACAATAACTCTCAAAAATGATAGTTACATTACCGGAAGCAATTCACAGTCGTATTAACAATAGTGTTCAATTCATGTCATTAACATTACTCTTCAGTTAAACTCAAACAAAGCGATACGTTGAAAATGTCTGTTTTTATATTTGACACTCCACACATGACATTTGACATTTGACATTTTCTTTAACCGGCAACAACGAACACAAACATTCGACAAATTGAAAAATTGAAGATACATTCAATAAAATAATGGCAATTAAATGGCATTGACACACTCATATGTGTCAAAAAAATATTTCCAAAGCAATCTTGACTTGTACATCGACTCAATATATTTCAAAATTGGCGAAGATTTTTAACATTTTTAAACATCACTCTCGATATAATCTCAGATTAGAAGTCTTCATTTACTTAAACCGGAGACGCCAATTAGCAGCCGTCTTCGTCTTTGAACTTTATTGCAGGTCTTTGTACTAAGGATTAAGGTTAAAAACGATACGTGATGAATATTGACGATATTAGTCTGCACCGACTCTCAACTATTCTACGTAAACTGCACGAGAGCGATAAGGACATCCGATCCTCTGACATTAATCTTTCATTATTAAATCTTTTTTGAGCCAGATCTATTACTATTACTAAAATCTTAACCCATAAATAAGCTGCGAAATGCGTATATTTAATCGTTAATTTAATAACTCAGCTTAATGATCTTTAATGTGACTATTATTGTACGATTGGTATTTTATTTTTACGATGATTGGACTGAAATTTAACTGTTGAAGGTTTAGTTTATAGTGTATTAGCGACTACTCATCGAATTTCGAATAATCAGTTACCATTCATCTTCAAACTTGCGCGGTCCACCGTTACGAGAATGATGTCTGCCATGGTTAGCATAAATAACATATAATATGGGGAGGTGTATATAAAAATTATTCTAAAAAAAAAAGACTATCCAAGTATACAACTTTTCACAGTTTTTAAAGTACCAAAAATAGTAGACATAAACAAAAAAAAATCAATAATTCAAATTTTCAAAATTAAAAATCAATTAAATTTTAGAAGCGAATTCCGATCAACAAGATATATAGATCAAATTAATATCCCAAAACTAAAATATACCGCAACTCAAAATCAATATATTTATCAAGGTATCAATTTTTTTAACAATCTCCCCATCACAATTAGAAAAATTTCGGACTGTCATAAATTTGTAACTGAAGTTAAAAAAATATGTACACAGACTAACTGAAACATAAATTAACTCGAATATACTCCTTCTCTATACACGAGTCTTACTCTCATAGAGAAGAAACAAATGTTAATATATATATATATATATATATCCACTGATTATTGAAATTGTATTATATTTTTAATATTAATAAAAAATAAAAAAATAATTTAAAAAATCTATATCTACTATACACTAAGTGTGCAGATCCACGCTCAAATAATTCAAAATTCACATATTAATGCGTTGACTAGAACCATATAATGACTTGTTCCAAAACGCCGCAAGTGTGTATTTGATCATAGTATTTTTTTACAATTTATATTATAAACGTAACATCTATATTATAAAATATTTTAAATCTATATATTTAATTGTAATTTGCTATATCATAAGAACTACGCCACGTCGCGATCTTTAATTTGTTAATGTGTAAAGGTAGGTAGGTAATAATGATAGAAATTGTGATTTAATTGAAACGCGTAATTTGTTTCACTGAATTTATTAAAGCAAGGTTAAAAATTGTATTTTGAATACGCGGATAAATCTGGACTTCATAGCGAACCGTGCTCCTCTCCGCTCTGGCGTGTTCGCTGACGTCTCCCAGTGGTTGCTCACTACTCTACATAAGTTTAACTTGCGTTCTTTGAGAGCAACTAATTATAAATGTCATTAAACAAATAATAGATATCTCATGGAGACGAAGCTATTTTTTATTAATGGAAAAATATGGAAGTATGGGTAATTGTAGGTCTTCGTCTCTATGAAATATCTATTATTTGTTTAATAACATTGCCTTTGTAGATGAAAATTCAGTAATTCTTGGACATATTCAAATATTGCCAATAATAAATGTTTTTAATACAAATAAAATGTGTCAATTAAAAAGATATACAGATATAATCAATTTATCGAAAAAATATTTTTGTTAAATACATTTAATGTGTATTAAAAATATCACAGAACTATGTTCTGAAAAACTATAACTTATCAATGAAAATAATTTTTTAATTATAAATGTGTTTGTAATTCTGGCTTATTCGATTTTATTTCCTATTATTTATTACCTAGTATACTAGGCAAAGAAATACTATTTTTTGATACTTTTAACATTGTTCACTTATTAAGAATATTTTATTAATTATTAAAGTTATTTTGTTTTTGAAAATGTTTCAATTTCACATACTAATAATTGTTTGTAGGTTATTTTATTATAAAATTTATTAAAATAAAAAGTTTGTTAAGTGCACACTTTATGCTTGTTTTTCCCTATAGGTAAATATAAAATATATAAACATCAAAAATATTTTTAAAGCCTTGCGAATCAGTATGATAGTCTCTCATCATTATCACGTGGCTATGATCATTGAGGTCTTCTCTAGTAGGAATTTTTGCCACAGGTAGTCGTCTAGTCGTGATCGCCAAGTTTTCTCGCATCTTTCTCAATATTGTCGCCTCATCCTCTTCGAAGTCGCATCTGTTGGGGTAGCTGATGCATTGCCGTATATGGGCACATTGGAGGAGACATTCTTTGAATATGCCAGGGCAAGCATAATCGAACGATCTTCAGTATAGTAAAGAGATGATATGGATCTATGAATCAAAAATTGTTTTATTTTATAGTTAATTAATGGTAGGAGATGGCGATCTCAGATGAGTGTTCTAAATGGTTTGGAATGATTTCAAAATAGATAAAAAAATTTAAATATATTAATTATAAAGATATACATATAAAATCAATTTTATCGAAAAATATTGTTGTTGCGCCACCGGAATTCGAACCTGGATCTCTTTCCTAACCGGGGAAGGTGCTTCATCCAACTAAGCTACAGCGACAACATTTTTAGCGACAATTTTCGACCCTATATGTTACCTTTTTGATATTAATACATTTAATCGTTCCATCATTTGACAGAGCCATCTACCTTATTTTTACAGAATCTCAAATACCTTTGAGTAAACTGATAGCAGACGCCAGACATAGACCTATAATAATAATTACAACTTCACAATAAGAATGTGTTCTCCTAAAAAAAAAAAGTTCTTTATTGTACAATATATAATATATGTTGAAGAAATTTAATTACCGTTCCGTCGAGAACAGCACCACGTGCTAAACATAAAGCTGATAATCTTCGGAATGCATTTTAGTACTTTTGAAAGGGTTTTTACTGAATATCCTGTTTGCAATATATCATATTCAGCGAATCTTAATGGACGATGAAGGTCAAACGTAGTAAATAAATACGATTTACGAGCTGTTGAGATTCAACCCTTTCAACGCTCTAGGAATGTGAGATTTAGTGGATTATCGTTACAAGTTTTTACCGTAAATATGTTTGAATATAAGTCAAATCTCAGATTGTATCAAATCAATATCAAAGTTCATAGTTTTGTAGTTACAAATCTGAAATAGTACTCAGATATACAAGTAGAGTATATCAGAGAGAAAAAAAAAATTGTCAGAGTAGAAATTAAAATTAAATATGTAGAAGTTTTCATAACGCGTTTTTACAGACGTAGATAAAATCAGACGAAACAATTTAGTATTCAGTGAGGTAACTTCAATACGCAGAATTAAAAAAAAAATACTAAAATTTGCACCAAGAAAATGGGAACTGAACTTCGATTAAGTAAATCCAACTCTAATTTAATATTGTTTCAACAACCACTTTTAATAAATTAGTGTGTGTAGAGATTCGTCAAAAATGCGTTAGGAAATGCTTGGAGTATTTTGGATGCCTGGACACAAATCTAATGCGAAAAATCAAAAATTCTTTTCAAATTCAAATTAAATGTATTAATTAGAAAGATATACATATATAAAATCAATTTTATCGAAAAATATTTTCGTTGCCACCGGGATTCGAATCTGGATCTGTTCCTATTTGGGAAAAATGCATTAACCGATTATGCTACACCAACACAGTACATTGACGACAAATTTTCGAACTTATATGTTACACTTTTCAAATTGATACATCTCTCGTTCCATTATTTGATAGTCATCTTCTTTACTTTTGCGGAATCTCAAATACCTTTGAGTAATCCGATGAGTAATGCACTGTGTTGGTGTTCGAATTCCGGTAGCAAAAACAATATTTTTCGATAAAATTTATTTTACATGTACATCTTTCTAATTATTAATCAGTATTTAAAATATCACAGACCTGTGTTCTGAATAATTACAACTTCGCAATAATAATGTGTTCTCTTTTATAAAATATATAAGTGGCTACTGTCGCTTTCAAATTACACCCCTTGTACATCTTTACATTGACTCAGTGATGTAATTATGCCAATGCACCCATTGCAGTTCATCGGGGCCCACGTTAGATAGGGGTGCAAAAATATTGCCTTATTATTCATTTGCATTAGTATTTTTACGAGTATACCTTTCCCAGCTTTAACCCTTCCGTAGCCATGCAGTATATGATGAACGCTCCGTGACATTATCATATTTATTAATATTTCACTTTAAATACACAATATTTAGAGTAAAAGTATGATAGCAACTATTTTACAGCCTGGTAAAACTAATAAAGCAGTTTTTTTTTATTATTGAAAATGCTTAAAAATTACACATTCCTCACAGTAACACAAGTTGACATTGTGGCTGCGTACGGGTATTTTATATCATGGTATAATGAGGGTTAATAGTGATCCACAGTAAGAAATGTAATTATATAATCATTTTTCACGTGTATTACGAAAACACGTAGAAACATTGTCGATGTACGAGTATACAGTAGCAATACTCGCTATTAAGTCGAGTTAGGGACTAGAGCATTGCTGTAAAATGAAAAGAATTTTTTAAATTGTTTATATATGTCTAAGTACACTTATATATTTTTCATGAAAGTATGAATATTATATGAGACAAAAATCCAATTTCGTTCTTACCATTTATTGGCTAATACTATTATTAAACCACACAGTATAGTAATTCGCATATCTTATGTACAATATTTTTTCAGTGCGCCCTTTTTTCCATTCTGCATTGGGGCCCAACTTTTATTGTTACGCCACTGCACTGACTAAGGTGGTGTTTCCATTTCTGGAAACAGTGGCAATGGGTAGGTGGTTACATTGCTTTGAGGACATCGTTGGAGTCATTCAGTGATATCCGAGAGAAGTCAAAAAGCCAAATGACCACCTTAAAACCTATTTCAGCAGAAATTCATCAACGTGTTCTGCGGAAATACGTGGCAGCAAACAGAAGTGGACTGAGAAGAATGGGAAACATCCGGTGAGGCCTTCACTCAGCAGTGAATGCCTTCCTTTATGTACTTCACATACGTTGAGTAATTTTGTCACTACTTTAGTTTCAAAAGGAATTGTAGTTGATAATTAATCTAAACACGAGTCGGTGTCGACCCGTTCGGATAAACACCCACGCTCTGCTCCTCTACCTGAAGAAGTCGGCACCAAGCTGTATTTAGATTAGTCATCAATTACACCTGAAGATTAGAGAGACTGCACCTTTCAAATCTATACAACAGTGACAAAATAAGAAGAAAAGGGAAGACCGAGACATAGATGGGCGAATAATTTCAATACAGCCCTACAAGGGGTAGGCGCGGTTTCCGAGGGATGTTTTGTGTTCCGTTATAATTGCGGGCATGGGCTTGCGAGTCCTGTTAAAGAATAAGAAGTTAAATGATATTAATTAACGCATATTCATGTGTAATAGTATCTAATAAATGTTATATAAATTCATAATCCGCACAAAAAATGAAATAACTTCATAATACTGTTACTGTTTTGATAATACCGGTCGAATGTACATATATTACAAAGAATTGGGCCAATAATACCTCGGGAGCATTGACTCGGTTCCGGTATTTACAGATTACAATTTTTGATAAGTCTTCTTTTCAACCTGTTCTGACACATGCTTCAAATAAAAGACAAATAACAGAGAACATCTGCTTCACAGACCAAAGCCTCGTTTCGAAACTGTACTTCTATAATTGAATGATTTTGATCTTATAATTGTTTTTGCTCATTTGTTGTTCTGTAACGTCTGGGTGACGTTTTTAACCGACACAAGTCGACCAGAAGAATCCACAATCCACCACACCATTAAGTTTATTTTTTATAGTTATGTTAACTAGTCACTGCTTCATCGAGTTAAAAAATAAACTTCATAAATGTAACATGAATTAATGATTTTTCTAATTTTAAAATCTAATAATAGTTTGTGTGCTGGACAAGAAATAAAATAATATTACCTTACGTCTGACTTTCTAGTTAGATAAAAATAATGATAAATTCAGTTATATAAATATAATTAAAGTCTCCTCGGCGGGAAACCGAACCACGGCATCTCGCGTGATGTGAAATTATCAATTTTCAAAAATAAAATATTATTATTATTAGGAGGACACATTCTTATTGTGAAGTTGTAATTATTCAGAACATAGGTCTGTGATATTTTAAATACTAATTAAATGTATTTATTAGAAAGATATGCATATAAAATCAATTTTATCGAAAAGTTTTGTTGTTGCGCCACCGGGATTTGAACCTGGATCTCTTTCCAAACCGGGGAAGATGCATTATCCAACTATAGCGACATTATCTTTGACGACTAATTTTCGAACCCATATGTTACACTCTATCAAATATTATTTGAAAGCCATCTACTTTGTTCTTGCGGAATCTCAAATACCTTTGAGTAAACCGATAGCAGACGCCAGAATTATTCAGATGGCTTCAAATAATGAAACGATAAATGTATTAATTTTAAAAAGCGTAACATATAGGTTCGATAATTTGTCATTAAAAATAATGTCGCTGTAGCACCTTCCCTGGTTTGGAAAGAGATCCAGGTTCGAATCCCGGTGGCGCAACAACAATATTTTTTTATGAAATTGTTTTTATATGTACATCTTTCTAATTAATACATTTAATTAGTATTCAAAAATATATCACTAAATTCTAAGAAAAAAATTAATTACATTATATAACAATTTGACACCACATTCTGAAAGATTTTTGAGATGTGTGGTTTTGATGCCGGTAAAGTATAAAATATAATACAAGATAAGATAATAAAGTATAACATATAATACAATACGAGAATACAAAAATGGTACGAAATTTTCTAACGCATTTTTCACTTCAAATTTTACTCGGGTACTACATTCTATGCATTAAAAATGTAAATAACAATCTTAAACGTGTAATTTTGTGATGCATTCAGTTTACAGCGGTGTTGGAAGGGTGAATGGTCGAAAAGTACGGCATGTTTTTTTCTCAAGATAAAGTTCACCCGATGATGCATATGAAAGTGCGATAAATCATTTAGTATTTCCTCTGTCGCCGCGTGCAATGGGTGCAGAAGATCCTGCTTTGAAGATTATATTGAAAATTGTACGAACCCATTTACATAAATTGTCCGGCCAATGTAACCAGGGACATACAATCCTTGATTTTATTTTATTGCCTTCGATCGCTGCCAGATTGTAGAATTAATCACGGCGAATGTATTGAATGTTTTGAAGTATTGAAGTGATGAACTTCAAGGCGCAACATAGCACAATGAATTATAAATGTAGCCAAGTTTTGTATACGCCGTTGAAGAAAGGAATATTTATTTAATATCGGACGTTTGCTCGGGAATCGAAATTAGTTAAAAATTTATTTAGTGTGTCACGGCTGCAGCTATTATCCGGCTGCGCCGATTGTGGTGTATTTATGATGCCAGCTATTTACCGTTGCATTAGATGATTAGTTCTTCTTCGGTAGAAGAATATTGGTGGATAATGGTTGGTCGATGACGCGAATAATACTCTGCTCAGGTAGCAATACATTCATGGTCACAATAAGTACACTTTACAACAATACATATAATACAAATTATATATTTGTATTATGTGTATTGTTCGCATATATTTCGTTTACAATTCCAAAACCCCCTAAAACGGATTTCGGATAATTTGAGCTAAATATGCAGTTTATTGTCAGCTAAATGCAAATAATATTATTTCTCACAAAAGCCATTTAAATCCATTGATATTGCATGTTCAAAATCAGGGTCAGTTCCAAAATATCCCAAAATATTGCTTTTCCCCCTAAAATTAAATTAGCTTGCTTGTTGATGTTATAATTCAGTATAGCCACCAGAACGATATATTATATAGAAAAAAAATACATTACAGAATTGTCTCTTTAAAAAATGGTGATGAAAAAATAAACATTTTGTACTTTTGCTTTCAAAATATACGTTTTCGTCTGTAACACACAAAACACAAAGTCGTTTTAGAGGGTTTTGGAATTAATCCATAGACATCACAATTTAAGATAAAGGCTTAGGAGGAGAAGTGGTCTTCGTTCATGCCGGGGGTAGACAGTCGATGGTTAATGAGGTTGATGGTCATTACGAATCATTATTAAGTGTCGCTGCCTTGTATTTACGCAGAATTGGATGATTTCGTCAGTCCAGCAGGTTTTGAGGAGACCTGACGGCCTCTTAATCCCCTTTGGGTACCACGGGGTGACTGTATCCGTCGTCCGAGCTCTGCGGCCAGCGCATTGCCATTTCAGAAAGAGTAATTATGCAAAATTTTAAACAGATGGCATTCAGTATAATACATGTTTATATGAAGTAGAAGAAAGGGGATAGCTAGCGGGAGGGAGAATTGTGCTAATGTTTACGCCAGGATTGTGCCTATGTTTGTGCCTGGATTGTGCCTATGTTTGTACCAAGATCATAAAGAATGATTGAAGAACCTTGTCGAGTCTTTGAGCCCCTGATTCTCCTAGGATTAGGGGACGAAGATGATGATGGGGATGAATATTCAGCGAGGGTAATTTAGAAGCATGTAGAACCAATTAAATTAACCCTTCTCAACCCACGCAGAGAACATATGTCTACCGAAACAATTAAACCAGTATTTTCGTAAAAATGTGCAATATAAAATTCATATTTTAGCGAATTCTAGAAAAATATTTGCGCTAAGAAATGACTAGTGAACAATTATTTTTTATTAAGGAGAACACATTCTTATTGTGAAGTTATTATTATTCAGAACATAGGTCTGTGTGTGATGTGTTTAATGATGTGTCCAAAATTTAATAAAATTGATATTTCTGGCGTCTGCAGTCGGTTTACTCAAAGGTATTTGTGATTCCGTAAAAATAATGTAGATGGCTTTCAAAAATAATATAACGACAGATGTATTAATTTAAAAAAGTGTAACATATAGGTTCGAAAATTTGTCATGAAAAATACTGGTGTTATAACACAATTGGTAGTGTACTTCCCCGGATTGGAAATAGAGATCCAGGTTCGAATCCCGGTAGCGCAAAAACAATATTTTTCGACAAAATTGATTTTATATGTATATATTTATAATTAATACATTAAATTAGTGTTTAAAATTATTTTTTAATTCATTCCAATGTAAAATTTATGCAATTGATGCTAGCTTCGATAAAAAATACCGTAAAGAGGTATTACATAAATTTCATAGTGAAAACAATAACAAACATACGAATATGTTTCAATAATTAAATTAATATAAAAATTAGGAAGATGATTGTGCTGGATGGAACTTGATGAAAGCATTACATTGTGAGTAATGAATTATATTGATCTTTTTTTAACTTTTAATATTCAATATTTATAGTAAATGTACAACACTAACTATTTTCAAGCTATTTAAGCTGGTAATAGCATTTTATTCCCATTTAAAATACTTAAAAACTCTAATTTGTTACGGTAATACATATTACCTGCGTATGGGCATTTTCTATCATGGTATAATAGTAAAGGTTAAAAAAACTTACTGCCTCTGCGTACTCACATACAAAGCAGCGTAGCCTAGACCCTTATGACCTGCATTTTTTTCATATCTTTAGCCTCCATGGAACACTTCATTGTTGTCTTCTTCAAGGCGATTCGTCCCCGGCAGATAACTTGCCACGGTACTCGTAAAACACGCTCGTAAAACATATTTATTTTCTCTTATTTCCTCCCTGAACGTCGTCCGCTTTGTCCTTCCTCTCTTACACTACTTTAAATACACGATAACATCAAACTATTTCTTCACAGGTATTAAAGAGCCTTACTGCGATTGCTGGTTCATAGATTCGCTTATAAAAAGGGTCGCTTAAAAAACTAATAATTTTTAAAAATGTTATATTTCATACTCAACGAGCCTTGACTTAATTATATATAACAGGGGTCACTAGGGGCCAGATTTTTTTGAATTTATCACGTATTTGCAAGGTCGAAAAGCAAATTCGAGCTATCCCCTTCGTAATCTGACATACGGCACTAATTGGCGATTTAAGTCGATATCGGCATTTAATTAGTTAAAAGAGAGTATTATTTATCGGCATTATTGACAGTGATTTTTATCACAAATATGTATAAACGTAATTAGTATAAAACGAAAAATTAGAAAGATAATATTCACGATTACTAAATTTACATTTTTTAATACAAAATAGATAGTAGAGTATAAATGTGAAGCTACGACTTCCTTCGGATTCGTCGGTTTTCTTAGCAGAATTTTTGGCAATTAAAGAGGCCTTGGACATCTGCGTACTCTGGAACGTCGATAAGGCTGTTATATTCTCCGACTCGCAAGCAGCTCTTGAACCCCTCTCTGCTAATATGAAAGTTTGACTAGACAATGAGATAATCTGTCCCATCAGAAGATGTTTATTTAATTTGGACAGCAACGATAAACAGGCGTCATTCGTTTGGATTCCTGCACATAATGGAATTCATGGAAATGAATGTGCTGATGAACTGGCCAAGGAGGCCACTCTTTCCGGAGTTTTCCCTCATCAATTCCATATTCCGATGTATGATAGACTTAATATGGTAAAAAAATGTACGAATTCTATCTGGACTGCACAATTGATAGATCCAAATAATCATAAGGGTAATAATCGGCTTAAAATAATTCAAAGGTCTATTCTCCGCACCCCCTGGTTCTCCAAAATAAAGTCTCCAAAAGAACAATATCAAATATCTCTAGAATGAAAATTGGGCATTGCCAGGTAGCCTCACATTTATTCAGATTGAACTTAATAGATTCCCCAATGTGTGAGTATGGTGCTGAGGAGGAAACCCTTGACCATATATTTTTTTCCTGTCTATGTAATCTCGTCAATGGTAATTTTCAACTCCCGGTTAACTTGTGTCATCTTATTTCCCTTAACTCGCCACATTTAATCTATATAATAACATATTTTTTGAACAACAATGGTATTGACTTATAATATAATATTTCCTATTCTTTAAAATTATTGTACTTTTTTCTATAAAATAAAGTTTAAACTTGATTAATGGTACAAATCACTCTTGAAGGATGGATTTCCTATTTAAAAGAAGAAGAAAAAGAAATAATGGAGTACTGTTCTCCGAGTGCTTGGAGGTTAAAATTGTATCCCTTAATAAGTGTCCTTATTGGGATATCACTTAAACCACACGACAGACTGAAATTTTTCCAGTATATTAATAATCTATAATAATATTTTTGTTTACGCTAGAGTATTTACTCCAGGTATGGTCTTGTAAGTAATCCAAGCCGTTTAATTCTTCAGATGTGATCAGATGTGTGTAATCTTAAACTCCTTATACAGTCTCCAGTCTTCAGTCTCCAAGTAGTGCTTATGGCCTTCAGTGGCGCGAATATTGCGGCGCAAATCTACATATCAAACATTTATAAAAAAAAAATGTCTATTTGTCTGCTCGCTATACAATCCTTGACCTTTTGACCGATTCAAAAGTAATTTTTGCATATTTTCTATTTAGGATCCTGCGCAATGTAATTTAACCTAACCTAATCTGACTTTAAGGAATGTACGTATCGTGAAATAAATTAAATCAATCTACCTAATATTTTATTATTTTTTGTGCAGTTGTCTACGTTTGTACTTGTGTGTGATATTGGCTATGTGTGCAGTTTCCGTGTGTGCATTTTATAATATTGAATTCCATCCATTCATAATTTTTCACAGTTACCTTTTAGGATTGTGCGCACAATACAGGCACTCTCCCATTGCCCTTGCCCCCCCCCACCGCCACTCCATGGTATAAATCTATATTTTTATTGAACAGCACTAAAATTCTAAATATGAATTAAATATATTAATCAGAAAGATATACATATAAAATCCATGAGATCCAGGTTCGAATCTATATATATATCAACAATATTTTTAGATTAAATTGATTTTATATGTATATCTTCTAATTAATATATTTAATTCATATTTAAAATATCACAGACCGTCTGTTCTGAATAATTCCAACTTCACAATAAGAATGTGTTCTTCTAACTTAAATTTTGTTCACTTGCACTCTAGGGCTGAGAAAAATATCCCACTCACCGGGATCCTCATTCTGTATTGATACATTTTTATGTACTTCATTATTTTTTAAGCCCAGCGCCAAAACAAGGACACCCAGCGCCCCCTTCCCACTAAACCCCTATTTTATATTATAACCGGGCTGGGATCGCCATTATATTATACAATAACATTAAATTTTCCAAGAATTAAGGATAATTATTATCGCTCATAATCAGAAGGAAAATTATCCGTGTCTTCGTCTATTGGAATAAATTGGCGGTTTGCACAATTATGTGGAGGGAATTATATATTTTTTTATTGATATTAAATATAATTACCGTAACTACTGTTGAAGATGGCAACAATTTTAATAACAGTTATATTATCCCCTTCGCTGAATAATATAACGACACTCGTGGCAGTAAGAGAATTGTTAAATTAGTTGGTTTACTTCACGTTTTAATAATTATCGTAATGTTAATTATTTTGGTAAGGAATAAGTAGATAAACGCTAATATTTATATATATATATACAGTGCTATCCGCTTATTGTGATCACTATAGCAACTGACACTTTTGATAACAATATCCGGCTGATAACATTGAGCAGAAGATAAAAAATATTATTATTGAACACAGTTTATTAAAAAATAATACAACTAAAGTAGACAAATCGTCACTATACACACTGATCACTTTAAAATCACCTATTAAAACGTTCTAAATCATCAAATAACAATTATGCACTGAACTTATTGACACTACGTGTTACGGTTATGCTTCAGGTAAGAATCGATGTACGTACCTACCTATTTTCTAAAAATTATTATTGGGAATATTTATGTTTAAAAATTTTCCAAAAAAAAAATATTTTTGCAGGAATTTCCTAAAAAATTTCATTTTTTGTATTGATAACAATAACCGAAGTTTGATTATTATAGACGCATTATTTTAAAGAAATTTTATATACAGGGTTATGGGACCGACTGATTTTGATAACAATAACAGATTGATAACATTATCCGTGATTATAATATCAGGATTCTACTGTATGTATATTTTATATAACATAAAATTTAGGGGTAAAAAATATGAGTTGAAAATGTTAAACCTGCGTGTGCCTAATCTCGTTTAAAATACTTACTTACTTACTTACCATCACGCCGTTTCCCCGTGGGGGTAGGCAGAGAGTATAGAGCGCCACACTCTTCTGTCCTGACATCTTATTATACAAGCTCGCCGATTATTGAAGCTTTTAACAGAACCATCCTCCATTAACTGGTTTACTGGTCGTGCCAAGTCTTCGGCGGGCGTCCTTTATTTCAACACTTGCGTCATATATCTTTCTTGCCATTCTCTTCTCATTCATCCGTTCCATATGATCAAACCACCTAAGTGATTCTTTCTTAATCTTACTCACTATACTAACATCAGCTTTACATTCTTTCCTTATTTTTACATCGTAGTTATGCTATTATTTCGATTAATTTTAATATCTTAATGATTTTAATTTACATATTGAAAACAAATAATAAAAGGTTATCGAACTTCGAGCGGCCACATCATGTCAGATGATTTTGGGCCTGAAACAAAGATACAGAAACAATAACGAGTCATTTTCACAAATATTTATTTTGAAAAACGTAGACTTGAAGCTTTAACATGACTTTCTAAATATCTCATACTATAATATGATATTTTACGTAACAGCACAGCATTCGTACGTACTCCTGAATATTTTCAACCCGTGATTTAGGCAGGTTTCCACTCATAGATTATTGTGGACTAGGCCTGTTACATCCAGTGTTCCAAAAATTTCCAGACAGTGATTTTAATTAACGCCACATAATACACCTAGTTTATCATATGAGTGTAAATTTGTGTAATCTATATTATATTCATAAACTATCATCATCATCATGTTTTCTATCCACTGCTAGATGAGGGCCTCCTCAAATGTTTAGCATTTTTTTATTTTCTGCTACTTGTTTCTTCATGATATGTTTCAGGATGACCTGTCTGACTCCACTCGGGTACCACTAGATGACTGCGTATGTCCTCTTCATCCTCCGATAGATGTGGCTTGCTCATTGTTATTTCATTTTATTAAAGTATTAAATCAAATTTTTGGGAACATTTTGAACACCTATATATGTTAACAGTACTTCCTACATCTACCTACCTACTTTTCCACCTTTTAAAAATAATTTATTTTATTAATAAAGTATGTAATAATAATATTTAAATGTTTAAATCCAAATGTAATTATTGTACGTACAAAATGTTATTTTTCCTAATTTTAGGTTACGTAACAAAAATTAGAATCTTAGAATATGGAATTTTCTATCTGTGGCACTCAAAAAACTGATCTAAGATGTCGGTTTTCACTAAATTCGTAAAAGTGCAAATATCTCGAAAACTAACGATTTTTTTACTAATGTCATATTTTGATATTCTGGTCAGTTATGAGTCGGGCTATCAGCCATCCAAGATATGACATTGACTATTGGGTCACCTGTACGTTAAACGCGTTGAATAAACATTTAATTGCGCGAGCTTAGTTTATTAAGAAAGGAAGCTATTTAATAATATAGATCGAATAAATTCAGTATTTTATTAAACTTTCTAATGTAATAATATTATGAACTTTGATAAAGTAAATGCATTACCGCCACACAGCAAATCATTTATCAGTCCCTATCAGCTGTTCCACTGTTGTACATAAAGGCCGAGAATACGAAATGGTTATGAAAGGGCTTTAACACCTTTACAAATCAAAACAAATGTTAATTCCTAATGTTCTTCCTGCTGAACTCGTTAATAGTGTGACCAAATGGTATCACTACGTGAAATTCAACGTATTAGTTGCGTTCATCGTTTTAATAGCAGTGCTCTGGTTGTATTGAAAAAAATGTCAATGCAACAAGCATCCAGATGTGTTCGGAAGGCAGTGAACTGAAAACAAATACAGTAGCCGCCGGTTATTTGAATCACAATTTCATAAATCAGATTATTAATGTCAGCCGCCATTTTTTTTTTCGTCGTCACCGGTCGCGCTAGCTATCGCAAAACGTGTTTATTTTGTTTTTATGATTTGACACTGACTCTGGTGCACAAGCTAAAATTAGTGGCTATTTTAAATTAAACTAATATAAAATATGTTTGGTATTGCATTTGTTTTATGTGTACAATAAATTAAAGGTTTATTTATGTAAATTTTAAAAATTTCACGTGTAGATAATAGTTTTCGGATAATAAGATCAATATCTATCACGATATAGTGATTATAATAACCGGCGCCCACCGTATTGCAAAAGTTCGAAAAACCAAAAAAGATGTCGCTTCAATAGCGCATTATTGTCGGTAATAATTTAGATTGTAGTTCAAGTTATGTTCACTTTTGTAAATAAAATGAGCCGCGCACTGTAATAATTTAAAATTATTTATTCAAATGTTTTTGTTTTATACCTACGTGCCAATGTAAAGTTGAATAAATGATAATCGCGAAATGAAGATTTTTTCACAGTTTGCTTTCAGTTCACATATCGTGGCAGATTTTTATTTGTTTTTGATAATAAATATATACATTATTCGATTATTTGTCTTCAAGCACCGTTTCATAACAATTAAAAAATCTTACATAATACAGTGTAGTCGTATAGTTGGACAATAATAATTAAACTAAATATTTCAGAAACCCCACATACATGAAATTCTAAGCTTTTAATTTAATATTGTTTTAATGACATTCTAATGTATTAATTATAAATATATACATATAAAATCAATTTTGTCGAAAAATATTGTTTTTTTGCGCTACCGGGATTCGAACGTGGATCTCCATTTCCAATCCGGGGATGTGCACTACCAAATTGTGTTATAACGCCAGTATTTTTCATGTCAAATTTTCGAACCTATATGTTACACTTTTTCAAATTAATGCATCTGTCGTTCCATTATTTTTGAAAGCCATCTACATTATTTTTACGGAATCACAAATACCTTTGAGTAAACCGACTGCAGACGCCAGAATTATCAATTCATTTTTATTAAATTTTGGACACATTGATACAACTTATATTAATTTTTCGAACAAAATTGATTTTATATGTATATATTTATAATTAATACATTAAATTTGTATTTAAAACATCACAGACCTATGTTCTGAATAATTACAACTTCACAATAAGAATGTGT
This sequence comes from Eubasilissa splendida, assembly GCA_031772225.1. Classification (NCBI taxonomy): domain Eukaryota; kingdom Metazoa; phylum Arthropoda; class Insecta; order Trichoptera; family Phryganeidae; genus Eubasilissa; species Eubasilissa splendida. The sequence continues at coordinate 28,842,116 of CM062851.1, read as the reverse complement.
TCTCCTTAATAATATTTTATTTATTTTCAAATTTGGTCACCCTCTTGGCGGGTGATATAATTTCCTTGCTTAGATTTTAATTATGGTCGTGCCTCACCCCACTGCTAAGTGTGAAGTTAATTTAAAATATCAATCAGATATATTCTAGAAACTACAATATAATAATATCGCGGCTGACGTAGAAATTGATTTGCCCATTATCATTTCCGCTTGGTGCATTATTGCACAGTGTGATATTTCCATTCCATAAATAAATAAATAAACTATTATAACTAACCCTACAGTATCTGTGAGAAAGAGCAGAACTAATAATATTTTTATTTTAGGGCTCCGTACATTCATTTAAGTAATTATTTTAAACAATTTTTAAAAACAATCTAAATCAATCAATTAGAAAGACGTAGAAAAAAAAATATCTGTCAAAAAAATATTTGGAAATGGTAACGCATTTCGCAGATAGGTAATGTTCCGGGTTTGTATCCCGGTGGCAACTAAATATTATTTTTAGGAATAAATTTTTCTGTGTATCTTTCTAATTTATTAATTTTTAGTAATGCGAAAATGTTTATGGCTTTTTAAGCGATTAATAATTTAAACTTATTTAGGAGAACACATTCTTATTGTGAAGTTGTAATTATTCAGAATACAGGTCGGTGATATTTTAAATATGAATTAAATATATTAATTAGAAAGATATACATATAAAATCTATTTTATCGAAAAATATTGTTGTTTCCAATTTCAATGCACCTTCCCCAGATTGGAAAGAGATCCAGGTTCGAATACCGGTAGCAACAACAATATTTTTCGATAAAATTAATTTTATATGTATATCTTTCTAATTAATATATTTAATTAGTATTTTAAATATCACAGATATTATTAATAATATCAACTTCACAATAAGAACGTGTTATCCTTAATAACATATACAGAGTGGGCCAACTTGGACTGACTGTTGTAAAATGCATATAACTTTTGTAATTTTAATATTCATTAAAAAAAATATATATTCCATGAAAGTGTACTTTGTCAACTTTTTTTTTAATCTATCTGTGGAAAATAACACCATTTAAATGACTTTTCTTGTTGACAAATAATTGCTCTTTTTAAAGTATTTTGCATTACATTACACAACGTTTTTGTCTCCAAATTTGTTATTTCTGCACGAATATTTTGTTTTAGCTCCTAAATTGTTGCTGGTTTGTTCATGTACAGCCAGGTACGAACAGGAAGGCCAAGCAAACTCTGCATTTTTTTAAAGTTAGCCCGTCACCAAAAATAGATCGTCGCGAAACATAATAAAATTCTATAATTTTAAGCGCTCTTGCACTAGGTGTGTAGTCATTATAAACTTTCATAAATTGTTTATTATCTGCAAAAAAAAAAATTAAAAATAAACCCCACCAAAGTTATAAATTTTTAAAAACAGCCCAAGTTAGCCCACCCTTTATAACCTTTGCACCAAAATTACGAAAACTGTTTACAGTCTTCCATTTCTGTGAAGAATTTCCATCTGATGAATTGGATGACTTTTGCTTATATATTGACGAGTAAAAGTTCCAAAGCGCGCTCTGCTTAAAAAAAAAGTGGCGGGACACACAGACGCAGTGCGCTCCAGACCGACTGCATCAGTGATTATATCTACAATATATAAATCACGAAAGATACATTCTTTTTTGTACTTTAAAGTACTAAAATACATTTTTACGATCGGAGAAAGTATAAAATCAAACATCTGAAGCTGCGCATGCATCATTGTAATGCAGAAGCTCACGTTGCGATGAATCTTTAGTATTGAAAGTTTTTTTTTCTCCCCACGGAATCAACAGACATCGTTCATAAAATAAATGCATACTTAAAGCGTGCATTGTGATTTTATTTCAGTATTGCTTATATAATATATACAATATTAAAAAATAGTAATCTTATTGCCTTCATCGACATAATGAGCACTGAATTCAATCGTGGGATTTCGGGATCCGAATTCCGGATTCCGAGATTAGAAAATTTTAATTTACTCATTAATGTTACATTTATTGAAAAGGTCAGAAAGAACAAATACTATTTATGAAAACAAGTATATTGTCATAAATTAGAAAATTGAAAAATTTATACAGCTGTAGTGTAGATTGGTAATTATTTAAATTATTACAGTTTTTCACAAAATCCGTCGTATGTAGGGTTTTGAAATCCGGGTTCGAGTCCGGGTTCGGATCCAAAATCATTATGGTATAAACATAAGAATAAAAAAATAAACGAATTTATTATGTTTATTGCAAATAATGTTACAGCATTTATAGGTTATTTTGTTTTAGAATGTCTTATATAATAATATTTTAAGAATACTAATGTAGCGAGGAACTTGTCCCCTAATGTTGATCTAATTTTCGTGCAAAAATTAGTCGACACCGAGAATGTTCGCTCATTGTCAGTAGAAGTTGGTCTCACTGTGCAAAGCGCGCCGTAGAGCCTCTCATAATTCAACGTACGCTTTTTATTGTTTTTGAACAAGGCATGTTCTTCCCTTAAACATTTAAAATTGCCGATTTCCTGTTTCAGCATCTTTTAAAATGAGATCCAACTCTTTATCCATCGTTAATACCTTTTCCTTATCGTCGATTAATATTGAATCTTTTATACTGTCCATAGAATTGACTTCTGAAACTGAACTTTGGAAAATCCTACTCATCAGTTGTGTAGCCAAACTTTGGGTCTTTAATAGCCTTACACAAATTGATCAAATTCGAATGCATTCGATTGTTCAGTCGTTTTCCGATGTTTTGCAGCAATTCGCTTGAAACCCGAATTCGGCGGGTTTCGGATCCGGGATTTAGGGTCATTACCTGACCGGGTCCGGGTCGGGTCCAGGAATCCTAGTCCTATGTACGTCTTTCACGCCTGTTGTAGGACGGGATTAAACAAAATTATAATTACTTTAATTTAATTTTATAGTTACTTTATTTTTAAGAATACATTTTTGTTGTGAAGTTACATTTTCGAAAAATAGTTATATTTTAACACAAATTAAATTAATCAACTAGAAAGATATGCAGAATAAATTTATTTATAGAAAAAAAATCTAATACCAATCGTACAATCAAATAAAGCTTTAGCTCATCACTATTAATAACTATTAATACCACTATTAATAATATTTATAAAGAGTGATTGAGACTATGTTTGTTGTTCACTTGTTACGATGATAGCGATTGGATGTTTAGGTTCTAGATACATACCAGTGATTGGTCGCCAAATTACGAATAATTACGATTACAATCACTAATTACTATCCTTTTGTGATTTACTATAGGTCAATAAAATAACACAAAATAATAATAGATTAGTTCAGGTATATTACAGATTTAAATACAAATACACCTTCGCTATATATGTATTACAATATAATCATTTACAACAGTCCTTATAGATATAATGATCCCGATGACGACACCCTTTCATGCATTTGACATTTAGGCTTCTTTGACATTAGAAGATGTCAAATTCTTGATCTTCCGAGTTATATATATCTCCGCCTCGCTTGCTGCAAGTTGAAAGGCAATGAATGATTTATTTTATTTCTGAATCACCGTGAAGACCGAGTACATATAAGTAAAGTAATAATATTATGTTTAGTGGCTTACAAACGTAATAACTTTTGAGATTAAATCGGCAATCACGAATCGCTTCCTGTTTTCATATTAAATTGTCTAAATTAATTGAACATGTATAATTCATATTACATTAACATTTCATGTAGGTATCGTATATATTTTTTTTCATATATATGAAAATAAAACACTTGTTTAAATTACTTGAGACGCATTGTACGACACGTTTCTCGCATTTGTAGCACAATATTATTTTTGTAATTTGTTCGTCACACCTGCGAGCGTTAAGTCGTATGCACGCATATATCGAATATTTAATCGTTTCGCACTTTTTCACTTGACTGGATATGAAAGAACACTGCTGTCTGGATGTTCAATTTTTTTTATAAATAAATGAGTGAACTTTTCGTATCCTTTTTTCTCCTATTTTCTTTTTAATATGGATGTGTATTTGTGTCTGTTTTACAGACAAGAGTCCTTGAATTTTTTACTCGAATTCCAGATACCTTTAGATTTAGCTCGGAATTCACACTGTTAACCAAGCCTGGTTCCTAACCTCCCATTAGACTTATCAACACAAAGTGGTTGTCTAACTGTCACAAAACCACTTACCTGTCATTCATACCTTGGTATTTTAATTAATTATTTTATTGATTTCCTCTAGACGTCAAAGTTGTTTTAATGTCGTCTCTTCAAGACGTGATAACAATCTAATTTATATCGAATCATTTTGCCAAGTTAGACGCTTAACGTAAGAGAAAACGCGTGTGCGTCGAACGTGCGCTTTGAATGGAATAAAAAATGCATCAGAGATGCACAATCAGTTCAACATCCTGTTTCTTAATTCAATAACATTATGCAGGGCCGAATTTAGATATTTTAACGATTCGAACACCTTCGTCGGGGCTTGTGCTTTTTTATGTGTAAACAAAAATATATGACGAAAAACTGACAAAATCAAATATCACGATGACTACATATTTTATCCAGTACTCATAAATGATTTAAAGTTTTTTAAATACAAATTAGTATTTGCGATACTGATCAATGATTTTGAATCGAGGTGAATGCGCGGTCAGTGACAATGACAGCTGTCGTCATCACTTAATTAATAAGTGTAGAGATGTAATACGGCGACCATTTTCTTTGTTTGTATTACATACGCTAAACATAATACTATCGTATTATTTTATGTTATATCAGCGTGAATTGATAAAACGAAAGAGAAAATAATTATTTTATAATATAAATAATGATTGTTTGGTTGCTTTTGGTGATGATTTGAGTTGTCAATTTAGTCAGGGATAGGATAGGAAGAGTGTAGGAGATAGCAGAGCGTAAAGTATGAAGAGTGAAAGGAAGCGAGTCGGCGGCGCCCAGCGAAGAACTGTCTTCTGCGAGCGATCTTACCTAGCTGCAACAACTCTTGCATGTTATTTATTTGCTATAAGATAAAATTTTCACGGGACATGATCAAGAGATAGTGGACATAAATTGCTTTAAATAAATAATTTTATAATATTAGAGAAGTGTGTGTTTTTTTTTTACCTTTAGATTTTTGAACTTTGTAACGTATAACTAAAAACGTTTTCTCGGCATCTTCATCGGAGCTTTAAATCGTTAATCCTTCCAAAACCATGCAGTAACACGGGTCTAGCGCCCCAATTAAAACTGTAATATTTCGGTTAATATACGCAACATTAAATTCATATCTTAGTTAATTATAATGAAAATGTTTATGCTTAGAACTGACTAGTGAAAAACCGGTTGTGTAAGGCGAATCTTACAAAAATAATTATTTTTCAATTCAGTCACTTATAAAATTAATATGCTGAGAAAAATACCATTTGTGGTAAGACAAATAGAGATGGTACATTAATTTCACAATAAAAATAATAACAAACATACGAATATATGATCTCTTTTTCTCACTAATTTAATGAAGAGAGATAAGAAAAATGGTCGCATCGTATAGGACTTGATGAATGCTCCGAATTATATCAGGATATTGATCCCATTTTTGTTATTAATACTCAATATTTAGAGTAAGTTTATAGAATGAATAACTTTAAAGCCATTTTAACTAATAAAAGCTTTCATTACATTTAAAATATTTAAAATTTCTTACGGTAACACTAGTTGACAGCATGGCTACATATGGCTATTTTATATCACGGTATGGTAAAGGTTAATGTGCATCAACGTCTGGTGTACGATTTGGTTATTTTTAAGATAAGTATAGAAATATCCGCTATTTATATACAATCTCAAGTATATCAAAAGATATGTAAAGACCGTGGTATATCAAGAATAACCAAAATCAGGCTTTATTACATTCTATATTTCCGCATGGTGTGGAATTGTGGACTCTGAAGGCAAGGGAAATAATACGGGTTGATGCCATTGAAATGTGATGACACCACAGACAGCGTGATGCACAAATGTCTCCATTCTATAGCAACTACTCATCAAGGATAGACTTAGACATTTGCCTAAGACAAATTAAATTAAAATTGTTTGGAGAAGCTTGTTGTGATGAGCCAAGTCAAAGAAAAATGAAACGAAAGGTTGGACCGACCAAACAGAAAAAACAGCAGTGACTTCACGAGAAAAATAGAGGAGGTTCAGTAATATCAAGATCAGTCATGATGAACTGACATAGATAATTATTTTTTATTTAAAAAAATAGAGATGCATACATGGAACACGTGTCACCTCAATTTTATAACTATTTTATACTAAGCTAAATCGCTTGTGCTGAGACCCCGACCACTAGATCACTATGCGAGTATTGTAACCATAAGATCATAAGCACGTCATTATATTAGTATTGTAATTAATTTTGTATGTTATTAATACTTGTACATAATATAGATTTATAGTGCTAATATTTATAGTTTTTAATATATAACTTTCTCTTATATGTGTACTTATTACTTTAGTTAGGTTCAGTTGTTACATCCATGCAGTGCTATGCACTATACAAATGTTTACATGATCATTCTTAATTTTGCTGTATATTTTGCTATAATAAAGCTATGTGTTGTGATTGCGTAATTTGTTATGCGTATTTGTTATTCCATGCTATTTTTCACTTATGCTATTTTGTCTTAAATGCTACCAAAGTTAAAAATCCCTTGCGTGTTCAAGAAGTAATAGTTTATATAAGTAATACCTGTATACAGAATGGCCTAAAAAAGTGAGAACATATAATTCTTAATGTATTTTTTTGCACAATATTTAGCTAATCAGAAATCATCAAAACACCCCATATTACATAATCTACTGGGTTTGAATCTGGGCTGTTCGGTAGTCACATGTCTGGTTCGATGAAATTAACATTCTCAAGACGAAGAAAGTTGATTGTATTTCTGGCTGTGTGAGATGGAGCTCCGTCCTGTTGTAATGTCCTGTTATGCTGTAATGTCTAGCTGTAATCCAGGCTTTGTTTTGAAACTCTTTGATCATTTTCGTAGCACCCCAACGTTTTTCAATTCACAAATTTTTGATCAGAATACAGTGATTTTTGTCATTCTGGGAAACAATAGAAAAATTAATAATCAAAGATGGCGATCAGAAATTGTCGAAATAAAACGTAATATATGTAAATAGGTAAGTAAGTAAATTAGTAAACTATTTATCCTATTGTTGATATAGATAAACTAATTTTGATGTAATTATATCACATTTTACGAAATATTTTCACTTCTTTTGGGCCACCCTGTACAATGCATGAATAAACAAAGTTGTGAGGTGTCTTGACCATTAGACCAATAAACACGTGTTTTCAAAAGTTCCCATTCTCCCACACCGTAACACAAATTCCAACGACTACTGGACGAATATTATGTATGGATAGATGGACACAAAAATAATTAATATAATTATTTTAATTTTTTTTAAATATGAAGCTCGCGGCGATCACACATTGTCTACGACACAGCTGCGGACCTGCCTATAAATGTGACAAATGCCTGTACACCGTACCTGTCTATCCCACGTGATTGCCTCTAATATGGATATATCATGACACTGAGTTTACCATAAATGGTATCAAAGTCAATTTAACAAGTTTAATGTCGCTTTACTGGACATGTCATAATATGGAAAGAAAGTGAAAAATAGCCGCGGCGCGTCCGAGGCTGGTCACCTTCGAGGTGCACCTTCCTTTTATGGGACACAAAAATTCAAAGGCCATCGGGACCATTATTATTTGTTTGTTAAATATATCGTTAAAGGCATCGGGAATGTTTTGTCGTTGACACCCCCGCGTTCGTGGTCTTGTCACTTTCACGCCTGCTTACATGTCTCTAGATTGTCATATTATGTTTAGAAATTGTAAATAATATTTGTTGTGTACTTTGTGTATCTTACTATATACCAGGGGCGTGCATTGTGTATAATCAAAAAAAGCTTAATTATATAATTTCTGCGAAAACAAATCTGAATTACATCTTCATTTGATATATCTGTATACAACCTTTCACAGATTTTAAAGTACCAAAAATAGTAGACATATATACAAAAAAATTCAATAATTCAAATTTTCAAAATTAAAAATCAATTAAATTTTAGAAGCGAATTCCGATCATCAAATTGATATCCCAAAACTAAAATATACCGCAACTCAAAATCAATATTTTTATCAAGGTATCAAATTTTTTAACAATCTCTCCATCACAATTAGAAATATTACGGACTATCATAAATTTGTAACTGAAGTTAACAAAATATGTACACAGACTAACTGAAACATAAATTAACTCGAATATACTCCTTCTCTATAGACGAGTCTTACTCTCATAGAGAAGAAACAAATGTTAAAAAAAATAAAATATATATATATATATATATATATATATATCCACTGATTATTGAAATTGTATTATATTTTTAATATTAATAAAAAATTAAAAAATAATTTAAAAAATCTATATCTACTATACACTAAGTGTGCAGATCCACGCACAAATAATTCAAAATTCACATATTAATGCGTTGACTAGAACAATATAATGACAAAGATGTGTTTTTACACAAAATCTGTACCAAACGTATATAAACTAAACGCAATGCTTTAGTCACACGTATACACGTCATCGTTTGAACGGACTTGTTCCAAAACGCCGCAAGTGTGTATTTGATCATAGTATTTTTTTACAATTTTAAACGTAACATTTATATTATAAAATATTTTAAGTGTATATCTTTAAGAATTTTTCAAAGAATAATATTAAGAATGAAAATAAATTCAGACAGGTATACTTTCACAAAAACATTATTCAGAAAGCGTGTATTTTTTTCAGAATCTAACATCGATATTAGCAGCATAACCTATGTCCATTACTAATCCACGCCACTGCGATATACGATATATACCTGCCGAAGTACCTCATTAGAAGAGCAATACAGATGCCTACACGAAATGTAGTACATGTACTATTAATATTATTACTATTACTAATAATAAATACTGCCTATTGCAGAAGGTCTCATGATGCAACTTCCGAAAAATTTCAATGCATTTCTTTGTTCATACCAAAAGACTCCGAAGCACCCTCTGTTAAGGCTGCCCTTTCAAAAATAATTCATATTTCCGCGTTTTATTCCACTACACTTTTAATTGTGTTAAATTATATAACGTCGGGAACATCTTTCCATTATCAATATTATAGTTCAACTAAAATTAAAAACACTTTTAGACAGAATTATATGACAATAGTAAATCACAACTTATGAATAGTTGCGCCAAAGGACGAAAATTAAACATTCTAGAAAATTTGGAAATATTTAATAATAAAAATAGCAATAAAAACATAATAAATATTCAAATACTGCCCATTACATCTCCTCTCTAATCCATTTTAAGTCCACCCTCACCCCCACTTTTGTTAACTCCAAACACACCATATATTACTGTCTGAAAGTGTTCAACTATAATATTGATAATGGGAAGATGTTCCCGAAAACGTTATATAATTTAACCCAATGAAATGTGTAGTGGAATAAAACAGAATTTTGACTCAATTTACAAAATAATCATGGAATTCCACAAAGTTTCACCAAAATCCTTTGAACAAATAATAGATTTGACTTTTTTTAAACAATTACTTAAATAAAAATTTTACACTAATGTAAAACTAAATTTTAAAAACATATTAATAGGATCGATATAAATATTATTGAGTAAGAAATTATTTTGTTTTTGATATAGAATGGTTTATAACTTTATTAATTTTTAATATTTTGTTATTTTGGTTCAATGCAGATTTGTTTCCATAATCCTAGCTTCAAGATTATAAAAAAATATATTTCGTATATGCAAAAATTTTCTATATTAAGACAATTTTGTGGCCCGCGGAAAATAAATTTAATGGTCACGATCTTTTTTATAATGTTTGTATTTTCTTAGTTATGACAAATAACATTCAGTTTATTCATCTTACATTAGTGTAAAGGTTCTATCTAAGTAATAGTTATAAAAAAAGTCAAATCTAGTGTATAACTTCTGATGCAAATGAATATTAAAAAATATTTTTGAAAGCACGCCCTTTAAAAGATTTTCTAAACATATAGTTGTGGAATACAATTGTTATTAAGTAATAATTTACTGTTGTGTTACGAGTACGTATGATAGATATGCCCAAATACCTCGTCAGAAGAGCAATACAGATGCCTAGATGAAATGTAATTCATGTCCCATCAATATTATTACTATAAGATATCGAATCTTATTATTTACCCTCTTTTGATTATAAGCAGAATACTTCGAAACCATCCACTGCTATATACATTATATAGTATATAACGAATTCACGACATTCCCGTTCCATAATTCTTATCAGATTTTGATTAAACTTTTCTGTCTTGTCGTTTTTGGACAGCATATAAACCAAAGAAATAATAAACTTTCTACAAGCAATAAATATCGTATGCTTGCTGTGTCGCTAGCAATTTGTATTGATATTTTTAATAACAATATAATGTTGCCCGCGAGAAGGGCATTTCTATTACAAATGGCAATATTATCACTTAATGCGTGTCGCCTGTGTTTGACGCCTTAAGGTACAAAGTATTTGAATTTTGGTGATCCACATAGCTCCCGTTTTTTTTTTTGTAACACACTACCTGGAAATGAAAGGGTTCAACATTTGAATGACTCGAATCTAAACAAATCTCATAAATTGTATCCGTTCGTGAATAACGATTTCTACCGAAATTCCTGAATATATTTCCTCAGTGTATAAAAATAAATAAATATATTTTTAAGAGAACGCGGACCGCGCAAATCAGTCTTCCCGAAGGAATGCGAAAGGAAGGATTCTCGGCCAATTACTGGACCACAATTCACACGGGAGTGGAATGATTTTTTAGTTTCCTTTTCCTCCATGACTCAGGAGAAGAATTTACAACACGAGATGTATTCTTCAGATGCGTTACAATTTATTTTTAAAGAAAGCAAATCAAATGTCAAGCATTTTTTAGAATACACCAAGTAATAATGTTTAAAAATGATAAAAGAGATCCGTTTCCGTATTCAGGTGGGGGGTTCCCTGTTACTCATGAGACAAGTATTGTGTCGGACAATGGAATCAGAATTATTGTAGGGGAACTTTGAATGTATTTATTATAAATAATAAAATGACAGGTCCACGAACATAAATCAAGAAATCATTGTTTATTTGATTCATTATTTTTTTTATTTATTAAATAATTCTAGGCTCTGAATGTTGTACTATTAATCTTAAGACTATATAATTTATTATAATTATTATTTTATCTCTATAAGAGATAAATTTCGAGAGACATCGTTGCAATATTCTAATGTATTATATTTATTTTTAATATTTATTGCAAACTTACGTTGTGGTTTTTCATTCATTTTAATAAAAATTATTTATAACTAAAAAAAATATTTTTTTATTATTAAGTTAATTTTCACATGTTTCATCATCGTAACAATTTAAGTTTGATACTAGATTTATTTTTTAAATGATTTTTTAAACATTAGTACAATTTAACATATGGTTAAAGTTCGTTTATTTGACATCCTGACGAAGGAAATTATATTTTCTGAAACCGGTTGGCGTATAAAATTTAATTCATCGCAAATCTCGTGAAGTGTCTCCCAGTCACTCAGAAATGGCAGCGGAGATACATCACTTTTGTTTAAAGGACCTATTAGTTATAGAAGATCTGGAACTCAATTATCGTGCTTGCAGTGTCGGGTTTGTTATGTTTAATGTGATCAAAGTGTAATTATTATTTAAATCAGGGTTGTCAGGCATACCGACACCACACACACATTACCCACAGTCTGAGTCTAGCCAGTGGCGTGATGCGCTGGCGTTCGATCCACCGGTGCCAGTGCATTACGTAACAAATGATTAAAACAAATCATTTATATTTAAATAAACTAAACTTTTATTAAATATCATCATCATAATTTTCAAGTTTAATATTAAATTAAATATAATACTACAATGTTATTCTCATATTTTATTTATACAAAATGGAGTTTAACGATGCGAGTTTTACGTTTTATTAACAATATCGTTTAAACGCCGTCCATTTCTCTCAAGACACTCTTGCAATCGGACTCTTAAATTTGCGAACACGCGAGAGCAAAGCGTTGGTTCAATGGCAGCAACTTTACGGCGGATATTTTCTTGTAGGGCCTGAATTGTTCGAGGATTGTTGCTGTAAACTCTTGACTTACGGTATCCGCACAAAAAAAGTCCCACGGTGTGAGGTCCGGTGACTGAGGTGGCCAGGGTATGTCTCCGTACTTGCTGATTAATTTATTGGGGAAAATTCCCCTCAGCTTCTTCATTGAAACTCTAGCTGTGTGTGGAGTCGCCGCGTCTTGCTGAAATTGTGTTCTGTTGTTGAACCCGGGAAACAGCTGCAGTTGCAGTATCAAAAATTCGTCGATCATTCGGCAATACACGTCAGCTGTGACTGTCTCTCGCTGGTTAAAAAAATAAGTGCTAATTAGCTCTCGGGCAGAAATTGCACACCACACTGTCGTTTTTGGACAATACAAAAGTTTTTTATGGCGTTCCCTTGGATTATCAGGGCACCAGTATCTCATGTTCTGCTTATTAACATAGCCATCGATATGAAAATATGCTTCGTCAGTAAACAATATGTTTCCAAGCATCCCTGCTGTTCCAAAACGTTCCAGCATCGTTCTCACTAAGATTTCACGTAAAGAATAGTCATTTTCATTGAGAAACTGCACGATGAGGAGTTTGGTTAACCATTGTCCTTTCATGTCTGAACTTTTGAACCCATCACTAGATAAGTTGCGTGCTCGGCCCATCATTTACTCGTCGAATATTAAAGTGAGTACAAAAATCGCGATGCGCACGAACCAATGAATCGCCGCACTTTAAATATTGCTCAACCGCGAACGCGCGGTGCGCTCCCGACCGGTGACTCTTTGCGACTAGCAATCCCACAAATCACGAGCGTCGAACAATACCCTTCCCACTTACATAACCCTGATGGTTTACGAGCAATTTCAATTAAATCTTGGAATTTTTCCGCTGGACACCCTTTACTTAAGTAATTTTTTCTCCATTTACCAATCTTGGCAATTGTGTTAGATTTTTTTTAATTACTCAATGAAAACACTAAATAAAGTATTAGACAAAGAGATATATTTTTTAAAACTTAACATAAATCACTGTAGAAAAAATGTGAGATTCTCCAGAATAGGCCAGGAGCCTAGTGGAGACTGTATATATGAATTAATAAATAAATAATAATATATATGGGATATAACTGTATTATGGACACAATAAATTCCACAGTTTTTATCAGATTTCGATCAAACGTTTTTGAAAAACTATCCTGGTAGGTATCTCGATTAAGTTAGTTAATTAGCTTTATCTGTTTTAAATAGCGACTATACAAAAACTTTAAAAAATCATATTATTAGACGTAGAGAAAAAAATAAAAGACACACTTACACACACATGATGAAATCCAACGATTCCTTGCTGTCAATACCGGAGAATTTTTTTATTCGTACGTAAGAGGCACGCCATATTATATAATACACCGTTTTTCTTAAAATTAATATAATTAATTGTTACATTTTAAAATCTAAGACAGTTCCATCTTTGGACTGCTGTTGGATCGTCGAGTTCAATTTTATTTATCGCAGCATCAAAAATGATAATCAATATTAAAAACTTGTCTACCTCCTTTTGCTCCACACAAGATCACGTCAATACGACCAGCATCTTGTCTGGTGATATCTTCATATTGAAGCGACCGGTTCTCCTTTATATTTCTCCTACTTCAAATCCGCATCTTGGAACCGTTAAGTTAAAGGATTATTTATCGGTTAAGTTTTTAATCTGATCTTCCGATAAAGCGTCAATATTTTTTGGCACACGTGACCACACAGCCATTTAATTAAAGCGTGCAGATAATAATTTAATTTTATTTATTTAAAAGCACCCGAGGTTATGAATATTTTTGAGATTGTATCGCGCCTTTTTATATTCATTATTACACCAATGATGAAGTCTTGGTAATGACACTTGGCAAATTAAGGATTTAGCAGTTGGAGGATAATTAATATATATGTGGTTATCTTTGAAGAATGGCCAGAAAGCTTTAAATATTAACAAAATTAAAATGTTGTAAACCCTTTATTTTATTAATTCAGACATATTAAGTGATTTAAAGCTTGTTGCTGTGCTACTGCATACATACATAAAGTCAATTATTTATTCTTCAAGGCTCTCATTACAGCTGTGAAGATATTATTTTTACTCATCGTAAATCGAGCCTGTGATCTTTGGATCAGTTAATTCACGCTTTAGTTGACTACAGAATCTGTCTATATTTTATAAATTACCTAGCTATTCTATTAAATAAAGAAAATAAAATTCCCATTTAATTTGCAGAATAGCCGTGTATTCTACGAAATACTTGAATTATGTAATATACCAGCTGATACATCCGGTGTAGTATGGGTGGTAACCCCTCTCCACATCTCCCATCGCAATCTCCCACTACACCACACCGCCTTCTAATTTTGCCGTGAAAAGACACCCCTATTAAGTATTTTACTACGCCATTAGAACCTTTTATCTTGCCAGGCACCACGTGCATATACGTACATATATAGGTGTTCTAAATATACATCGAAAATCGAAACGAATTTTAAAGTTTTTATCAATCTCAATCGGTAATAATGTTTTTGTATAATAATTTCTGGTATAACTAATTTCAGTATTATCTTTTCGTGTATGTACTTTACTCACTTTACGGCATTTCAAATTAGATACAATTAATCCGAATTAATTTCATACAAAATCTTATTTTGTTTCTTTGTTTTAGAGTGATCAAGTTAACGAACACGTTTATATTGAATCCCACTGAAAACCCAAGGGTTGGTGTTTATGTTAACCAGCTAGTTCAATGAACTCATAAAAACTGTTTAGACTAGCCTTAAAAATCATTCCTTAAAACAAAGAGTGTTTACGTTAATCGAAAGGCCAAAACCCATAGGTAGAAGATCACTGTGTTGGTTATAAGAAGTTCTTCGCAAATAAATAAATTTCTATATTTTTATTTATTATCTTTGTTTTATTAACCACTAAAATGAGTTTAAATACATCTACCGGTTTCGAAAAATACCATTTTCTTCTTCAGGATGTCATAACTAACTAAAACATATATTGTTTCTTTGACAGAATCTATTTTTAAAAAATCTATTTAAAAAAAAAATATATATTTTTTAGTACCTAACTCAAATCATTACTTAATACAAATTTACTCGAATAATTTTTAGGAAAAAATTTTAGAATGGGACTCGTAGTTAAATTTAGTTGGTTGTTTATAATTTTTTGATTAGTTTTACACGCTTTATTTATCTCCAACGATTCCAAATTATTTAATTTGTGACCAACACCGTTTATATGCAAAATTGACAATCCCAATTTTTTATCAAAATCATGACCATTTTCTATCAAATGATTAGAAAATTCTGAAAACCCACTATTGTTCAAACATCTCAAATGCTCCCTTACTCTTATATTAAAATTTCTACCCGTTTTACCAATATAAAAAGATATAATATAACAATATAACCACAAAGGTAATATTGCTGATTTTAAAAGTATAAATAAATTTCTCTTGCAAAGTGTTCAAATCAATTAAATTCGACACTAGGCGGTGTGAAAAATATAATGTATGTACATTATTTTTGACAACCTTCCATTTGGTGATTCAGTCGAGAACTGGTATGTATCCATGTATCCACGTATCCACAAAAAGAGATGAGCAATGTTTAATGCTCATGACATTTTTTTTCATTTTGAGATGTTTTTCATAATTAACAGAATTTTTTCGTTTTGTGTATAAGATTAGTGGATTAGCGAATTGCTTTCTTACAATTTAATTCTGTGTATGCATTTTTATTGTTTACCGATCATGTAACTGGTCGTATCGAGTTTCAGTTGATTTCAAATTACGATCTCAACGTCATGCCTCGGGTAAATATTTCCTTTTAATGTGTTCTCAACTGCGCTGCGCACAGATGTTGCTTATCTTTTATGTCAATAAAACTTGATTGTTTATTTTACGTCTCCGATAAACTTTATTCACCAGCGCAACCTGTCTCTGGTAGCAGACTATAGACCTGGCCTTGTCGCTATTTTTTTTATAAATACATATTTAACTGTTCTTCCATGTAGTACCCGTAAATACAAATAATTATGCGAGAAGGCCGAGATTTTTAGAGTAATCTTTTGGGAGCCGTACATAAAATATTATTTATGATATTTCTGCGTAGGTAGCTATTTTAATAATGCAGTCACTAAGTTGTCAGCAGTTAAAGCATTGCTTTTAATAATGCAGTCAATATGTTGTCAGCGGTTAAAGCACTGGTTTTAATAATCTATAATATTAATGCTCTTAAATCCTTAGGCTGCGTCGGTAATTTAACAAATCCCCTACTATTACTTTGAATAAGTCGATAAAGCTGTTTCTAATCTAATGTAACGTTGAACTGGTGATTGGAATGTGCTACTAAGATTTCGTTCGTGAATACGAATATGGACTAATGTGGATATAAAAGTCACAAACTGATGTTCTTTTTTTAAAAAAAACCCTCGATATTAATGTACAAGGTTATTTAATAAATATGATAGAATTTCAAATAAGAATAGTAGCCATGTTTATTAATATTTTGACAGCTGTCATTGTTATTTTTTATTCAGTATAGTCTGCCATTTTATTATGGATCATCATTAAAACTTATTATCAAAAACTGAGACGATCGGTTTATTAAAAACAAAATTCAATCATTTCCAAAAATTTACATGTCAATTGGCCGCCTAGATCATGTGATATCTCTCCGTTATATATATTTGTGGGTAGTTTTTTATTAGAAAAAAAAAAGATTTTTGTCCAAATTTTAAAAATATAATGTAATATTAAAAAAATAATAGAATAAAAGAAGATTACAGGAATTGTCACTAATATTGTAAAGCCGTTTTAACAAATCGACATCTGAAATATAAAGCGCGGTCAGAAATTATAAACGACATTTTAATCCGTTATTCCTAACATTTTATATTTTCATTTATTTCACTTATAATAATATTATATTTCACATGATAAAAGAAAAGTAATACAAAAGAATGCCCCAACCCCATCAAATGGAATAGACAGGAAAAGTATAATATAAATTATACAAATTCTATCAATACGTACTCGCAAACTCATAAACACTTTAGAGTTGTTTTCACACTGCTATAATAGAAACCATAATTATTAACGATTGCTCTCGGTCGATGTACCCATAACTGATCATAGCGATTCTCTATTTCGCTTCTACATCGCGAACTGTTTGTCTCCATTCTTTGCGATCTCGGGCGATTTAGTGTATTGCATTCAATAGTAGTACTAATATTGTTAATACTGGCTGACACGTACGAGGGATGAGACATCACACAGTGTCATAATCCGATCGTTTTTAACAAGTCCGACTTTGAAAGAAAATACATCCGAAAGTAATGCACATTTTGAAAAAATTCAAAAAGTATGGTAATTTGGATTTTTTTTAACATACTACAAAAGTGCATTTACCTCATTCTCTCTTCAGATATTTTCATGCATCTAGTGCACGCCACTCATCTGAAGTCGTCGCTTCGTTAAACTTGGAGACATAATCGTAGAATAAGTCTTATTCTACCTGTACCTGTATTTTGAATTACAAATATTTTTATTACGGAGAAAACATTCTTATTGTGAAGTTGTAATTATTCAGAACATAGTTCTGTGATATTTTAAATATAATAATGAACGAATAATAATCAAATAATGGAACGATTAAATGTATTAATATTAAAAAAAGGTAACATATAGGTTCGAAAATTGTCGCTAAAAATATTGTCGCTGTAGCATAGTTGGATAATGCACCTTCCCTAGTTAGGAAAGAGATCCAAGTTCGAATCCCGGTGGTGCAACAACAATGATGTTTTAAATACTAATTTAATGTATATATTTATAATTAATATTTGGGGGTTAGGACGGTGGTTAAATGAAATGCATGTGTGATTGGCGCGTGTTGAGGTTTATTGTGACAAATGATAAAAACAATGAAGACAGATAGAAATGAATACAGTGAATGAAGATATAGGAAACGATGATATGAAATGAATTGGCAGTCTTGCTCGGCAAGCACGAGCCGGCAAGACCGCCATTGTGAAACGCTGAAACTGGAGAGACTGTCTGGCGGTGAATTGAGCCAGACTTGTGGCAGCAGCCGGCAGCGCTGTCGCTAGCGTCGATGCCGACTGAGATGGCGGTAGATTTGAATTATGGTCGCTACAAATACATTAAATTAGTATTTAAAACAAATATTTTTAAATATCGCTAAAACGATAGGTTCTTTTTCTTTTTCTTCATCCTCTGTATCCTAATCGAGTCGGAAGCCTAACGCGCTTAGACAGCGCTCTTCCACCGCTTTCTATTTTGCGCTGTGTCGATTAATATTTTTATCTTTCTTCGCAGAGTTTCTCCATTTTCCTTATTCGTGTTCTTCTGCATCGGTTTTTTTCCCTCTGGCACTAATGAGAAAATCTGTTTAGGTAGTCTTTCGTTCCCCGTGCGGAGACATGTCCAAGCCAACTTAACTGAGATTTTTCTATTTGGAGCAAAACGATAGCTATTTCCGCGAATTTGATGAACTCGTAAATTCTATCTATATCCAGATATTATCTTCCTTATATATCATTCGTTTCGCAGTACGTGGTAGACACCAACATCACATTTCGAAGGCATCGATTGTGTTCCTTTATATTCTTCTCAGGATCAAATATAGCTATTGAGATCACCAAGACTATTTATTACGTGACAACAAATCTCATGTATAGGTTATAATAATTTCACATACATTCTTATAGTTTAGCCGTCGCTCCGTGCTTTGATTGTATAATACGAAATGCATACAGTCCAAGCGACAAGCAAATAAATGTCGTTCGCGTTGCGAAGCAAATATGCACAAGTCCCATGCGCCAAATGAACAAACAAACGCTATCAAGAATTTCTTTACACGCTTTACTGCTATGGTAATACTCGAAGAAAATTTAATTTAAATATTAATATTTCCCTGCACTCAAAAATGCACTTTGTGCAGCTAAATAAAGGAATTTGTATGCAGTTTCATTACTGCACATACATTATACATTAGCGCGAGAGGTCTTACAATATTTGTCATTTTACATGTAAACTTTTGAAAAGATTGCATTAAGTATGAGTTTGTTTGATGCGCGCCGCGCCTTCATTAACTCGGCTCGCTTTTGTATATCACGAGAGATCTTTGCATTTAAAAATTCGTCGCTTTTGCAAATGTCCAAGTTCGGTCGGGTACTTCTGCGCGTCAAAAACGAAAAAAAAAAAAATGTGGAACAATGTTTGTCCATTTGGCACAATATGATTGGATCAAGAATGACGCAAGCACTTAGTATTAGTGACGTCAAGTCTTTTAATATTGTTAATACAAATTAAATGAATCAATAACTAAGATATACAGAAAAAAATTATGTATCTTTTGCTATCCATGGAAATGCGTTACCCTTCCATTAAAAAATTAAATATAAAAAATTACCTACGTTTTTTGACAAATTTTTTACTTATATTCCGCAGTTTTTTTTTAAAATTGATAATTTATTGAATTAAAAATACTACAGAACTGTGTTATGAAATGCAAAAAAAATAATAATATTAATATTGTGTCTGCTAAAACATACAATACAAATAAAAGCAACTCCAAACAATATTATTCCGAAAAATAATTTTCCTTAACTAATAATGACTACTAAAATTTGTACTACATACACGTTGGGTTACTGTCACTACTTAGTTATCACCTGATGATGAGAGGGACGACGATTGTGGCACATCTCTAAACTATAGTACTGACAATAACTCAATGTGTGTGTGTAGTACAAAGTTTAGTTGTGAAAATTAAAATTATCATCACACTGTGTACAGAGAAGTCAGTCATGATAATCTTCTATCGTGTCCTGACCACTTTCATAATTGTCTCATGCACTATTGTCGATTATTGGTTCTTTTAACTGGATTGTCTTCCAGAATTCCAAGATCATTTTGCGGCCGTCGTCTGTTCCTGTTGCGTGCAACACTCGCATCATTTATACTATTTGAGAACATCTCCTCATTGATGAACCACCTTGTACACCCTTTATTATCCTCTTGACTATAATCCGCATACCACATTCAGGCTAATTTCATTATTCTTCAGACAGGCCTCACTTGTGTGCATTATATAATATTAATAGAGATTAATTAAAGTAAATAATGTGCAATTGTATCTCAAAATCTGAAAGGCACCGAAAGGCAACCATAACAAAGAACCTGTTTCATTTTAAAAACTGAGTTACGTTATTAAGTGTTTTATGGCCGGGATATGATGCAGTCGTGCAGTACCTCTGCATTACCATCTAGAGGCCAATTCGCACTTAATAATACCAGCCAATTCAATACAGGATTCGGGATTTTGCATGCAAGTAAAGCAAACAGATAGCTATAATATAGTGGGCAAATTTAATTTCAAATTACGGTAATATTTTTTGTAATCTCAAACCGTTAATGCGTTTTAAAAATACTTTCATTTTACCAAAAAAAATTCTTCTCATTCTCGTAAATACCTGCTCGTGTGTGATCATTTTCAATGAAACTTAAATTATTATTTGAAATTACTAAATAACCTAATCAAAAAAACTTAATTAAATCATGTGAGAAAAATATATTGTCAACTTTGATGACCATAATCATTATTATAAACCATAACATGATTCTTTACTTAAATCAGATAGTACTATAATAGGTAAACATTTCATTATCATCATCTATAAATCATTCAACATTTTTTTAAATCGATCAGTGTGATTGGACGATTTCACAAAATTAAAAGATAAATTTCACAAAATTCTTAGATACGTTATAATCCTTACACATAATTTATTATTAAAACCGGATCCACTAAGTATATCAAGATTTGGACCTCCTAATCAAAGATGAACTTGATGACGAAGCTGTTTTCAGGAACCCGACAAAAAAACATGACTTGCATTCAAGTTGACTTGATAGAGTGCCGCTCTTGGAAAAAATTTGGTTGATTTACACAAAAAGTGAAATAGATATTAGGTTATTAGTAGTAAGGGGAAAATGACTTTATGAAAGACGGAACCAGAATCAGCGAGGTCACCAGTTATATTGTATTAAAAATTAAGAGATACGTTCTTTGTATAGATTGAAGTTAAAAGTTGGTGAGGACGTATGGCAGCTGAATCAGAAGAATTCGCTTCTATCAACAAAGTTATTTGATTGAGCATAGTCACAGTCTAGAAATATGCAATTAAAAGTCTTCACCGAGGAGCATTTGCTGGCGATCTTGATGGGAAGACAGCAGCGAGAGGGGTGGCGCTCATGAGCCGGCCTCCCGGATAGCCGCGGGCGCATGTTGTTGGCACCCGATATCGGTTATTGCGGTGTCGGTACCGGGAGTTTGTGCGACTGTTAGGAGCTCTATTTTTCACCCAGGTATCTGTAAGGTACATTCAGAAGTCGCCGGAGGCGATAGAACTCCACAGTAAGTATAATCAAAGACAAATGAAATTATCATGAAGCAAAATGAAACAGCTGTCTTCCACAACATGATTTTTATAATTCTTTCATACTTATATCATATTTATCACATCAAACTTTATTAAATGATATTTTTTTAATAATCTTCATCAGACTTCATTCTAGATATTATCGTTATTTGTTAGTACAATTTTTTTTTAAATTTTCTATATATGTATAATAATGCCGGTTGTTATGATCAGTGGTTATTAGAATCATCCGTGTATTGTGACGGAATCAAGGATCAAAAACACATGCAAATACAAAGTGATTTGCACACCGTCATACGTTATCGTCGAGTAATACAATATACTATGTTAAAAAATTACATTATTGTAAGTAGATTTAGCAGCACCTAAGGTTCATGTCACAAAATTTTAATTGTATTTAATAAAATTATTGATGAACGGAAAATATACAAAAATATACTAGAAATCATCTAAGGGCAAATTTGCCTATTTTATACGAATTGAGCGTTATACAAAAATATATTTCTCTATCTCCTTCTAAGTAGAGGGATATTACCATTGGTGCGTAGTGTTTAACCCTTTCAGGGTCATCACGATTCTGCTACAACGATAAAATATGCTTACAGATGAATTGGATCAGAAGAATTTTATTCGCTTCCACGTGTTGGCCCATCATTCTTGTTCGTGTTACTTTAATGTCCCGCTTGGTTCGACAGACAGAAATATGTATTTAGACAGTGATGAGGCGCGAATAGAGAAATCTTCTACTCACTTAAAATACACTGAATGTATCTATTAAATATTTACAATAAATTGTCATCGCCCTGCAGCTTTTATGCTATGTTTCCTCTTCACCTCGCAATCGGCGGGATAATGATAGACATGTTTAAAAAAAATACCAAAGAGAAATGATTTCTCACGCACTAAAAAGTTTGGAATTAATGGGCAGGGTTACAGACAAGTTATGACAAGTTCCTTACAACGTTTTAGTCCAAAGCGTCTACTTACATTATTAATAAACGCAAATTATACTTATATTAAAAATTACCTGCATATATACTCTTGTATCTTCATTCCATACACGACGAACAGGTCAGTGGTGAGAGCAATAAAAGCGAGTTAGATTCACATTTCTGAAGTACTCTATTTTATTAACTGATTTTATCTTATATATACTTTTAATACGTGTGTTAGTCTATTTTCTCTTTAATTCACTCAATAAACACTTCAATAAATGCACTAATAAAATCATAAAACTCTCACACATCACATTTGTAATTTTTCACAACATAAATGAAAGGCGAAAGTCGTAAATCAGACAAAGGTTAATTTATTAACAAGGACAATAAGACATATGAATCGTTCAGTTCCAAAACTTACCCTAATTGATTTTATTAGAAAATTAACTTTATTGTATTGCCTTGTGATGCCATCCAGACGTGACCGTGAAGTTTAAATCTCTCTTCATACCATTGTAAATTACAATTCTCAGTATTAATAATCATATTATTTTGTGGATTTTCTCTAATTTATAGATGCAATCTTTTATCATTGCATAATTTACTTATCTAGTGTTTTAACCGTCTTTGAAATACTGTACGTTGAAAACTTTTTTCAATACTTGAAATTCAGTTAGTTACATAATAAAAGAAAACTATTTTTGGTATTAATATTCGAGTTAGGAGAACACATTCTTATTGTGAAGTTGTAATTATTCAGAACAGACGGTCTGTGATATTTTAAATATGAATTAAATAGTATACATATAAAATCAATATTATCGAAAAATATTGTTGTTGCACCACCTGGATTTGAACCTAGGTCTCTTTCCAAACCTACCTATGTTCTTAATAATTACAACTTCACAATAAGAATGTGTTGTAATAATAAAGTCGTATCAATGTGTCCAAAATTTTATAAAAATGAATTGATAATTCTGGCGTCTACTATAAAATTACTCAAAGGTATTTGAGATTCCGTAAAAATAAGGTAGATGGCTCTTTTAAATAATGGAACGATTAAATGTATTAATATCAAAAAGGTAACATATAGGTTCGAAAATTTGTCGCTAAAAATATTGTCGCTGTAGCATAGTTGGATAATGTACCTTTCCCGATTTGAAAATCGATCCAGGTTCGAATACCGGTGGCGCAACAACAATATTTTTCGATAAAATTGATTTTATATGTATATCTTTATAATTAATATATTTAATATATTCGAGTCGCTAAAATCGTGCTATGTATGTTTTATGCTCATGCCAGATGATTAAATTAGGTAAATCAAAGGAAAATATGAGCAAACAAAATAGTACAAAGTTTGGAATTAATTACGAATGATGTATGGTTTAACATCTTCATTATAAATCAACTTTAAATACTTTATTTAGTATAGCAATTGATGTATACTACATTAAAAATTTGGTGGCATTTGTAGATAGATCTGTAAGATAAATCATATTACACACCATAGATAAAAAAATATTGCTAAATAGTACATTCTACTTATAATACAGTTTTCTACATTTTTTTTATAAATTTACATTTCTACAGTATATTACTATTGTATATCTAGCGGGACAACTGCTAAATGATTTTTTTTTTCAAATGTAGCTCTTTATCTTTTCGTTTCATCGGATCTTTCAAGCATTTCCACGTCTGACGTCTTTCTACGGCATTCAAAGGGTTCTGGATCGAGGTAAGGATTTCCATTGTGATGTAATGTTGATAATACCTCCGGAGTTGAAATTATCCACGGTGCCCCATGGTACGGTACCTCGTGAGGAGCTGGTCTCTCGACTCCAGGGCTGTCTCACCGGCATCCTCGGAATAATAATGATCTATAAAGCAATATAAGTTCTAGTAATCATAATTTAACAGTTAAATATTTGTATCCTTGTACAGCGACGTTTTTTTCAATCATTTTCTACCCTTTCAGAGTTGGATATGGAGTTCCTCAAGCAATGGAGTATGTTAAGGCTATTAGCCTAATTTACGCTTAACTGGAAGACATTTCAAAAGTCTACAGGGTAACCGCAAAGGTGTTTAACTCGATGTGAAGCCACCATCGATAATAAGTTTGTATTACGGTGTACACATAAAAAAATCATTTGTGTAATTTTAAGTTCAAAGAGAAAATAATAAAAACATTACATTACTAGTATAAGTCTACTGGTAGAGCCTGGGTTGATCACAATACTAATTAAAATGTATAAGACGCATAAATAAGTCAATATAACTAATAATAACTATTAAGAAAAGCTGCATACTTTGGACACATTCTCCGCAATGAAAACTATGATCTTAGCTATGATCCTAGCGGAACTAGGTAGTGTAGATTGAAAGAGATTTTCTTGGCTGTGTAACCTCAAAATGTGGTTCAATGTCCAAAATATTAATGATCTTTTACAGGATAAATCAACATACTGCAACATGGTCGGCAATACGACCCCTTAGAATGATAAGGTTCCAACTAACATTTGAGTTATTGCGTGAAATGGGTTCCAAATGCATAATTATTTATTTCTTCCATATATAACAATTCTATTTAACGGATATTAAATGAAATAGCAAGAGCTGAGAGTTCCAACTGCATCATTTATTAATTTCAATTTATGGATCATTATTGTTAATTAACAAAGTTTTTTATTTTATTTTTTATTTCCCTCATCTCACAGTGGTAATACTGAAAATAAGTTAATACCTTAAAACTACTCATATATGCATACTCAAATCAAAAAGTACACGAATATATGTTGAAATTCAATCAACACTTTCAAAAATCTCAAAACATTGTCATTTTCATATGAAACCTTGTTATTTTGAGGGGTCGAATAGGCGCCACGTGATAAAAAAGTCTTAAAAAATAAAAATTGTGACTGCGCTTTATTTTTTTATATGCACTATGATGCCAAATCGTGTGCGCATGCACAACCGCCTACCTTAGACGTAACATTGCTTATCGGCACGAAGAAAAAATGTATAAACAAGTTTTTTCCTAATAAAAAACCCCTTTTATAATATGGTTACTAATCACAGTTATATTACGTAATTAGAAAACAAATATTCTGAAAAGGAACAATAAATAAATCATTACATAAAAAGATACTACCTTGATGACAACATTACGGTGAGAAACACAGCCTTAACAACAATGGAGCCCCTGTTTCTAACCATCTCCACCACCCTGGTGGTCTGAGCAGTGCTTCTTCAAGTATCACATCAGCAGATTGAAAATTCTATCATGATTGACCAACGATGAAAGACTTCAATTTGTAATCCAATTACTTCATATATTTTATTATGTTGTTTATTTATATTTAAAACATAATTTTTTCATTATGTATCGCGTTGCTGCTTTTAAAATACGATTTCAAAACTGGATACATTTAAAATAAATATCAAGATCATTTTTATACTAGAAGGGGCGGGGGAGCAAAGTCCAATTAATGTCTTCATAAAGCCTTCTTTGGCGCGGTCCACAGACTGCCTTCCCTCCGAAATTACCAATTATGATTATTTTTCTGGAATTCGCAAGACATTTCCAAGCCACCTCAACTGAGTTATTTCTATATGTTGAAGTATGGGCTGCACGTCGAGGGGTCTCCTTTATCGTTAACCTTCTCACACGGCCCATTAAAACCCCTTTCAGGAAATAAATTTTTACTTGAATCATAGACAAGGTTCCTTTCCTACCTACTTTGACATATTGCAGGAACATTAAAGGTGGTGTTGGAACAATACGTCTAAAACCTGCAAAGGGATTAAAAAGGTCTATAACATGCAAAGGTCGATTTGTCTAGAACCTGCAAAGGGATTACATAGATCTATATGATGAGGTCTATGTGGGAGATATTCTCCCACTGCCTAGAAAATGTCGTTTCTGTTACTCCCTTAAGATGGCAGCTTGGATTCTTTGTCACACTCTCTCCTTGAGAATTTATATTTTGTGACTTCTGGTAAACAACACTTTATTCATTTCGACCACCCATAAGATCACGACGTCGCGCGAACCACCGATTGAGAACGTCCGATTTTACACTACGGAAGAGAGCAAGTCACGTGGACTGGTAATTGTCATCTTGCTAGATACATCGCAGCATCTATTCTCCGTGTACTACTCCGTCCGGTTATTAACTCGATTCACCGGGCATTTTATAGAAAAGTTTTCGTTTTCAATAATCAAGAGCGTAAGAACTCGCGGTTGATCGAATACTTTTCGATGAGTGTATTCATTTTGTTGGTCCACTGTTATTTTTGCGTCATCTTGGTACATTATCTGATTGTGATAGCAAACTGTAGTTAAATATTATTAAAATGTATTTTAGAATTTTCACTTTGTGTTGTTTAAAAAAAGCATCTTAATGGAAAGTACTAGTTACTAAGCGCGGGAAAATAAACAAAATATTTATTGTTTGCTTGCAATGTATATAAGCATAAAATATGAATTAAATATTTTAATTAGAAATATATACATGTAAAATCAATTTTATCAAAAAATATTGTTGTTGCGCCACAGGGATTCGAACCTGGATCTCTTTCCTAACCGGGGAAGGTGCATTATCCAACTATGCTACAGCGACAATATTTTTAGCGACAAATTTTCGAACCTATATGTTACCTTTTTGATATTAATACATTTAATCGTTCCATTATTTGAAAGAGCCATCTACCTTATTTTAACAGAATCTCAAATACCATTGAATAATCTGATAGCAGACGCCAGAGTTATCAATTCATTTTTATTAAATTTTCTGAATAATTACAACTTCACAATAAGAATGTGTTCTCCTAGTATATAAGTATGTTTATTTATCTATTCCCTATACAAGACTACATCCTTTGATCGATCTAAACCAATTTTTGGATAATTATTCTTTAGAACCCTGAGGAAAAAAAAACTTGTCACCTCATTCCACCCCCCATTAATATATATGTATACTGATATATTATAAATGGCAGAATGGTCCCCTGTATCTGGTGAATCTTCCAGAATATAAAGACAAATAGAATTTATATTTTATGTTTAGCTTAATGATTGCGCTAAAAGCCGAAAACAAGTTCACGATAAATTATCGTAAAATTTAAATGAATTGCTGTTACTAAATCGCACGGATGCTGAAATAGCTCAGTTGAGAGAGATTTCTACCGGGAATACAAAGGTCCCGGGTTCAAATCCATATTTACATTGGTTTAGCTATTCCTCAATATATATGTTCGCAACGTCTTCAAGAGTTCTTTGAAAATATTTTTTTATTAAATTTATCAATGTTATTTTAATGCCATAATATTGTTTCAATGAATACGTCTTGAATTTTTCAATTTTTAGAAAAACCATTTTAATTGTTGGTTAAAGAAAATAAATTGCCAAGTAACGACGAAAGGCATTACTAGATTGGGAGATTATACCTCATCCACCCCATTCTTCCGATCTTGCTCCATCATATTTTCCACTCTCTCGATGCTCGACTTCTTCACCAGATTTCTTCACGCGTGGAATTGTAATACAGGCGAAACGTCGGGCGTCAATCGTAAACAATGCAGAATAATATATTTTTAAGGAGAACACATTATTATTATGATATTGCAATTTTTTCAGAACATAGTTTTGTGATATTTCATTTGTATTGAGTAATATATTATTGATTACTTTATATATATTTTTCTTCTTCTTCCATGGCACTACATCCCAGAATGGAATTTAGCCTCCTCAAGTGTTCTCCACCGACTCCTATCCCTGATGTTTTTCTCCATCCTGCTCCAATTTTCTATCAATATTATGTTTGTACATAAAGGATTATTTTAAATTTAATAAAAACGTAGTAACGCAATATATCAAATATTTGTAGACATCAATGATTTACTAAATAACTATATATTTGTGAAAATTCATTCGTGTCATGTGGGTATTTGAAATATTATGTTGATGCATAATTCTCGCTTTTTTCGCGATGTTTTGTTATTGAATTTGACGTTTAATTAACATTTGTCATAATATATTTCTTTAACATGGTTAGGATATTAATACACGTATTAAAAACTATACATATATACGTCACATGATACTGTAGCACTTGGAGAAAGGGTGGAAAGCTGCCGAGTCATTACGCCATCTCAACGATCTATTCGGCGAAGGAACGATTAGTAAAAGGGCATGCCGAATGTGGTTTGTTCGCTTCAAAACTGGTGATACCAGCTTAGACGACAAGTCGGGAAAGAGTTGATCTTCGGATTTTGATGACCAGGCTCTTCTGGCGGCTGTGGAAAAGGACAAAACGGACCACTAGGAAACTGATTGAGAACTTCAACTTCGATCAGTCCACGATTACGGTGACTACGCCCCCGAATGATAATTGTACATATGTTTTGAGTTTTTTTTCGTTTTTGGTTATGTTGCAATATAATAATACAACATAATTTTTATAATTATTCAGAACATAGGTCTGTGATATTTTTTAATAGAAATAAAATATATTAATTAGAAATTAATTATACATATAAAATCAATTATATCTAAAAATATTTTTGTTGCTACCGGGATTCGAACCTGGATTTTTTTCAATCCGGGGAACGTGCATTAATAAAAAAGATGGCTTTTAAATAATGGAACGATAGATGTATTAATTTGAAAAGTGTAACATACGAGTTCGAAAATTGGTTGTCAGTCCACTGTGTTGGTATAACATAAACGATTAATGCACGTTCCCCGGATTGGAAGAGGTCCAGGTTCGAATCCCGGTAGCAACAATATTTTTCGATAAAATAGATTTTATATGTATGTATTTTTAATTTAAATTAATAATTTATGTTACAATATACTTTTTAAAAAACAGTGGATAATTATGCATCAACCTAATACAATTAATTTCAAAAGTACATTATTGTAATCCGAACCCCGTACTGTTGGCAATTGCACTGTTTTATGCAATTATGTTGCTGGTCTCAGAGCCTCGCAGTCGCTCCGCACTACCGTGCAGAACAAGTTTAGTCACTTGCTGCTAATAGAATACCTAATGCCCACCTTGAGTGCTCCCGCCTGGTACTGTGCCGGTAGTGAGCTGGTAGTCCAGCATCTGATGGCGCATCGGCGTTATCGGATCGTTATCTCCGGTCTCCGTGGGCATCGAATACCAACCCAAATAGATAAGGCCAGGTGGACAGGTTCTATTAAATTCAGTAGTCTTCCTCTCAGCATGTAGTGCATAGTTAGACTTTATTGATTTTCATAATAGCAGCCCACCAGTTCCATACTCGGACGCGGATAAATTCTTTCACTTCCGTGCGAAGCTTGGCTTTAAAGGCTTTCTTTAGTCCGCTGTATTAATGACGCCATTGAAATAAATTTCAGAAAACATTGTTGATGTCAATGTTCTACTATTGAACTTTGAACATGTTGATCTATCACCGCAAATTGGACGTTTCTTGGAGCCGTTGTGGCGCTTGATATATCGTTGCTTCATCTTAGTGAGAGGGCATTACTTTAAATAAATATAATATGAATAAATAAGAAACGATCCAGGTTCGAATACATTCAATTTGTATTAATATTTTTAAACTAAACTAAATGTTTGTGCTATGAAAATATGACTAATTTGATTGCCTCCTGGAACGAGGCTTGAACCCCCGACTGCTAGATCACTAGACGAGTATCATAACCAGTAGTCTACAAACACGGCACATAATTCATATAATATGAATTAGGCCTGTTTCTTCTATGAAAACAAAATAATAGTATTTTTACATTATCATTTAATTATATTAAAAATATATTTTAGTATACCTAGTACCTACATATTTTGTAAAATATTGTATTTTCTTTATGGCCCGCGTTCTGAGTACGCAATAAATGATGTATGCTATTATGCTAATAATTGGAATTCTTGCATACATTAGGAAATAAAAACAAGTCACCCGCTAACTACAACTATACTTACAAATACGAGTAGGCAACTATCCACCCGCACGCATGTTCTCAAATAAGATATTAAAAATATTATATTGCGATGCTATGCATTCAGATACTTTCATTTAACTAAATTACCTTAATATAATGTATTCTAAAACACGATCTTCTCGCAAAATTTCTATCACAGCTATCATTGTTTACATTTGTGCAAAAAATTCCATATTTACTTTCTAAGTGTAATCTTATTTTATTTAATTAATTTATAAAAAAAAATTGCACAGCGTTATATATTAGTTTTTAATAAGGGCTAAGACAAAATAATGTTTTTTATAATACAAATATAATTTATAATACATTACATAAATTATTTTAAAAGTTATATTTCGACTAGCATAAACATCCAAAATACAAAAAATTTTAGGGGAGTGCTGAATTTGCAATACTTACTATAAATCTCATAAACTGTATCTAAAAATGAAATTTTAGGTAAAGCCAGTCTACTTATCAATTATTTCATTATTAATTTATTTTTTATTTATAAGTTACGAGTAACTTCTTTTTTATTTTTTTTATTTTTTATTTATTAACTTTGTTTTATTAACCACTAAAACACTTTACACTTTAGTGGTTAATAAAACAAAGATAATAAATAAAAATATGAATCTTAACCACAAAGATAACATTGCTGATTTTAAAAGTATATATTTAGTTCTACCAAAAAAAAAAATATAAATAAAAAAAAACTACTTACTAAAAATAAAATGAAGGCCATTTAAGTTTATGTATTGAATGTAGATTTAATTGAGGTAACTGGAGTATGGAAATGTTTAGTTCGTTTAGGTGTAAATTGAAATAAAGGGGGGCTTGGTAGAAAAATGAGTTCTGTTTGGCATGAGTGTTGCAATGTGGAAGGTTAATATATAAGATATAAAGTTGAAAGTCGTACAATAATTATATTTTTAAGATAAGCTCGGATGTAACTAAAATGAAATGAAACGTTAAACACTTAGGTGTCTTACCCTTAGGTAACACTGACGAAAGGGTAGTTTTGTTTTTGAAATAAAACCTTTTTTTCGTTTTTTGTTTTGTAGTTTCGCCCTTGTCATCATAAGCCCCCCGAATTTAATATTATGTATGTAGTCATAATGTTCACAATGAGATAATTATTTCATTTTAATATATTTTTCCTAAATTCTAGTTATGCATAACATTTTCGTTTGCTTATAAAAAAAATCATCTGTAACTACAACGCTATGGCACATAGCGATATAAACAATATGTAATAGAAAGATTACAACATAACCATGCGAAATGATTAAAATTGTAAATTGAATCTGAAAGTACTCTCTCTTAAATATCACCGGAATCATTTCTAAGAATACACGGTTGTAACTGTCAAAAAGTTGAATTGAATCATTGAAAATATAATACCTTTGATCTCTGATCAACACCCAAACGCTGGCTGGGTATTTTTTGCACTTTTTAAACGTGAAATGAGAAGCCTCATTCATCTGTCGTTCAAAATCGTGATCGTCTGTCAGTAAAAATTAAAAGCAAACCAGATATTATGCAAACAACATCGTGACAATTGTGGGCAAAGAAAATCGCAAAAATATGCAATGGGCAATTTCCAATTTCACTTTTGAGAAACTTTTACCTAACGGCGGATGAACTGCAATCAACATGAATTTAAAAATGGTATTAAATTTATAAGTTCCCTTGCGAATTATTATTTATTTATAAAAGTATTTTGTCAAGATTTACAAACAGATAAACTTATTTCGACATCTGTTCAACTATTAATGATAATACAATAATATGACTTAAGTTACTTTAAAAATTAAACACATTAATAATTATCATTACATCTGTTAAAAAGAGCAAAATACTATGTAATTCTTCTTCTTCTTTTAAATAGGCAATCCACCATTCAAACATTATATTATAAAAAAAAGTACAATAATATTATAGAATAGGAAATATTATATTACTAGTTAATACCATTGTCGTTCAAAAAATTGTAGATGTGGCGAGTTAAGGAAAAGAAGATGACATAAGTTAACCGTGAGTTGAAAATTACCATTGACGAGATTACTATAAAAAAAACCTGTGATCCGCAATGAACAGGCAAAAAAGATATGGTCAAGGGTTTCCTCTTCGGCACCACACACATTGGGGAATCTATTAAGTTCAATCTGAATGAATGTGAAGCTACCTGGCAATGCCCAATTTTCATTCTAGAGATATTTGATATTGTTCCTTTGGAACTTTCCTTTTGGAGAACCAGGGAGTGCGGGGAATAGATCTTTGTACTATGCAATTATGAAACAAACATGTCATATTATCGTTGTTAACCAATAAACTGTAATGTGGAACATTGTTAATCGACATCACACTAAATAAGTACCATATTTTTAACTAAGTATTATATGTCGACTGGGTTTAAAAATGTATTTATATAATGTGCTTGTTTTGATGATTCTATTAATTTATTCTTCTTTTTTACACATTTTTTTTCCGGATCACATTTAGAAAACATAATTTTTAAGGAATTAATTTCCAGGCACTGTACTTAAATGCAAAATAAACATATTTTTATTAAGACACCTTGTATGTTGAAAATTGTCCATTGATTTAGAGTTCATTATCACAAAATAGTGTACCAACAGATCATAATCAATTGAGGTGTCACAACACTTGATACATCTTTTATAAAACTGATATATATATGTATAAAATGTATGTATATATTACAAAATAGTTGTAGGGTTTTTATAACAACAAATTAAATTAATGAAATTGAATCTGCTGCAGTTCTGCTTCTGCCTAGAATGCAAACAGCCCTCTCTGCAACATATTTGCATACACGCATACCTCATAAATACCTCAACGCAGCCAACGCAATTATTTATATCCCGATAATGGTCATAATTAGCTGAATATTAAACTGATTTCATAACGTTTACAAGACGCAAACTGCCTTCAATCGCTCACTTTAACAGCGCATAATAAGAGAACGATTTGTCAAAGCGGTGCCAGCCAACCAGTCGGCAGAACGAATTCGCATAAATTAACCGACCGCTGAGCGGGCAGTATTCTACAAGCGGAGATATGTTTCCAAGAAAGTAACATCGTACGTCATTCAGACAAAAGATGACAATGTTAATTAAACTTCTAACGCCGAACTGTAATATCTCGACAACAACTTCTGATCTAACAAACTAACTCGCTCAGTTCAGCTGCTGCACTCCAGGGCCGTGAACTTCACACAATCAAAAACGTTTTGAAGAAAAATTATAGATACCCCATAGAGACATAGCTATTTATATCATATTATATGGTAAGTATGAAAGTATGGGAAAGTAAAGGACCTGTCTTCGGCTGGCTTAAGTGATCCATTTACACAATGTAACGTTCACCATTCCACCCCAATCAATCTCCATATCTTTCAAAGTTTTAGAAGTTGTATTTATATTGCCATGTAAAAACACTTCGAGTATTAACAACAACTTCGCTGTACAGCGAAGTGTTCTTACATGATAATTAAATAAATGTATCACCGTATTTTGGTTGCTACCGAGATTCGAACCTGGATCTTTTCCTATGCGGGAAAATGTGTTTCCGTTACACCACGCCAACCGAATAAATTGACGACAAATTTTCAAACATATGTATGTGCTGCAGCTCTTTCAAATATTTATAACAGACATCTTCTGTTATTCCATTGCTTAAAATGAGAAAAAACATTGATCAGCACAAACAACAGCACACAGACGCATAATATATGTCTAACTCGGCCAGCGCACGCTCTGCTACTAAAGTGACGATCGAAATCCGGCACCCCGCGCTCTGGGCACTGCTCCGTCCGCACCTCTGCACATACACATACACGTATTGACACATTCACGTCAGGCTCTTCGAGAAAACATTTTTTATTGTTGAGTATGGTAAATACTTATGTATTGTAATTATTTTATCCAATACATAAATATATTACGGAGGAATACTTAAAATATGAACTCTGTATTTAGTATATTTACCATACAGAGATATTCACATAATTAGAGGCAATGTCAACTCAGTTTACATCATCGGTGAGGAAAGGTTGAAATACCACATAACTATGTTCTGAAAAAACTGCAACTTAACAATAATATGTTCTCCTTAAAAATATAACGATTCACTATTTCGTATTTAAATGAGACCGCTTCCGTGAAATAGTTCTTTCAACCCAAGATCTTCTCCATAAAATATAAAAGTAAACTCAATTATCTATAAAAATTGGTGTCTTTAATAACTATGTAAAATATATGTATATTAAAGTTTAAAAATCTTATATAATTCATTGCTGGTTCTTTTTCCTGGTGACAAGCTTCGCATTACTGTGCCAAACATTATTTTAGGTCAGTTATTAGAATTGTGCGATTTGGTGATGCTTGAGGTGAAACTGGTTAACATAAGCAGGAACCAGCAGTGGATTGTACAAGATAGATCTTATTTCACTCTAAACTTCATTTAATACTATCTATTATTTAAGAAAGCGACTGTTAGAAAAAAGGTCTAGAAATATGTGTTTCAGAATTAAAGTATTGCATTTATTGTTATTGTGTTTAGTTTGCACAACTCAGTGTTTATTTTTAATTTAATTTAAAAAGTCAAATTATAATCAATATTATTATTGAGTTCTGTTAGTTTGCGTAAGAATTATTATATTTTACAGCTGTTTCGGCGGTTAAAGCCGTTTTCAAACAGTATTTTTAAATTAAATTAAAAATTAAGTGTTGCAATTGATCAAATCTTCCTACTCATATAAAATCCAACGTGACAATATGCACATATATTTTTTAATATCTCAATAACACTATATATCTATATCTATATATATATATTCAAAATGGCATAAAATAATGTTTGTATATTAGATATACAAAGCGCACATTTATTTCGAATTTTTTAAGTCAAGGATTTGAACTGGGTACTTTTCTACTTAAAGTTTTATTAAATAATGATTATTCTCTTTGATTTTATCATTAAGAGGCAATAAATATACCACTAATAATCGCTACACATTAAATACAAAATATATTTGATTTTCTTATAATTTTTGTTCTTTTGCGTATTATCATTCATGCTTATTAATTATTATATATTTTTTCGAATATGGTATCTTTCAGTGTGTCACATTAAATGAATATCCCCCTTTGTTATTAATATTATTATTGAGAACCCCTGACCTCGGGTGTTACAGATAACACGATCCTAATAATATGATATTACAATTCTAGTGACAGATGCGAAGTTAACCGTTTCGGCGCCACCGCTCATTTCAACCCACGTAATATTTTCGTCTCGATTTGGACTCGTTTGGAACAAGTTGATGGGCGAGAACTGAGAACCGGTCAATTGCTTGAACCTTCGAGACCGAGCAAACGAAGTCAGTTCAAAGTTTCAGAGTAAAAATATATTTTTGAATCTTTACGCTGATTAAATAAAATAAATTGATTTCGCGCTATCCACGCCTGTAATTTATTATGTTTTTGTTTTAAACGCAGATCTGTTTCTGTATATCAAGGGAGGAAATGAAAAATTGTAAAGTTTGTAAAGTTTACTGTGTAAATTTTAACCAATTCAGTCATCTTAATTTGTGATAAGTTGAATATATCATCTTTGTAAATAACGTGTGCGAGTTTGCACAGTTCAAAATCTACCATATGCTCCAAGCCTACCCCAGTATATCAATATATAAATAAATTAAGCAAAGCCTTTATCAACCTTTCAATATTGGTCTACAATGCAGTTGTCATCATTATCAGTCATTGTCAATCCATTGCTAGATAAAGGCCTCTCCTCAACTCTGCCACTCTCTTTACAACAAGTAATAGTTATCCGCAAGTCTTCGCCGTGATACTTCCATCGCTTCTATAATTTCATCCACCCAACCTAACCTTGAGCTCCCTCTAGGTCAATTTTTTTTTGCATCGTGAGTACCATTCAAAAATATAATGTTGCCCTAATAACCGGAACCTTCGACTGAGGAAAGTCTACCCCTACAGAAAAATCTACCTTGATAAATAAAATGACTTGTATGATCTTTGTATCAATACCTCTATCTCTTTAAGTAATCCATAATAATCTTTATATCCACCCTCCTCAGACCATGAATGTTATATTTCACATGCGTATGTCCTGACGATGTTTCAGTGAAATTATTCTGTGATCAACACAAATATCTTGAATATTCTAATGAAGATATGTGAAAAAAAATAAACTAAAATTCACAAAAAAAATTTTGCAAAAAAATAAATAGCGAAAATTGTTTTTTAACCAATTTTTTTTACTTATGTAAAGAATAATATTTCATGTTCATTAGTTAGAATGAGAACTAGGTAGATCAGTGGTGACCGTGCATAGTCATAAGTGTTAGATCAAAGTCAGTTCATTCTTGATACTCAGACATCCTTCTTCAACTGTGGAGTTTGTGGTTATTATTACACCATATTTCAGAATCATTGACACGCTGCGTCCATATTCTAGGCTATTGTGCCACCTGTGTGTACATAACTTACACTCAACGTGTAGGTATACAGTCGACGCGAAATCTGAGATGTCATTTCTTACGCCTACAAACTGCAGACATAACAAATAGTCAAAGCTTTGCAGCGCTGCATCGCGCGTTGCAGCAAATAATGTTTCTTAACTTTTCTGAAGAAGCCTTTTAAACCTATCAGCGGATCAAGTTACTGAATACTGTATGTCTAATAATTGGTCATTTTCTTCTTCTTTGGGCCAGCGCTTCTATTTTTACGATCACGGCTACTAGTTGCAAGCTCATCAATCTTCATATTTTTTATTTGGAGAAGAACGCAATAAACTTATTGGAGCTTGGAGAACCATATATTTTAAATATGAATTAAATATATTAATTAGAAAGATATACATATAAAATCAATTTTATCGAAAAATATTGTTGTTGCGCCACCGGGATTCGAACCTGGATCTCTTTTCTAACCGGGGAAGGTGCTTTATCCAACTAAGCTACAGCGACATTATTTTTAGCGACAATTTTCGACCCTATATGTTACCTTTTTGATATTAATACATTTAATCGTTCCATCATTTGAAAGATTCTGTAAAAATAAGGTAGATGGCTCTGCCATGATGGAACGATTAAATGTATTAATATCAAAAGGGTAACATATATGGTCGAAAATTGTCGCTAAAAATAATGTCGCTGTAGCTTAGTTGGATAAAGCACCTTCCCCGGTTAGGAAAGAGATCCAGGTTCGGATCCCGGTGGCGCAACAACAATATTTTTCGATAAAATTGATTTTATATGTATATCTTTATAATTAATATATTTATTAATGCACTTCTTACTATGAACAATAATCCCTATAATCTAGTTTAAAATACAAAATAAATGCAACACCTTCTACCAAAAAAGCTAGTTCCCATACTGGCTATTTACTATTTAAATTTCAGAGTAGCGAAGACTGGTATTGGTAGAAAACTTTCCAAAATAATTTTTTAACGTTCTCCAATAATTCATTTTTATTATTTTTAATGAATAACACTTTTCTCATCAGTTTAGGCAATTTAAATCAAGAAAGGTATTTTCCGGTTTTCCAATATGATCATTAAACAATTTTCCAAGATTTTTTTTATATTGTCTTAGAGACCTAAGCAGAACAATCTGGAGTCGTGTCCTACATACATGTTTTCCTTTCATCTGTCTACCCTTTTTCGTGATTAACTTTGTGGAAGTCCATTGTAATTTTAAAAATGTGTATGTAGTCGATAGTCTATCTTCTAGTTTTAAAATTTAGTTTATTACTGAAGATGACGTATAAAGCGTTGAAAACGTTTTAATTTTAAATTAAAGTTTAGTGTGAAATAAGTTAATCATAATTAAATTATGCCAAGACGTAAAATGTCATATTTTATGACGTACGAAAGTAGATTAAATGGAAAAATGCGGGATTTAAAAGATAAAAAGATGCGTAATTAAGGAAATGGAACGAAACTTGGTTATTTATATATATATATATATATATTCAGTAAATAGTACAAAATCAATTTCCTTTGACAAACTTTTGTTTCTGTTCTCTTTAGAACAGAGCCATTAATTAATTAAACTTTTGCATCAGGTTCGATTTAAAAGTATATTCGACTCCCAACAACAGTTGGGTTAATATAAGAATACATATCAATAGATATAATGTATTTTAAAAGAACACATTAATAAAAATTAAATTCATCAATTAGAAATCGCACTTTCCCGGATAGGAAAATATCCTGGTTCATATCACGGTGGCAGCTAAAATATTTTTTCGATAAATTGAGTTTATCTGTAGATATGATGTGGCTATCTAATCATTTAGGTCCCCTTGTTTATCAATTTTTATGGGCTGTAACTTAAGTATCGCTAATAACTCAATTCAAGCTTCATAGTGAGTTTATTACATGTGTTATGACTGTCATATATACATCAGTGTATGGATTATTTATACTAACATAAAGCAACTAGAGGTTATTCCGTCCTAAGTTATTATGTCTATATTTTAAAATCTAATTTATTTTTCATTTAATATTGTGAGAACGTCACTTTGTAAATGTATGTGTGCGTATGTCATGAAAGTGAGTAGATGAGTGGTGGGGGATGAGCCTTATAAGGGGCTGTCTCAGGGGAAAGAGCTCTCTTCCATCACAGCTTCTTCTGAAAAACAAATCTATCTCTAAAGTGTATAATTTATATTAACTGTATAATATGTTGTAGTAAACTTATAATTGTTACCGTACATAGTTCCGGACGGAGTCTTATATTACAAGGAATTAGGACCCGAGAATTAGACAGTAATCAGAGGATAGAACCCCAAGGGAATCTGGTGGTAAATAAAGATTTATCACAAATATAATATTATATATAGGAATTATCCTAGGGCGTTGTGAATAATAAAATATTTGAAAATATATTTTATACACTAATTAAATGTATTAATTAGAAAGATATACATATAAAATCAATTTTATCAACCTATTTTCTGAATAATTTCAATTGTATTCTTCTAATAATATATAAGTTGTATCAATATGTCCAAAAATTTACTAAAAATTAATTATTAATTCTGGCGTCTGCTATCGTTTTATTCAAAGGTATTTGAGATTCCTTAAAAACAAAATAGATGGCTTTCAAATAATGAAACGATAGATGTATTAATTTGAAAAGTGTAACATATAGGTTCGAAAATTTGTCGTCAAAAATAATGTCGTTGTAGCATAGTTGGATAATGCACCTTCCCCGGTTTGGAAAGAGATACAGGTTCGGTTCCCGGTGGCGCAACAATAACATTTTTCGATAAAATTAATTTATATGTATATCTTTCTTATTAATACATTTAATTAATATTTAAAATATCACAGAGCTATGTTCTGAATAATTACAACTTCACAATAAGAATGTGTTCTCCTGATAATATTTTATTTATTTATTCCTGGTTTCATCATTTTGCTTCGAAAATTCATAATTAATTTATGTTTTTAACGTAGCATAGATAGCGTTGTGGTAACAATAAGAGTGTGGCGTTCTATCCTATATGATAATCTCATCCGGGAACTTTGAACTCTTGAACCTCCACCATTAATCGCAGTGATAATATATAAACTTAACATTTTTGATATGTTAAAAATGAGAAAAAAGTTTTTAAATTCATTCTAATTAGAACGGTTACATATCAATTTGATTCATATTTCAATGGAAATTAATGCTTCATTACATGCGTTTAGTTACTAAGCTAGGCTTTTATTTATACGTGGTTTTCATTAACATTTTATTAAATGCCGTAATGTATATTTTAAACACGTTCAAATTATAAGAAGAATGGTTACCTTAAATATTTAGAATAAAAGTGACATTTAATGAAGAATAGTTACTTATTCAAAAGTGACATTAAACAGTACCTATATATGTTTCAGAAACTGCATAGAGCCAGATCTGCCAACAGTAAGGCTAACGATTTTGTATTATATTTTATTACTCGAGTTAATTCTAGAAACTAATAACTAGTTAGAGTTATGACATTTAAAACGGTTACAGCTATAATATAGCGGCTTGTTTAGATACATTTATACGAACATACGAGTGTTATCATAATATCTATATTGTAACTGTTTTATTTGATGTTAGCGGTAAATTACCAGACTCGTCGGTCGTTCCAGCTGGGTGTACCGGGTCAGGTTTGTGAAATTTAACATTTTTAAGTAAATATATAAAATATATTATCTCTTACCTTAACTAACAAGAGACAAGTCATCCGTATAGGTATACTAAAAATAAAATCCGAATAATACTCGTACATAATTATATATTGTTACGGTGCGTTCTGGTTCCTCGAGGATCGAACGCCAGAGGCACCGCCACCGGCTAGGCACAGTCTGTGGGTGTGTGTATTGTATGTCGACTTCTATGTCGGATGGGTAGAAATTCTACAAATAATGCAAAACGCTAATTCATAATTCATTGACTATCCAAGTACACAACCTTTCACAGATTTTAAAGTACCAAAAATAGTAGACATATTTACAAAAAAAATTCAATAATTCAAATTTTCAAAATTAAAAATCAATTAAATTTTAGAAGCGAATTCCGGTCTACAAGATATAGAGATCAAATTGATATCCCAAAATTAAAATATACCGCAACTCAAAATCAATATATTTATTAAGGCATCAAATTTTTTAACAATCTCCCCATCACAATTAGAAAAATTACGGACTATCATAAATTTGTAACTGAAGTAAAAAAAATATGTACACAGACTAACTAAAACATTAATTAACTCGAATATACTCCTTCTCTATACACGAGTCTTACTCTCATAGAGAAGAAACAAATGTTAAAATATATATATCCACTGATTATTGAAATTGTATTATATTTTTAATATTAATAAATAAAAAAATATAAATAAATGATGTACACTATATTTACAGTAAACACAAGAACTACCCAGCACAATAATACTTACGAACGAACAGTTCAAATCTTCTATTTTCCACCAAACGTTCTTCCGAACAACTCCGCCGCTAATCAGACCGACGCAGAGACACATGGCAGAGTTTCGGTTATACAAATAATTGCTCCATCAGTTGGGTTATGGCAACGACCGTTCTTCAGCCGACCCGCGCCCGGACCAAGTTTCCTCATCTTTGAATGCTGTCAAGTGCACGCCATCTTGCATGAGATCAAGTTGGAAGGCTTCGCCTCGTTACACAGCTACCAGCCGGTAATCTTTCCACAGGTCTAGACAGGCTATCAGTCTATTACGCGGGTGAAAACGTGGCCCATGTTCTCATGAAACCGTGCCTTGTTGAGATTCTCCGTCCTTCGTCGGTAGCCCGTGAGGAGATTCTCCTTGCTGCCCGCCAGAGACGGATTTCTCCTCCCCTCGTTCGTCCATTTTGACAGCCAATCGCCACATAGGTCGATAAACAGGCCGCCGTAGATGTAACAATATGTTGTATCTAGCAGATTTTGTTCAATCTTCACCTGAGAAATATTTGTTTTCTACATATTTTCCTTTTACTACTGGCTTATACGAGTCTCCTTCATCTTCTGGCCATCTTCCTCATTGCCATCACTTTGTTTACGATTTGCAACCCGGAAAAGATTAACAGTAGACTGGTCTAACAACAGCTTCAGTTTGTGATGTGAATAATTTGAATATCTCATTACATATCTAAGATATTAAAAATTATAGATTT
The DNA here is from genome assembly GCA_031772225.1 of Eubasilissa splendida. Classification (NCBI taxonomy): domain Eukaryota; kingdom Metazoa; phylum Arthropoda; class Insecta; order Trichoptera; family Phryganeidae; genus Eubasilissa; species Eubasilissa splendida. Next base: position 28,799,692 of record CM062851.1, on the reverse strand, counting down.
TAATTGTTTTAAATATTAATTTTTCTTTTTTCATTCGAACCATAATATCTTTAAACAAATATCAGATATCTCATAGAGACAAAGCTATTTTTAATTATCTTTAATGGAAAATATATGGAATTATGGGGTAATTACAGGGCTTACGCCTGTCGGTTACCGTCTTCTTGGCCTTCCGAAAAAAGGGAGGCAATACACACACACACACACACACACTTGTACATTTTTATAAACCAGGAAACCCAGTGGTGCCAATTGAAGTAATAAGGCGCGTAAACAAGTACCCACCTACCTACTGTACGTTGTTCCCAATCCTTTAGATTATTATCAGAGCTTTCTTTATCGTCAACCTTTCGAAAGGTGAGTTATTCTGTCAACTCACGAGTGATTGTGGTTTCATCCAATTTGTATTTATTTTCGTAATTCTTCTACCCCACGAAAGGCCAACTGTCAGCAAGCAATACATATTAAAAGGTTGCATATGTAACTTAATAATAAGGAACTGAAAGCAAATCTGAAATAATGTACAATGTTAAATGTAACCAAAATTTTATTTTATTGTTAAGAATTTTTTAATGAAATGATCAAATTAATTTGAAGGTACTCTTACGTGAAACTATGTTAAGCGCAAGATAATTTGTGATTGAAGTTTTAAAAAATAGCTGTAGTAATTGAAAAAGTTCATGGAAACTCTAACTAAAAATATTTATTAGTTGTTGTTATAAATATACAAAATACTTTACATATACAGGGTGAATATTATGTTACAGGCCGATGTTGTTTTTGAATAACTAATAAATATAATATATTTTTTAAATTTAAATTTATTTATCGATTATTTGGTTTATTACAATTATGCATAAAATACGATATTGGCCAAGTGACACAAATGCGTGGTCTTTTAACTATATTTTTCATAACATTCTCGCACATTTCGCGTATTTTTTCAGCAATTTCATTTCGAATTTTGTCCTGTAGCATCGAAATTGTTGTTGGCTTATCGGCGTAAACCTTTCCTTTTAAGTATCTCCACGGAAAATAGTTGGTAGCCGTCAAATCAGGTGATTGAGGAGGCCAGTCAATATCACCACTATTTGACATTATGCGGCCGGGAAAAATTTCTTAGACCATTTCAAGCGTAGCTCGGGCTATATGTGAGGTGGCACCGTACTATTAAAATTACGTATTTTGCAGGCCCAATCCACTCAATTCGGCCACCACGAAGTTTTCCAACATGTGACTATATGTGTGTTATTATTGCCATTATTATTTAGATAAAATGTTTTAATGAATTCAACATGTCACTGCGTTAGATACTCCATAATAAATTGTAATCGACTACTGTGACTACCAAATGCGAACTGGCAAATATTTGTAACACCAAAATAGTGGCCAAACAAAATCGGCCTGGAATATAATATTCACCTTGTATTATATAAAAGTAAATTTTTAATTTATGGTATTTGAAGCAACAACTTTGTGGAGATTTAAGTAGTAATTTTAACGTCTAGTTTAGGTCGTTTAATTATGCTGTATAATATATATATATATATAAATATCATCTTTTGCCGATCTGCGTCCGTTGTTAGGCCTACCCTTTATTGGTTTCCGCAACCCTTTACCATACGATTAAAAAAAAACTTTTATCACCATCCTTTTTTTTATTTTTATTTATTTATTAATCTGTTATAATTACAATGATACAATACAATGCAGAGAAGAGGATTACATATTAATAATTATTGTTTACAATAACTAGCTTATAAGATATAAGAATATTATGTCTATCTTTAAAGTGTTTTTTTGATAGCATTGATTATTTCTTTGTTATCATTAATATAATACATTAGTATTGTAGCTGAATTTTTCTTTCAAAATGTATCATATTTACATATTTACACACATTTAAATACATTGCCCAACTGGCAAGCCTGTTTTAGGGCATTATATAAGTGTTCTTACCTATTATATAAGTGGGCATTGGGCCTATTATATAAGTGTTCTTACATATATTCAGACCAAAGAAATTACATATTGGAAATATAAATATATACTTATCTTACATGTGAAGGTAGTCAAATTATTATTATAATGTATTTGGTCAAAACAATGCTATTTAAAACAAATTTAATTAATTCAATCTGCTGTAGTCATCAGATTTCATCAACGAATGATTTAGGTATATATATATATTTAAACATCTAACATGTATTGTTCTTCATCCACAGAAAGGTTCACGTCTTGCGAAATTATATATGTAATGAAAGGTCAACAGTTAAAACGGAGGATACCTACCCACTAGACTCCAACACAAACCTGACTGATTCATAAAAGTGTTGGTGACCCGGTGTCATGGTAGTCGCTCAAGCTCGAGCTGGCATTTTTACCTCACTAGTGCATGTGATTAGGTTTCAGATAATTACTTGCAGATACATTTTGCAGGGCCTTCACCCTTTTCTACTGACAATTCAAGATCTAAAATTAATCGTATCCTTCAATACATCTTACAAATTGTTAACCAAACCAATTGCTTTTTTTAACGTATCTATCTCGAAATCTATTAATTATTTAATTATGTGAAATATTTGTAAATAATATATATATTTATAAATGCACGTGTGTGTGGCCGCTTGGTGATAGATGTGAGAAGTTGGAAGCGCAGTTGCGCTCTCTTTCAATACTCTTCGGTTCTCGAGATGCGACATCAGATAGTGTATATTATATTGTTGTACGATTGTAAAAATAGTAATAAATTGTTAAATATTATTTCTACTACCCACATCACACCGAACATCAGGAAATCAGTAAATTTATTGTCGTGGCACAATACGTTACAATTTGTATTGTATTATACAGGGTGTAACAGACCAAATCCACAATATTTTATGGGTGTATACCTGACTAATTTACAAAATCATGTAAAGCTTTATTGCGAAATGTTTTTGTTATTAATCTATATCTTTGTTCCAGGACCTGAATCATCTAACAAAAAATAGTCTAGCCGCTCGATATTCAATGAAATTTAATTTTTGTTTTAAATAAACAAAATATTTCAATTAATCGAAATAATTGCATAACTACGTTTTTTTTTTAATGCTTATATCTCTGACAAGGTTAAGATTAGGCACATATTCCTTGAACATTTTCAACTCGTAATTTAGTCAGGTATCCACCCGAAAAATATTGTGGATAAGGTCTGTACACCTGTATATAGAATGTCTAAATTCGTAGAACTAAAAAATAAACAAGCTGTAATGGTAATACAGTCAATCTTCTGGAAAGAGAAATTTATGTGTTCGAGTTCGGTGGTAATTAAATATTTTTTCGATTGATAGGTAGATTTCTTCTGTAACAATTTCTAAGCGACTCATCTAAATATTAGAGTTTAACTATCTTGATTGGCAGTGAAAATGAGAAACAAGAACGCTTACGTTATTCCCAATTAATCCCTGATTTTAATTACAAAACACATGGTGTGGCTCTATTCCTTCGGCTGGTCCTTTAGTTAAAAATATTCTTTGTGTGATTCTCTGATTGAGGACTAATTTCTTAGTCCCGATCTCTTGTAAGTGAAACTCCGTATGTTCGGGTGACAATATTCAGTTTATTACAACAAGGTACAGTAATTGTTAATTACATACTAGTTATTCAGGAGGATCCGTGATGGAAGAGACCCGTTCATCTTGTAATGTTTTACCCCCACCACTCATCTACTCACTCTCATGCCACACACACACATCCATACTTCTAAATTGACATGGCCGTTCAGAATCTTCTGTGTACAATTTTCTTGACTAATCTGCCGTGTATATTTGGCCGACGTTTCCACTAACGTTGGGTTCCACCAACGGCATATTTTGCGACCCTCGATATGAGACAGACTAAACTCTCCCGCTGCGGACAGTTTCCGTAAAGTGATACGGCCCCACCAAAGCGTCGCCTGTCTCCGCAACTATAATATCGCGCGGATAAATTGCGTTTCCCTGGAGATTTGCAATCTTCCAAAGACAATTAATCGCAATGGTAATATTAGTATTTCACCATAACCCGCTTCCTTCGGCTGTATATCGTATTTAAAAGCGAAAAAGATGACAGATGTGTTTGACCTTTTAGTTTTGCAATAACAGTAAGAATGGAATGTAAATCTTTAGGGGAAAATGGCAGTGGAAATTGCCTGCGCCCAGAACTGACGCTTTAATGATACACATAATTACGAAAACAATTTTGTTTTGCCTGCGATGATTGGCCGTAAAATCATTGTGTAAAACTATTGAAAGACATTCATTCATCTTCCTCGTATAAAAATACTACAGTTGAATATTGACAAGTTGTTTCGAAACAACTTGAAAATATTTATTTACACAGTATCACCAAATTTGACAGATTTTCTTCAATACTTCGAGTTGAGATGAACCGTGATTGTACATGTAACTGTGTGATTGTAACAATGGTTTGTATCTTTCACAATCTAGTTTTTTGGAAATAGAGATCCAGGTTCGAATCCCGGTAGCGCAAAAACAATATTTTTCGCATAATTGATTTTATATGTATATATTTATAATTAATACATTAAAAATTAGTATTTAAAACATCACAGACCTATGTTCCGAACAATTACAACTTCACAATAAGAATGTGTTATCCTTAATAATATAAATTATTATTTTTCATGTGTAGTTTAAACAAAAATCTAAATATTATGTAGAATATTATTTATAATATAAATAATAAAAATACAAAAAGTTACTTTTGGCCCGCTTTATATTATTGTATGTAATTAAATTTGAAAGAAATTTTGGCAAAAGCCACCAGTAGAACATATCAAAATGTTTTAATTTTCTTCAATATTAGCAAGTTTCGATACCTATGGTATCATCTTCGGAAAACAATGTATACTAAAACAAAACTATAAATGTATGAGTGGTGAGTATTTAATAGCTTAAAGTGCACTTGAGATATCTAAATAACAACTATTATGAATTTTTTAATCAACTTTTGGAAACAAACTGTTCTTTTGACATTGACAAGGTTTTAGAAAAATAATTTAAATTTTATAAATAAGAAAAAGTGGTAATAGAAAATTAAATATTATAAATAACCAAATTTTTATATTTGTTATAGTAGTTTCTAATTAATACCCACCACTAATACTTTTATAGTATACATTTTTTTTTTGAAGAAGATACCATAGGTATCAAAACATGTGGATTTATCAATAAATACTGTGTTTTTTAATTAAATCAAAGTGTTTTTTATTATTATTTATATGTGTTTATTTTGATTGCATAGAAAAAGTCAAGAATTAAAATTTTAAATACTTTTTCTACAGCGCATCCTTTATAAATAAAATATTTCACTGGTTATCTGTACACTGATATGTAGTAAATATTTGTAGTATATTTTATAAGAATACTAAAAATATAATAAATCTCATTAAACCATAATTCCAGAGATCATTAGATAGTGAGTGGCTGTGTGAAAGTATAAAAATACTATCATAATAAGAAATAAATCATGATGATTATAACACAGGATATATCGTGATACTAGGACGCGAGCGGTCCTAGAAGAGATCACAGATTTTAGATGAACCAATAAACAATGCATTGTTTGAATGCATTTTTTTCATAGATCCGATCGAAAGATATTAAATATTAAAATTTTGAAATATGTGGAAGGTGTAACGGCCCATTAATATCAAATAAATATTTTTTATTTGACGGCTCTGGTCGGCCGAATAAACTATTAATGAGGTACCGTCTCGAACCAAATTGTGATACGAGAATACGCCCACGAGTTTTCACGGTTTTTAATTGTAGTTTAATTAACAACTATTTTAATTAATAACATGAAGTTGTGTAAATTTCCCAAGTTGCATTTGATTAAATTCATCTTCGTCATCTAAATGATGACAATTTTTAATCATCAATTTAATCAATTGACTTGTTTTAAAAATCAAACATTCGCCCGCCTACTTTTGATGCATAATAAATGTATTATGTATCAACATTTCCTTCGATTCAACCCCTGACATCGAATTAAATAATTATTGAACACGCGGGAAGATATTTTGAAAAAATGGAACGTCCATATTCTCACAATTTTACATACCCAGTCACGTGTCAAAGTGCCATGACGATCATGAAATTGATATCGAAATATGTGCGCACTCAGTTTAGGTTATTAACCATTCCCTTACGGTGCTAAAATAAAAACGTGCGTTCCGGTGCTGTAAACTCAGTGTACATTTAGACTTTTGCGATAAATAAATAAATATAAATATTTTACTTTTATTATTTACATTAATCATTAATCAATCGGTGATTAATGATTAATGTGAATGAGAAAAAACGTTGATCATCACGAACGACGGCACACAGACGCATAAGACACGTCTAACTCGACCAGTGCATGCTCTGCTACTAAAGTGACGATTGTAATCTGGCGCCCCTCTTTGCACGTACACATACACGTATTGACAAACGTATCACGTCAGGTTCTTCGAGAAATCATTTTTTTATTGTTGCGTATGGTAAATACTTATATATTGTAATTATTTTACCCAATACATAAATATATTTCGGAGGAATACCTAAAATATGAACTCTGTATTTAGTACAGAGATTTTCTTATAATTAGAGGCAATGTCAACTTAGTTTACATCATCGGTAAGGAAAGGTTAAGAATGTAACTGACGTACTAATGTCGAAAATTATTTTAATGTTGGCTAGTTGAATGCCAAATTCATATAAAATACTTACTGTTATAAAATTAAATTATTATTGAACCCATGGGAAGTGGACCTACTCTATAGGATTATTATAGATTTACTTTATCCGAAATATAACTTAAGTTGTTGTATTAAATTATATGTTACGATATTAAATTATTATAACACACATGGTAAGTAGGTACTTACCTAGATTGGTTATGCAAAGTTCAATTGATTCATTGTAAAAAGTGAAACGTATATAGAGTAATATTTGATCATACTTAGTTAAGAGATGAAGCACCTGTGCGGACATTACAACTGTCATAAACGTACAGTAATAACAATTTTTTATACTTTCTAGAATGTTTAATTTTGTCCCATTTTTGCATATAAGTAATACTTCTACATTGTCATGGGCGAAACGATGATCCTCTGATCTTATCTATGCAAAAAGGGGACAAAATTAGACATTCTAGAATGTATAGAGATTAATATTAACAATGAAAATGTACTTAACATACAAAGACCCCCTGTTACATCTCCTATCTTATCCATATTAGCCCCGCCCACAACCACTTTCACTTTTCACCGAAATACCACTATCCACAACACCTCCTTCCAAAGTAGTCGATAGTCTATCTTCTAGTTTTAAGATTTAGTTTATAACTGAAGATGACGCATTAAGCGTCGAAAACAAAATTTAATTAAAGTGTAGTATAAAGTAAACAACGTTGTGATTTATTTTAATAATTAATATATTAATATTAATGGTGTTCTGTGGTATTTCAATACATATTAAATTAATCAACTCGAAAGATAAACAGAAATAACCTATCTATCTAAAAAAATATTTATTATCCCGAAAGCAACTAAATATCTTTCTAGTTGCTTAATTTAATTTAAAAATTTGATAGCGTTTTTATTAAAAAACCGACCTTTAAAACGCGTGAACAAATTGAAATTATTTTATCATTACTTAACAAAACGGTCGATAGTGTACTAAACGTTCGGAGTTTAATTTTTCCGGCATATTTCATATCGATTAGGCTTCACAGCATCATGTCCAGAGGGCAGTGATGCATCGGGCCAGATTTATCTGGGGAATGGCGGTAAGCGCACCGAATCCCATTCCCGACCGTCGATAACTGATTTTTAATGGACGAAGGACTTTTAATATCGCTTTACATTACCAGTTCCTAGATTAATGGGCTCCGCGTTCTAGTTAGTGGGTGTTTGACCCTCAGGACATACCATAAAAATAATATTATATCAATAAATCAGATCATTTATATACAGACTTTTTATTACGCCTGTATACGTCCTTAATGTAATATATTAATATTTTTTTTATATTCGATAAGTAAATGCGAGAATATACAGAATGTTATTAGCTAAGTCCACAATATTTTATGGGTGGATACCTGACTAAATTACGAGTCTAAAATGTTCAAGTGATATGTATCTAATCTCGACCATGTCAGAGATATAAGCATTTCAAAAAAATCTTAATAATGCGATTATTTCGATTAATTGAAATATTTTATTGATTCCAAATTATATATTATATTGTATACTAAAAATTAAATATGATCGAATTTCAAGCGGGTAGACTATTTCTTGTTAGACGCAAATATTTATTTCATAGTACGTAGATTTCAAGCTTAACACGATTTTGTAAAAATTTCATACAATAATATTTTCCGTAATAGTGCAAAATTTGCACATATTCCTTGAACATTTTCGACTCGTAATATAGTCAAGTGTTAGCCCATAAAATATTGTGGTCTAGGTCTGTTACACTCTGTATATATCTTTTTAAGGCTTTGATTGTGTGCACGACCCAAACACGTTATGTTAACAAATAACCAGCTTTGTTTATGTTTTACTTACCTGGTTGAAGTTATATTGTCCAACACATAACAATGTGTATATACATTTTTTTAGTTACATTTGTTATATTAAAAATGTAAAAACATAATATTACTATAAATATTAAATTCATGATATTTATAACCTTTGTTCATTTCAAAATGAAATAATTCACAACAAAGTCGACTAAAATAATACAATACAAAATTTCAAATCACAAATAAACGGAAAGACCAAAAACAATTTATTAATCTTACATCCAAAGTGAAACCAGAACAATTAATAACAATTAATGGCAATATTTGATATTAATAATAAAAATACAATTTGTTTATACTATTGTGAATTTTCCAATCATCTTTTAGAAACAAATCATTCTTAACAATGGTTTAGAAATTTTACGTACAAATACCAGTTAGATAAATTAGCAATTTTAGAAGTAAGAAAAAGTTCTAATAGCAAATTAAACATTATACATAACCATATCCTTTTTGTAAATAGGCACCTATTTGTTTTCATAGTAGTTTCTAATTTGTTAACCACCCTTCCCACCACTTCCTCTCCCACCACTTATATTTATAGTTTTGTTTATATCTATACTTGCAAATTTAATTTTAGTATACATTGTATCCTGAAGAAGGGACCAATGGCTCTGAAACATGTTGAGTTATCAATAAACTGTGGTATAAACAAAGTGTTGTCGTATTATTAATTAACAGATAGTTGACGAACACCATACGAAATGATGTTGGAATACACAATAAAAAAAACGTTTCGTCTGTTAGCTAATCAAATATGTAGATGTCATTGCACTCAGTTTTCAGTAAGGATTAATCCCTTTTGAAGGACAAGAGAGAGGGCAAGAGGTTGGAAGTATTTATTATGTGTCGCTAGAGAAGGTTGGAACGTATTAGTTGGACATAAAAAATTACAAATAAAGATATTCTGAGGAGAGAGCGAGAAACGAGGTCTGCGGTGATTCTATACGCGCCCCACAAACATGGCCGTATAAGGACTCATCAATTTTTTTCGAAGAACCAGCGATCTCAGGTACCGGGATTTATAAGTACAAGTATGATGCCTAGTGGCACCGCTGAAATCGCACATTGCGTGCACGAAGATGGTCGACGATATCCGCTCCCGACTGAAGACGGTATTGTAACAGTTCATCCACGGCACACGCAAAATACAAACACTATGCTATACAAGACAGTACTCCACTGCATGGTATCGCGATGCCGAGATCAAACAAACAATATTGATTCTGTGATATTCGATGACGTCAGACTTACAATTCACACTGAGGGCAAGCAATAGGATGGATCAAGGGATGGAATTTGGACTCGGATATGTGTCAATAACATCAGCCGCGGTCGACATTAAAACGTGCGCCAAAAGTGTGTTTTATAAATAAGGAACAGGCAGATTTAGGTGGGAGTTTTTCGATCATTCACCAAATAGTCCAGACCTTACTCTGAGCGAGTTTCAAGCATAGCTTAATGATTTCCTGGGTTTTCAAAACTTGCAATAACCAACTTGGACTTGTGGTAAACGATTACAACAGCCGGACTTTAGACATCAGATATAATGAATGCTTAAATGTAAGTGATTATGTGAAGAAATAGACTAAATTATTGTGTGTTTAAAAAGATATAAAATTGTATAAAAAAATACTTATTTTTTTAAAGCTGTAAGTTCTTTGCTTTCTGAATTACCTTTGTACAAAAGGATTAACCGCTCTGGAGGCTCTCTTCAAGTAAGTACCGATCGTAATATAGATAAATGATGTATTTAAACTAGATAATAACTATTTACACAGAAATAATATCCATATATCACACGTCTCGCTTGTCGGCTCAGCCAGGACTTGAACTGTTTTAATTTATCTTGATCATTTATCTATATATTTATCTTTAATTTATTTATGATCCTGAAAGTCGATGTTGTATTGTCCATTCACAAACAAGTATTAATCGCCTGGCCATTAAATGAATATATAATAATTATAATAAAGTTTTTTGCAGTTTTTTTTAGAACATAGCTCTGTGGTATTTTAATAAAATTCCGATATCAACAAAAATATTTTTTGTTAAATTGAATTTACTTGTATATCTTTTTAATTGATACATTGAATTTTAGAAGGAAGAAAGTAAGACAACGTGCAAAATACTTGTAAGTAATGAGTGTTTTGAACAAGTAGATGAGTTTGTGTATTTGGGAAGTATGTTTGATAGAAACGAAAAGATTGAGAAAGATATATAGGGTGACTGCAGGGAATAAGGTGAACGGCGCTTTGAATGGAATTATAGCTAATGGGAACTTGTCAATCGAGGCAGGACTAGCGGTTCACAATGGAGTCCTGATACCGACACTAATGTATGGAAGTGAGCCCTGGAACTGGTAGAAGAGGAATGAAAATAGACTTAATGTAGTGTAAATGAGATCACTATATGTGGCAAATCCATTTATGACAGAGTAAAAAAATGAATGAAAAAGAAATTAAAAAATCTTACTATTGTAAGTAAGATTAAAAAAAGGATCACCTAGGTTGTTAGGTCACGTGAAACGGATGAATAAGAAGAGAATGATAAGAATTCAAGTGTTAATGGCACCAGAAATAGATCATGTCCGCGAAAGACGTGGTATGACCAGGTAAACCAGATACTGATAAATGGTCCTATTAGAAGCCACAATAACCGGCGAGCTTATATAAAAAGATGTATGAATATGGACGAGGCGAGAATCGTGTGTCGGGACAGAATAACGTGGCGCTTTATCCTCTCTGCTTACCCCGGGGGAGAAACAGCGTGATGGTAAGTTATTTAGTTAATTTGTGATTAAAGTATATTTTGGAATAACTAACTAATTTACCATCATAGATAGGCAGGGAAGATAGAACGTCACACTCTTCTTGTCCTGGTACATCACTCTTGATAAGATCAACATGTAGCTCTGCGTCAGAATCCCGGACTCCAACAAAGAAACGTGAAGCAACCCTTACATGTATTTGAAAAAAGGATCCTCGGGAGAATTTTAGAAGATGTCAAAGAAAATTGAGTGTAGTTCAGGCGTTATAAATATAAACTTAAAAATCTGTATGATAAGCCGAAAGTCGGAAATTCATAAAATTAGGGAAGCTTAGATGGCTAGGCCATGTAGAGCGTATAAATGATGCGTTACCTCCGAAATGGCTGCTCAGTAATAAATCTGACGAAAGATGAAGATTAGGTACCTGCCTAGTTATAGGTAATAGTTATAATCTGAGGGACTGCACCTCTCGAAACTGTAGCAGTGACAACAACCCACCGTATGTGTAGTACAAAGTTTATTTGTGAAAATTTTAAAAAAATCAGGTAGAGCCAAAATGAGGTTACAAGACAATATACGAATCAATTAGAATAATATTCAGAAAAAATCACAATCTACCAAATATATAGACATGAACTTTCAGTATTTTCATTTTTATGTCACACACGTGATCACTTTGGCACCACCACGCAATCAAATAGCGCCGCGATTTTTTGCAAATATATGACTCGATTGGAGCGAAAATTTAAACACTGACAATATAATATGCATTATTGTAAAAAAATACGTCTTGCTTACATAAAGATTTAATTTTCGAAGAGTAAATACTTAAAATTAATAATGAAACAAAATACTTTGTTTAAACCACTATTTATTAATTACTCTACATGTTTCGATACCTATGGTATCTTCCTCAGGAAACAATGTACACTGAAATTTAAAAATACAAATATAGATAAAAACAAAAAATTTAATTTGTTTTCATATCAGTTCTTACTTATTCACCACTTTATAGTTTTGTTTTTATCTATGCTTGTATTTTTAAATTTCAGTATACATTGTTTCCTGAAGAAGATACCATGTAGTTTAATCAATAAATATTGATTTAAACAAAGCATTTTGTCTAATTGTTAATATAAAATGAGGCCACAAAGTAGTTTTGCAAATATTGAAGAAGTAAATACTTTTACTGTCAAACTATCGGATTTATTTTCAACTCGTAATTTAGTCAGGTATCCCCACCCATAAAATATTGTGGACTAGATTTGTCTAGTCCCTGTATTTTATATATACATGTATACTTGGATGATATTTCTCGTCACGAAACGCGTAAAGGACAGCATAGATCATAACCGCATGTATTTTGTATGCAGGACAGAATGACGCAACTGACAAATCTCTGAAACGAGAGATGAAAGTCTCATGCGTGGACACACACCGTTATACCACTCTACTCTATTCTCGTTATCTCAAATCAATTGATGCAAATACGATCCAACGTTGAACTCTGATCAACTTGCTTAAAGAAGTGACGTGTTAACCTTTACCATACCATGCTAAAAATACCCTACGCAGCCATGCTGTCAACTCGTGTTACTACATTACGTAATACGTTTATTTTATTTCATTTCATTTCATATAGCATTGAATTAAAAAAATATTATTTTTATTATGATTCGCTTTTCCACCAATCATTTCTAAGCGCAAATGATTTTTTTAGGACTAGGTAAAATGTTAGTTTTACATTGTGCATATTTATTGAAATACGATTTAATAGTCTCGATAGTCCGTGTTACTGCATGGCTATGGAATGGTTAAGCCGGCAGAGCCAAACAAGAATCGATCCCAACACCGCGAGCAGTGACATAAACAGTACAGCATTAATCAATTTCCACACGTCACGCGCTCTTCATCGTGCTGAGAACATTGTAGATGAGTGATGATGCTGTGCTGTACCAACGTCTATCTGAGATTATATTCAATCCATTGTGGGTTGAAGGTTCTTTCAGCTTTCCTTGTTGGAGCCTTCTCAATGCCACTTAATAATCGTCTAACAAAAGTAGAGGTACCTATCTACACGATGCATGCAGAATACGAGCGGAGTTTGGTGAGCGTCTTGCTGTTGCCGATAGGGGAGGGAGTCCATGTATTATTTATTTATTTATTTTATTTGTAGAACAAACAAATGATAGGTAACATCATTTAAATATTTGTTATAAATTGCCGGTTTCCACCACATTTCTCAATGGACAAAATGCGTGATGTTTTCGCAAACCAATTATTTTACACTTTTTAAAAATATATTATTTCATAGGCAAATACTAAAACTACATCTTAAAATATTGTATACCATATATAATATAGTAAAATTGAACATGTACAGTTGGGTTACTAAAATGCAATGACAGTCATTTAAAAAAATGAGAAAAAACTCAGTGAGAAACTATGGAAACTAAAAAACTGTATTTATGTATATATAATATTTAAAAAGATTAGGGTAAAGGGGTAGTTTTCTTGGTCCGTGATATGGATCCTTGTAGGAGGGGAAAGAAGGCGAGTTGGATGCCAACATGCGAATCAAGGACACGCAATCATAAGGAACAGTCTTCCTCGGATACGAGAGATAGTAAATAATGCCTGATTCCTAAACATATTGTCGCGTTTCTCTTGTAATTTTTCTGCTTTCCGAGTTTCTTGGGCGCTTTTGGTAGTTTAACAGACATTTATGTTGAATCAGAACAATTTTAAAGAGAATGATGAACCTTACTTTACTATTCACCTCGGTTTGCCAATTAGGAATGTGTATTTTGAACTCAGTACTTACTCGAGATTCACTGAATTTATTGACCAAAGGTTTACAATAAAGCAGCTATAAATAATTACGATGCGGAAAACAATGTACAATGTTAAAGCGACAGTCGGACGAATGTTCGGCAGAGAAGTAGGCTCGCTGATGGCGCTAGCTGTGTCTGCTGTGTCGTCATACGTACTGTGACCTTTCGATGCGTGGTGATGCCACGGCGCTACAGCGATAGCGCCTTGTATACGTTTCACCATAAGACTTCAAATGACATCAAATTTAAAAAAATTGGAGGGTTTTAGGTCACTCACTAATCATTACTTGAAAAAATTGCTTCCATTCACTGGAGTCCACTTTCGGAATAGACGATATATGGAGTCATACCTCAGCAGCCCGCAACAATGCTCAATCAAATGAAAGCAGTTTCCATACTTTCCCTTCTCGCAATATTACCCACCCTCGTCGTGTCCGCGAGCACCTGCCTGCCAGCTGATTTTAGATTAATTATTATTTACCTCAAACAGCGGCCGGATGACGGAGAAAGGTACTGCTTCATATTTACATTGTTGTGCAGAATCCCACACGTGCATTTGTGCGTGTCCGAGATTGTGGTGGCGACTCTAGGCTTCGTTATGCGGAGCACGTTTCTTGAAATAGATTTGTGACGTCGCTAATTTGATCGAAAATAATCCGTGGGAAATATGATGGCATTCGTCCTATCAACAAAACACTTACTTGGAAAAGTTAGTCAAGAATATTAATTATTTTTTTCTTTATGCTATGAAAGCTTTTTGATTTGTTAAAAATACATTTCATACAAGGATTCGATTGGGTTAGTGTGAGTAATATCATTAGTGGTATACACATTGTGCCAGTGTATTAGTGCCACTAAGCCACAGATCAGTAAATGAATAGACATGAAGTAAGGTGTACATATAGGAGAGAAGTTTGGAACATTAGTTGCAGGACGAGGGGCAGTCTACACATATTTTTGGTGGAAACATAAATCCGACAGTTTATAACACATTTATGCAACAGTAAATGTATACTCTTTTTTAAGAGATATTTTTTACTTTTACTGTTGCATAAATGTGTCATAATCTATCGTATCGTACAAATGCGTGTAGAATGTCCCTCGTCCTGCAAATAATGTTCCAAACCTATCTCGTACATATGCACTTCATATCATGTTTATTCATTTACTAGTATGTGAATAAAAACACATTTTTGTTGTAAAGTTGCAATTTCAGAACACAGTTCTGCCGTATTTTTAATACAAATTAAATGTATCAATTTTTAAAAAGACAACAGAATATATGTTCAAAATTTATTGAAAACGTAATAATATGATAACGTATTTCCCCGAAAAAATCCAGGTTCGAATCCCGGTAGCAACCATAATTTTTTTTTCTTTATATCTTTCTAATTGATTCATTTTATATCTATTGAATTAATTTTTATTATATGTGAATATAAAAATCTATTGTCTAAATAAATTTGTATTTTATTTATTATTTTCATGAAGCAATTTAGCATTACTTGATAACTTATTAAATTGATGATGTAGAGAAATATGAACTTGCTCCGCTACAAAATTACATAAATGATTAATTTTGAAAACCCTTTACGTGGTGTATTACTACAGGCGAGCATATGTCCATCTATATACTCGGTCTCCATAAGTCCATCTATATACCAGGTCTCCAGACTAGCTAAAGACAGATCATTAAAAGGATCAAGGATGAGAGAAAAAGAGATGTTAAAGAATACAATATTTAGAATAACCCCGACGTCTTGGACGGACCCGCGCGTCGGGTCAACATTTATTTAGTCGAGAGTAAGTTGTTGAAAAGCTCCAACTGAATCGTTGGCAAAAGTAAAAGCTCGAGTGGCGCATCTTTGAGTAGTCGTAAAGTCAATCTCTAGATAAATATTTTTCCGTGTTCCTCAACCATCCTCATTCACTACAAATCTTTACAAAATCCGCCGACCGCGCTAAAATTGTCGACATCTTCGACAATACTCATTTTAATATTATTATTGTTAAATACAAATTAAATGTACAATATTAATTAGAAAGATATACATGTATCGTTGTCCACACATACATAACATTTAATTAGTATTTAAAACATCACAGACCTATGTTCTGAATAATTACAACTTCACAATAAGAATGTGTTCTCTTTAATAATTATTATTGTTCTTAGTCTGCAATTATTTTGTATATTTACTACTGTACTTGTATAATATACTGATTGGATTTAATGTGAATGTTCTGCGTCTGCCTCGATGGAAAGATTATAATCACAATATCAATCATTTTAGCGATTGGTCTTTGTCTTTTAGGGCCGGTTGTGTAATCAGTAGTAACTTTTTACTAACGTCCGTAATAAAAATCCTTTGCGGGTTGTTGATACATCAAATTTACTACTGTCAAAGAATAGATGGAGATGTCTATAGCCGCGACAAATAATCATCAAATATGCTTTATTCTACTTCTGGTGAAATTTTTTCGTATCATGTATTAAACAATGAGATCATCATTGGACGAACTCTCATCACTAAAATAGCGGGACATTGAATGATTAATTGTCGTATAGTGCAACTTTCAAAGTGTCAACGTGTCAGATGACTTTTGGAACAGCTGTGAAAAGTTCGCCATATTTAACTATCGATTCTCGTTTTTACTATCGGATATCGCAGAGTAAGATGAGTTTATTACGCGATATACTTTCGAGAAATAAATATTTTTTTTACTAACTATCAAACAAACCGTTTTCGCATTTTTTTGTAGCTTTTTTTACTATATTAAAACGTTACTACTAATCACACAACTGGCCCTTAGTAGAAGAGGGATGATCAGATGTTTTTAACGAACGAACTGTACACATGATGATTTTAAAGCCACGAATTGTATTTCGATTAACATTTTCACAATGGATTATGTTCCGCAGTTCGCACTATACTTTAATTTGACTGATACTCCATCCAGCCATCCAGGCCGAGGCCAACTGCACAAATCTCATCGCAGTCGCTTAGATCTCATAACTACCCATAACTTATTGGTTAACTAACATTGCACATAACTAATATCCAAGTAGACTATTTGTTAGTTGTTTGTTGTCTAGAGCGGATGATTATTTAGCATTGAAGGTATTTCAAAAAGATTAACTTTGAAAAGTGAATACGAGAAGTTTTCCTTCAATTTTCCAGTTTTTATATATTTTTTAAATAAAAACAAATTTATTGTATATTTGTAATTTTTTATAAGATGTATATTTTTGATAGATAATTTTCTGTTTATCCTAATAAGTGATTCATCTAATGTATGATTAATTTCTCACGTCACATCAATAGAACATACAGACAAAAATCTCACATGCGAAATGGCATACCTATTCCTAAAAAATATCTGTAAATAAATTACTAAAATGGAATTTATTACATGGAAATTTATTTAATAAACTTAAATAATTTCCTTATTGTATAAATATAAAATGAATTATTAACAATAAATTATTGTGTGGAAGAATGTTTCCCTTTATAAGAGTCATGCATAAAAAATTGCGCAATATTTAAGTTTATATAATATATTTTTATTTAAATAAGACAAGCGCCGCCATTAAATCATCTTCTTAATATATATATACACTAGTTCTAAAATAATATTAACAGTTAATATGAACAGTTAGTTATACTATTATTATATTGTACTATTCATTGTATAAGTGACTTATGTGTTTTTTTTTCTTTGCAGGTATTATTTTTGATTACCATTGAAGGCTTTTGATTCGGCACACGAGCCTTATGCCGTGAGCAGTGACGTACTACCGAATCCTTCGGAATTCATTTTTTAAAGATTTTCAACAAGCACAGGTAAGCGAATATTTTCCTTATGTACAATTTTTAAACAACGTCAGGTTTTATTACAATGTCAATAGTTTTAGAATACAGAATCATGGAATAATAATTTATGTCGTATTATTTATTTTACAAAAAGTTTATACAGATGGAAAAGGGCATAATTTTAATTATTTTCTTCATTTTTCGTGTAACGCTGATTTAAATTATGCGATATAAAGATGTTAAAAATATTTAATTTCTTCTCTTCCTATCCGCAGTATGACTTCAGCGTCTCATCTTAAAGGCATATCTCTAATAAATGTTCTAATCTGTTATTATATCACTACTTATTATGAAATTAAGGATTTTTTACTTACTGCTATGCGCTGCCTGGACGCACCCACCTAGACATCATGTGTTCCTCCCCCACGACCTTATAACACGACCTTTTTTCTATGGTGTGTTGATATGACTAGCTTTTTGCGAGATGTGTTGACATTTTGACTCCTTCACATTATTAAAATGTATTTTAGTGGTTTTCATGCGTAACAGCGAAATTCAGCGTGAAGACCTGTGGTCTTCTGAAGAGAAATCAAAACAAGAGAAGCACCACTGGCAAGTAGGTCGTGTTCTGTTTCGTTTCTGATTGGTCCAATGAGTCCCCAGTATCAAATTCCCTTGTCTATACACCTATTATATTATGCGTGGATACCGGACTAAATTATGAATCGAAAATGTTCAAGGAATATGTGCAAGTCCTCCATCGTTACGGAAAATATATTTGTTAGAAATTTATACAAAATCATGTTAAGCTTTAATTCTACGTACTTTAGTAATAAATATTTGCGAAATTAATTCATTATTAATCTACATCTTTGCTTCAGACCCTAAATTATTTAACAATAAATAGCCTGTCCGCTCGAAATTCGATGACCTTTAATTTTTTGTATTTAATATATAATTTGAAATCAATAGTATATTTCAATAAATTGAAATAATTGCATTATTAATATTTTTTTGAAATGCTTTTATCTCTGACATGGTTGAGATTAGGCACATATTTCTTAAACATCTTCGACTCGTAATTTATTCAGGTATCCACTCATATAATATTGTGGAGTAGGTTTGTTATACGCTGTATATGATCTAAAAACATTATTTTGTTATATTATCTTTACTTACTTAATCAATCAAAATCAGACTTACCTATGATATAGTACTCACAGACCATTAAATAAATAGACATGAAATAAAGTTAACATAAAGGAGAGAGGTTTGGAACAGTAGTTGCGGCACGAGGGGCATTCTTCACACATTCTTGGCGGAAACATAAATCCGATAGTATATGATACATTTATGCAACAGTAAAAGTATTCACTATACGTATTTTTTACATTTATGCATATTCAGGCCTATTCTCAAAATTGCAATATTGAAATGAAGGTGATTGTTAAACCAACCCTCAAAAATAGACAGTATGTAAATTAACGTCCGTGTTATATTTGAATGAGAGAGAGGGAGAGAGAGTGAGGGAGTGAGGGAGATAAACGTACCATAATCTGTCAAAACATAAAAATGGCAACAGGATTGGCCGTGATTCTTCACTACGACGCTGCGGATGAGGAAATCAATAGGTAATTTATGAACAAACCTTTTTCTGTGAACTTTGAATACTGTATTAGTACTTATTTTAACCAAAAACATTTTAGTTTATTTTTAGTCGAAACTCGAGAATAGAAAGACGTCGTTTGCGTGATTTGTGCAACCCGATGGAAATTCCAAATGGGCAATTTTTACAACTATACCGCCTTGATATCATTATATTATCAGCTTTTAAATTTTCGTTCCAATCTAGTCATATTCTTAAAAAAAGTCGCGGAGCTATTTTATTACGCAAGTGGTGTCAAAATGAAAATATTGGTAGTACTATATTTTAAATACTTTCGCTTCATGAATTTCTTGCACAATTTTAATATCGGTCGTACGCCACTGGCCGCGGTGAATACCGATCATCGCACGTACTTTTGAACTTTACGCAATCACGCCATGACAATGAGAATACAAAGGATTGTGTCAATAATGAGCAATGAATAGATTACCCAAGACAAAATCCATTCCATCCATGCTTTAATACTTAGGACTCATTGATTACCCGCCGAAGCGGATATTTCAAATTCGTGACAAATCAAATTCCAGTACGGATTATATGTCAATCAAATTATCGATTGTTAAATAATAAGTGAATTGAACCTTTGTTTTGGACGGACTGTACTTAAGTGTATATATTACGTACGGAGTATGAACTTCTCAATAATACACACAGTATGGAAATTTGTCAACCGAGGCAAGACAAGCGATGCACAATGGAGTCCTCGTACCGACATTTAAGTACGCAAGTAAGGCATGGAGCTGGCAGAAGAGGAACGAAAGTAGACTGAATGCAGTGGAAATGAAATCACTTAGGCGTATATGTGGCAAATTTATTTATAACAGAACAAATAAGGAAATAATGTAAAGCTGATGTTAGTATAATGAGTAAGATTAAAAAAGGATCACTTAGGTGGTTTGGTCATATGTAACGAATGAATGAGGAGAGAATAGACTAGAATAGAATATAATGACGCAAGCATTGATGGCACCAGAAGACGTGCGGAAGACTTGGCACGACCAGGTAAATCTGATAATGGAGGATGGTTCTGTTAGAAGCCTCAACAATCGGCGAGCTTAATGAGAAGGTGTGTGAATGTGAATGAGGCGAGAATTGTGTGTCAGGACAGAGGAGTTTGGCGCTCTATTCTCTCTGCCTATCCCCATGGAAACGGAGTGATGGTAAGTTAGTTAGTTAGCATGTGCTTACATTCTATTAATACATATTGTATTGTACATTAGTATTTTTATTCTCTCATTTTATACATTTTCACGTTATCATAAATGCTTTAAATAGAAATGCGCACACGGAATATATGTAACATCAATACTCTTACTATTTTCAAACTAAACTATACGCTTGTTTTATGAAAATAGGATTAACTTGGTGGTGTCTTGAAACGTGGCGCGAACCCTCGACAACTATGACACTAGGCCAGCGTCTTAGCCACTACACCAACAAGCTACTCTTCGCCTTGTATGTATATTAGTTTCATTTTCTACTTAATTGTGTTTTGCCTCTTATTCAATGAGCTATATTGGTTTGTGAAATATGATTTGTTTGCCAATTTGCCCTAAAACAGGCTTGCCTAGTTGGAGAATACATTTTAAAAAATCACTTTTTCAAAACATACGTAACAAACTGTTTTTTTTAGCTATGCAATATATATTATATGTGTCTAAGGAATAAATAAAATAAAAATATATAATAGTGAATAGCAAAATTTTAACAGTATCATATTATCGTACTACTCCAATGTAAATTAAATTCATTTTCATTGAAACAAATCAATCGCAAAATAAGTAAATTATGTATGCTAGAAAATGAGCCGTTATTAATTATTTTAATAGTTATCAATACAGTATAAAAATAATTTGAATTGATTTTCCCGTATTGTTTGTAAATCAAATTCTCGACAAATTATACATAATTATATTTTTATTTATTATCTTTGTTTTATTAACCACTAAATTGAGTTTAAATACATCTACCGGTTTCTTAAAATACCATTATCTTCTTCAGGATATCAAACTAACTAAAACATATAAACATTCTTTGCCAGAATCTATTTTTATCTATTATCTAATTTTAACCACAAAGTTAATATTGCTAATTTTAAAAGTATTATATAAAAAAAATTCCATCTGCGGATATGTTTTGAGATTAGTTAAGTATGTACGAACCTACTTATTTCGTATGGTGTCGATCAACGATGTTCCAGGTTGAAAATTATTGACAGACGTTTGCTTTTGTTTAAAATGATTACTTGAAATATTTTACGTTGATGTTTTTGATACCTATATTTGCACCATAATGACAGTATTTTGCTTTTTGTAAAAGAAAATAATGTCAAATTGACAGCTATATCTAAACGACGCGGATTATATGCATTATTATATTATATTAATTAATTATATGTAGAATAATAAAGCGCACATCACGAAATCCAAACCATATTCGAGTAAAACAAACCAATAATGAATCTAGCAATCTATGAAGTGAATGTGAAATCGACAGAAGATAATCAACATCACATTCTGAATGGACCACATCAGGTATTGCTCATTTTAACCCTTCCCAAACCATGCAGTAACACAGGTTTACCATCATAATTAAACCTATAATATTTCGGTAAATACGTGCAGCATAAAATTCGTATTTTAGATAATCCAAAAGAAAATATTAGCACTTAGTTATGACTAGTAAAAGTCCAATTATGAAAAGGGAATCGTACAAAAACAATTATTTTATCCATTCAATCCGTTGTAAAATTAATACATTGGTAAAAATACCATTTGTGATTTGAAAGACAGAGATCACACACTATTTTCACAGCGAAAAGAACAACAAACATACAAATATAATTGTCTCTTTCTCACTAATTAAATGAAGAGAGATAAGAAGGAAGGACACATTGTATATGACTTAATGAATGCTCTAAATTATGTTATTAATCATTTTTTCAAAATTGAATACTCAATATTTAGAGTAAATTCGTGCCATTAAAGTCATTTAAGCTAATAAAAACATTTTTTCTAACAGTTATTTACGGTGACGCGAGTTGACAGCATGGCTGCATTCGGGTATTTTATATCATGGTATGGTAAAGGTTAAAAGTTTTTCCAGATGCCGACGACTTCTGGTGATGTTCCTGTCACATGTGACATCTATAAAATGGATTCACGATGCCCTCATAAAAACAGTATATTTTGATTTATTGTAAAGTGACCCAATACCTCCAGGATATCGCGAGACTGTATACAGTTTCTCAAATTCCCAATTCGACATCTCGGTAATTCACTGACTTCTTTTCTTATTACGCATGTGAAATATAATATTTATTATTATTTATATACATTCAATAGCGAATAATTTATTTACTTAGGTCGAGTCATAAATTACTTTCGTTTTTTTATCGGACATTTATTTGATATTAATCTATTATATACAGGTGAATATTATGTTCCAGGCCGATCTTATTTTTGAATAACTAGAAAATGAAACATATTTTTGTAATTTGTTTTTTATTTATCGCTTATGTAGTTTATTACAATTATGTATAAAATATAATATTGGCCAAGTGGTCACCTCTGGCAGCGGCACAAATGTGTGCTCTTCATTTTTATTTATTTTTTCACAACATTTTCGCACACTTCGCGTGTTAT
Organism: Eubasilissa splendida; assembly: GCA_031772225.1. Lineage (NCBI taxonomy): Eukaryota > Metazoa > Arthropoda > Insecta > Trichoptera > Phryganeidae > Eubasilissa > Eubasilissa splendida. Next base: position 28,776,347 of record CM062851.1, on the reverse strand, counting down.
TTCAGCAATTTAATTTCGAATATTATATTGTAGCATCGAAATTGATGTTGTCTTATTGACGTAGATCTTTTTTTTTCACAGAAAATAGTCGGGAGCCGTCAAATCATCACCACTTTTTGACATCATGCGGACGGGAAAAATTTCTTACAAAATTTCAAGCGTAGCTTGGGCTGTGTGTGAAGTGGCACCGTCCTGTTGAAACCACACATGTTGCAGGTCCAATCGACCCAATTCGGCCACCAAGAAATTTTCCAACATGTGACGAAAGCGATCACCATTAACGGTTACAGCATTGCCATTATTATTTAGATAAAATGTTTAAATAACTTTAACACGTTGGTGAAGCGTTAGATAATTCATAATAAATTGTAATTAGCTACTTTCTACAATTAACAATTTAGAATTAACAAATATCTGCTAAACCAAAACGGTAGCTAAATAAAATCGGCCTGTAACATAATATTCACCACCATTATGTTGTATGACCTTCTCACAGCTTATGAATTCCTGCCTTATAAAAGTTGATAGGTTAAGAAATTTTCGACAGTTTGATTGACTTACATTTCAGTATTGAAGGGTTTTCTATTCAAAAAGTTATGTAAGGAACAGAAAACGTAGAGTCTATCAGGGCAAGGTCTGGGGAGTAAAGTGGATATGGTAAAACAGATTATCTAAGCTCAAGACATTTTTCTAAAAGCCACCTTTACTATTTGTGGTCTCGCATTGTCGTGTAATAGAATAATGTTTTTGCAATTGACTTTTCGTGGAGTTTCTTGAAATATATAAGTGTATATCTGGAGTAATCGTTAAATTTGAATTCAACAACTCATTGTGGATTATACCTCGACTATCCCACCATACATACATCAAAATCGTATTTTCATACGTATGTAATACCGTACATCTCAGCCAGACTTTATTTAGCTTCTGTGAGCCCAAAAAGACAGTATTTTACAACATCACAATTCTTCGTCTCTGATCCCTCTTCGAGCTCGATAACCGTAATCTCCCACACAATGGTCGGTGTATATTCATCGCTTGACCTTGCGGTTTCGCCGCTAACTGTAAGACGCATCCAGACAAGCGGTGCCAGACCTTCTCGACGTGCGACCGGTCCCGATCATCCGGAACCTTCCGGGGTTATTTCTGACATTCTTCCGTCACTTCTTTACAACTGAAAGCAAGTGCTGAAATGTGTTTGTTCAAAGACGTCAGATTTTTGATGTGACGCCTCGTCCTCGGGCGCATGGAGATTAAAGCGTCAAAAACCAACAAATTAAATGAAATCTCGCTACGGAAGCGACGTCACACCTCTCACAGATCGCAGTAAACAGTAATACAGCATCCACGATATGTACAGGTACCTATACATTTATCGTTCGCGATGTTCGTTTAATGGAGTGCCTGTCAAATGTTTCATCGCCAATGAACATAAGTTTATAAGTGTATAAGTATAATTTTACACTGTTAAAAATTAGCACAACATAATGCCATTTATTTTGAAAGTTTTTAAAGTTCTTTTGCCGATTTCAAATAATGTATTCTATATACTAACGTGCTTTAGGACTTCAAACAACTACGTATTTAAAAACACGATTATTGGTCAGAATTTTATTTTTTAACAGATTCTGTAGTAGGTACTATAACTTTCTATATAGCCATTCGATTCCAAAATTTTAGTCTTTTATGATTACCGATATTATCGAAATATTTTGTTGTGTACTGAAGTGTGTATTTACAAAAAAAAGCTTGTTACGATTTTAAAAGAATTATACCATATTTGTTGGATTTCCTACTTTGCACATTAACTGTGCTCTATCTGAGTCAAAAGCATTACGTTTTAATTTGAATTGTAATATTATACATATTTACTTACTCTAACAGTTAACCAATAATTAATTTATCTTACATACTAATCTTTAAATTTGTATAAAATAAATAACATTAATTGAATTATGTATAGGTAGAAGGTTATATATGATTTTTTATCCTTTTGATTATAGATGCAAGGGTCAATGTTTAAGTAAAAAAAACAATTCACTTCCGAAATAAAAATTATATCATATCTATATAAATAATTTTATCTCACCAATATATGGTTTCGATAATGCTGTTATACTAAAATATAGATAATTTTATCAAATTTGATACACAAAAGTGTAAACATTATATATTCTACAAGCGCATAATTAAATTTATAAAATGCAATATGTGTGCAGCGCGCCACAGGACTTTAAAGAAGGAAAAAAAAGAAAAACAACTAGAATTTGTTTACCAATATTTAAAAACAATCTAAGAGAGCATTTTCGGCTGCAGGTTTAATATATAATAATACTGTCGATAAAACAGGGTCGGTAAATGGTTCTTCTTCTTTTAATCCACCCTTCAAGTGTGATTTGTGCCATTAATCAAGCTTAAACTTTATTTTATAGAAAAAAGTACAATAAAATTATAGAATAGGAAATATTATATTACAGGAGAACACATTCTTTTTGTGAAGTTGTAATTATTCAGAACATAGGTCTGTGATATTTTAAATATATTAATTAGAAATATATATATATATAAAATCAATTTTATCGAAAAATATTGTTGATGTATCAATGTGTCCAAAATTTAATAAAAATGAATTGATAATTCTGGCGTCTGCTATCAGATTACTCAAAGGTATTTGAGATTCTGTAAAAATAAGGTAGATGGCTCTTTCAAATAATGGAACGATTAAATGTATTAATATCAAAAAAGGTGACATATAAGGTTAGGAAAGAGATCCAGGTTCGAATCCCGGTGGCGCAACAACAATATTTTTCCATAAAATTGTTTTTATATGTATATCTTTCTAATTAATATATTTATTATGTCGTTTAAAAAATTTGCTATTATAATTAATAAATGTGGCGAGTTAAGCGAAAGAACGCACGTCAACCGGGAGTTGAAAATTACCATTGACGAGATTACTGTAAAAAAAACCTGTGATCCGCAATGGACAGGCAAAAAAGATATGGTCATGGGTTTCCTCGACAGAGTGATTTTTATTATTTTCGATATACAATATCAATATCTAAAATAGGTTTAGAATGATTTACCGATAACAGTAAAAATGGTATTGGAATCCCTACGACTGATGTTCATATAAATGCATTAATGGTCGACTTCGCGGCCACGAAGTACAGACACTTCATAGCGCGGAAATAAGATGTAGAATCTAGGACCCGAGGCATCCAGCAATCGAAGAATAGCATCTTCAATAACAAAGCGTCCAGGGCGGGCGAGGGTTTTGCATTTCGCGTGAATAAAATTGATTTACTGCCGACTGTACGGGTTCGATCTCCGGCGGGGATACCTCGAGGGGGGTGCGGGGGGCCACCCCTCCCCGGCCGAGCGGCCTCGTCTAGCCAGATATCCATCTCACATAATATATGAATGCAAAGCAATGGAAGGCTTAACGCGTTACAGAGCAATAAAATGTTATGTTATCTTTCATTTTATTTGCTTTTAATAAATTCGCAAATCTAAAAATAAATTATCGACACGGAAATATCGCTAGTTTGGCAGAGTATTATAAATATTTGGTCCAAACATAATATGTATTATGATTCGTGTTCACGGAATGAGAATCTTCAGAGATTTAGTTGAGATGAATCTCAGCACCTACCGTGTATTGAGATTTTGATCTGGCGGTTAGAACTCAAACTCGTGTTCACGACTTGATAGCGAGACTCGACATGTGCGCACAAACGTCACCTAGAACCGTAAATACATACTACTATTTATTCTGAAATGTTAGACAAGCATTAAATTACAAACATTTATTCCGTTTTATCTGCTGCTGAGGAGATTCAAATTCATCCAACTGATGATCGTAACATAAGTAGTCAATGCACTGACATATGACGTATAATGTGCGTGAAGTGAGGCGCGAGACGGCAAATCTCTGAGACACGGTGTGTACACGGAAACTACTAAAGTTGAGAGTTGTCTTTAAAAAAATCTCTTGGGAACTAAATCTACATTTTATAAAAATCTTTTCCGTGGACAAGGGCCATTAGAACATCTTAATCTGAAATTCTTCATCATCTATTTTTATCTAACATATGTAACATGACCACACGTCCTGTTTTGAATGGGACCATCTCGTTTTTAGGTAACATATCCCGTTGTCCTCAAGCACAGCTTCGAGACGCCGAAATGTCCCGTAATAATTTTAAAAAATGACGCGAAAAATAAAAAAAATCCGACGGTAACGCCTAGTAGCGTGGCGATGACGGCATGCGCAATATGTTTCACACACGTGTAAGTCGGTCAGAAGGATGCTAGCTCACTCGCTCTTCAGTTGCGAGTATGCGTAAACATATTTATTCACGATTTAATATTGTTTTTATATCGACGTGTGTTATTTATTAGAGTCAATTTAAATTTATTTTATGTGAACTCTTCATTTTAACAATGCCTAAACACATGTGCACTTTTAATGTTTACTTAAAGACTAAGTACCCGTTTATAAAGCAAAGAAGTACTCCAACGGACGTCAGATGTGAAAAGTGTCGTACAGAATTTAGCGTAGACCAAGGAGTAGATGTCCCGTTTTGAGTAAAAAATAAATTGCAACGTTAAATATACTGTTTCTTCCCAGCGACGTCAAATAAGTTATATAAAATCATTATTTTAAAAAAAAATTTACGAACATTATTACCTATCTTGAGTCCGAAATTAAATAAAAATGTAACACGTGTTGCTGCTACACTTGACTAACTCGTTTTTATTTTTACGCAATTCGACTATCGAGAAAATCACATGCAAAGCTACCCGCGGTGCGACCGTTGAACATATCTCACGGTACGCATTTCAAAGAAAGTAGTCCTTTTGCGAGCGCAGTGAAATTTCAATTATCGACCGCACGCCCCGGGGGCTATCCTCCGCGGACGCCCCTGACCACTCCCGGCACCCGGTGGACTCCGAGACCATGACCAGAGGAGTGCGGATATGCGAACATATTTTTGACAGCTCCTCGGCTCGGCCGTTTATTACCGCAGGCAATTACAGCCGCTTCCTCCCAAGACCGGACACGCAGGTTCAACTGCAGTGCAATTGAATAAAATTATTTCTTGGAAAAATTACACCTCACAACTTTATTTATTTATGTATTGTATATATTCATATAAATTATTATTTCTCGAACACGCAGAGGATTTTCAACTTTGGTAGCATTCCAGACAAAATAGTAGGAGTTAAAAATTATTATAGCAAAATATACTAAAAATTTAGAAATTATTAAATTATTAAAGATATTTGTATAGTGCATAGCATTGTATGGAAGTAACGTTTGAAGACACAGAGAATAAGAAGCTACAATAGATATTAAAAACTATAAATATTAGCACTATTATGTACGAGTATTCATATACAGAGGACTAAAAACATACAGGGTGAATATTATACTCCAAGCCGATGTTATTTCATTCTTCAAATGTTCAAGAGTAGCTCGGACTGTATGTGAGGTGGCACCATCCTATTGAAACCGCATGTGTTGCCAGCCCGTCGATCCAATTCGACCACCAATAAGTTTTTACAGCACTGCCTATTGCATCCCGAAAAAAATAGGGGACAATGATTCCGCTGGCCCACATGGCGCACCATACAGTAACTCTGCGTTGTTGGATCAAGTGAAGATTTTCAGTGCCCCAATATTGGCTGTTTTGTTTATTAATTACTCGCCAAGTCGAAATGAGCTTCGTCGCTTATAATGATTTTTTTCCAATAGTCGATTTTGTGTTTGTTTTAATATTTGAATAATTTCAACGCGTTATTGAGACGTTAGATAGTTAATAATAAATTGTAATTAACTACTCTTTGTGACTATTAAAAACGAACTGACAAATATCTGCCAAACCAATTTGGCGGTCAATAAAAATCGGCCTGAAACATAATATTCACCGTATACAAAATTAAATACAACAGTTATATAATGACGTGTCGGGGGTTTGAGCCTCAAGGAGCTTGAGGAACCCATCAAGACTATCTTATTTTCATAGAACAAGCGTTTAGCTTAGTTTGAAAATAGTAAAAATATTGATATTACACGTACATTCTCAAAATTGCAATATTGAAATGAAGGTGATTGTTACACCAACCCTCAAAAATAGACAGATAGTTTTGACAGATTATGGTACGTTTATCTCCCTCACTCCCTCACTCTCTCTCCCTCTCTCTCATTCAAACATAACACTATTTTTGAGGGTTAGTGTAACAATCACCTTCATTTCAATATTGCAATTTTGAGAATAGGCCTGAATGTATACTTATTATCAATTGCAGTAATATTACTAGTACACCACTTTAGAATAGGCTATTTATCTACCGTTATTTAATACTGTACACTAATATTTTTTTAAATTTATTTAGTGTAATAAATAGCTGATTTTAATCCTTAAAACCTGATAACGACTACGACCCAAGAACTAGAGAATTATGAGAAGCCTTCCATCGAGGGGTGTCCGTTGGCTTAAGTCGGCCTTCGCACTAACAGATGGTTTGTCTGTCACGCGCAACACTTCCTGTGAAGGCTGGGAGTTGTTCTATGAGTGATTAACGACCAGCTGAAACTATGCAAATCCAGCCAATCTTTTTGTTTCGCGAAAGGTATGAATTACACCTGCGTCGAGATTAATTATTGTGGAATATAAATATTTCTCCACTTGAACTTTATATCCCGCGCTCGACCAGATACCCAGCCGCGAGTTCAGATGATGTACTATCAGCTCACACTGCTCACAGAAATAGAAGCGCGAGGATGCACTTGCGAAGAGTTTAATCTATCTATTTTATCTGAAACATATACAGACTTCTCAGCGTACATTTTCGAGTGTATAATATACTGAGTTAATGCATAAGTTTGTAGCGTTTTTGCTTTGACATGATATGTAAATATCATTTTAATGCCATAGTATTATTTTATTAAATACGTTTAAATTTTTTAATGTTTCTGTACAAAAAAATGACTATCACCAACATACATCTTTGCTTAAGTTTACCCGATGAGTTAAGACATTTTAGACTGCTAGAACCATTTAATATAATTTAATAACTGAGGCTTATTGCCAACAACTACGTCGCCTTAATGTCACAATTCGAGAAAAACAATCGGGAACAACGGCATCAAATGATTATTCAGCATGAAAATGCCCGTCCACGTACTGCTAACATTACAAACGTGGCTATTCAAGAGCTCGGTTGGTAGATTATTCAACATCCACCATATTCTTCTGATGTTGCTGTCATCAGATTATCATATTTTTCGCTCTCTATCCAATAATCTCCGAAGAATCTCCTTTAATAACAACGCTACTCTTCCAAAAATGGTTTGACGACTTCTTCATCTCCAAATCGCCGGATTTCGTCAGGGGTGGAATCGAAAAACTGCCAGAACTTTGGGAGTCAATCGTAAACAATGCAGAAGAATATGTTAATTTATTATACTTTTAAAATCAGCAATGTTATCTTTGTGGTTAAGATTCATATTTTTATTTTTTATCTTTGTTTTATTAACCACTAAAATGAGTTTAAATACATCTACCGATTTCGAAAAATACGTTGGAGATAAATAAAGCGTGTAAAACTAATCAAAAAATTATAAACAACCTACTTAATTTAACTACGAGTCCCATTCTAAAATTTTTTCCTAAAAATTATTCTAGTAAATTTGTATTAAGTAATGATTTGAGTTAGGTACTAAAAAAAAAAAAAATTTTTAAAAATAGATTCTGTCAAAGAAACAATATATGTTTTAGTTAGTTATGACATCCTGAAGAAGAAAATGGTATTTTTCGAAACCGGTAGATGTATTTAAACTCATTTTTAGTGGTTAATAAAACAAAGATAAAAAATAAAATAAAAAAAATAAAAAAAATATTAATTTATTAGTTTGTGTATTTTGTTTATTTAAAAAAATTCATGCATCAACCAAATTTTTATTAGAAACGATGTAGTCTTATCTATTTTTTTAAATTAAAAAGTTTTCCTGTGTGGAGTTTTCAGAGCTATTCTGCCATGTGTCACTGACCTCTTTGATTGTTTCATAATAACAGCATTTTCAACAATCAATTTCTTATTTTGTTACTATAAAAAAATATTGTTGCTTTATTATTAAATGTACGCTTTAAAAAACGCATTTTAAATGCAAGTATATTTAATTGTTTTAAAAGCTTCTTCTAAGTAAGCATCATCTCATGGATCTCTTTCATCGAAGATGCTATATCTAATCTAATCACTTTAAATAACCGCCCAATTGGATTAAAAAGTTACAATCTCTTTGCGCAAAGCCTTATTACGGTAGTTCACGCAGTGTTTAAATTATTCAAGGAATGTCAGTTAAGATTAGCTGCACACAATGGAGTTCTTGTGCTAGCATCATATATGGAAGTAAAGCCTCGAACTGGATGGTCAAAAAAAAGTATACTGCTGACTTCAATGAAAATGAGGTCGTTCAGGCGTGTATGTAGGAAATCAATATCATATCAATCAATATCCTATCAGTCAGGTGATCAGGTCATACTGCATACTCGTTATCATCTGTTACAATTATTAAGTGAGCGGTGAGAGAACGAGAGAACGTGTTGTGCCCCGAATATTTAATAAAATCATTATGAGAAATAAAGACACCCCAGTGAACACCCCAATATATAAAGTGAAAGAACACATTCTTATATATTTAATTGTTTCCTCGGTTGTATTTCATTAAAAAAAAAACATGTTGTTGATACAATTTTAGTTTACATTTACTATGTTACTTACTTAATTACTTTGATTTTTATATTTTTTGTACGTATTTTAACATTAATTTACTACTTAATTACTATGTGAAGGACAATCCTTTCCGTAAAACTGTTTCTGCATTTTAGAAAAAAATAAAAATTGAAATGAAATATTATATATAATAATTTTAAAAATGTACTATGTTCTATAGATGCAACTTCATAACAAAAATGTGTTCTTTTTAGGGATGTACTTTCATTTTTCCGGTTTGAAATTTGAGAAATTCTACGCGAATTACATTACTCGTTCAATGTGGGACTAATAATTAAATTAAATTGCTAAAAAAAATATTATTCTTAGTACCTAATATTACATTATTTGTAACCTTTTTTTATAAATCCAACATTAATAATCAAATAATTAACATTTTTCTTAATTCCGAGACTGAGACTGATTTCTGAATCATCAAAATCGTATCTTGAAATTCCTGGATTGCAATTTTGGTTCGATATCAGATGTACTAATGCTGCTGGAGGTGGTAGTTAGTTGGAAATAAATTTATTAATAGATACGGTACGGTATAAAATTCCTGCGCGTCCATCAGATATGGGATTCTTCAAATAGATAGAGGTTTCTCGGGACGATCTGTGAACATCTAAGATAGTTGCCAGCACGTGCTATGCACAAGAGGAAAATTACGTTCGGCTTTCAAATAAGGCGTAATTGGCGTGGACGCCCAGTGTACAACAAGAATGTTGGGTACCACGCACATCAGCGAGCATTGTGCTCCAAGTTTATTAAATGAGACGGTTCTTGAATGAACTTCGTACATTCATTATTACTAAGAGAAAGCAATCGGCTTCGCTGATTGCTTTTTTGCTAATCTCGGCCGGTGTTACCGTAAAAACTATTTTTCAATAATAGTCATTTAACCCCTTAAAAACGCTCATTACATACTTTCACTATAATGTGACTACCCAACGCAGCCTGTAGCAAAATAAAGCTTTGAGAAAAATTCTCAAAAAATTTATATATACTCGTGTATCAGTGAATATGAAATTAATATTAAATTTAGCAGAAAATATATTTCGATGTTATGATATTTATTTTAAAATCATACGTGACGAATCAACATGAGCACGAACATCATACAAGATGAAGAGATAGACTGAGACTGCCATTCAGGAAGAAGGTTAAATCGCAGAAAACGATGATGTACAGTCCGATGAAGATATTTAATGAAATGCCAGAAGATATAAGAAAAGAAGAGAAACTACATAGATTTAAAAAATGAAACTAAGCAAATATATGCAAGATAAAAAGGCCATTTTGATTGTGTTTATATTAGAGCATATACAAATATACCTATGTATGCACTATATTAAGAATAAATAAATAAATAGACAGATACTAGGGAGTATGATTTGTGCATTGATAATGAAATATGACATTTATAAAAATAAGATGTTACAGTATATATTTGAATGAATTACAATCAAAATACATGAAAAACACATAATTTATTATAAAAAATAATGGATGTGGTAAATCACAATAGGTATAACTTAAGCCAATTACCGCAAAAAAATACAAGATCAAATATATTCTTAAAATGATTTCAATAATAGTGTACCACACCATTTACGCGACGCGCGTGACACTTGGCGACAGATTATATTTTTATACAAATCAAATGTGTCAATTAAAAAGATATACAGATGAAATCAATTTATCGAAAAAATATTTTTGTTGCCACCCGGACTCGAACCAAGAACCTCAAATGCGCTGTCTTATTACACCACGCATTAATTTTACTAGCGGTAATTATTTGCCTATTTTTAAATACATCGGAATGATCTGGGGCGCTGGGGGAGAAAATAATAAAAACATTACTAAGGAGAACACATTCTTATTATGGAGTTGTAATTATTCAGAACAGACGGTCTGTGATGTTTTTTAAATACTAATTTAATGTATTAATTATAAATATATACATATAAAATCAATTTTTCCCGGTAGAGCAAAAACAATATTTTTCGACAAAATTGATTTTATATGTATATATTTATAATTAATACATTAAATTAGTTTTAAATATGAATTAAATATATTAATTATAAAGATATACATATAAAATCAATTTTATCGAAAAATATTGTTGTTGCGCCACCGGTATTCGAACCTGGATCTCTTTCCTAACCGGGGAAGGTGCTTTATCCAACTAAGCTACAGCGACATTATTTTTAGCGACAATTTTACAGAATCTCAAATACCTTTGAGTAAACTGGTAGCAGACGCTGAAATTGATTTTATATGTATATCTTTCTAATTAATATATTTCATTCATATTTAAAATATCACAGACCTGTGTTCTGAATAATTACAACTTCACAATAAGAATGTGTTCTCCTAAATAAAACATTAAATTGGTATTTAATAAAAACATTGCCTACCAGTAAAAGGCTTCTGGGTTCACTACATTACCTACTTATGATGACGTATTACTAACTAATATTAACTATCAAGGAAAACTGCATACTTCGAACACATTCACAGTAATGAGAAATATAATATCTTGCAACTTGGGAAGAGATTGAAGGCAGCAAAGGTATTATCTTGGCTACCTACCTAACCTCAATGTAACAATACATCAACGTTACGTTCAATATCCAAAATGTTGGCGATCTTATACAGGATAAATCAATATACTGCAATACCATCGCCTACCTTCGATAGAAGGCGGCACCGTGAAGAAGAAATCTTGTTAAAAATTGTGCGCGTTATATTTTTTTGTGTGCGCTATGATGCCAAATCGAGTGCGCGCGCACGCCTGCACGCCTTAGGGAAACATTGGCCATACATTATACATGGTTATCTAATAAGTGTGATAGAATTTTAAATAAGAATACTAGCCATGTTTATTAATATATACCTATATATATATATATTTTTTTTATTAATATTAAAAATATAATACAATTTCAATAATCAGTGGATATATATATATATTTTAACATTTGTTTCTTCTCTATGAGAGTAAGACTCGTGTATAGAGAAGGAGTATATTCGAGTTAATTAATGTTTCAGTTAGTCTGTGTACATATTTTTTTAACTTCAGGTACAAATTTATGATAGTCCGTAATTTTTCTAATTGTGATGGGGAGATTGTTAAATAATTTGATACCTCGATAAATATATTGATTTTGAGTTGCGGTATATTTTAGTTTTGGAATATCAATTTGATCTCTATATCCTGTAGATCGGAATTCGCTTCTAAAATTGAATTGATTTTTAATTTTGAAAATTTGAATTATTGAATTATTGAATTTTTTTTGTATATGTCTACTATTTTTGGTACTTTAAAATCTGTGAAAAGTTATATATTTGGATAGTCTTTTTTTTTTTTAGAATAATTTTTATTATAATTTTTTGAGTGATTTCTACTTGTGACATTGAAGTTTTATATGCACCTCCCCATCCAATATCGATAATATAACATATTTTTCGATTCAGTACAGTCTACCATTTTATTGTGGAGCATTTACAAGTTATTAAAACTTATCAAAAATTGAGATTTATTTACAACATCATTCAACGATTCAATCATTTCCAGATCACGTGTCACTAGATCACGTGATGTCTCTCCGTTAGAATATACTCTGTAGGGATATGTAAAGTCACTTGTTTATGTTGATAAACCAACGACAATTGAACAATTTAAAAACAACATAGCTCGTGTTATTTGTGAAATTGCGTCATATATATATGTGAAAGAGTGGCTGAAAATTTGATCCAAAATGTATTAAACATGACTACGCCATTGTTAATGGCATAGAATGATCTTTCAAATAAGTATAAAATCATTGATATCATACGTGTTTTTTATAATTTAATTCCATTTTAAAGTTGTATCACGCTTACTTATATATCTTACCCTAATTAATTAAATTTAATAGTAAACGCTCTCCGTATTGCTTAGCGTAAGTTCTATACCGTTTCACTTTTTGAATTGTTTCAAAGCGAGCGAAATAAATCAGTTAATGCAGGCTTTTTTTTCGAGCACTTCAGTATAATTCAAATTGATTTATTTTTTTAATGATAGGCTTTTATTTCATTTGCATCGTGCATTATTGAATATTTTCAATGATTTTCAAAAAAATTTTTTATTTAATCACCTTTATTATTAGAAGTGAGGTTTAACCGCATCATCGGTGAAGTCAATTGAATACATTCCTGACTTGTTACCATAGCTGGTGCGGAAGGGTGGGTGGATCTAATCATCATAGGCTATTTTATTGGCTACGGTAATGCAGAGGAAATTACCTTTGTTATATGGCTAAATAAGCACCGTAGACTGACTACGATTAATTCTAAAGACATTTCATCAATAGATTTTCCATTTCTGTAATGTAAAAAAGTAAAAAAATATATACTTTATTTCTTTGGAAGCATTTATTTGACACAGGGTGTACGAGTGCATATTCAAATATTTTGTATTAATACACGCACACATATATAACCATTTGACAATTATTTTTTAACGCCAACAATTTCAGTTCTTTCTTCAGGGTAGTATAAAACTAAATCTATGTATAATTTTATCTGTTTCGCTAATTATCTCGAAATTCCATTTTTTTAAATTTGTTTTAAAATAATTTTAAGTTGTCTTTTTTTAGACCTACAATGTTTGTATATAACACAGAATATCCGAAGTTTCATCTTCTTCTTCTTTTAAATAGGCAATCTACCCTTCAAGAGTGATTTGCGCCATTAATCAAGTTAAAAACTTTGTTTTATAGAATAAGAAATACTATATTACAAGTCAATACCATTGTCGTTCAAAAAACTTGCTATTATATAGATTAAACGTGGCGAGTTAAGGGACAAGTTAACCGGGAGCTGAAAATTACCATTGACGAGACCACTGCAAAAAAAAACCTGTGATCCGCAATGAACAAGTAAAAAGACACGGTCAAGGGTTTCCTCCTCGGCACCACACCACCACACTCACACGTTGGGGAATCTATCAAGTGCAATCTGAATAAATGAGAGGCCACCTGGCAATGCCCAATTCTCTATCCGAGGTTTCTATCAAAAAATGATTAGAAAATTGTGAGCAACACGTGGTATTACTTCATTTAAATTATATTGAAATTCATGAAGAAATTAATCAAATACGATTAGACTTATCCAATGTTGGTTCCTCCTCCCGGTGACTGGTTTCAGTTTGGCATCATCACACTTCTATCAAGTGTTTTGACTCTTCGCGACCTTGAAACAACAAGGTATCATCTGGCATTTTGGTCTAAATTGTTATTTTTGTATTAAAATTCTTATAATAATTCTGTCATGCAAACAGTTTTAAATACATGTTAAATTTCCTAAAAGTTTAAGAGATCATCACGAAAAAAGTGCTATATTTAGTAGCACTTTTAATAGTTTTAAAACAACAAAATATTGTTTTGAATATAAATATTATAAATACAAATTAAATGTACATATAAAATCAATTGTATCCAAAAAAATATTGTTGTTGCTACCGGGGTATACATATATGATATAACTTTCCGAAAATCAGGATTAGCTTTGTTTTAATACTTTAAATTATAAAACGCCATTTTTGTAACTCCTCCGAAGAAATTGAGAAATCAATATTGAAAACTTTGAAGCTCAATATCTCAGTTAGATGTAAATAATAGATGATACTTTGTTTTATTAATGGGACGTCTTGTCTCCATTGCGCAACTCTCACCGGCATGGCAATAAATTTCAAGAAATATTTCATGAAGTGGTAACTTCATATATATATATTTAAGTACCAACATTCAACGTTTGAGCTGAACATAAATGTGACGGTAAACGCTTAGATATTTCAGTTTAATAAACTTAACAAACACAGTAGTATAAATAAATTAAGCAAACATTTACTGTTGTTGACAGTTTGCTCGTTGTATAGTACAAAACATAATGACACGGTCATCAGTCATGGGTGAAGTGTTTTTAAAATGATTTCATCACATTCTTGTTTTTGTTCTTCGTTATTACCCTTCCACCTGCTACAGGTCTTACTCCTCGGTCGGTCCATCCCTTGTGGAGGCGTCCGCGCGATAATTAATGCATACTTGAATATAATGAGTAATTTTGTTTAAAAATTTCATTTATAAAACTGAAAGAATTTTTTCGATATCTTGAAACATGGCAGAGTTACGCATGTTCGAAGTTGTGTGTTTTAAAAACCATCAGTTTGTACCACACGATAGATGTGACGTCACATCACTCGTAATATTGTTAGTACTGGCCGGTGCGTACTAGAGATGTGGCGTCACACGGTGGATATTGATAATTAGAGCGTTTTTCAACAAGCCCAACTTTGAACGCCAATATTTTTAGTATTGTTATGTGTATAGTATTGCACATTTTGAAAAAATTCTAAAAGCATGGTAAACTAGAATTTTTTAAATATCTTTTTAACATACTACAAAAGCTCTTTTCTGACATGCTCCACTACTACATTTCAATAGCTTCAGTATTGCAACTCATAATAATTTATATTGTACATAACAAACACGACTACAGTAGACGTGCTATATTTTCATTTACTTTTACTTAATATATATGTATATACTTAGGCGTATACGTGGCAGATCTATTTATGACATAGTAAAGAATGAAGAAAGAATGTAAAGCTGATCTTAGTATAACGAGTAAGATTAAGAAAGGATCACTTAGATGGTTTGGTCATATTGCTCGGATGATTGAGGGAGAATGGTAATAAAAATATATGACGCAAGTGTTGATTGCACCAGAAGTACAGAACGTACGCGGAAGACTTGGCACGACCAGGTAAACCAGATACTAAAGAACGGTACTGTTAGAAGCCTTAATAATCGGCGAGCTTGTATGATAAGATGTATGAATGTGAATTCCTTAAAAAAGTTGAATTTAAATTGTGGTGGTTGATGTACAAGGCGACACATAACATGGCGCCTCTGTATCTTCAAGAGCTTTGTATTTTTAACAATTTGAATGGTAGACGAAGTCAGCGTCTACTTCAGCCGCAGGAAGGGTTATAGAACCGACCAACCGTTTCCAGAAGTCTAAATTTAGTTAACGGGCATTTGCGGTGACAGGCTCAAAAGCGTGGAACTCTTTGCCTCCGTCATAAGAAACAATGCATCAGAAACGTTATTTAAGAAGAGACTAAAAACACACCTTTTTTAAAAATAACTTCCATAAATAAAAAAAACTATTTTTAATTTTAAAAACAAATATAACGTAGGACTATAAACAGTTAATGTGTATAAAGTTTTTGCGAAAATAACGCTATACAAATTATCTAACATTATTATTAAAAAATATTTTGTTCATCACGGTTACTGTAATTGGATTTGTCACAGGATTGAAGCATTACGACGAAACATCCAATTTTTTTT
Organism: Eubasilissa splendida; assembly: GCA_031772225.1. Classification (NCBI taxonomy): domain Eukaryota; kingdom Metazoa; phylum Arthropoda; class Insecta; order Trichoptera; family Phryganeidae; genus Eubasilissa; species Eubasilissa splendida. The sequence continues at coordinate 28,760,163 of CM062851.1, read as the reverse complement.
TTTAAATTAACCACCAGTAATAGTGGATAAAATTTGTATGCATTGCAAAGGGTCCAAATGAACGAGTATTTTTCTGTTTATATTCAGAATCCACCGGCGCGAATGCCAATATTCAAACCGTCCGAGTTGCGTGATTTATCTGCTCCGGTCGAGCCGGGACCCGAACCTTGAACTCCGATAATCTCGGCCCGAGCGCCTCAGGTGTCAGTCAGTGTTTGCTAAATGGCGCCCATAAACAACCGATATTGATTTGCCGCAGTGCGTGCTCTGTAAATTGTTAAGATAGGTGTGAATTTGCATTGTGCATGTACCATCGTACTGTTCTGACAGACAGATGAATCACAACCGTTCGTCGGCGTCTTCTGCGTGGGAGTTGATAAAAAATACGGCAAGCGCCACCAGATTTTCAATAGCCAGTATGTAAAGCGCGAAATGTGAGTTTACGCATGAGCCAATGTGAAACATTGCAATTCTACACCATATATATATATTTTTTGAAATTCTTACAACAAACTTTATTATTAATACAAAACTAACGCGAAATGTGAGTTTACGCATGAGCCAATGTGCATTACAATTCTACACCATATATATATATTTTTTGAAATTCTTACAACAGACTTTATTATTAACTACAAAACTAACACGAAATGTGAGTTTACGCATGAGCCAATGTGAAACATTGCAATTCTACACCATATATATATATTTTTTGAAATTCTTACAACAAACTTTATTATTAATACATCTCAATATCATATACACGTGTTGAGATTTTGATCTGGAGATAAACTCAGAGATCAGCTTGAGATTGGTAGAAAGAGACAAATACTCACACCAGTGTACACGACGTTCGATCTGACAGCGAGATTTAAAACTTCACCCAAAACTATCTGTTCCGTACAGGAAACAAGAATGTAGACAAGAGTGGTTCGCCGACCGCAGCTTCTCTCAACCGGCGATGATGATGATGATTATGAGATCAAAAGAAATGAAGTTGAGTTGAGTTAAATGAAAAAAAGAAATTACTTCAGTTACAAGTACAACATAGCGACAGGCCGCCGCTGTGACGTTTTATTAAGAGTGATAGTCTTTGTGGCCCGACATCTATCCCACGGATTGTTTGGCGCCACGCCGATGATTACACCTTTAAATTATTGACACGTGTCTTATCATATCAATTAGTTAGCACCTCCTCGGCGAGTACGCGATACACTATCATATATCACTATAAAACATATTTTCTAAAAAGTTTGACATTAACATTAATTGTGTTTTAACTACTGCTGTGGAGATTCAAAATCACCCAACTAACGAACGATTGACGTACGTCGAGCGTGAAGTGAGACATCTCATGATCGAAACATCTCGCGAAAGCAGAATCTGTATCTCAAAGATTGTCTCGAATCGAAAATCTCTTAAAAATTTCATTAATGGAAACGGACCGTAATAAAGAAATTGTTAATTATCATTATATTCAGCACCAGATGTAATAAGAAATGCGATAGGTATTTTTTTTTATTTCCCACTTGCTATGTCTGATTTAGGGTATTGGGTAGTCTAATATACTCGTAGTGTAAATACAGCAGCATCGACAGCAACAATAAAGAATGTACCTACACAAAGCCTATACTGACAGTGGTGGTACAAGAACCTAGTATCCTTCCTTTTCAAATCACTCTCCTTATTATTATAAAGTTGGGTTGCTAAGTATATGTAGCGCCTAATTGCAAACCCCCCTAAAACGTATTTGAGATAATTAAAGTTAAATATGCAGTTTTGTAGATTTTTTCGTCAGCTACATGCAGAACACATTGATTCTCGCAAAAGTCACTTAAATCCATTGATATTGCATGTTCAAAATCAGGGTATGTTCCAAAATACCCCAAAGCAGATAGAGTATAAGTTGCTATTTCCCCAAAAATGAAATAAATCAACGCTTGTTGATGATCACGTGATCTAAAATCCAGTTTGGCTGCAAGAACGACAGATACAGAAAAAAAAAATACTTAATTAAATTAAAAAATGCTGATGTAAAAACAAACATTTTGTACATTAGCTTTCAAAATATAAGTTTTCATCCACAACTCAAAAATATATAAAGTCATTTTGGAATTAGGTATGTGGTACCAGGCTTTATATATAGTGGTTGTGGTAGGTTTTGTGTAGTTGTCCTAGTTGTGTATTAAAGAATTAATATACGACAAAGTGAAGTGTCATTATGATAGATTAGAAGAATATTTGAAAGGCTCCAATGTATATATATTTTCTGTTGATATCAGTCGTGTTACAAATTTACGTGCTTTAATAAGAAAGTCTAGATTATTTTTTGTATCGCCAGTGGTGTTTTTATACATCTGAACTGGATGCATTTAGCTTGGAAAAAAAAACAAAAAACTCTACGTGTGGGAATTATTTTCAGTTCTTAAATATTTTAACGAGTTCTTAAATTATTACACCTTGCATTGATCGATCTAACATGAGCTTTGTGCGCTTTTTATTAGCATTCACCATTGTACTCGATTTTATTGTTTTATTTTTGGAACCATTAAACGTTTGATTTCTCAGGAACCTTCAGCTGTTAATATTATCGTTGACATGTGTGTATTGTACGTAGCAATTTCTACCAAATTAATAAATCAGAATAATATTCAATAAAAATGAATTGTTAATTCTGGCGTCTTATCGGATTACTCAAAGGCATTTGAGATTCCGTAAAAATAAAGTCAATTTAAAAACGTGCAACACATAGTTTCGAAAATTTGTCATTAATATTTAAATATGAATTAAATTTATTAATTAGAAAGATATACATATAAAATCAATTTTATCAAAAAATATTGTTGTTGCGCAACCGGGATTCGAACCTGGATCTCTTTCCTAACCGGGGAAGGTGCATTATCCAACTATACTAGAGCGACAAATTTTCGAACTTATATGTTACCTTTTTGATATTAATACATTTAATCGTTCCATTATTTTAAAGAGCCATCTACCTTAATTTTACATAATCTCAAATACCTTTGAGTAATCTGATAACAGATGCTAGAATTATCAATTAATTTTAATTAAATTTTGGACACATTGATACAACTTTATTAACAACAATATTATTAGATAAAATTAATTTTATATGTATATCTTTCTAATTAATATATTTAATTCATATTTAAAATATCACAGACCTATGTTCTGAATAATTACAACTTCACAATAAGAATGTGTTCTCCTAACATTAATATTTAAATCAAATTAAATGAATCGCTTAGAAAGATAAACAGAAAAAATCTATCTAGCGAAAAAATATTAATTTACCACCGGTGCTCGAACCCGGAACTAATTAATTTAGTTGGAAATAATAGATGTTTCACAAGGATTTACGTATGCATTAAGTCTTAATTCGTCGTAAAATTAAATGGTTAACATGGTTTAACGGCAAGAGAAAGTTCCGGATTCGAGTCCCGACGGTAACTAAATATTTTTTGATAGATTTGTCCGTATATCTAAGTGATACGTTTAATTCGTTTTGAACTTAAATTAATTGGTTCGACTGCCTGTATTTTTAAGTGATCGGCTGTGTGATGTAGACGGACATTTGTATTATTTTCTCTGCGTCATGTTTGTCGTAGATAAATTGAGAGAAATCATTTGTTTATAACTTGTTTAAAATAAAAATGCAGTCTTATTTTATTTCATCACGACTCCATTGCGATAATGACAATCTTCATTCGGAGAGAACACGATTTATAAGGAACGCTCTGCAATAAATACCGCTTTAAATAATAAATACACGCGGGCTGAGGCGATTTGTCTCTGTATTCATTCGTGACTACCACGGTGTGCCTTGAGACAGGATCGTCCATTTCGACTTTAAAGGATTCACCTATCATTACCCGGGCTGGCGTCCGTCATTGTTTCACGCAGCTCCGCACTGTTTTCCCCGATGATGAACGATGAATTTAAATAATCTAAAGGTGTGAAAAGATACCCTCAAATTGGTCGTCAATTAAAACTTCAAGGGACGAAAAAAAATCTAATTCGAATTACGCGAAACCCCGATAATTCGAAATTTAAGATACTTAATAATATATTGAGCAGAAGCAATTAAGGCAATTTTGGAATATATTTCGAAATTGGTAAAAAATTGTAAACAAAGATTCCAATTTCTTTAAAAATGTATATTTGAATTTCGAATTAAAAAGGTTCGAATTATTGAGGTTTTACTGTGTAAAGTATCGTAGATGTTCTAAAAAGGATAATATTGAAATAAAGCCACCAAAAATATATAAATAGATTTGGGAAACGCTTCGAAAAGCAAAAGGGATGAAACATTTTTACTTTTAATAAAAACTATTAGTTTTGTGATCTCGGATGGAACGGTTTGAACTTCGTTCGAACTGAAAACAAATAAGTAACCTGCCATGACGCTGTTTCTTCTACAGGAGTAGGCAGAGAGGATGAAGCGCCACACTTTTTTACGTAACACTTTTTAATCGTCTACTTAGTGAGATTATTCTTTCGTCAGTGACGGTCTCTTTTCTCAGATTCGCTTTTTATTCATTCCTGTTATAGGTTTGTGATTTAACTCACAATTTTAGACCCATTATACTAACTAGTTTAAACTTTATATTAACAAACTAGTTCAATTATTTGATATTGGGACAAAAAATTACATTTTCTCATTAAATATTTTTTCACTAACAACAGCTGTTTGCTTTCTTCTGGTTTTTAACAGTCTCGCTGTACATCAATGATATTTTAAGTAAATGGCTACAATACCGAATCAAATCTACATCCTTGAATGCTTTAGGAATTCGGGCTTCCATAGTAGTGTACATTGTATTTATTGCCAGTAAGAGAAGTTATCAGTCGGGTTTTTTTTCTAATAAATTTAATGGAACTACATGTAGATAATTATTCTTTCTGGCAAGTATAATTTTTATTTATTTATTGACATGCATATTTTTGTTATAACAGAGGTGAATATATTATAATATAACGTGGTAATATGTTTATTGTGTGGGGTGGAGTAGACTCCAACTCTGATATATACAGCGCTATGCTGAATACTTTGCTAGACTGAAGTCTGTGTTAAAGTAGCCAGTTTTTTTCTTGCTGTTATTTAAGATTCGACAAGAATAAAAATAGAGATAAAAAAATAAATATATATAGAATAAAAGGAAATGAAGTGGGAGTGTTGTAGAATTAGTGAATTATTAGTGCAGGCACTGTATAATAATTATGTTAGAATATATTTTAGAATATATCCTACACGTATTCTTTATGTCTTAAATAAGGTCAGAACTGTCAGAAGGTATTGAAAAATGGGATCTTTCAATAACCATATTACGAGAAATGCTTTAAATGTAACGATTTAAGGAGAATTGCAGAAAGATGAGTTGTCATTATATAACAATGAAAAATATTTATATAAATATAAATTATAAAAATACAAAAAGTTACTTTTGGCCCGCTTTATATTATTGTATGTAATTAAATTTGAAAGAAATTTTAAATAAATTTTGGCTAAAGCCACCAGTAGAACAAATCAAAATGTGTTAATTTTCAATAAGAATGTGTTCTCCTTAATAATTATAATTGTATGTCAGGTTGTACTATGTTAGACCACTTGTTTTTTGTAATAAATTATATGTTGAATATTTAATAATATTTTTTACGTAGAAACCGGCCGTAGCTACGCAGCGGTCAACATTGGTCATAAAGTGGCCACAATATTATCTAGCAAAACCAATATGTACGAAAACACTGACCGCGGCAATAAGAGCGGACCCACCACATTTCCAGGACCGATTTAATAAGCTCATGGCTCCTATTTCGGTTCTACTCTTACGCGGCTTTTTTTTAATATAACAAAGGAGGCTGTTCGATAGCGCTCCGCACACAGTGGTAGGGCGATACCGCGCAGCCTCGTTTTCCAAATTTGCTCTCATTGTACCCTACCTTTTTGGCCGTGGCAGTGTGTACTTACTACGAGCAGTTTTATACATTATTTAAATCAATTTTATTTAAAATGTAGAATAACTGATCTCAAAAATCTTGCTATCTTTAGTTCTTCTTATCTATCTTCTCTTCTTCACAGCATCTCAACGGATTAAACTGATCTCTCTTGACGTTTAATATTGCGTTCAGCGGTAATGATATTGTCTCGCTCCAGACTTACAATATATGTATAAAAATAAATTATTTTATATATATCCAATATTTATTCATCTCATCCCTCTTATAAAAGATGTTTTCTTATCCTTCCCATCCCTATGAATAATAATAGTTAGTCAAGTCCTTTTCATACACACAATACAGATTTATCCGCGTCCACGAACAATGACGTCATGAGTCCAGATAGCATCTTTATAGCTTGTATTTACAATAAATAATTAGGGTTCTCTCTCCGTAGATAATATTATACGGACGGGTCACCATCAGATCTTGCTGCTAGAATCATTTGTCGGAACCTATTATGTAGCTATAATTTATTATCCGTCTGATCATTCTCCATTTAATATAGATGCCTGTTTCAATTCTAAAAATATATTGTGTTAAATATTTTGTACAGATGAAAGTATGAAAAGAAATCAACTGATGTATTGAATACGTTTGTTTTTATCTTTGCATTTCGACAAAATGTAAAAAAGACGTTAGGCCCTAATGTAAAATGAATGTCTCCCTATTATATATTTTTTTATTTAGAAATATTTTATTGTTCTAACATGATGTGTACAAATATGTATTTTCATTAATCAATATTGTTACAAGACGTGCTATCTTTGTATAGGAGATAAATCTCGTACTTAAAGAGGGAGATCGTTTAAGGTTATTGTAAAAATACTGTTAAATTGTTAAACTTATGTTTTGACATTATAAAGGGTGTCAAGCAGAGTCAGAACCTTTCTATCCGGGCGCCCAATTAGCTTATTATACGCCATCTAGCCCTGATTGTCCACGACACGTGCCGAGGCTACTGACTGTAACTGAGTTGCTTTTGCTAAAATATAATAAGTATCGACGATTCTTTTGGGCCCCTATCTAACATGGCACCCACTTTGGCACATTTAATGCGTTTTTTTATTGGGAACATGATATAAACTGTATTTAAACTAAAAAATCAAGCAAGATTTTAACAAGCTAATCAAGCATCATCTAAATAATACTTCGAACCTGCAAACACTTCCAAAATCCGTATTGCCTCGGAATAATGTATTAAGTATGAGTTCGTTGTCACTTAGAGTACGCATCTCAAATCTGGAACTCATGGCAGATTACATAAATTGCGAGATTAGAACGAATACAAAATAGATTTATTCGATATCTTAATGTTAGATCTAATCTATCATTCAACTCCTATTGAGATGCAGCAAACTTTCACAATATGAAAACCCTAGAACATCGAAGAACACGTGCTGACCAAATACTTCTCTTCAAACTACTGCAAGGCCATATTGACTATCCCAGCCAATTAGAATTAATATCTCTCCACATACCATCTAGATCGACCCGGAAATCCGCACTCTTCCACATTCCTAGAAGTAGAACATCTTACATACAAAATTCATTCATTCACCGGTCACGCAAATACCATAATGAGAAATTTACAGAAATTGATTTTTTCAACATTAGCCTTACTGCACTTAAAGGGTTCTTTTTATGAACCACCACAATCTCAATTTTAGCCAATCGTTCTACCTATAAACACATCTTGCTCTCCTCATAACTTTATCCCTATTTTTTTCTGTTTATTTATCTTCTGCACCTAAACATACTTACGTACCTAAACATTTCTGTGGATTTTCATAAATAGTATCACATGTTAAATATTTATTATGTTAGTTATAATAACTTTGCGCTGTCAAAATCCCTCAATAAAAATAAAATGAATGAAAATAATACAAGTAGATTCGTTGAATATTCAAGACCAATGCCCCAAATTAATATCGATCGACTTTTATAATTTATTTTTCGACGACAACTTGAACTTAACACGAATTACTTGTCAGATCATCTCTTCCCGGAACACATCTTTGCGTAGGTACTCGGCACGATTCGGACCGCAGCATCTCAGGTTACGGACCAAGACGAGTAGTCGCGACCACCGCCACCTACCTCGTCCACCACCGCGTTATTTATGATGCCCCGCTCGATACGATAACCCAAAATAACCGGTCTACCCGATAAATTACCCGAAAGCGTTCGGACCTTTCCTTGACAATCTTCTGTTGGGGTTACAAATCAGGGTTTGAATGAACAAAAAAAACTCTTAATTTAATTAGTGTATTTTTGGAACCCATATAAAATAGGATTCACAAATAGACAAATGAACTGAACTGAACTCTTTTGTAATGCTGCGTACTCTCAATTATCCGACTGCAGATTATCTGGTTTGTGTAGGTAGTTCCCCTGCATTATCATAAATTGTTTATTTATATAATATTGGTGCAATACAGTTCATGCGGATAAAATTGGTTTACATGTACTGTTTCCGAGGTAAGTTTGTAGAACTCCATAATCGCATATGTGAAAATAAAACAATTGTTTTTTGATTTTATCATTTCGCCTTGCAATCGACATTGCTTCATTCATTTTTTAAATATCATTCGCGTTGAACCTAACTATTTTCTAGAATCATGCAAACATTATATAAATTCCAGAATACCAAAAAAGTATCTCTTGCCGTTTTGTTTTATTAGATTGTAAAATTATATAGCTGTCCTTTTTTACAAATTACCCATGATATGAAAATACTATTAGTGTTAGAATAATTTAAAGCATTCAAAATGTATAGAAATCCTCAGAAATCCAATGATTAATGTTGTCCCTTTTTACCACATGGAAATAAAATTGTATAGCTGTCCCCCATTTATAGTTATAAATACAAGTTGTCGAGTTGAATTGTTAGATTAATAATGCCCTTGCGAGGCGAAACGCGTCTCAAAGTAAATTAAACGAGTAGAATAAAAAAAACAAGTGTTTTATTTTCACATATGTGAAAATTGGTTTAGTTTATATAAGTATAATAACAAAATCACGTACCAATGCAGCGCACAATTTCTTAGTAACACTTCAAAACATAACTTTGGCTTAGTTTCACGAGGAACACTGCAGTTAGACAACGGACACAAGAACTTCTAATCACTGAAAACAAGAAGTGAAAATACACATTGCTGAGACACGTTTTGTAGTTAACGGCGAGGACCCTAAATCAATAATGCCTCTCATATACGTCATGCAAAAACTATACGTACGTTGTACTCAACACCTAATGGACATGGGAGGAGGCGGAAAGGTTGAAGAGTGAAAATGTAAAATTTGCTTTTATTATTTTCGACTCTCTTAAACGAGCACGATATATTTTTATTTGATAGATTCCTTTTTTCCTTCCATTCATTATCTAAATAACGTACTTCAATATATACTGAGTTAAATAGCTTAAAATATTATTTTTTATAAGTCAATTTTTATTATTTCCGCATATATGACGCGTCACGGACGGACGTAAGGAAATTATTGAGTCCTAACAAAAATCCAACAGTGCAACAATCAACCCCCTCGGTCATTCTCTAGTTATATATATATATTTTTTTATAAATAAGTCCACTTTTTGAAAATCGAATCCCTGATCCTGACACGATTTTCAGATGAATGATAAATGACAGATTCTGACTACGTGACGGGTGATGTGCTTTGGCACTTACGCCGAGCATTTAATCTCTAGACCACGGAGCACGTGTTCTCGTGTTCCCTTGACAAGAATGTTCAACCTCATTAGACACTTTTTTTAACACGTATCTATTTGTCTCTGACTTTGATGGGATCGGTGTTAAAAGCTCTAGAGAGGGTGGAATTTTATACGAAAAAAACAAACAAAAAGAATAAAAGATTCGTATAATGAATGCAGTGAAAATGATCCAGGTAGTGGGAGTAATAGATATATTGTAGTTTTTTTTTCTTGGGTACGAATAATCTCAATCACATTGTTTTAGGTAAATTTCTACAGAAATACTAGGGTAGACCGGCGTCAATTGTACCGGGGGGCAGTAGCACTAATGCAAATAACTTGTAAACTATAGTAGCCACACACCTATATGACGGTTCCACGAAAAAAGTTCCGCGGACTTTTGGTCCAACGACAATTCGTGTACGACAAAAGATCCGGCCGACTAGAGCTCCAGCCGACCATGCGACATTAGATTCAACGACATAACGACCACAAACAAAATTTCAAAATGATTTTTTTTTTAGAAAGAACTTTCTAGAAATCAATGAATCGAGGGGTGACTGAAATATGCCTTTCGTAGATTACTAAAAATAAGTAACCGATCAAAACAAATCCGATGCGAAATACAAAATTCACAGTGAAAATTATTGTTTTAATTATTGTAATGGACAAAATATATAACATTTTATACTGTTAATTTTCTGGCTACGCATTCATTTCTTACACGTTCAAAACACACATGACAACACTGACAAAGATAAGATAAGACATATTTATTGATAATATTTTTCAGTGTTTTACAATAAAAATAGCGTATTTAGTAAAAATAAATTGTCATTTTATTTTTAAATTTATTTTTTCATATTCTGATTGTCAATATGTCGTTAATGATTCTGATATGACGTTATGGTATAATTAAGAGAATTAAATGTTAAAAAATATATTTTTTTACGGTTAAGAACTTAAAAACACTGAAGCTAATAGAATTTATAATTACAATATTATACTTCTACCATGTATTATATCACAACCATATATTCTACATTAATTCGAAAGTTAGTGAAAAACTTGGGATCTGTTCAGTTCCTGGTTGCAGGCCAGCAAGAGACGAGCAATGACCCCAACACATCTACGGTAAAAAACAATTAATTTCTTAATTTAAATATAATTAAATCATCTCATGACTCATTAGCCTCCCGGTTCTACACATCAATACGTCTTCTTGAATTATCATCTTTTTCGGATTTAACGACGCGCTTGACGAATCGCTCAGCTGCCGCGCGTCGACAACCGATTTGTACTTTAAGGGTTAATGATCGATCGAACATAATTAATTTTTACACGCTTTGAGAAAGGCACCTGTGGGCATATTTTCACCATGACCAGATGCATCCGTGCTCCAATCCAGTGGCGTAACTACAATGTTAGACACAGGCCCATTTGATATCGATGCTTTTCCCACAATTATTATATACTAATAATTTTTAAAAACTAGCAGAGAAATAAATAGAAAACACGTGTATTGTATACAGTAGAGTATGGCCATTGTGAGAATGCAGCTGGAATTATGATGATTAGATTAAATTACTGCTGATTGGTCTATATTGACTGCTGATTAACTACGCCATTAATATTATGTCAGGTTGAGGACCAGACCACCAGCCTTAAAACAAAGCATGGATGTTTTTTAGTAGTATATAAATGGGCAAACAAATATTCTTCCACGAAAGTGCGAAGATTGTTGGAGACATGAGACCAATTTTATCCTTGCTATTTAATTAGTAAAATCATATAGTATTTACTTACTTACTTACCATTATGCCGTTTCACCGCGGGGGTAGGCAGAGAGGATAGAGCGCCACACTCTTCTGTCCTGACGCACAATTTTCGCCTCATCCACATTCATACATCTTCTCATACAAGCTCGCCGATTGTTGAGGCTTCTAACAGAACCGTCCTCCATTATTTGGTTTACCTGGTCGTGCCAAGTCTTCCGCGGGCATATAGTATTTAATATTTTTAAATGTTCTATTCAACATATATATTATATACAGGTGGTTCTTCCATTTTTTTTGTTACGCCACTGCTCCAATCAAAAGATTATTGAAGCCGTTAAAGCCTTTCGTGGCATGTAGTGATCATTAAACTGTTTTAAGGCGGTTGAAACTCTTGACAAAAATAATAAAGCCTAAGATCTTTTTTATCGTTCCAGTAGCCGTCGTAAAATTATGCTTAAATTTTTCTTGTCTATTCTTTCAGTTTTTATTTTGCCTTTGGGTAACAATTTGAACTATAAAAATGATTTCTTTCTAAAACCATACAAGAATTTTTTAATTGGCGGCTATTCTGTAATACGTGGCCACGTTCAGTATTTCCGAAATTTATAAAACAAAAATAAAACAGTTTTTTCGTTTGTGCAGTAAAAATTTGATATAAAGGCAAACAATAATATGCTTTAAATTAATTTGTATTACTAATTAAATGTATTAATTATTAATTAATTTTATCGAAAAATATTTATGTCGCGCTACCACATCTCTCGTTCCATTATTTGAAAGTCATCTACATTGTTTTCAAGGAATCTCAAGAACCTTTGAGTAAACCGATAGCAGACGCCAGAATTCATAATTCGCTTTTATTAAATTTTGGACACATTGATACAACTTATGTATTATTAAGGAGAAATATTCTTATTGTGAAGTTGTGAAGTTTATTGTAAATTATTTAAATATATATATTAAATTTATTTAACTCCAACGTTACAAATTATTTAATTTATGACCAACATCATTTACATGCGAAATTGACAATCCCAATTCTTTATCAAATCCATGACCATTTTCTATCAAATTATTAGAAAAAATTCTGAAAACCCACTATTGTTTAAACGTCGCAAACGCTTTAATGAAACGTATATTTGGCATTTATGGATTCTTTTTTCGATTGCCGAGTTATCTACAGTTACGCAACATTTCTATCTCATTATGTATCTCCTTGGGTTAGGTCAATACCGTACTGACTCCATTGTCATTGTATTGAATTGTCAAGCGGCGGCAAACAATTCAAATGCAAATATCGAAAAGGATCATATATTGTGTAGTATTGAAAAAATGCAAAAAGGTCTATTACTATTGCTTTCTCATTTACAGACAACAGTCTGTACAAAACATCTTACGTGTATTTTTGTATTTTTTAGATTAGGTTTTGTGCATTCTTTGAGGTATTTTTTACTCAAAACGGAATGTACGAGACTCTCCTAAAGTTTGGACTGGCTATGTGACACCCTGTGTGTAAGATTTAGTTACGCGATTACCTCTCGAAGGTGGCAATCTGAGGAAATGTTGTGAATGGCGAATTTTATTATTGTTTCACGATCAAGACTGATGGCGCGCAATGTTCGCCGATATGTGACCAGTTTTCCAAGTGGAAACATGCGCCTGCACGAGTCTAAACTGAAGTACTTCAATGTGGCACTGCACATCAGGTGATATTCCAACATCCATAAATATAATCCTCACCTGTTATATGTCATGTTGTACGAGCCTATGTTAATATGGATACAAATTACGAATATAATAAGACAAGTATTGCTTTTTTTTAAATTAATCATTTGAACTGTGTATAAATATTCAATGCCAGATTATAAGTACTAATAATACTATTCTTATTAGATATTAATCAAAAAAAAAATCTTTTCGTCTATTTATGCACGAAAGAGGTTTTTTTTTACATCAAAACATTTAAGATTTAGATGAGGTTAAAGTACTAGAAATAAAAAAATCCAAACATATTTAAACTTTTTTTTCAACAATTTTGTGATTTTATCAAATTTCATCGTCGAAGTACTGCTGAAGGATTATAATTGAAATTAAATATTAAATTTTTCACAATTTATAGCTAAATATAGCCATACTCGTATATAAATAATTTTTCCATCAAAAACCTATAGTTTTTGAGTTCACAAATAGATAAGAGAAATTGATGACAGTGAGTCTTATTTTTTATTTGTTAACATTTTTATCATTTACGTACATATCATGAAAGAGTGTGTCAGGGTTGCGTCCTATTTCAAATCATAATCAACAAAATTATCATTCTTATCTCTGAACACTGGTGCCACTGGACCACCTCATTGAACAGCAGTGACGAATTGGAATTGTTGTCGAGAATGTGATATTGTACAACATCTATATCAATCACAGATTCTCTTTAATTAAAGCGCAGATCGCTAGGTGGTTCGCAGAAGTCTATGTTTAAGATTCTTCGAGTTCCGCGTATCCAATCGCACAGTGGAATGCAAAGTGTCCCGATCTATATTAGAATCATGCCTTTAATGCCGATTGGAAGACTAACATTCCTACATTATTTCTGAAATCAACACGTATGTCCGTTTAAGTTAGTAATTATTAATTAATAATGCTTATTATTATTATATTACTGTAAACGATGTTTTTTTTAGAGGTTTGTTTTTCGATTTGGCAACACTTTCTCCAGCGACAGCTAATTTGACGGCTGATAACTGATGTATGCTCAGTTTGTTTAGCCATTTCACAATGAATAGACTTACGTCCATTTTACGATAGACATAATTATAATTATTAAGGAGAACACATTCTTATTGTGAAGTTGTACTTATTCAGAACATAGGTCTGTGATTTTTTAAATACTAATTTAAGATCATGTGATTTAACACTAGAAATCACTAGTCTACGCTGATAAGCCAGAGACGATAGACGAGTTGGAAGCCAACATTCGTCGCGTTATTGTCGATATACGGTCCCCAGCTGCTCTAAAAAGTGGTCGAAAATTGGGCTTTCAGATTGCGCTTTATTCGAGCCAAACGAGACGCTTATATGCGTGAAATCATATTGAAACACTAATGGTATGAAATTATCTTTCCAGTAAGGCCAATACCATGGCCATTACCGTGATCGTTATGTATTTTATTTCATATTAAAGTTCTATACCTATAAAAATGAACACTTCACTAGAGAATTCCTTCGATAGCTTATTATTTCCCGTTTTTCCTATTGATAATATAAAAGTCAATGCAAGCATAAATGTTCCAACTAACCTGATATTAAATATGCTCGTTTTCTTGATCGTCGTGGGTTGTATTTTTCTTCCTTGTGCTTCAATCTGGTCCAGATTCCACGTATTGTCTCGACCGGCCGACACGGGTAACTACCGTGGCTGATGTGTATGTCCTTATCCGTCGGAAAGCCGACTGCGATAATTATTATTATTAGTTATTATTCATCATCACATGTCTGTATTTCATCTGTTCCCTGGCAACCTTATTAGATCAGAGTCCGTATCGGGAAATGTTTTTCTCTTGTATCTTTAAAATAAGTTGATTAATTGAAATAACTCAGTGATAATAAACAAGATACACAGAACAAGTTATCGTACGCAGTGAAAAACTAAATGTGAGAACTATGTCCGCCATGAGAGTGTGATTATGAGTGGGTGGGAGGCGAGCTTTATAAGCCGCATTAGCGGGGAGCGCTCTTTCACCTCAACTCCTTCCAATTATAATAAGTGTATATATTATATTAACCTCTGTACTTATGTATTTAAATAAACTAATAATTGTTTAGGAGAACACATTCTTATTGTGAAGTTGTAATTTTTCAGAACATACGTCTGTTTGATTCATATTTATTATCAATATGATTCGTATTTAATTCATATTTAAAATATCACAGACCTATGTTCTGAATAATTACAACTTCACAATAAGAATGTGTTCTCCTAATAATAAAGTTGTATCAATGTGTCCAAAATTTAAAATTTAATAAAAATTAATTGATAATTCTTGCGTCTGCTATCAGATTACTCAAGGTATTTGAGATTCCGTAAAAATAAGGTAGATGACTCTTTCAAATAATTGATCAAATGTATTAATATCAAAAAGGTAACATATAGGTTCGAAAGTTTGTCGCTAAAAATATCGTCGCTGTAGCTTAGTTGGATAAAGCACCTTCCCCGGTTAGGAAAGAAATCCAGGTTCGAATCCCGGTGGCGCAACAACAATATTTTTCGATAAAATTGATTTTATATGTTTATCTTTATAATTAATATATTTAATTCATATTTAATAATTGTTACCTGGAAAACCGAGTTTATAATTTAATAATCCAGATACAAGAAAACCAGCAGAGGATTGAACACCATAGCAAACGAGTGGTAAAGTAAAAGTTTTCATACTAAAATTTTTTTTTTATATAACACAAATTTCCAAAGTTTTAATTAATTATTTATTCAATCATGACGTGATTTTTTTACAAAAATGTCCATTAACTGATTCCATGATTTCAGTCACGTTATATAATATTTATTATTCTAAAGTAAACTTGAACATTGTTTTATCTACTAAACTACTTGGATATTTGACATGTTTACAACGCAGTTTTATAGAGAAAGTCATTGTAAAAATTTTGACTAAAATGTCAAATGATACCTTGTAGTTCCATCACACCTTTTCGCTGCAGGGGTGGATAGAAATAATAGAACGCCCCACTCTTCTGTCCTGACACCATCTTCTTACCATCCTCTTCTCGATAATAAATATTTCACAAAACAATAAAGTTTTGTACCGCTAAAATTTCTGGGTACTAAAATTAATTAAATATTCATAAGTATTATTCTAATTTTAATCTACGATAATAGAAGGTGTCCCAAAAGTATTTTTCATAATAAAAATTCTGTGTTAAAATAATGGATGGGTTTAATTAAAAATGATTATTTTGTATTTTAGTACAGTCCCTGGGAATTTATTTTTTAAAAAATATGTTTTCTAAATATGATCCGTTATTTCACTGGCACTCTTCTAAACGGGAGGAAAAATTTCTGAGAACTGCTCGACACGAATATTTGACTCGGATATTTTCTTTTAATCGGTCCAGAGAAAGAGGATTTAAGGTAGCCTCATAGAAACAAGTCCATTGGTGTCAGTCGGGGTTCACGAAGAACTGGTAAGGACACGCTCCATAGCGACTGAATTCCCAAGGACTTGGCTAGCGATTGGCATTCCCCCCGTCCCTCTCCGGCTCGTTGCGTTGGTGCAGCGAATGAACCAAAATAAAAAAGACTTTTGAGACACACTGTATTATATTCGATTAAAAAGAAAACGGAAATTCTAGTTATGCGCAAGATTTTTCATGTATGGACTGCATTTCAAACGTCATCAAATTAAACATTATTAAATCACAGCCAAGTAGCTATCTAAGCAAAATGATAAATAAATAAATATTTTCACGAATCTCAAAACAATTTGATGAACCCGACTGCTAAACCTGCTTCACCTCACCTACATAATATGATAATGCGCCGTGAGTGACATAGCTGTGTCCAGGGCTGCCCTCGCCAGGTTCTAAGTCACCGGGTAACCGATGTCGCCCTATTGGACACGCACATCATCGGGAAAATTACCATCCATCAGACATGCGATGCTGAACACTGAGGTAACCCTCGCGCGACCGCCGACCTACGAGAATAACCCAACATTTGAAAAATTACATTATTTTATTGTCTGATATTTCAAACAGCACATGAAGTATGTCACTGATACAAAAATTTTCCATAATAAATTATGTGATAAACAACAAGTGGTAACTCGACTTATGCCGTTGACGCAATGGACGCATTGATTTATTTTACTTTACTTAGATCATTTGTTTCTTCATCCGTTCAACCGACGTTGGCTATCATCGCGTTATTCACTGCGATCCGGTGGAGCTCTACAGTAGACTGGCCAAACCATTGCCTCAGGTTCTTCAGCCATGAGATGCAAAATTTCGTACTTCTCCGTTTTAAATACTTCTTTTTTTTATTTATCCGAACCGATTTGTTTATTTAATTTAATTTAATATTTCTGGTTTAGATTGAGATTATTTGTTTCACATTTGCATGTTAGATATAACAAGGGAATCTGTCTCTTTTAGTACATAGTTCAGTCTAGTTAAGGAGACGGTAAACAATATTTTACATTATATACATATTACGTATTAAACATACATTTAAATTAGCAGAATGTAATATTTTCTTTTTTTATCAAATTCTTCATGTATTCGGTTTAATTTTACTCAAGTAATTTTGGCTCCAGAGGAAAGCGAGAATCCAGTTTATCACTATTCACTTTAATTTTATTACGATGATCTTCAGGGTTTCGGGGTATACCATTTAAGAAACCCTTTTCTTGAGAAATCTGCTCGTTTAGTAGTCAGTGCAAAAACTTCATATTTTAACAATGTTATCAATATGGCTCAAGACTGGGAGGAATGGAGACGTATGATGATGAAAAAGAAGAAGAGTATATTTTAATAACACATCCGTTTATTGAAATTCTTTTATCTATGAACTATTCTGTTGGATGAATAGGACCCCAGTTTTTTTTATTTAGTCACTCTACGGTTGATCGACTGCATACAAATTGATGGCCTAACGTTCAGGCTATTACAGATAACTGGTCTATATCATACAGGTCCGGGTCCTTACGTCTCTTTGACTTCTTTCTCGAGAACCTTCGCTGAGCCATGAGATTTCATGACTAATTATCTACACGTGTTAAACAATATCAACTCTACAAGGAGTGAATAATTAACATGTCATGCAGGAGTACTATGTGTTCAAGATCAGAGTAGAGCAATGGAATTATTATTCTAATTTTCTAAGATAAGGGAGAACCCAAAAATTACAAAAAAGATCTACAAAAAATTCTGACATTAATTAATCATTTAAAAATTAAACAACTGTTTATATTTTTATTATTTATCTTTTTTACGTGACATTTAAAATAGTACGGATATTTATTTAACTTATATTTGCGAAAACTTATTGTCAAATAATCATTCATTGTATTTTATTTATATAATTATTTAATTTATCTTTTACTTAATATTCTTTCTACATAGCACAAAGACTTTTTTATATCTGTACATATAGTTTACATTTGTGAAGACGAAGCTTTAATATATATTTACAAGATTTTTTTTTCATGTATTAATAAAAGAAATCACACTTTTATATGTGTAATATTAAATAAAAGATATATAAAAATATATATTAAAAACGTATAATGTAATTAACTTTTTGAATGGTAAATTTTTTAATTTTAATTATCAGTCCACTAAAAATATTACTTTTATGTAAAAATTTACAAAATTGAATTATTATTGAAGTTAAATTATAAAAATAACTCAATTAAATAGTGTAAATTTTAATTATTGTTTAAATAATAATGATAATATATCATAGATAGACTTTTTCAGCTTTTGAATATTTCGAAACAATCCATGGTTTGTCGAATATTAGTATTTCTAACGTCGTGTTATTCCGAATATAAGACGGTCCCGATTATAAGACGAGTCCCATATTTAACAGAAAAAAAAAATTTAATACCTCGATTATAAGACGAAATGCAATTTTTTTTTTTTATTATTTATTAAAGAATGCATGTAAGGAAAAATATTCAGAAACATATGTAAAAATTTACAATGGTAGTCTTTTAGGTAGCATCATTCACATCAGCACTTTCATCACTGATCACATCTTCTGGTTTACTTTCTTCACTTGAGTCAACATCACCAGTATTTTCTTCCGGCCACAAAATATTATCCTCCGTGCCATCAATTATGTTAGAAATGTAACACTTTTTAAACCCATTAATAATGATTACATAAAATAACAATAACTTTGTATGAAACTACGAAATTTATTATACGTCAACCGGTTTCGCTTATCTCAAACTTCATTAGGATGTATTTAAAACGGTTTTAAATACGTCCTAATGAAGCTTGAGATAAACGAAACCGCTTGAGGTATAATAAATGTCGTTGATTTCATACAAAGTTATTTAATATAATATGTAAAATACAATTAATAATTCTTCCGTCAATTTTAGACCATGTTGAGTGACAGTAAGCTTTTTGATTTTTCCAGTTGTAGTAATTACATCATCATTTTCAAGTAACCAATTTGTATAATTGCTTTTTAACCTTTACCTTACCATGATATAAAATACCCGAACGCAGCCATGCTGTCAACTCGTGTTACCGTAAATAACAGTTAGAAAAATGATTTTATTAGATGAAATGGCACAAATTTACTCTAAATATTGAGCATTTAATTTTGAAAAAAGATTAATAACATAATTTAGAGCATTCATTAAATCTTATACAATGTGTCCTTCCTTCTTATCTCTCTTCATTTAATTAGTGAGAAAGAGACAATTATATTTCTATGTTTGTTGTTCTTTTCGCTGTGAAAATAGTGTGTGATTCTGTATTTCATATCGCCAATTGTATATTTACCAACGTATTAATTTTACAACGGATTGAATGTAAAAAGTAATTGTTTTTGTACGATTCCCTTTTCATAATTGATTTTTAACTAGTCATTCCTAAGCGCTAATATTTTCTTTAGGATTATCTAAAATATGAATTTTATGTTGCATGCATTTACCGAAATGTTTCAGGTTTAATTATAATGGTAGACTTGTGTTACTGCATGGTTTGGGAACGGTTAAATATGTTTTAAAAGGTTTATTGACCACGACATTCGAAAATCACAAAAAAATCACAACCTCACAAAATGCCCTACAATCGAAATGTCCGAATATAAGACGACTCTCGTTTTTAATGATATTTCTGGGAAAAAACCTCGTCTTATATTTGGGTCAATACGGTAACATTAATACATCATAATTAACGAATCATTCATTGTTACGTACAATAATATAACAGCGATGAAAACAGGATTGTTATGGTCCGTAAATGCTTGCCGTAGTTTGAGAATAGGCAATAGGCATGATTGATGAACACTGCATCAAGAACAAATTTCTTTCTAATGAACTCGCGTTCTAGAAAAACAGTTTGTATTAAAAAATTTAATGGGTATCGGTCAAAATCCTGACAACCAAAATCCCGAAGACCTTAATCTCGTTACCTCGGCATGTTACACTAATTCCTCTTGTTACATGTACAGAGAATGTTTACATGAAATATTCATTAATATGCATCAACGTTCTCACAATTTTTAAAACTAATTGATCCTAGGTGGACACCAAATTAGTCCAATTAGTTTGACCCTATGACTACTCTGTCACAAGGCGAGTATCTTGCTACCAGACAAAACAGGCTAGGTTACATTAGATATTAGGCTTCAATTGAATTTGATGAGAAATTGTTAAAAAGTTGACACAGTTAGGGCAGATTGCGTAAACCGTAGTAATTTTTTACTACTGACACCCGTGGTTTAAATCGTTTGCGGGTTGTTTGAACGTCAAATTTACTATTATCGCGTGATAGGCGTGACAAATAATTATGAAATATGCTTTATTTGTAGATTTTTTCGCCTCTGCATTCGAAATCTGTCACTTAGATGGTGAAATTTTTTCGCAACGTGTGCTAATGTATATTAAACAACGAAATCATCATCGGACGGACTCTCATCACTTAAATAGCGAGATATTGAATGATTAATTGTCGTATACTGCAACTTTCAAAGTATCAATGTGTCAGATGACTTTTGGAACAACTTTAAGAGTCCGCCATATATAACTATAGATTCTCGTTTTTACTATCGGATGTCGAAAAGTAAAATGAGTTTACCACGGGATGTACTTTTGAGAAGTAAATATTTTTTTATCGACAATCAAACAACCGGCCCTTGTAGATGGACATATTTTGGTGGTATTATATCAATCTTTTTTTTTTTTTATCAAAACATTGTATTTTGTGATGATTCATGCATGGCAAAAATATCCCATTATTGTCACTATAAATCTGATTTTTATGCACGTCAAAAAGAGGTGTATTTAAAAAGTAACGTGATATATTTTTAATGAAAACATATTTTTTGTTGTGAAGTTGCAATTTCAGAATATGGTTCTGTAATTTTTTTTAAAAATATGAATTCAATTAATAATTTAGATAGATATGCATAAAAAATCAAATTATCGAAATCAAATGTATTCGTATGTATATGTAAAAAAGTGTTCTCCTTTATATATAAATTGTATTAATGTTTCCAACTTTAATAAAATGGATTAATTCATTTAATTCAGGCGTCTCCTATCGGGTTTTCCTCAAAGGTATCTAAGATTCACCGTTGTATAAAGTTGATTGGAAATATTACAGAATATACGTTCAAAATTTGTCAAAAATGTAACGCGCTTCCCCGGATAGGAAGAAGTCCAAGTTCGAATTTTTTTCGATAGATAGATTTTTTATGTATATCTTTTTAAAGGTTCATTTAATTTGTCTTTTTAATCGATCCATTAATTTTTATTAATTTTAAGTAATGAGGTAGAGTACCTCACTATTAAATTTTCGATAAATAGATTTACTATAATGCGAATGGCTATAATTATTATCAATTATAGAGAATCAAGCTATGAGATTGAATAATAAAGCTGATACGTTTATACTCAAAGTAAGATATTTAATTTGAGATGCATTGAAATGCCCACAATGTGAGCTATGACCCGAACTTTCTATGTACTATTAGTACGAAACAGTTTACAAAACCATACGCGTAAATGAGCCAAGTTTCTGATTCGCTGTCGATCGTTGTACCAGAATCGTCCGTTGTCTATTTCGCCTGTTGAAGTTGTCATGGACAATCTATTTCATTCCTTGATCATGACACGGAGATAGGAATCTTTACAGGCCTTGGATGCTGTTAGCCATCGTCTTTCACCTTTCAATGCGGCCATAGAAAGTAACTAACTGATGTATAATGCATTCAAAACACCTCGAGAAACATTTGGATTTGTATCTGCTCATTTAAAAGGGTGATGTGTCATCCTAGAACACATCATTTATAATTCTTTTAAAATTGGCAAAATTAACTTTGCGGCTAAAATTCATTATTTTTATTTGTTAACTTTGTTTTATTAACCACTTATTGAGTTTGAATAAATCTACCGGTTTTGAAAAATATCATTTTCTTCTTCAGGATCTCAATAACTAATCGAAAACATATGTTGTTGTTTCTTTAAAATTTAAAAAATAAATTTATTACCTAACTCAAACTGTTACTTGATACAAAATTACATACTAATACACGAAATACCATTACAGCCTTAAAACAAATTATGTATGATTTTGTATACAGTATTATGTTAATAATGTAAACTATCTTTGTCTCTAATAATCATAATTTCTTATTGGAAAGTAATACGACACATCAAAAAAATCTATTGAAATATTTATTTATGTAGATATTATACCATAAAGGCCCGTACCCACTCGATGAGATAATCGCAGAGATTTATTTCAATGAAAATATTTGTATAAAAATTGTTCATTTGTTATTAATTTTTTTTTACATGGCGATGGATAGCCCAACATAGCGGGTAAATTTCAAAAATAATTCCCGAATTGATGAACGAAGTAATGACAAATTTTTATATTAAGGCTTCATTCTGCCCTGACAAATGAGTGGATGAAAATCAACAAGTCTGATACCAGCTCTAAATAATCAAACCTTCGAAGTTATTTCAGTTTAAACAACTTTCTTTAAATATTCTGTGGTTTTTTCTTGTAATTTTTATGATGCTTGAAGTCTTTCTTTGATGCTATCTCTGATACAGAGCAGTTAATCTACCGATGGCAGGTATTTATTGACTAGACATATATTTCATCTACCGGCATCTGCAGACATAGAGAATGCACTCACTGCAAAAAGATTTTGACTTGAATCAATGTTCTGAAGTGAATTCTGGAAATATTTTCGTGTTAGTTCGATTAGAATGGACAGCGATGTTATTTAAATGTAAATTTGATAATACATGATCTTACATACATATGTAATTACTTTAATTTTATTTATTAATAGTTAACACAGATTAATAAAGTATGTATTACAATAAGAATAAGCTTAAACCACACACATACTTGAATTACATTTTTCCGACCCACCAATACTCTTACAGTAGTTACATAATGAATTACTGAAAAAATATCTTCATACATTTATGAGCAGATCCCCTACTTCTTTATTGTATGTAGAAAGATCTTTAATTAAGGTGGCTTGGTCACGTCTTAAAAATTCTAGAATAACTTCGAAGGGAGGGTCACTGATAGGTTGCCACAGACAAGTCTGGGATAAATAGATAAGGTGGGCCTTGATTAGTCATCCAGTACTAAAACAGCGCAAGACAAGAGAAGGTGGAAGCACCTTGTCGAGACTTTGAACCTCCAACCCTCTTAAAAAGAAGGAATTAAAATAATGATTATGTTATTGATGAACAATTTTTGGGTAATTCAAGACAATAGTCTCAATAAGAATATAATCGCATTAATAATCAATCACTTAGAAAGATGTATGAATAGTAAAAATATTGTTATCACCGGGACCTACCTACATACCTTTACTAATCATTAATTATTTTACTTATTACCAAACTTTATTCCGAAAAAAACGTAGCAAAAAAGATGCGATTACACGAATCTTTTAGAATTTTCGAAACCTCAAATAAGTACCTTTTGAAAAAGTTATTACCGGAGAAAAAAATTAAAGCGTTTTATTTCATAATTTCCTGTTTTTCAATAACCAGTGATAATATCTGCCATCCATCAATCAAATAAACGTGAACCATTTGCGTGGCATAGTGACCCAACTGAAGGTGTGAAAGTTTTCAACTGATAAACAACTGGCATTGCCGCTCGCCTTCATTGATGGCTACATGACGTAAATTGGCAATTTTGGTGTTTAATGTTGCACCCGCAGTCGTGTTGCATTTTCACTTAGGATTTTTTTCGAGATTCAGGTCGCCGAGCCTGTACTGGACCCCGTTGAACGCCCGCAAATATTTCGCAAACCTGCGTACAAATTTTTGCTTGGAGGCGTGTATGCAGATTTTTTTAAACTTAAAACATTACTTCAATAAGCTTATTTTCAAATAGTAAAAATATTCTGCATTAATTATTTTAATGTAATAGGATTAATAAATCATCCCTTTAGAAGTAAAACTCACTAAGTGACATTATTCACACTTCTGAGATAATAAGGTTTAAACGTTCAAATTACCATATAGGTTTTGGGCAGATCTGAGTATTGAATAAATATGCATTATGAATGGTATATTAAAGAACCATGTATCAAAATACACACAATTTTTAAGAGGTCTTACCTGCGACAACACTCTGCCTACCCCCGCAAGGAAACGACGTGATGGTAATTTACTAAGTAAACACAAATTCACGGCTCAAAATATGAAAAGTGTATCATACAAAGAATATATCCTATTAACGTGTCGTTTTTAAAAGTTTTATATTTCTCTTCGTTAAAAAACTAATTTTAAAAACTCCAAATTAATCCCAATTAACATATCTTCATTTATGATATCTATCTAAAATAATATTTTCATCAATTTTCACTTTCCTCTAATTTTTCTGCAGTAAAAACATAATGCCAAAATAGTCCCAAATATCACCTGCACAATTGATATTTTGACATGTAAATATTCATTAGTAATTGCGATTGTTACGAATTCTCCCAACGACGCCGGGATGGGCGCTGGCCACTAGGTCACAGAGTCACTGAGGCAGTCCACCGACCTTGCCAGAGCTGGTGGCGGCTGCTTCCTGACTGTCTCCCCGCAGCTGACTGTCGGTCTCGTGGCTGACTGACACGCGGCTGACCGCCACATTAGCGGGCCTGGAGAAATATGATTACACCGAGAGGCCGACGTTTAAAAGAGAGAATGAACAGAAATGGCCAGTTCGAAAATCGGTAATATTTCGCATAACTATTTTAAAATTTATATCAAAATGGACCTCTATTATATCGGGATTTTAAGGAAATTTGAGAATTTTACCTTTGTGAAATTTCATAACTCAAATATCATAGTTCAGGTTAATTTAATGCATTCTACAAGAGATTATGGATTAAGTATTGTAACTACAACCATTGTTTAATATTGGACTCCAGAAGAATATTCATCTATCGATCTTTATTGCATACTGTTAGTTTCTAAGACACATATATATTTGATGACATTGTCACTCCACTTTAGCCTTCTCTTGCTTCTGCATCCTATTGAGCAATGACTTCGACGATTTCCTATTTATCTAAATATATAAAGAGATCAAACATAATTATTAATAATATACAGATCCATCTTCACGTATTGTAACGAACTGTAGATACATATATACAGAGATTCTGGTGCCAGGTGATAGTGACAGTGTCATAGGTGACAATGTATCACGTAAGAATCATAGGACTGTACTGTTTAGATAGATCTTAGATCATCTCGTTTAGAAATGTCCCCTAGTGTCAGAAAAAATATTACCAAAACTTCGGCGAAACTAGACATAAAACAACTCGTAACTGTGAAAAACAAATATGGAAGATACAAAATAAATGTATCAATTAAAAATTTAATTTGTATTAAAAATATCATACAACTATACAATAAAAATGCGTTCTCCTTAAAAAAATAGAAGACGTTTATAAAAAGGCTGTAATTGATTGATGTAATAGAGAATACGCCAGAGAGTGCTGATTGAAAATATCTGGTCGAGATATTGTCCAGAGATATCGTATCCATCTCTAGATCAGAACCAGGGATGAATCTTATTAACCTTTTCCTTATGGTGCTAAAATAAAACCGCGCGTTCCGGTTCTATAAACTCAGTGTACACTTTTGCGTTTTTTAAGTAGGATAAATTTGAATATTTTACATTTATTACTTATAATAATCATTAAAATAATAGTTGGCATATATATGTATCAATTTTTGTGTACAAAAGCAAAAAATGAGAAAAAAACATTCATCATTACGAACGACAGTATAAGACACGTCTAACTCAGCCAGCGCACGCTCTGCCACTAAAATGACGATCGGCATCCGGCGCCCCGCTCCCCGCACCACTCATACACGTATTGACAAATTCACGTCAGGTTCTTCGAGAAAACATTTTTTATTGTTGCGTATGGTAAATACTTATATATTGTAATTATTTTATCTAATACATAAATATATTACGAAAGAATAACTAAAATATGAACTCTGAATTTAATATATTTACAGAGATATTCACATAACTAGAGGCATTTTCAACTCAGCTTACATCATCGGAGAGGAAAGGTTAAACTGAATTACTGGTTTTACTTATTACTCACTTTTGATAATTAATTTAGTACATTATATTATTATTTTTAAATTCAGAGTTAAATATGTACTCAGTGGACTTCGATCAATCATTCTAAATTATATAATGTAGTAGTCATGTATCTATTTAGTGATTAAATTAAGAAAGCATTAAACTCTCAACGAAATGGAATATTTCGCTCAATTTTCAGTGTGCAATGTGATGCTGTTTAATTCATAATCACGGAGAATCGTGCACGAGAAGATAATTGAAAATATAACTGCTGAAGCTGCAAACATGTGACAAGCATGTGAGGCTCATGAGTTATTTTAAAAAGCAGACCAGTGTTGGTTATTCATATATTAAACATATAAATTTCCTGGAATGAAAATACACAAAATGAGGCCAAAAATTGTAACTGATATGAAAAATATTATTTATATTATACAAAATCTCAATACTTTTCTGTGTTTTACAGTTTGTAGAACTCCATAATCACATATTTGAAAATAAAACACTCGTTTTTTTCATTCTACTCGTTTAATTTACTTGAGACGCGTTTCACCTTGTAAGGGCATTATCAATATATCAATTAACTCAAAACTTGTATTTATAACTAGAATAGCTGTCTGTATAGTTGTTTGTATGTCTGTATAGCTGTCTCCCATTACAGTTATAAATACAAGTATATTGTATTATTTATTTATTTATATTGTTTATGTAGATTTAAATTGTTAGATTTATAATGCTCTTAAATTAAACGAGTAGAATCAAATAACTTTTCTGTGTGGTACATGTAAGGGACATTGATATATTTCATTAAAGTGAATTTCTTTTGAAATGTAAATATGAAAATCAAATTCGTGAAAGGTGAACAGGTATTAAATACTAGTAATTATTAATGTATAAAAAAATCTATAGTATTATTAAATAACTTTTAAAAATGCAGAACAATAAGCTTGCAAATGTAAAGATATTGATTAGAAATTTATCTGCTACGGTGACAATAATCGATTAAAATATGTAACTTTTTTCTGAAGGGTCTCCCGTCAAGATTGCGCTAGTTGAAGACGAAACCCGAAGGCGAGAAATGATTAAATCTCGGTTATATAATGACGTGCGTGTGAGCCACCAATATACAGTTGCCAGAGACTTTTATTCGAGGAGTCGATGTGTGAAGGAATTATAGGGGTCTGCAAAATTAACGGCAGATTCAACAACCAAAGTAGACCAAAGGGAAAATCTCTGGACGTGTTTTGTACCGTACTGCAATGAACCAATTATGGAGTAGTGTATTTTCATCGCTAGCATTCATATCATTGATGTAAATTTTAAAATATTTTAGTACTACATATTATTAATAGTTACTTAATAGCATCACCACAAGTCAGATTTCTTATTGCGCTCTATCCGTTCAACAGGCATTGGTTATAATCACTTTGTTTACTGTGGACAGGCCAAACTATTGCCTCAGGTTCGTTAGACATGATGTTATCTTTCTTCCAGGGCCCCGACTACCAGCATTATTTCCCTGCTTTATGAGGTGAAAGATCTCATACTCATGTCAATTTTTATTGTTTTAAATCCTTATTTTTCTTCATTCATCTGAATCATAACATCTTCATTCGTAACTCTATCTATCTGTCCAGCTTATTTTGAGCATTCTTCAGTAGCTCCACATCCCAAATGTTTCAAGTCACCTTATCATTTCTTCATGTGTCCATGCTTGTATTCCATAAAATCTAGCACCTTACCATTCGCATTCGTAATCCAAGGTTGAGATCATGCCTGCAGAACGTCTTTTTCATGCGCACAAAGGTACACAAGCTCGCTCAATGCGGCATTCGATTTCAGCAAAAGGACCCCATCTTACATTTATATTGCAACCCAGATATATACAGTAATACTTTGTATCTTCGCCAATTGATGATTAATAGTTACTGCCAGAATTTTCCAATGAAACTTATAAATGATAAATGTAGAATAGAAATAGACAAAATTCAATTCGATTTTTTAAGAAGAGAGTTCAAAGTCACATCCATGGACATATTAAGAAAATAATCGTTACTGAGATATAAGATTTAACCGTTGGAGATTTAGTTTAGTGTAGTGATCTTCATTACAATCGAACATAAATCACAATTAAAATAACGGTTTAGCTCATCACTAGTTTATAGGTATACACATTTATTATCTCTTTTATATTCATGACTTCTATACAGATATTAGAACGTTCTTAAATCGCACAGCCGCAAAAACAATTTCTAAAAACCGTAGAAATCGAGTGTTTTGATACCCTGAGATCAGAATTCCGTTGTTTATTTGATTTTAGTGGTGTTTATTGTGATTGCAAACTAATAATTATTGCAGTCGGTCTCAGATTAGTACAAGACTATACAGGGTGTTACAGACTTAGTCTACAATATTGTATGAGTGAATACCTGTCTTCACGAGAGTTTTACACCGACTTTCTTCTTCTTCGGACCATTCCTTAATAGATTTCTACCTGTCACTTTAAAATGCAATGAATGGGAAAACTTTACTTTATTAGTATTATATGCAGTTTTTTCATAAAACTTTTAAAAATTTTAGAAGAAAAAAATAATAAATTACCACAGAAACAAATAGTACAACAATAACGATATATATAATTGATTAAGTTGATTGTAATTTCAATATTTAAATATGTCCAAGAACACACAATTACTGGATTTTCACCTACAAAGGTACTGTTATTAAACAAATAATAGATATCTCATAGACGATACTATTTTTTATTATATTTAATGGAAATATATGGAAGTATGGGTAATTCCAGGGCTTACGATCTGTCTTCGGCTGGCTGAGGTGATTATCCATACATAATTGTGAAACTTGTCCATTATTAATCTATATCTTTGATTCAGGTCGTAAATCATCTAACGAAAAATAGTCTACTGCTCGAAATTCTATGACAATATTTTTTTTGTATTCAATATATAATTTGGAATCAATGAAATATTTAAATTAATCGAAATAATTGCATAAATACGATTTTTTTTAATTTTTATTTACATGGTTGAGATTAGGCACACATTCCTTAAACATGTTTGACTCGTAATGTAGCCACCTATAAAATATTGTGGATTAGGTCTATTACACATGTATATAATGTTTAATGTTTTTCGGGTGAATATTTGAAATTATGATTCACCTCAAAGTTATGGTGTTCATTTCTTTATTGTAGGCAGTGTTGTCCTTCAAAAAAATGATCAACCGGATAGTTAAACTAATTTTAGTTACGTAATTATTTGATAATTAATACTAACATGATTGGGAAGAAACTCTTATGTGAACAAGCAGCTATTTTTAGCTTTAGTAATTTTTCTACTGCCATTTTCACTGATCTTATTTAAGGTCCGGTATTTCTATGACGCCACATCGCTCGGACGACGGACAACCGTTGTACAAATGCAGTCAACCAATGATATTCTAAGGGAATCAAGAGACCAATAGGTCGCCTTAAAACTCGCTAAATTAATGAGATCATCAAACTCTGAGAAAATGGCCAGGGAAAAGTGGAAGCCCTTTATCTAGCAGTGGATAGAAAACGTCTGATGATAAATACAACATTTATCCTGTTATGATTTAAAAAATAGTACTAGGTGTGACATTTTTAAAAGCCAATGATTTTTTTTTTTGTAGTTATTTTAGTGATTTCACGTTGAACAAATCTAAATAAACAGCATTTCTTAATATTATTAAACATATCTGATATCTCAATAAGTACTTAATTTTATACGTTATTAAGTATTCAGCGAACGGTTTCCAATTTTAATAAGTTCGCGCCAACCGGTGCGAATTGATAAGGAGATATCACTGATTTTAGTATCGACACCTGCTGGCCTCAATCAGACGAGCCACGGCTATTAATAGGGATTCTTTTAAACATTCCACTATGTTTCAGATAGTTTATTTTATTTTTTCTCTAGAACCAATCAATATTAACGGAGTACTGAATATTTAAAGATTTTAACATTACTGCCATTTTGAAACAATTTGGCGACAATCTTACTTAATTAATATACGTTATATTCCACATATATCTAGATAATATGTTTACAATATACATAAAAATTTTAACGGGGGTTGGTTCAGGATCGTGCCTTAAAATTGTGACATGACATAAAATTAGAAATCATGTATTTTTTTTTTAATTCATTGATTCATTGATTTCAATTCATATTCTTTGTGGAAACTAAAATCCGATAGATAAAAACAACAGTAAAAGTATTCATTATTTGAAAATTAAATATTTGTGTGAACAAGACGTATTTGTTACATTTTTTTTTTGTCTTTATTATGGCCTTCGCCAATTAGGCGTAACTAGCCATTACAAGTGTATACAAATGAAATAATATATTTTTTTAAATATATAAACAATTAACATAAATAAATAATTATGGGAATATTATTAATTAATATTAGTAAAAGTATTTGATTTTTGAAATCTAATTAACACATTAACATACATAAAAATTTTTTTTCACTTTTTCATACATTACATAATATAGTAAGAAGAAGAACATTTATATTGGAAAGTAAAAAAATATACAAATTATAACTGTTGTTAAGTGAAGGATAAATTCAAAAAAATATATAACTAAAATAAAAAAATAAAAATGTGACATTTCAATTCATGTAAAGTATTAATTTAATTTATTAAGAAAATTGTGCAAATATACATTATTTTGAACAATACAACGTAACCAAACATAACAGACCAAAACCGCAAAAAAACAACTAAAATTAATTTTAAAAAACTTTACAACATTACTATTTTCAAAGATAAAAAGAAACTGTAACTTTTAATTGTAATATAATAATATTTTTTAACATCAAGACAATATTGTGAATGTATGAAATTATATATTCACAACATTAATAAACATAAAATATTAGGAGAACACATTCTTATTGTGAAGTTGTAATTATTCAGAACATACGTCTGTGATATATTTAATTCATATTTAAAATATCACAGACCCATGTTTTGAATAATTACAACTTCGCAATAAGAATGTGTTCGCCTAATAATAAAGTTGTATCAATGTGTCCAAAATTTAATAAAAATGAATTGATAATTCTGGCGTCTGCTATTAGTTTACTCAAAGGTATTTGAGATTCTGTAAAAATAAGGTAGATGGCTCTTTTAAATAATGGAACGATTAAATGTATTAATATCAAAAAGTTAACATTTAGGTTCGAAAATTGTCGCTAAAAATATGGTCGCTGTAGCATAGTTGGATAATGCACCTTCCCCGGTTAGGAAAGGGATCCAGGTTCGAATCCCGGTGGCGCAACAACAATATTTTTCGATAAAATTTATTTTGTATGTATATCTTTCTAATTAATATATTTAATTCATATTTAAAACATAAAATATATTAACAAATTATAAAAATCACCAAAGAATGTAATAAATAAAAACTTAAACAAAATAATCAGCAATGTAATTTTACCATACCATGATATAAAATACCCGAACGCAGCCATGCTGTCAACTCGTGTTACCGTAAATAGCAATTAGAAAAAATGTTTTAATTAGCTTAAATGGGTTTAATGGCACGAATTTACTCTAAATATTGAGCATTTAATTTTGAAAAAATGATTAATATCATAATTTAGAGCATTCATTAAGTCCTATACAATGTGTCCTTCCTTCTTATCTCTTTTCGTTTAATTAGTGATAAAGAGACAATTATATTTGTATGTTTGTTGTTCTATTCACTGTGAAAATAGTGTGCGATCTCTGTCTTTCATATCACAAATGGTATTTTTACCAACGGAAAAAATAATTATTTTTGTACGATTCCCTTTATATAATTGGATTTTCACTAATCATTTTTAAGCGCTAATATTTTCTTTAGGATTATCTAAAATATGAATTTTATCTTGCGTGTATTTATCGAAATATTACAGGTTTAATTGTGATGGTAGACCCGTGTTACTGCATGGTTTGGGAAGGGTTAAGATAATCAAGAAAATTGTGAGGGTATAATTTGTTACGTTAATGCGTATTATATTGTCAGCGTATTAATTTTCGTTCTAATTGAGCCAATCGATGATTGCGTAAGTGGTACCAAAAATGATCACGTGGGTGACACCAAATTGCAAATATTGAAACAAGAAATTTGCATTAGTTCATGTCTATATAATTCCAACATTTTCTCCGATTCGACACGTCATACATTGATTAACCCTTCCAAAACCATGCAGTATCACAGGTCTATGACCCCAATTAAAATTGTAATATTTCGGTTAATATACACAACATAAAATTCATATTTTAGTTAATTATAAGTAAAATGTTTATGATTAGAACTGACTAGTGAAAATTCAGTTATGTAGAGAGA
Source organism: Eubasilissa splendida (assembly GCA_031772225.1). Lineage (NCBI taxonomy): Eukaryota > Metazoa > Arthropoda > Insecta > Trichoptera > Phryganeidae > Eubasilissa > Eubasilissa splendida. The sequence continues at coordinate 28,726,933 of CM062851.1, read as the reverse complement.
ATCTTACAAATATAATTATTTTTCAATTCAGTCAGTTGTAAAATTAATATCATAGGAAATATACCATTTGTGGTAAAATAAATAGAGATAGAACATTAATTGCACAATGAAAATAATAACAAACATACGAATATATGATCTCTCTCTCTCTCACACTAATTTAATGAAGAGAGATAAGAAAAAATATAGTATCGTATAGAACTTGATGAATGCTCCGAATTATATTAGGATATTGATCCCATTTTCGTAATTAACGCTCAATATTTAGATTAAGTTTATAGGATTAATAATTTAAAGCCATTTAATCTAATAAGAGCTTTCTTCACATTTAAAATGTTAAAAATTTCTTACGGTAACACGAGTTGACAGCATGGCTGCATATGAGTATTTTATATCACGGTATGGTAAGGGTTAACCAATTATTAGAAGTTTTTTTGGGCGCAAAGACTCCACGCTTTCCCGCGCGTTGGCTCAAGAAAGATATTATGTCATTGTCCGAAAGTTCTCTTATATATATATATATTACTTCAAACTATTCTCTTATTAGCTAACATGTTGTTAGTTAATTGTCCGTGGTCCACTTATCCGAGACATTTAATAAAATTATCAATACGTACAGCATCTATCAAACACTACATATACTTACACCTCAATACATTAGTTAGGTTATGTTACGTTAATTAGCTCTCGATTCTTGTCTCTCGAGACCGCACACGAATCAGGTGGTACTGCCAGCATGTACCTACGTCCTTAACTTTACTCGGAATCGTGATCTTATAAGTTGTACATCACTTCACGTGATATCTGTTAGTACGACCACGGGTAACTGTCAACTTGGCGCTGGTGTCCTACATTAGGTAACTATTCAGAGCTCGTCTAGCCCACATAACAATCCGTATTTCATGCTAATGGATTCGTCTTATCGGCCAAATTGACAGATAGTAATTCTGAGAAGTGATGGTATATTTTAATATGACGGTTAACCTTTATTTCAAGATAATAACATACACAAAGTTTATACATGTATTAATCAGAAAGATATACATATAAATATGAATTAAATATATTAATTATAAAGATATACATATAAAATCAATTTTATCGAAAAATATTGTTGTTGCGCCACCGGGATTCGAACCTGGATCTCTTCCCTAACCGGGGGAGGTGCTTTATCCAACTAAGCTACAGCGGCATTATTTTTAGCGACAATTTTTCGACCCTATATGTTACCTTTTTGAAATTAATACATTTAATCGTTCCATCATTTGACAGAGCCATCTACCTTATTTTTACAGAATCTCAAAATACCTTTGAGTAAATCTGATAGCAGACGCCTGAATTATCAATTCAGGTTCGAATCCCGGTGGCGCAACAACAATATTTTTCGATAAAATTGATTTTATATGTATATCTTTATAATTAATATATTTAATTCATATTTAAAATATCACAGACCTATGTTCTGAATAATTACAACTTCACAATAAGAATGTGTTCTCCTAAAAAATATACATACAAAATCAATTTTATTGTTGTTGCTACCGGGATTCGAACCTGGATCTCTTCCAATCCGGGAAACGATTAAGCTACAGCACACAGTACTTTGGATGACAAATTTTCGAATCTATATGTTACACTTTTCAAATTAATACATCTATCGTTCCATTATTTGAAATCCATCTACATTATTTTTACGGAATCTCAAATATCTTTGAGTAGACCGATAGGAGACGCCAGAACTAACAATTATTTTTTATTAAATTTTGGACACATTGATACAACTTTTATATTATTAAGGAAAAAAAATTCTTATTCTGAATAATTACAATTTCACAATAAGAATGTGTTCTCCTTAATGTTATACATTTCTCCTTTTCTACAGATATTTTTCTCTCAACATTACATCTTTCTTTTAAAAAAATAATCCGAACGGCAATAAACATTTTATGAAATTGAGATAAGCGTATTTGAAACTGATTTCATAGCCAGAGCGGAGATTTTAAATTCGACATGCTTTTGATATGACGCTTTTAAAACATATATACATGTTTTCAGGGGTAGTTATCAATTGTAAAACTGCCCCTATTACCAAATAATTATTTTCAAATACATGACCCTTTATTTTTCATCAATGAGGTAGTGAAGCATGTCAGAAATTAACTATTTTAATCTGTAAAAAAAATCAGAAAAAAAATTGATTGGCATGTTTTTTTAATTTTTTCAAAATGTGCAATACTTTCGGAGATAATGGCGTTCAAAGTTTGGCTTATTGAAAAACGCTCGAATTACCGTATGACGTCAACACTCGCCCGGAAGAGTGTCAATTACGAAAGATGTGATTTCACATGATAAAACGGCATAAACCGATCATTTTTAAAACACACAATTTTTAACATTTGCAATTCTAACCAAAAAAAATACAATAGCAAAATAATTTTTCTTTTAAAAAAACCAAATATCATATTTGTTTTATGTTGCCATGCGACACTGGCAAACGGACGTTGTTGCCTTAAATACTTCGATAGCTAGTTCTGGGTTTTCTATAGGTAATACTGAATACAGTAATTCAATCTATGCAAATCCAAAATACACCAACTTCTGTGAACCTGTGCTGGTAGACGCCGACGTCGCTTTCCTTGTAGTGTGCTGGTCAGCCACAGAAACCTTCTCACAACCGGTAATCCGAAAATATATAATACAAAATGTTTTTATATCGCCGCCGTAAAAGTCCGTCCGAATTGCGAAAACTCTTTTCACAGAAGCAGCTTCGCTTTTGTTTTCTGTTTTTAAATCCACACAAAAAGAACACACATATTAATAATTTTATACCAGGCCTACTTATCGAAGTATAAAAGCGCGCAATCAGACGTATATAACGAAATTGTTTTATGTTGGATATCAGATCTTGAACGAATGATTCAGCTCGCTCAGCGCTAAGTTCAGATCCTCAATGCATGCTCCGACAGAGACAGGCGGAACACCAGCGCCGGATGCATGAATCATGAATCCAGAAAAGGTTACTTGATGAAAATGTGGCAATGTAAATTAAGATGCCGAAGACCTGCCGCTGGTGGTTTAACATGAAAAATCAGTTAATGTGAAATAATATTCTGGGCTCCATAGAATGTGTTAATAAAGGGCCACTAGAACCGTTGTTAAAGTTTGAATGTAAGAATAAGAATTAAAATGTATATTTTAGTTCGAGACCATGTATAAGCAAAACGAACAAAGATTTGAATTTAGACCTTCCTGCGCAGTGCCAAGTCCTGGCTATATTAACTCTTAGATAATGCAATACAAGGTGCATATAAATTACAATATAATACAAAGTTCAGATGTCAAAACAAATAATAAAGATGTTATATAAGGGAGGACAGAAACCAGTGGGTACAAGACAGCCATCAGAGGTCTTACTACTAAAGACACCTTCTCCCCCCACGAAGGGACTAGGACGAAAAACAACGGCATTTTTTTTTTTTATCAAGGATGCCGCTTGCCGCACACCGCACTTACCATTTAAAATATTGCTCGGATTACTATCGGCCAAGTCGTCACCGAATTGCTTCCTATTTATGACTTTAGGGCTTAATTTTCTATTGACTCAGCCGGCATTTATCATTTATTTTAAAATGAAAAACGATTTTTAGTGTAATTGGAAATGGGCAGCAGAAGGAGAAGCGGAAAATTGAGGAGACCGAGGATCGATTTGGCCTGTGGCGCCGTTGAAGTAGAAGAATTAAACGAAGCTACTTTCTAAACAAAAGTTGACGAACGGCTTTAATATTTTTTCGTAATATATACCTCCATACGTATTACATTGGGAACGTTCCATAACTTACTTTCTTGAATGGAATTACGTCTGAAAAGATTTCTGACTTTATACAATGTTTACACATCCGTTTATACGAGTAATTAAAGTTCTTTTCACATCGGTGTACGGTACGGTCCGTGGGAGGGTCTGTTGTCAAAAGGGTCGTTAAGAAATGATAAAGAAGCATTCGTTAAAACTTTATTAAGTTCCACGCCATGCTGGGCCACGTGGACGATCATCAACATTCAGTAACAATTAAAAAATCCACTAAAATAGTATTTTAGCACCACCTTGTCAAAAAAATATTTTTTTAAATTATGTGAAAACTCTAATTTGTAATGTCATTATACTTACGATTGCTCTGTACATCTTACAAATAGTACAAAATAAAATATTACTATTTTAGTTCTCCTATATGTATCAGTGTGTCCAAAATTTAATAAAAATGTATTGATAATTCTGGCGTCTGCTATCAGATTACTCAAAGGTATTTTAGATTCTGTAAAAATAAGGTACATGGCTCTTTCAAATAATGTAACGATTAAATGTAGTAATATCAAAAAAAGGTAACATATTATGTTCGAAAATTTGTCGCTAAAAATATTGTCGCTGTAGCATAGTTGGATAATGCACCTTTCCCGGTTAGGAAAGAGATTCAGGTTCAAATCCTGGTGGCGCAACAACAATATTTCTCGATAAAATTGATTTTATATGTATATCTTCCTAATTAATATATTTAATTCATATTTTTCATCATGCTAATATTTATCGACAAAGCGAGTAAACAATAAAATATACTTTTTATTAAATTTTTTAATTAATTTTGATACAACTAATACCTTTGTAACTAATATCTTCTAATATAAAAAAAAGAAAAATGTTTAAAATCATTTTTTAATGTTACAGTAAAATCTCAATTAGTTTTTTTTACATAGAAAATTATAAAATTATTTCCAAATCAAAAAATATTTTTCTAGCATTTGCTATTCTTTCACTATTCGGCTCTATATATTGAAGCATGAACCTTATCAAAAGTAAATTAAGATATCGTCTTATTGCTGAGAATCTGGAATCGTGCCTGAAATTAAAAACACGTTTGACTTATCTAAACTTTCCAAGGAAATGCAAGACTATTCATTGTTCACATTAAATATGACAATGTTTTAATTTTAATAATAAAAATATTTTTTTTATCAATAAATAAGATTATTCATTATAAACAGGGTTCAGGAAATGTAAGTCATTGTATCGCTGATATTTGACTCTTTTGACTAATGAGTTTGCCGACCACTGGATTAACGCATTACTCCGGTAAGAAAGGATCCAGGTTCGAATCACGGTAGCAAAAAAATATATTTACGATATATAGAGTATTTCTATATATCTTTCTAATTGATACATTAAATACTATGTTCTTAAAAAACTGCAACTTCACAATAATAATGCGTTCTCCTTAAAAAATAAAAATTAATATTATTAGCAATATTGTAGTGGTACTCGAAGTGAGTCCACATATTAACATGTAAACAACTTTCAAATTTTTTATTGATATGGAGATTGATTAATAGGTGAGAATGGTGAACGTTATATTTATATAAAGTGATCACTTAAGCCAGACAAAAACAGGTCGTAAGCCTTGTAATTACCCATACTTCTATTCCATTATCCTTGATAAAATGAATCAGTTCAATACGAAAAAGTTTTAGATAATATAAAAATGAATTTATGTAAATAAAAATTGATAAATGTACTCATTTATTTGTATTCTATATCCATTCACGTTGGACTGCAATCTTCATGAACTCTTGCTCTCTGGACTCTTTCACTTTTCTCGGCATCCTGCAGATCTAAGAGCGAAGAAATACATGTTGACTTTTCCACTTGGTCGGTCCAAAGGATGGAAGATCTTCCTCTTCCTCTTCGTTCTCTGATGTGGCCCACCACAAGCTATCTTCTCTTCTCGCAAGATGTGCAAAAATTTAATTGATTCGCAAATGATTGAAAATATCCTCGATATGTGATTCCTGTAGAAAAACATTTATTCGTCTCGCTGTCCATGGTGTGTGTGTACAGCACCATATCACAAATGCATCAATCCGTATTCTCACTCTCTCGATATCATACATCGATAATTTATATTTACTTGTTACTTAAATTAAGTTACAAGTAACTACTTATTTAGTCTGATGTCGATAGATGATCCTCCACTGGTATAGTGATAGTTGCGAAATCTAATTACGTTTAAAATAATTAATTGTCATATAGCAGTATGCTGCCTTTTTCTATTTTTTTTTTTTTTTTTTCATTTCTTTCATAAATACGTAGTATTTTAACGTAACAAGTACCCGATGTATGACAGACTAAGTATGATAAAAAAAAACATACGAATTCTATCTGGTCTGCACAATGAATGGATCCAAACAATCACAAGGGTAATCGTCTTAAAATAATCCAAAGATCTATTCCCCGCTCCCCTTGGTTCTCCAACAGGAAAGTCTCTAAAAGAACAGTAGCAAATATCTCTAGAATGAGAATTGGGCATTGCCAGGTGGCCTCGCATTTGTTCAGAATGAACATAATAGACTCCCCAATGTGTGAATATGGTGCCGAAGAGGAAACCCTTGACCATGTATTTTTTGCTTGTCCATTGCGGAGCACAGGTTTTTTTTAAAAATAATCTTGTTAATGGTAATTTTCAACTCCCGGTTGACTTGTGTCATCTTCTTTCCCTTAACTCACCACATTTAAGCTATATAATAGCAAATTTCTTGAATGTCAATGGTATTAACTTGTATCGCAATATTCCCTATTCAATAATATTGTTGTACTGCTTTCTATGAAATAATGTTTAAACTTGTTTAATGGCACAAATCACTCTTGAAGGGTGGATTGCCTGTTTAAAAAAAGAAGAAGAAGAAGAACGTAACAAGTATTCAACATTGACCGACGGGCGGACGGAAATTGAATAGGTACAATAATATCTATTGTGTTGTCCTTACAAGCGATATTTTATTTCGCGCCGTATTTAGCATATTAAATTAATCGCCATTCGTACGATGTGCATGAAATCAATCAAACGCCATCTACGGTGCATCTCAGTAGTCAGAAAGCTGTTTAAAGATCGCATCATTCAATTAAATGTGTTTGAAATATTTATCATATCATCGCAGATATCTATACCCTCGTCAATCCCCGACATGGGAATCAAAAATATGAGAGCAGTTTGTAACACGGCGCTTCGTAATAATTTTCTTTTAATTAAATTGCAAATAATACGGTGTTGTCTCGTAACTCGTATCAATTTATATGTCGGGTAATTATTTTTCGACGAGATGTTGATTAAATCAATACGTGAGCGAAATTTATTCAACACTCAATTGAATTGATTAAAAAATTATAATTGATTTACGACTATTTGACGTTATGTAAAAGTTTTAAAACTGGAAATAAAACAAGTTACATATATGTATGCAAAAAAATATTGAAGATAGTTTACCAGGGGCGTGCACGCCGCACACAATCAAAAAAGCTGTACATTACATATTTATTTGATATATTATATTAGGAGAACACATTCTTATTGTGAAGTTGTAATTATTCAGAACATAGGAACGATTAAATGTATTAGTATCAAAAATTTGTCGCTAAAAATATTGTCGCTGTAGCATAGTTGGATAATGCACCTTCCCCGGTTTGAAAAGAGTTCCAGATTCGAATCCCGGTGGCGCAACAACAATATTTTTTCATAAAATTGATTTTATATATATATATTTCTAATTAATATATTTAATTCATATTATGTATTAAGTATGTTGGTCCACGCGGAAATAATTGTTAGTTGGCATATTAATTTTCTAGCAAACTACAAATAAAGCTGCGCTTGTGTTTCGCGTAATTTTCTTCAACAAAACGCTATACTTACATATGTCTATGAATATATGCGTTCCAATACATTTTAAAAGTGGTATTATTTTATATTATAAAATGCCTTTAATTTGAAGAAATTGCCAAGAACATGTAATAGTAATAATATTAATATTTTTTATATATATTAAAAAATGGCATTACACTAAAAGAAGTAAAAAAAGAAAGAACCAAGCAACTAATTTTGTATGCATAATAAGATGTTGATAAAGGAATGTCTGTGAGAAATATTGCTATAGACCTTTGTTATGTTAATAAACAGAACATGAGACACTGGTGCGCCGACAACCCAAGGGAACGCCATCAAAAACGTTTGCATTGTCCAAAAACGACAGTGCGGTGTGTAATTTCTGCCCGAGAGATAATTGCCCCTTATATTTTAACTAGCGAGAGACAGTCACCGCTGACGTGTATTGCCAAATGATCGACGAGTTTTTGGAACCGCAACTGCAGCTGTTTCCCGGGTTCAACAACAGAACACAATTTCTGCAAGACGGGGCCACTCCACACACAGCTAGAGTTTCAATGGAGAAACTGAGGGGAATTTTTTCTAATAAATTAATTACCAAGTACGGAGACATACCCTGGGTACCTCGGTCACCGGACCTTACACCGTATGACTTTTTTTTGTGGGGATACCTTAAGTCAAGAGTTTACAGCGACAATCCTCGAACAATTCAGGCCCTACAATAAAATATCCGATGTGAAGTTTCTGTGTGCGGGTGTGTACGCGCACACACCCGCACACCGTATAAGGAACATTAGTGGTGACATATTGGATGTCCAAGACTACCAACGATGGTTTAAATAATTTAAACCTGGTGATTTTGATAAGCTTTGAAGTGAATGACGCAAGTCTTCAAATCCAAAATTCACAATCTCTAAAGACTAAAGCCTACAATCAGTGCATGCTCTCTGTACTTGCATATGGAGCCGAGACGTGAGCCCTCTTCGTCAATATCTACACATTAAAAGTTGCCCAAAGAGCAATGGAAAGAGCTATACTGGACTATCTATGAGAGATCGAGTAGTTAACGAACATATTTGCTGGAGAAGCAAGATAATAGATATTGCACAGAAAATCTTCAAGATCAAGTGAGAGAACTGAGCTGGATATTTTTGTCGAAGAGATGACAGGCGGTGGGAAAGGAAGATCCTGGAACGAAAACCTCGCATTGGTAGAAGAAGGGTTGGTCATCCTCATGCTCGACGGAGTAGCTGGTAGTCGCAGCATGAACATATATATCCGGCAGTGGAGACACAGGCTACTGATGATGATGAATTCTTTCATACTTAATTCTTTTATTTTATTTTTAATGAAAACACTATTCTATTGTTAGGTTGCAATTTCAGAACGTAATCTGTGATATTGAAAACAAATTCAATGAATCAATTAGAAAAATATACAGAAAAAATCTACGCATCTAATAAGTTACAAATATGTCGAAAACTTAACTAATTGATGCGGTAAACGCTAACCCTTTTCTTCAGACAGGAAAAGTTATGAGCTGTATTCCAATAGCAAACAAATATTTTTTCTGTATATCTTTTCACTATTGTAAAAAACCTATATTAAATGAACAAATACGATAAGCCGAGATACGGGATGCCTTAAGACAAAACAAGAATCATCTTATTTTCATCTTCTACCTTGTTACCTTCCTTGCGAATATTTATCCCAGAGATCTCTTTGTAACGCTTTTCAGGATCATCTGATTTCAAAACGTTTATGGGTCATAAAACCATCAGTTTCCCTCGCTCACTGACCTATGCAATTCTTTTCGAGACGAGAACAATAATTTACGAAGCATTTTATGACCGAGTGAAGTACCGTACGCACATAAATGAACATTACACCTAATGTAGACATAATGTGCACGTGTTGATTTGCGAGATTGCTGAAGCCTCCATGAGTAATGAAATATGGGCGTTCAACCCTCGTATAGCTGACTGATATTTGGCTGGTTGTAAAATATTTGTATTTATCCCAAACTCTTCCAAAAACAATCCAGTTGTCGGTAGGGGAAGAGCAAAAGGCTCCGATTTCGAGGGTAGAATGTAGCGACTTCATTTCGTAATGAACGCTTCACGAAATATGCACATTCACCAATTTGAAGCGTTCAAAATGAACGCTTCATTCGAAAAATGTTGGTACCACCGGTTGGCTCACTCTCGATGCAGGTCGCAATCGCTTCGCACTTCATATAGTAGAATGAAGTGTGGTTTAGTCGTTATTTAATTCGTTATTATTATTCAGTGATGAGTCTGAAGTACGACGCGAAGAGCGAAGTATGCAGTGTGATACTTCGCGAAGTATACTTCAGTAAACTACATAAAGTGAGCGGCAAACTCTTTTGTCTCTATACATACACAGTTCGAAGTTAATTGTTCGCAGTTAACTAAGTTATATGCCAATGTGTGTGAATATGACGTGAAGTATTGAACTGTTGAAGCGTCAGCATGATTTAAAACGTGCGAACTGCGAAGCGTGAGTATAAAGAACTAATTCATTGAAGTACTTTGTACAGTGTGGACCCATCGCTTGTAGAACTGCTGCAAATTCCGAAATGGAAGACACCAAGAACCGGAGCATGTGGGAACGAAATATACATTGCAGGACCAATGAAGAAGAAGTAAAATCTTTCCAATTTTTGTTTTCTGAACTCGTAACATTAATTTTTCTCAATGTAAGTGTTGTTTCACCGTATTGATACTACTATCATTTAAAAGCGCATTTTTCAGTCTGCACTTTGGTAACATCAATATCGGTTTTATAATTAATGTTGCTTCAGATTGGGCTATTGAATTAATGATGTAAAATAAATAAATAAGATTAATTTTTTTACGAGTTTAAAACAGGTTGTAAAGCGACATAAACTGTTCGAAAACTTAACGATTTATGGCGTGAGTATCCACTGTTAACGAACGTACGGTACAACGGTAGTATAATATTTTCATTAATTTTCAATAGAGATGCTTACACGGAATGCGTGTGAAATCAATATTCTTACTATTTCAAACTGAGCTAAACGCTTGAACCCCCGACCGCTACATAACTAGGCGAGTATCGCAACCTGTGATCTGTAAAAACAATAAAACAATATATTTTTAAGTTTAGTAGCATTTATTTTAGTTTAAATATATAAGGATTATGCTAGAATAAGGCGACACTGTACATAAAGTGTCGCGCCTAATTAATTTGAAATACTTAACTTCCAGTAAATTGTTTAGAGGGTTTTTTATCAGAATTTTTTACCCTTCCAATTCATGTATTAATATAAAACACATATGATGTTTATTATAATAAGGTAGTTAGAAAAAGTGTCAAAGTGATTAGCGCTGATGCACTTGTAGTAGTAGATTAGGCGGTCTAGCCGCATGTAGAGTACTCAGAGTATCGTAGACTCTAAGGAATTGGAAAAAACCAATCATCAACCACAAGTACGTCATTTCAATGAATCCCTTGGACAGAATTCACAGAAATTACAAAATATTGAGATTACTGAGATTGCAACTAGAGTTATAAATATTTTGGTCATGCTTGGGTTAACAAAGGGATCGCAGAGCTTTCGTTTCATTAGTTTCACAATCAAATCGATGGTAAGAAATGCTCCGGCACTCATCGGGCTAATGTAATCCTGATTGCAGGCCAGGTCATTTCGCTTTCTCTGCCTCGACCGCTTGTTTTCCAGCGCAGTTTTAACACCTAATAAAAACATCTTCCAATTCCACACAAAGAGAGATTAAACAATATGATATAGTTGGTGCCGGTTATAGTGCACAATGGTTATTAAAATCAGCCGTGTACTGTGCTCAATTTTCAATCGAAAGAAACAAACATCAAAAAAATGCATATATACTCAAATTATCGATTATTAAAATCAAGATACTTGTGAACATTCAACTAGCAAACTTTCAAAGATACAGGGTGAATATTATGTTCCAGGCCGAGGTTGTTTTTGAATAACTAGGAAATGAAATATGATTTTTTAATTTTGTTTTTATGTATCGATTACTTGGTTTATTTGAATTACGTATTTAATATGACCAAGTGGCTGCCTCTGGTAGCGGCACAAATGCGTGTTCTCTTAACCATATTTCTCATAACATTCTCGCGTACTTTACGTGTTATTTCAGCAATTTCATTTCGAATATTGTCCTGTAGCATCGAAATTTATTATTGGCTTATTGGCGTAGACCTTTCCTTTTAAGTACTCCTACAGATTGAGGTGATCGAAGAGGTCAGTCGATATCACCATTTTAACATTTTTGTCTTCTGTTAAATAGACAATCCATCCTTCAAAAGTGATTTGTGAGTCAAGAGTCATTTTGAAATTGTGCAGCTGGGAAAAATTTCTCGCAAAATCTCAAGCGTAGCTTGGACTGTGTGTGAGGTGGCACCATCCTGTTGAGACTACATGTGTTGCAGGCCCAATCAACCTAATTCGGCCACCAAGAATTTTCCAACACATGACGATAGCAATCAACATTAATGGTTACACCATTGCCATTATTCATATGCACGACTACCAAATGCGAACTGACAAATGTCTGCTAAACCAAAATGGTGGCACAAAAAAAACGGCCTGAAACATAATATTCATGCTGAACGTCCGTGTCGAATTATTTAAATTTATTAATAAAGTGCAAAATTTTAAATTGTTAGTTCGTATCTCTGTCGCTTGACAGTGTGCAGGACCTACGTTTTCAATAATGTTAATAGTAGTCACGTGCGGTTTTTTTTAGTAAGTATGTGTGCTATGCAGCGCAATTAATTTTATTCCCAGAACCGACGTTTTTAAGCGCAAGAACAGTGCTGATAATTACAGTAAATTACTAGGATAACTTTGTTCGACTTGCGAACAGCTCTCAGAACGGAACTCGTTCGTATGTAGAGGACTTACTGTGTTCATAAATACTCAAGTACGTTTTGGAAAGAAATAGCTAGCAATAAATAGTAGTATTATTAATAAATAAAAATTTAGACGCCGAGTATCAGGATAACATAGCATGTGAAGTTAGTTATATTATTGGAGTACGATTTGGCATAACTAACTTATTTTTGACAACCGGATGACAACGCAGAATTCTTTCCTCTACCCTTAATTTATTTTATGTATGTACAATGAATTAAACTAACTATCTAGCTAACTTACCGTCACGCCGTTTCCCCGCGAAGCAAGCAGAAAGTATTTAACACCACACTATTCTATCATACCACCCAATTCTCGCTTCATCCATATTCATACACATCTTCTCAACGATTGTTGAGACTTCTAACAAGACCTTCTTCCAGTGTCTGGTTTACCAGGTCATGCTAAGTCTTCTTTTGTTTCAGAAAGTATTTAACACCACGCTATTCTATCATACCACCCAATTCTCGCTTCATCCATATTCATACACATCTTCTCAACGATTGTTGAGACTTCTAACAAGACCTTCTTCCAGTGTCTGGTTTACCAGGTCATGCTAAGTCTTCTTTTGTTTCAGAAAGTATTTAACACCACGCTATTCTATCATACCACCCAATTCTCGCTTCATCCATATTCATACACATCTTCTCAACGATTGTTGAGACTTCTAACAAGACCTACTTCCAGTATCTGGTTTACCAGGTCATGCTAAGTCTTCTTTTGTTTCTGGTACCATCAACACACATATCATATATCTTTCTCACTATTTATTTGATCTTCATTCATTTGTTTAACATGATCATCCCATCTGAACCATTATTTTTTAATCATATACATATAACTAAAGCAACTTTATATTCCTTCCTAATTTATTAATTCTTTAATTTTGTATTAATTGTTATTTTTCGGATATTAGAATCAATATCGATGCGATCACAATAACCGACGCTTACTGTATATGGCTGTGGATATGTATGATTTGGTATTTAAATGGATAATTTTCGCATCCGAATGCGGTCCGGGTTCAGATATGCTTAACATTTGCTCTACTTATGTTTTTATTGCGTTTTCACCGTATCTGTATTTCAATATTTTATTATCTGTTTCACAATTTTACTGCCACCATAAAATATTTTAGATAAAAAATAATTCAATACTTTTGTGTCTGCCTCAATTCCGTACGTGCTCCTTTCCTCTTTCCTCCTGCTCCTCAATAATGACACAATTTCAATGGTAAAATGCAAGCATACATTTTGTACGAGTATCATACGTTTATACGAGAAAAAAATTATTTAATTGTATGTTTAAAGTAATTTTTACTTCTATAAATATTTTATTGTGTAAATAAATAACAATTTTACAAACAAACGAAACAATCTCCAATGATTATTTAATTAATTACTAACCGATGAAATTAATGCACTTTAATGAAAAATGTCAAGTGACTTTTAATTTGTTATTTTAAAAAAAGTGTTTTTAAAAAGTATGCGAAAGTTGGAACGAGACACCCCAAGTTTGGTTTATAACAATAGCAGTGACGCACATTAGGTATAGATTTAGGTTATGCTGTTACCAATGATATTATACAATCATATCTAATATATGTACTAAAATATACGTTGTTCATAGGATTGTGATCTTTCGTTTAAATGGCAAAATGAATCCGTCGTTTATACGACCCTACCTTTTATTTATTTGTAATTTTAGACTGCTATTAATTGTTTTTTTAAAGATTATGTTTTAACGTAAAATTAAACTTTCTTACCTATATAAAAACAATATAAATGTATGGACGTTTTTAAGAACACTTTTTATGACTGAACAAGATTCTTTTATTATTTGAAAATCCTTCACGAAATAATTATTTTTATTAAAGGCTAACGTAGGAAATAGTTATATCAATTGCTTTTTGTTTTTCCCAAATTAAAAATAAATCCATGCACCAAATGCACCTCGAACACAAAGAACGATCATGAAATCAGCACGTTAAAAACAGTAAAATAGTAAAATTCTCGAATTAGTAAAAGAAGAAAAGAAAACAGCATAAGTAACGACTCCATATAAAACAGATCAACCGAAAGCAATTTTCAATTCAGTAAATAGCCAACTGAATGACTTGAGTAGTACACTAACATAAAAATAGGAGACAATAATTTAAATAGCTGCAATCGCCACATCGGTAGATAACAGCGCTATGGCTACAGCGGTGGGTTATCGTGGTAGTTTTTAGAATGAATCAATTAAAGTTTCTACTGGTACATAGATGATGCTGATTGTAATAAATCCGTAAATAATGTATTCGTTCATGTTAATCCATATTATGAATTATTTAATTTATATTTGTTTCCCATCATTTTCAGCAATGCACAGCTGTGTTTCTTGTATGCACCGTACGCCCCTGAACAATAATACATTAGGGTATTGAAAATAGAATGAATTATTTTTAACATTATGTTATTTCCCGTCATAATTGTATTTATTTCGTTTGCTATCTGTGAAAGAAGAATTCATATTATGATAGGATTTACAAAAGGTGACAAAGCCTTCTTTTTTTTTTAGCGGCCTCATAGGACTCGGAAGCCTGTGACCGCAGTCACAACGGAGCACTATTTATCCCTTGTTTTTGTAGTCCAATGTTTTGGGCACTCGCCAATTATATTTCTCACACTAGTATTGTGTCAAATTTAAAGATGGATTTTATTTTTAAACACTTGACAAGATAATTTGCAAAACAAAGTTAATCATTCTAGCAGCTAATGTAAACACTCTTTGCTTTTAGGAAATTATCCTCAGTCATAACTTCATGACGTCAATATTTAAAAAAATAATTGTTGTATACAATATAAAGTTTTTTATAATATTAATATTATCCCAACACTCGTGTGGCTATAAAATGCGGCAGACGTATGTCGCATTATCGCCGGACAGGTACATTACATTTTTAATTACATGTTTATTATATGGAATTATATCTAACGGGAACTTGTCAACCGAGGCAAGACTAACGGTACATAATACAGTCCTGGTATCGACACTGATGTATGTAAGTGAGGCCTGGAGCTGGCAGAAGAGGAACGAAAGTAGACTGAATGCAATGGAAATGAGATCGTTTAGGCGTATATGTGAAAAATCTATGTATGACAGTGTAATGAATAAGATTAAAAAAGGATCACTTAAGTGTTTGGTCATATGGAGCGAATGAATGGGGAGAGAATGGTAAGACAGATATATGACGCAAGTGTTGATGGCACCAGAAATAGAGGACGTCCGCGGAAGACTTGGCACGACCAGGTAAACCAGATAATGGAAGATGATTCTGTTAGGAGCCTCAACAATCGGCGAGCTTGTATGAGATGATGTATGAATGTGGATTAGGCGAGAATCGCGTGTCAGGACAGAAGAGTGTGACGCTCTACCCTCTTTGTCTATCTGTAAGTTAGTCGGTTAGTTAATTACACAAGGAGTAACAGTTATCTAATAAATGTTGATCATCTCACGATGCAAGTGTATGATGTATTTGAAATGATGATATTCAGGCCTATTCTGACAGATAGTTTTGACAGATTATGGTACGTTTATCTCCCTCACTCTCTCACTCTCTCTCATTCACATATAATACTATTTTTGAGGGTGGGTGTAACAATCACCTTCATTTCAATATTGCAATTTTGAGAATAGGCCTGATCGCAACAGGAAGACAGAAGTACCCACGTTCAGTAAACTGCCTCAACACAAAAGGAAATATATATTTCTTACGGCTCAGACCTCACACTGCGCTCGTTACCGGCATTACGACTTTAATTAAACACCCCGACACAAGTGTCAAAATATTGCAACGCCAATGGCGCGAATCGGCCGACAATAGCCATTCTTATCACGAACGCGCGAAAACAAATGGTTATGGTTATGGTTATGTAACTCCGTGAGGTTGCCTAGCTTTGTTCCCCAGCCTGACGTGAGCCACATACGGACCAGCAATCAGTCGCGCCATTGTGGTGGCACGTGGTCATTAGCAACGGTTAATTGTTAGTCTTTCTGGCTCTTAACTAATAAGCGTGGCCGATCGGGATATTTATTAATTGCGGTTATCCGCCGCATTGAGGAAAACAATGTGTTGTTCTTTTTTTGTGCTTACCCGACGCTTGTAGTGCCGTGTTGGAGCCGTTGTTAACAGCCGCCGATCTCGGAACCATTGTCGACGGTCGCGAATCTCGGCACTGCTTTTAACCTTTACCATATCGTGATATTAAATACCCGAACGCAGCCATGCTGTCAACTCGTGTTACCGTAAATAACAGTTAGAAAAAATATTTTTATTAGCTTGAATGGCTTTAATGGCACGAATTTACTCTAAATATTGATTAATAACATCATTTAGAGCATTTATTAAATCCTATACAATGTGTCCTTCCTTCTTATCTCTCTTCATTTAATTAGTAAGAAAGAGATAATTATATTTGTGTGTTTATTGTTTTTTTCACTGTGAAAATAGTGTGTGATCTCTGTCTTTCATATCACAAATTGTATTTTTACCAACGTATTAATTTTACAACAGATTGAATGGAAAAAATAATTGTTTTTGTACGATTCCCTTTCCATAATTGGATTTTCACTAGTCATCCCTGAGCGCTAATATTTTCTTTAGGATTATCAAAAATATGAATTTTATGTTGCATGTATTTACCGAAATATTACAGGTTTAATTATGACGGTAGACCTGTGTTACTGCATGGTTTGGGAAGGGTTAAAGGTTACAAATCTCGGCACTATTTTTAAAGGTTACAAATCTCGGCACGGTTGCAACTCTTGGAAAAGTGTGTATTGATTTTCTTCAGGTATCAAATAGCTTGAGTTCAAGAACATATTATACATCGTCATTCAAGTCATTTCAACGTGTAGATACTAGCTACCAGTGGCGTGCAGTAGGTTTAGACTTAAGTTGTGCTATTACCATAATATTATACAATACTATATAATATACTATATGCTATACGGTTATGAACTTTCGTTTAACCGACGTCTTTAAGCAAAATGAATCCATCATAATTAAAATGCATTATCCTCAAACACAAAGAACAATCACAAACAAACAGCACGTTTAGTAAGGTAGTCAAATTTGTGAATTAGTAAATGAGGAAGTAGATGCTTCTATTAGCTCTAAGCCAAGTTCAAAACCTTTCAGATGGCATTTTGTTAAGAAACAGTACAAATAAGGACTCCGTGCAACATGGATCAGCTGATTCATTTCTGACTCTGCCGAGTAGAATTTTCAATTCAGTGGGTATGAATTGAACGATAGATTAAAACAGTGGCTAGCAATTGTAGTAGTAGCAATAAACGAAGAATAACCCAGTAGATGACTACAGCGCTCCGGTGGCGTCGCATGGTAACATCCAGAACTACGCAACTAATTTATTTATTTATTTAATTTATATTTGTTTCACAGAATTTTGAGTAGTGCACAGCTTTTTTGTTTGTATGCAGCGCACGCCTCTGCTAACTACATGCATTAAAAATTATTATACATCGTTGAAGTTGAAACCTACGCACTTTTGAACTTGTGCGGCTTCTCAATTGTCAATTTGTAACATATGTTTTATTTTAATTCTTTTAAATTTACGTCGTAGAAATGAAATGTTTGAATATTTTTCTACCGGTTCAAAAGTCAGTTTATAACCTAAATAAATGTTTATATTTAAAATATTTTAGCCCACTTTTGAAAATATAAGTCTTTCGCAACGCCTCATTAGTAATTCCAGTGATAAAAAGTGCCGAACACAATAAACATTCAAATTTATTTGTAGAAATCTCTAGAAGCAACGTGTGGCTATATAATTTAAGAAGTGAATATAATATTTTCATTTCTTTTACAGCCATATAAACATATTAAGATCTTAGTTTATTTGAATGACAACACCCTGTTTGTTGCCGGATACGAAATTTATAATAAAGTCATAATTTGTTATTACGTATTCATTTTTTAAATCGAGATTGCAAGTTGTTTTTTAGCCAGGTCTTTTTTTTAAATGTGTCCTGAACATCCCCAGTGACGACGCGACTTAATGATTATAAAAAATACATGATAGGTACTTTTATCGTTCAAATACAAATTAATTGCCCTATAGTTTATTGTATTTTCATTTTAAATTATATTGTTTTAGGAGAACACATTTATGTGAAGTTGTAATTATCAGACATAGTTCTGTGATATCACAATAGGATGTGTTCTCCTATAAATAATAAAGTTGTATCAATGTGTCCAAAATATAATAAAAATGAATTAATAACTCTAGCGTCTATTATCAGATTCACTCAACGGTAATTGAGATTCTGTAATAATAAGGTGGATGTCTCTATGAAATTATGGAACGATTAAATGTATTGATATCACAAAAGGTAACATATTTTTTCGAAAAATTTTCGATAAATATTATTCCGCTGTAGCTTTGTTGGATAAATCACCTCCCCGGTTAGGAAAGAGATCCAGGTTCGAATCCCGGTAGCGCAACAACAATGTTTTTATTTTTCGATAATATTGATTTATTATATGATTTATTATTTATAATTATACATTTAATTCATATTTAAGCTATATAATAGCAGATTTCTTGAACGTCAATGGTATTAACTTGTAACGCAATATTCCCTATTCTATAATATTGTTGTACTGCTTTAACTTGTATTAATGGCACAAATCACTCTCGAAGGGTGGATTGCCTGTTTAAAAGAAGAAGAAGAAGAAGAAATGTGCCCATTATTATGAAAGCGGCCTAAGTCAAGAAATTGAGAGAAAAAAAATAGTTTATCAATTATTTCGCGTCACATTGTTTTAAATTAATATAATGTGACGTTAATTATAACAATTGTGAAAATTTTGAAGCGTCATATTCAGTGCATTGTTACGATGTTCGATGGTATTCCGCTAGTATTTATTTTGATAATAAAGTTAGTCATTTCAACCTTATAAGCTACTTGCAACAATTATATCTCGAAATAAATTATAAACCTTGTAGACAAAATAAATTTTGACACATTGCGTTGTGTAGTATAAAAATATGTTTTAATCAATTCAAACGCAAACATTTAAATATCTCGAAACGAAAGAAACGTGACTTAGACCACTTTCATAATAATTGCCACAAATATATATTATAATAAAATACTAATTTAATGTATTAATTATAAATATATACATATAAAATCAATTTTGTTGAAAAATATTGTTTTTGCGCTACCGGGATTTGAACCTGGATCTCTATTTCCAATCCGGGGAAGTACACTACCAATTTTATTATAGCGCCAGTATTTTTCATGACAAATTTTCGAACCTATATGATACACTTTTTCAAATTAAAACATCTGTCGTTCCATTATTTGAAAGCCATCTACATTGTTTTTACGGAATCACAAATACCTTTGTGTAAACCGACTGCAGACGTCAGAATTATATGTATATATTTATAATTAATACATTAAATTAGTATTTAAAACATCACAGACCTATGTTCTGAATAATTGCAACATCACAATAAGAATGTGTTCTCCTTAATATATTATATTATAATAGCGAGATTGATAAGTATTTATATAAAATATTAAGATAAGCCAAAAGTAGGCATTGTACATATCTCACTAAAAACATATAAAGGGTCGTAATTTAAAATAAACATATTTACCACAGGGACATACATAGAACAAATCTGACGGGATTAATAAGGCAGTTGTGGTTCAGCTGGGAGAAGGTTCTATCGGCAATAGAAAGATCTCGTGTCACGAATAAAAAGTAATTAAATCATTCAATTATACAATATTTGATACTTATTACGGATATAGATTTATTGGAATTCTTAACAAAGAAATATAAATATTAAAATACAACTAAACATTGAACATTGTTAAGTTTTATAAGTATTCAGTACCATATTTTTGATACACACTAGTTAAATTGTCACCAACATTTTATTTATTTACCAAATTCAATTTAGAAATCTTATTTGTAATTCAAAATTTTGATAAATTTATTTCAATAATAATTGATGATTTATTTACTAGTTTTAATGTTTAATTAATTGAATATTGAAACCGGATATACGAATCTTAAACATATATTTATATATAAATTAATTAAAATAAAATTGAGTGACACCATGACAGATCCCGAATAACGAAGTATAGAAACCTGTTGTGGTATTCGGAGGCTTTACGGACTCCCAGAATAATCACTAACCGTAAGTCCCATTGGTAATCTCTTCTCGCGAAAATATGGCGCCTGAATTCGAGGAACCAGAGCGAGAAACAATCGCAGTTTGCAAAAACAGGACCGAACTCGGTCGTTAGTCACAAGATGCGTATCGTTAGCGCTTTTATTAGCTTCTGTTATTATCTTATAATAAAGTGGTCCAATAATTCGAACTGCATGTAAAAAAGAGAATAATAAATTATAGTCTTTTAACATAAAAAATTAATCATTTTAATGTAAAATAAGTGTTTTTTTTTATATACATAAATACATTAATGTACGTTTTAAGATAATATATCTACTAGTCTTTAATTACAAGAATACAATTGATATGTATTAACTAAAAATAATTACATTTAGAATTATTCAAATCTATCCTATAGAACTCGGGTTATTGAAAATTAGTTAGCCACTCCACACTGCAGCAGTAGGTACCGAATGTGTTTGCAACTAATTTAGTCGTTGGACAGAGATGTAGTTACTTCCATCACCTGATTCGTATACATCAAAAATGTTGAACTATAATAATGATAAAAAACATAATATTGATAAAAACTGATAAAAAACATAACTCCATGTTGAATATTTTTTAATATTCGACCATTAAAATTATAGTAATGTATTTTATATTTACAAAAAAAGTCAACCGATAACTATGTATACAGATATTTGTTCCTAGTTTTTTTTTAAATTGTAATAAAATAAATAATTGTGATGTCCTTGGAATGGTGTGTGTATGTGTGCCGCACCGCAGGTGCGAGTATGTGTGGTTATAAAGACGGCGCGCAAGAGTGCGCGCGTCTCTTTTATCTGCGGTTTAATAGTTTGACCTATACTAGTAATATACGTTGTACTAAATTGTAGCTTATTGTAATAAAAGATTAATTGTTACAAATAAATTTTTTGGACCTGCACATTACGAGGTATACCTAAAGACGTACTAAAAAGTCAAGTACGTAACAATAATGTCGCAATTTTTAATTAATAAACTATTATAAAATTATTAAGGAGAACACATTCTTGTTGTGAAGTTGTAATTATTCAGAACAGACGGTCTGTGGTAATTTAAATACTAATTAAATGTATTAATTAGAAAGAAGAAGAAGATTAAAGAGATCCAGGTTCGAATCTCGGTAGCGCAATAACAATATTTATTCTATAAAATTGATTTTATATGTATATCTATCTAATTAATACATTTAATTAGTATTTATTATAAATTTGTATTATTTAGAAACATAATTTGCGTAGACCTTTTGTTCTCCAAATTTTTAAATTAACTATAAAAAAACTACAAAGTCAACTCTGAAATTAATGTAAAGGTTTTTTAAATATATACGTCCTGTGACGTCACTAAATCGCACAAAGGACAATTTATCTACCGCACAGTACGTAGAGATTTTTTTTCTTATTATTTCGTTGGCCTCCAGCCTCCAGCAATGCAGATAACGAGGATGTGCACAGTTCCAAGAAAGTTCCCCGCGTTTCAAGAAGCGAATCCCGTGGCGTCAACAATACGAGCTCCGAGCACGGGATCACGTGCCGCCTCGGCTCGGAGAGAGTATTAAGCAGAGATCCATTGTATATTATCTCTGCTTCCAGCCTCCGAATGAAGTCGGCCTGTGTGGTCTACGGTTATTTCGCGATAACGAACACGCATTAGAATTAGGTTGAAGCTGTGTTGCGTCGTACAACATCTCAACAAACATGAATTAATAACACCATGCCACACGCCATCTCTTCGGCTTACGGAGATGTGGACATGGCCACATGTCTCTTCCACGTGAGACTTAAGAGCTTTGCCCTCATTCATAATTTGTTATAAATACACGTACGTACTACGAATGATGTCAAGATACCTTGTCATGGAGACGTACGTCTATTTTTTTTAAATAAACCTTTTTAGTGAATCGTGTATGGTGTACTTTTTTTTAACCGGTCTTTTTAATGAGTTAATTATAAATCTATCACTGACACAAATTCTTAAAATATTGTTCGGGATGAATGGCAATTTAAATTTTATATTTCAAATCTTGTCATCGGTAAAATTGTAAAGTTACAAAAATAGAATTTATTAAATTAAAATATATTTCGGGAGACTTTTTACAGATTTTTTTTAAAAATATTCCGTATTGAATATTTTAAAATTGACGTCATTGAATTCGTTTATCTAAAATGTCGTAAAAATGTAAATAATACACTTAACTTAATTTACATGGTTTTAAAAAATATCATACAAAATACATACAGCTACCATACAAAAATCATTTTTCTTTATATCCCTCTTCAAGTAAAATATTCACGCGTCTTTTAATCGCAATATAAATGTATCTTTGTGATTTCGGTGCACTTTCAGGCAGGCTGCTTTTATCTTACAAAAAGTCACATTTAAAAATAACCTGTGAACGTTTCAATTTCCCCACTATTTTCAAACTAGTTCTTTACATATAAAAATAGAAACAGCTTCTTAATAATTCAATATTTTTGGTCCCCACTAGCCCAAATATTGAATCATCCGTCGATACAAAACTTTATTCAATTAAATATTTTCATTAGACAAATAACAACTGAGACAGATTAAAAATATTCTGAGACATCTTACTCTTGAGACAGCCCGCATTTGTGGTATCACGTGTGGACTATTGTAACAGCGTCTATGCTGGCCTGCCAATATTTCAGCTGGATAGATTATATCCACTATAAAAGGGGTATCACAGATCATTTAACATCCCTTTTACATGAGCTACATTGGCTCCGTTTCCCTGAAAGAGTTGAATTTAAATTGTGCTGGTTGATGTATAAGGCGATACATATCTTAGACAATTTGAACGGTAGACTTCAAACTTTTAGATCAGCCTCTACTTCAGCCGCAGGAAGGGTTGTATAACCGACCGGCATTTGCGGTGGCAGGCTCAAAAACGTGGAACTCTTTACCCTCCGTCATAAGGAACAATGAATGCATCAGAGACTTTGTTTAAGAAAAGACTAAAATCACATATTTTCAAAAAATCATTTCCATAATTTCAAATAACAATTTTTAATTTTAAAAATAAAAATATTGTAGGACTATAAACAGTTTTTTTTGCGAAAATAGTGATCTAAAAATTATCCAATATTATTAGTATTAAATAACCAGGGCATTACATCTCAAACTCATATTTACACACGTGTGTATATATCATTACACTTTTATGCATATACATTATTTCTGAATCACATTTACAGCTGATTCGCTATTATTATAAATGGTTCACATCAGTGTCTACCGTTGCAAGTCATTAAATTTTGCTTATTTTTTTCTGTTATATTGAATATTTGCACTGACAAAAAATTTTAATCTATTTTTACAAATACTAACTTCGATGTTTATATAATGTAAATTACATATAAATTCTCACCATAACCATATTTAATGTAACATTAAAAAAACGGTACAATATTAAACCTCTGCTCCTTTTCATCCCCCCTCCCCAAACTAATAACACAGTTCAATCACAGTTTAAAAGATAATCCGTTATAACTTGCATTTTTTAATATAAATTCTTTTATTCTGTGGCCATTAGAGAATTTTATAACATATTTATTTTTAAAGTTAAAAATGTTTTGGACTTGCCGAGTATCAACTCTGATGCATCGCACATACTTAACTAATGTTTTGTCATCTGAACTATTCCACTAATAGGATTTTGTGCCTACTTGTCATATAAGTATATAATGCTGAATTTTTTGTGAATCGGATTTTATTTACTTTATTATTAAAATATTTCTTAACATCGCATTTGAATACTAATATATAATTTTATTTTAAAATATTTACCCCTGGTGAACTTTTCAACAAGCTAACATTAATAAAGAACTTCAGATATTCTCATGTTTTGGTTGATTCCTCGACAATATTGTGATTAGCACCCCCGGTTTGATTTTTCGCCAGTGAGATTATCACCTTTTTTTTGATCTAGAGAAACACATACTATGCGAGGGTGGCACTAGTTTCATACACGGTAGCATATATTTGTCTGAGACATTTACTCTGTTGGCTGTCGTAGTAAATAAATCAGTGCAAGAATGCTTAAATACAATCCTCTCGTCTTTGGTCAAACAAGTAGCCACAGACAACATTGCTCCTTTGTGTGGGGAGCGACATGCGAAGAGTTTAATATATCTAAATTGTCCATCTCTCACGAAACGAGTGGTCAGGACTACCTCAAATGACTTTCAACTGTTATTAGTCCCCAGAAGGTCGGTAAGAAATATTTCCACAGGTTTCAAAATGTCTTTGGGAACTCACCGATTATGGTCAAATGAAATGTACCATCTTTGTGAACCATTTAAGACCCAAAATAAAATTAACTTTTAATGCCATAAATAATTATTGGCATAAAAGGCTGGTTTGAATTTTTTTTCTTTACATAATTTAAACAGGTATGTTGTTAGTTTTCTTGTATACAGGATTAAACAGCATTAAAAAATATATTTATTAATAAAACTAGAATAGATCTGCTGAATAATAGTGAAGTATACACGATTAATTGTAAGAACTGTCAATTATTATACAAATTAATAAACATTAGACAAACTGCAAGGAACGTATACACACGAATAAAAGAACACCTTAAGAGAATAAAGAACTTCAGCATAAACTCAGAGATGGCAGACCATGCAAGATCAGAGGGTCATCGTTTCGCCCATGATAACGTAAAAGTACTACATATATGCAAAAAGGGGAGAAAATTAGACATTCTAGAAAGTATAGAGATTAATATTAACAATAAAAATGTACTTAACATACAAACACCTCCTATTACATCTCCTCCTCTGTCCATATTAGCCCCGCCCACAACCACTTTCATTTTTCACCGAAACCCTCCTCTCCCTAACACCGCTCACATATCACATACCCCCCCCCCCCCTATAGCAAATA
This sequence comes from Eubasilissa splendida, assembly GCA_031772225.1. Taxonomy (NCBI): domain Eukaryota; kingdom Metazoa; phylum Arthropoda; class Insecta; order Trichoptera; family Phryganeidae; genus Eubasilissa; species Eubasilissa splendida. Next base: position 28,701,125 of record CM062851.1, on the reverse strand, counting down.
GTCGATAGTCTATCTTCTAGTTTTAAGATTTAGTTTATTACTGGAGATGACGCAGTGAGCGACGAAAACGTTTTAATTTTTTAATTAAAGTGTAGTGTGAAGTAAACAACGTTGTATTTTATTTTAATAATTTATTTTTTTTTCAAAAAGTAAAAATTTTGGTAAAGTAAATTATCAAAATAAAATTAAGGCTTGCTAATTGTTATGTGATTAATTTTCTAAATGCAATTAATTTTAATATTTAGTGTCTTCGTAAGGATTATAATCATCACCATTATTTTCGGGTCTAGAGTCCAAACTCTACACAAGGCGTATCCATCACCCGCCGTCTAGCAGTCTTTGTTGAAGTTTTTCCCGGGCGATACTTATTGGTAGTCGTTCCTCTGGTATTCACAAGGCGTGTCCAAGCAACTTTAATTGAGTATGTATGTAAAAATATAGACTTTGTGCGGAGAGCCGGTGCGAGAGAGTGCGGTATTTCGAGAAAAATAATAAAGTTGATCGACTTACATGAAATATATACCTGCCGTATTTCTAGCAACTATCTGCTACTGTTCCACTTACAAAAATAAGCTATTCGCTGTATGCTAAGTCACTAAATTGTATAAATGACCTACGATTATGCGATGCTAAATATTGTGCGTTTTTCTACAAGGGTGTTTTTTTTTTATCACAGGCATAATACTATTACGATCCGTTATTTTGAACACGCTATGCATCCAATAGTGGTCGGTAGGTTCGCCGTGCACCGAATATTATTTACGTTTGTTACTATTGAAAAGGTATTTTATTACCTTCATTAATTGCGTTTATTAGTATCACGCAGCGCTCATATAAGGCCGAGTATTAAATCATCAACCACTGAACACTGCACCGCTGCTGGTAAAATCCTGCAACGTCAAGCCGAAGCCCGTTTCATATAGATTCCATGGGTTACGTATGACTTCGTTACCGAGGAAGTTCTCGTTCGTAGTAAATCATTTTTGCTTGTCTTGCAATGATTATTGGTGGGTTCTTATTTTGATTACTTTCTATCTATGTATGCTCACGCTTCGATAACTCTCTAACACATCATCTGCGGTGGTGGGTCAGATTTGACCCGGGTGTTTATAAAAATACGAATTACGCTACAAATATTCGTTTAATGCTGTTTTTCTTGTAGCTAATCTTTTATTAAATGTTTCCAAATAATTTGAGATGCAAATAAATGTTATCGGACGAGATTCAAATGAGTTATTGATAAAAATGTGAGAAAACGCTCAAAAATCAGTCGCTTTTACGGGATTGAATCTCAGTGCTTACACCGAAATATATATTGTCAACATTTTGAGCGGGTAGATAAAGGATACTAGGTATGCGTCCATGTATTTGTTTTACTTATTTTCGTCTGGCGGCCCCTAGACAATGCCATTAATATAACTATTTGAGGAGCGTTGCGCCTACATGTAAGTTTTATGACACTACCTGTTCTAGTTCCGACGAGAAGATTACATGCTCAGTGGATATTTGTATTTTGGCTGTGTAGGGCATCTGTTGATGCGTGAGAATATGTACATTATTCGTAATATTTTTTAATTTTTAACTATAATTTTTTAGCAGAAACATTACGTCACATCATGCCATTTCAATGAATCATATTTAAAATGAAATATCTATAAAAAATCTCCCACAAAACGGTTGAAAAACTGAAAAATTGAGGTGGGTCCAAAATGATCCACCACCGCCGGACGTATTTGGTTTTGACCCACCGGCTAGGAAGTGTTAAGAACTTAGATACCTACCGAAGAGTAAGTTCTTTTTTCATTTCCTCAGTTCTACTAACTTTTTACACTTTTATTGATAAGTGTGATAAATCTGATTACTGTCTAATTATTTGGGTCCCAATTCCATTTAAGTGAAACTCAGTCTTTCCAGGTAACGATATTATACGTTTATTTAAACACGTTATACAATAATATAAATTATACATTCAGAGATAGACTAGTTATTCAGAAGAAGCTGTGATGGAAGAGAGCCGTTCCCCCAGAAACGGCCTCTTATAAGGTTCATCCCCCACCACTCATCTACTCACTTTCATGACACACACATACATTTACAAAGTGACAGTTCTCACAATAGGTTCTTAATTGTATTACTCTATATCTTCAACTACCATTTTGTTAACTTTTTAAGAACTTAGATACCTAATGTAGAGTATGTTAATCACTTTTTTCTACTAATATCTTATTTCAGGTTGTGTGGTGTTCTATTCTCTATTTAGTATATTTCTGTATCTTGGTAGGTATTATTGATAAATAAACTCTGTCTTCCTTACAACAATTATAGTTTATTACTTATTAATAAATATTTACAATTGGAAGTCGCGTAGATAAGAGAGCGCTTCCTAAAGGCGCGGCGACTTATAAAAGCTCTCCCCACACACTCACACTCCAACACTCATGGCGGACACACACAAACAATTACACACAGGTGACAGATCTTACAATAAATATCATATTTTTGTATTAACATAATACTCAACAATAATTTTCAGCCATAACTATTATACGGATTTTTATGTAATCGCAGAGCCACTCCGATACAGGTCGTATCCTCCCAAGTTACCTGGTGTGGAAGTATATAGTTTCCACATAAATTTTTCCATTTTTGATTTTTATGTCATTTTTTATTTTCAGTACATATTTAAATTATAAATTATAAAACGCATCATAAAAATTCTTCAAAAAGCTTGGGTTATTTCGGATCTCGCGTCAAGGCAGTATGCATCTGGCAACAATCACCTCAGTCTCATTCTTTCACATAAGTATCTAAAATACATAGGCATGAACTAACGCGAATACCTTGTTTTAATATTTTCAATTTAGTGTCACTATGGTACCACTTACGCAATCAAATAGCTCCGCGACTTTTTTTAAATATATGACTCGATTGGAACGAAAATTTAAACGCTAAAATATGTCTTGTTTGTTGCATAAATGTGTCATAAACTTGTATTTATTTTTCCACTAAGAATGCTCCTCGTCCCACAACTAATGTTCCAAACCTCCTCTCCTATATATACACGTTATTTCATGTCTATTCATTTACTCGTCTGTCTACAAATGTCTAAAAAAACAACAGATTTTTTTCAGTACTATTGATTACATTTCCCATGTTTATTCAAATGTTCTCTTCAACTTCACGTTTTGAGTAATGTTTTAAATATTATCATATAATCTAAGGGTGGAGATTTGAACAACTTTAATAAATATTACATTATTTTAGTCTATTATGTTTTTCTACGTAAGCTATGAGTAATAACAATAAAACAAGAATATTTAAATATTTAACTAATTTAACTGAACTGATTGTATACTATGTTCCTGCGCGGAGTACCAGGTCGTCGGTGCTTTTCCATGTAAATTCATCATTTACTAATTTTTATAAGATTGCACCCACACAAAGACTTCACAGGCTTGGGAGCGATTTTAGTCTTGTAGATATATTCCGATATTCTATGTTTAAATATAATAGTGATGTTTTTGATGCTGTTCTCAGTCAAAGATACAACTGATTTTAATACTCAGCCATTCTGTGTCAAACTTAAAATTTATTATTTTTTCTATCTTGAACCTTTATTTTTTATAGTTTGTTTTGCTTATTTTTTGATTATTTTTTAATTTATATTTTTGCTATTGTATTTTTATATATATATTCTATGCTACTCGTGTAGCTGCTCGTGTGTTTTTTATTATATTTTATACCAAACCTATTTTGTAAAAGCCCATAAGGGCGTTAATAAATTAATAAATATATATGCAATGTAGCGTTGCCCTTTTTTTGCGGGTGTAGGTGCGTATAATATATGAACCTTGCATTTTACATCACTGTATCGTAACAAAGTAAGAAATCTGTTTTCAAAATTAGCAAAGTTAAAATACACTGTATAATACTGAGCGTGTTTAGTGTTTTTGGTACGCCGCGAGTGTCCTACCGAAGTTTTATCAGTAAAGAGCATAATACCAAACCAAGATTGGAACCCGTGATCAAGATTGGCAAATATGCAACTGGCCATATTGTATTATTTTCTACGCCCGTCCTGCCCGTGTTTTACCGTCAAATTACCACAAATTGTCCAGCTGCGCGTGTCACGGAATAAAGTGAAAACTTTGTCAATCGCTAATTATTATTATTTTGTCTATGCTCGGTGTGCCACAGGTGTTTGGCCATGAGGATTAAGTGTGCAACTATAGTAAACTAACTAACTAACTTAACATCATGTCGTTTTTCCGCAGGAGTACGCAGAGAATAGAACGCCACACTATTTCATCCGCTTTCGTACACATTCTCATGCACGCTCTTCGGTTGTTGAAGCTTTTAACTGTGCCGACCTTCAATATTTGGTTTATCCGGTCACGCCGGACATCCCGCAAACACTATATGTTTCTGATGGCTTCAACACTATAGTCCGACCAACGTAAATTGGCGAGCGGTGACTTTACGAACTAACATTCCATCAGGTAAGGTAATAAGGTTCTGTACGAGTACAGTGACGACCCTCCGCCGTTCGCCATTTTACGTTAGTCGGTATATAGTCTTATATACAATATATTATTTACCATCGCCTCCTCGCTTATATGTTCCACACGACCAATGTTTTAGTATAAAAAAGATTGAAAATCACTGAAACAGAGAATGAAATAATAATATCTTAGAAATTTAATTCAATATCTCTTTCTCTCAAGTACACGTGTCATCTCGCACGTGCTCGCCTTATATCCGCATTATATAACATTTTATATCCCGAGTAACGCGTAACGTTGCCTAGTGGTCCAGGGTCCAGGCTTCAGGGGTGTGTCATGACAAGGCTCGCTTGTGACTGCAGCAATTAGACTCCCAGCGGGCCTGCTGAGCCGCGGATGCTGCGAGGAGATGCGCAGATTGCGCCAGAACACGCCACGACATAGCACGTGGTGCCCTCGCATGCTCTTTAATATATTTTTCAATTTCATCTCATGCGTAACTGCAACGGTTGATCTGTGTTTTATGCGATCTCCAGATACCAATTAGGTTGCTCTCGGCAGAGCGAAGTGTGGAGGTCAAGAGATCGAGCCTTACCTAATAGTAAATAATCTAAAATAATGGTAATAAAATTGCATAATTTATTTCGCTTTACGATCTGTGTGAACTGTAGGGGTGATTAATTCATTTGAAAACTGTCTTAAACCAAACGATTCCGTGCACACAAATTTGGTGACGAGAACTCGGAACGACTGCATACATGGACAATGCATAGGGACATAAAATAATAAAATATTCATACTTTTAAAATTAGCAATATTAACTTTGTGGTTAAAATTCATATTTATTTATCGTTTAGTCAATATTCCTCTGTCAACATCCAATCTCAATATTGAATTGAATACAATTAAAAAATAGCAGTTAATAACGGGTATAATACAGGTTTGATAGACACTATTTTAAAAAATAAATTAAAAGCAAATAATAATCATTTTTTATATAAATCACAGATAAAACATAATGATAATAATGATTATTAAACACGAAACATTAGACCGGCATTTTATACAAATAATAGTATAGGAAATTTACTCATAAATTCTAAAGACAAAGATGATAAATTTAACAATTCTGGTGTCTATAAACATAGTTGCAAGGATTGTGCTGCATTGTATATTAGTAAAACAGGTAGAAATTTTAATATAAGAGTAAGGGAGCATTTGAGATGTTTGAACAATAGTGGGTTTTCAGAATTTGCTAATCATTTGATAGAAAATGGTCATTGTTTTGATAAAAAATTGAGATTGTCAATTTTGCATATAAACGGTGTTGGTCACAAATTAAATAATTTGGAATCGTTGGAGATAAATAAAGCGTGTAAAACTATTCAAAAAATTATAAACAACCAACTAAATTTAACTACGAGTCCCATTCTAAAATTTTTTCCTAAAAATTATTCGAGTAAATTAATAGTAAAGTAACAATTTGAGTTAGGTACTAAATTTTTTTTTTAAATATTTTTTTTTTTTTTTAATTAAACAATAATATATGTTTTTAGTTAGTTATAACATCCTGAAGAAGAAAATGGTATTTTTCGAAACCGGTAGATGTATTTAAACTCAATTAAGTGGTTAATAAAACAAAGACAATAAAAAAATATATAAATAGAATATTTCGTACATTAATATAAGTCACCCCACGATGGCTAATCATTGTTTTAAGATAGGTTACATTAAGTTAGAATAGTGTTATTTAATACAAAGTTACCGTAGCAGAGTACAGTTATCTATATATGCACCTGTCGTGTGTGCAGTTTCCATGTGTGCATTAGTCTAGTGTGCTGATGTTCTCAACAATTTTCGCTTATGTGAATCGCAATTTGCCCAAGTCGCTCTCCTACCGTGGACTCAAAGTTACACTGATGTTAATTACATATTATATGAAATAAAATGTTGACATAAAAGTCTGAAAATTGAAATACATAATTGAATGATCTATAAAAATAAAAAATACGCAAAATACTACATTGATAATATTATTTTCATAGTACAAGCGTTTAGCTTAGTTTAAAAATAGTAAGAATATTGATGTGACATGTATTCCGCGTAAGCATCAAGCGTGAAGAAGACGCTTTCCGTGCAGAAGCTCGGATAGAAGATCCTCCGGAGAACTGCTGAGTAGCTTCATCATTATTACTTTATTATTTTTTTTATTTTTTTTACGTTTTGAAATCTGCTGGCAGTGGTGCGTGGAGGGTGAGTCTCTTATATGTTTTTTCTTTTGTGCCGTCTCGTTTCCCGGAAGATAGTGTCTCTTCACTTCCCCTCTGCTCCCCGGCCTTGTTAATTGTATTATTTTATATTATTTTATCTTATGTATTATAAATATTTATTTATTTACTAATAAAGTGAGTCAACCGGAGACAATATGGGCCAATCTTGGTTTGGCGGCTATGCGGTATCGCCCTGTCAACAGCTGCTTAGTAGCATTAAAAAATGTCAACCAGGCGGCGAATGAGTAGGACTGAGATAGAGCTTATTGCATCGGTCCTCGGTAAGCAGTGGGTCCGCCCTCATTGCTTCAAATTACAAATTGTCTATCAATAGAGTGTTATTATAAACTTTGATCTATTAAAATAGTTTGTTCTCAGCACCTACAGTAATCAATGAATAGTTCTTGAATCAGCAAATCTTGGTCAGTAAGTTACCAAAACAAATTGTGAGAAATATTTGATTTGACTATAATAGAACCTTTATCGCCCTTTACTTTTAATAGTGTATTTAATTAACCAAAAATAGTTATTATAAATCTAACCGTAAACCTGTATCGATTACCGCTGACTCCTATTATAATAGCCGCCCTCACATCAGCGCTGCGATCAATCTCTGTAAATATTCTCGCGTACTCCGCCTACGCCTACGGAGAACATCTACAGAATGTCCACAAGTCATAAAAATAATAATAAGATTAGATAATTTTTATATATAATTTAAATTTCACCTCAAGGGCGCTTTACACATGAACTGTACATAGTTCTATACTCTAAAGTAAAGTCTAAATAAAGCATCTGATGCACTGTTTCTTATGACGGAAGGCAAAGTTTTGAACGCTTTTGTGCCTACTGTACTTTGATATCTGGCAACGGCTGGTCGTTCTACAACCCTTTCTGCAGCTGTAGTGGAGGCTGAGCTGAGAGTTTGACGCCTGCTATTCAAATTGACCGGTACACAAAGCTCTTGAAGACACAAAGTTATGTTATGTGTTGCCTTATGCATCAACCGGCAGAATTTTAATTCAACTTTTTCAGGGAAACGGGGCCAGTGTAGCTCACGCAAAAGCCATGCTATTTAATGAATGTTCTTTCTTGTGACAACATTAAAAAACACGTAACTTTTATGACAAGTCAAATTAGTTGAGATAATATTGCAGCCACAGATCACAGATGTGAGTACAATCTCTTGGAGTTTTAAGATACATCGATTAACGAATTATTTAAGAAAAATTATGTTGTATTTATTCTTTGAGATTTATCAATTAAAAAATATTAATAATACGTTGCTCAGCATGCCCTGGTTATCCCATCCTGGAGAGAGCTTTGATCAGAAGAGTTGCCACTGTGAGAGGATTTCCTCCAATCTTTATCCATCATTTTATTCAGTATTAATTTAACTTAAAGGAAATAAAGTGAGAAATAAAGACTGGATAAGATATTTCATGAGTAAAAGGTACGTACATGGTTTATTAACAAATGGTTACAAAAATTATACACGATTTTAAATTTGCTGTTACGAGGCGAATACCTATGTAGCAGGGAGACTTATGATCTTTATGGGTGCCATGGAAGAATATCAAAAATTATATATAACTATATATGTATTAGGATATGACGGATTCTATTGACTTGAACTCGAGTAGTTTTTATCAAATTTCGATATCTCGACAAAATTCATTCTGATCTGATCCACCATCAAAAAATATATATTTCATAACTCTGTTAATACACAGACGAAATATTTATCCATCTTACTGATGTAACCAACAAATTTATATGAAGTACTGTTATTTAATTAAACCTTTTCAAATAAAATGTAATTTAAACCGTAAATACAGTAAAACATAGTTACGCAGACGCGGATGAATGAAGATTGATAGACAACATCCATCGATATTAAATTATTCCATAAATATTGATTACTTATGTAATAAATGACACGACTTTAGTGCCGGCTGTAGATTCATCGTCTAGCCGTTTACTTCAGTAGTTAGTACTAAATAGCTGGTAGCTGTTGGGCTGCGCCGCTCTTTGTTGGGCCGCGGCGCCTGGCGCTCCGCCCCCTCACCTCGCTACAGGGTGTCGTAGAAGTCTCTTCCCATTCACACATCGAACGACGAATAATTAATTGACTCCGCCCTGAAACAGACGTACCCGCAAAATTCTGGAATAAAAAAAACCATTCCAACACTAGCTGCAACGAGTAGGCATAAACTAACGTTACGTTGTTACCAACGGTGCTACGTATACGTATGAATACTAGATAAATAAATAGACATGAACTAACGCAAATTCCTTGTCCCAAAATTTTCGCTTTTGTGGCACCCACGTGACCACTTTAATGTCGCTCGCGCAATCAAAAAAAACATCGCGACTTTTTTTTTAAATATGACTCGATTGGAACGAAAATTTAAACGCTGACAATATAATATGCGTTAATATAAATGTGCCATAATCTATCGGATTTATATTTCGTTGGATATATGTATGTAGAATGCCCCTCACCCGGAAAATAATGTCTCACCCCTTCTAAGTGTGTATTATTGAATTAATTTAATTTCTAGATAAGAGATCACCATGCAAACCACGAAACTACAGGGTGAATATTATGTTCCAGGCCGATTTTGTTTAGCCGCCATTTTGGTTTGGCAGATATTTGTCAATTTGCATTTGAAAACCATAGAGAGTCGTTGATTACAATTTATTTTTATTTAAGTTATTAAAACATTTTATCTAAATAATTAAATCATCATGAGCGACGAAACTCATTTCGACTTGGTGGGTTTTGTTAATAAACATAAACAAAAAAACCGTTATTGGGGCACTGAAAATCTTTAATTGACACACCAATTTCCTTTACACCCACGCAGAATTACTTTGGTATCATTGGACTTTATTTATTTCAGGATGCAAGTGGAATGCTGTATCCATTAATGGTGATCTCTATCGTCATATGTTGGAAATTTTCTCCGTGACCGAATTATGTCGATTGGGCTTACAACACGTGTGGTTTCAACAGGACGATGCCACCTCACATACAACCTGAACTACGCTTGCATATTATCTGTAGGGGTCCTGAAAAGGAAATATCTACGCCAATAATACAATAACAATTAAATAATGTACCATAATAAAAAGACGTTTAGTCCGTTAAAATATGTCATCACATACAATTTTCGGTTCAGATAATCCCTATCGAAAGAATAGATTACAGTTACAAAAAATTGCTCGATAACTTCAGCAAATTGACAAACAATGATGCCCCTAATATTACACAACTTCAATAAATAAATGTTTAGTTCAGAGAGGGATAGATAACTGAAAAACACATTAGGTACACATTAAGGTTGCTTCAAAATTGTAGCAATCTTGTACAAGACAATAGAAACAATGAACTAAAATAAATGATTACTATTTTACAAATGTTTTACATTGCCACAAAGATATTTTGCAACGAAAAATAAATATTTTCTCGTGATTCACGATTTGTGAAACACCCTGCAGGTGCTACCACATAACATAAATTTACTTCAATACTAAAATTACATCGTTCCAGGTTCTTCTTTAATGTTACCCAGACAATACGTTTCTATACAGTGTGTATTTTTTTATTTCAAAGTTATTAAGTCTTCGAAGATTAACGCTTCAATCATTATAATGTAATCATACTAAAATGTGCTTACATTTATTTACGAAGCTAATTCCGTACGACAACATAATAGAATTGAGCATCTGATTTATTTATTTTCTGCTCAAACAACCTACTGACTTATTTGATAGCAATAGACATCAATGAAAAAAAAAATTCTTCGAAATTGTTTAAATAATTATTTTAATTCAATGCATACATGTAAATATAGTAATATACAGGTACGTAGCTATTAATTTGATTTAGCAAAATATTATATAATTCACTTATCGTCGTAATAACTGATCGGATATCTTTTCGGTCAAGAATAATGATATAGTATGATATAAACGGGTTATATTAAATTTAAATAATCTATCAGTAATTATTAATACAGTTATATCTTTAAAATTCTCCGAAAAAAATGTAATAGATACATTCTAAATTTACCTGTTTACTTTACCAAGTATTTTAAGACTAAATTGGCAACACTTAATGTTATAAAATTGGTATTATTATATTTGTTCTATGTAGGCTTGACTATTTAAAAAAAATGTTTTTTCGCTCTCAACTTATGTTGAAAAAAAACACGATAATTTGATTAATTAAAACTGAACAGAAAACAAAACTAATATTATCACAGATGGTGAAAGTTTTGAAGGAAGTGAGTGAAATTACATATTTGAGAATCACAATTCACATTCTAGATTCAACTTTTCGCAAAATACAAGACACTTGATTAAAAGATTGCTAAAAAATCTTACTTCTGGGAAGGATTAGAAGAATTATTAGATTTGTAAAATAGTACACAAGTACTTCTTATAAACTACTACAATGGCATTTTATTTTTTGGCTAATGAAGAAAAAATGCAACATACTGAAAAATAGTGTTTTAAGAATAATATTGAGAAAAGATCTCATCAGTACAGTGCTGAAAGACCTTAATATGATATTTCAATATTAGGAGAACACATTCTTATTGTGAAGTTGTAATTATTCAGAACAGACGGTGTGTGATATTTTAAATATGAATTAAATATATTAATTAGAAAGATATACATACAAAATCAATTTTATCGAAAAATATCGTTGTTGCGCCACCGGGATTCGAACCTGGATCTCTTTCCGAACCGGAGAAGGTGCATTATCCACCTAAAGGTTATCAATGTGTTCTCCTAATAATAAAGTTGTATCAATGTGTACAAATTTTAATAAAAATAAATTGATAATTCTGGCGTTTGCTATCAGATCACTCAAAGGTATTTGAGATTCCGTAAAAATAAGGTAACGATTAAATGTATTAATATTAAAAAGGAACATATAGGTTCGAAAATTTGTCGCTGTAGCATAGTTGTATGCACCTTCCCCGGTTTGGAAAGAGATCCAGGTTCGAATCTCGGCGGTGCAACAACAATATTTTTCGATAAAATTGATTTTATATGTATATCTTTCTAATTAATATATTTAATTCATATTTCAATGTTATGGTGTTTATTTTTTAAATTTTCACAAAATAAATAATAAAATTGAAATCATCATCGTACAAAAATAAAAAATAAAATTGCCATCCAGGAAGAAGAAGCATGATAACATATAATAGTTGCTCATGTATATATGCACTAAATTATATGAAATAGATAATATAAACATCGAATAAATGAAATCAATCATAATGATTTTTGTAAGCTTGTAATTTGTCAAGTCACGTCAGTCGGTCTTTGGCCATGAAATGAGGTTGACGTTCGGCGTATTACCGCCGGAATGGCGAGCGACTGCCGATTGGCTAGTTGTAGCGTTATTTTGATAATAAACTCTTGAAAAACAGGTTCTACGGAAAAACTGGCCGCGGTTATCGTATCCGCCCGCAGGACCTACCAACGAGCAATTGCTGCCTGCTGGTCTATTATTTGATGTAAGGAAAGTTGGCTGACGCTCAGGTGACAGTGTTGACTGCAGGTCGGGCAGGGTCAGGAGGGAACAGGTAACATTCGTAAAATTCGTTATTTTCTCGACTAAAAAAATCCTTCACAGTACAAATAAATTGTTACACTCAAAGGGATTGATGTTCGATAATAATTTGATTATATGTTCAAGAAAGACTTTAAATATGTTCATATTACGCTACATAATTACCCAGTGCAGTTATAAATTAACATATCTAAATTTTCTTTTTAAATTGTAAATAATTCGCGAAACAACATGAAAATAAATAATTGAGGCAATAATAAAAAAATCTTTATCCAAACACGTATTGTATATCTAATTAAATGTCGAGGATGTTGAGAAAGAGTAATCCGCCCAGAGACCTGTGTTTGGAATGTACTCTATCCCTCAAAAGTATCTGGGAACCAAAATATCTGACATAAATGAGATATTCTTTGAACCTATAATGTTAAAAAATGAGAACACTGCCTTTTTTGCTTTAAATATCCTGTTCGAATCCAAGCTACTGTCAAGAAAGACCGAATTCCGTATTTACATACAATGTGACCATTAAGCCAACAGTGCGATATGGATGTGAACCTGAAGCCTCGCGGTGAGGCAATTAAAGGCTATCCAAGTACTCGAAAATAAAATATAATATAAAGATAATCTTACGCTGAACGTATCGAGGCCTTCCAACAATATAATATACCAATATTGAATTCGAGAAGGCTAAGTATGAGCAAGACATGTTTTTATATGTGACGACTCCAGAGCACTCTGTAAGATCTATGAGGAAACGCCAACGGAAACTCGATCCCTAGGACGCGTAAGAATGATATGGGCAGACTATCCAGAGAAGGTTACAAATTCACTGTTAGGAGATCACAATTCAATACAAAAAGGCCTGGAGGAAGGTTATAAGGTCAGCCATGAACCCGAAATGCCCTTAGAGCCAATTATAATGGCCCTTGTCCACGGAATGCTACATGATGAGATAAATCTCTGTACCAAGTACACGCGTTTAGGTATCTGGAGGAGTAAATACGGAGATTAGCGTAATATTTCAATTGAAATTGGTAGGAGACAAAAACTTTACCGTAGTATACGTCGTTCGATTTGACAAGTGCATACAAACGATACCTACATCTATATATTTCGAATAGTTAGACCAACAAACATTTATTCCGTTCAATCTCCCGCTGGGGAAATTCAAATTCACCTAACTGACGAACGGAATATCAACCTGACTAAAATTTGGCATTTGATATACAACAAACGTGAAGTGAGACGTGAAACGGCGAATCTCTGAGACTTGACATGTACATGGTAAATTGCAAAAGCCGAGAGTTTACGTCTCGGAGATTGTTTCGGGTCAAAAATCTCATTTGTGGACACGGTCTTTATTGTAATAAAATATTTAAACGTATTGATAAATATAAAAATTAATATCCGGAGACATTTTGTTTCATTTATTATAACTTTCACATTTGAACCTACTGGCTGGATATAAATCATATTATGCATATGCATGAAAATCGTTTCGCTTGCGCGTTCCACGCTGAAAAATATTAATTAATAATATTTTGGAATAATCCTTTTCAATGTATAAACTATTCAAAATAAGTTGTCGATAATATTTTTGAACGATGTTTTTTATATATGTAATTCAAAGTATAAAATAAACTAGTTAGTCAGTTAGTGGTTTAAGTGTGCAATTACATATTTATTATTCTTCTTCTTCTTCTAGTGCGTGTCCAGTTATCAAACGTTAGCGATACTGTTGACGATTATTAGTTTGTTTGCTGCAACTCGAAATTCTTAAATACGAAATACCCGGTTCTAAAACTAAACTCTCGACAGCCATAACTCTCCCGGTACCGACACCAGGCGACATGCCACAGTAACATTAACCGACAACAATCGAGAGGACCGACTTGTGAGCGTCACTCTACAACAGACTATACCCCCTCATAAATTTCTACGGTTTACTATCCCTAAAAAACAAATTACTCTTATACAAAGCAATCATTCGTCCTATACTCACATACGTGAGCCCCATCTGGGGTTCAAGTAACACAACATACCTTTTTCCCCCAAAAGTCCCAGTTTTTGCTAATCCGTGTCTCAGATAGACTATTTTATCTACTCTTTCCAATCTTATTCTATGTATGACATCATCTGTTAATAAATCGTTTTGAAATCTGTTTTTACACCGTGAAAATTCTAATTTCATTAAAGTGATTTAGAAATACACTGCAATATCGATTTGCTCGGACCAATAAGACACATCGATAGCTTATAGTTTGTTGGAAAAGCGATCGATTACCTTAATTCGCTTATAAGAAACTGTATCGGCATTGCACAGCCGTCTAATTATCCACAACCTTTGCTCTGGTATATCGATGCATCGGAACAGTGTCGCCATCTGCAGCTGCTTGAAAAATCTTTTAATCGATTCATTGGCCTTTTAATGGCCTTTGATTAAGTGTTTCAGACAGTAGCCAAGTTTTCAATTAAATCACCTGTAATTATTTTAATGATAGCTTTTATCTAAACTATTTATAAACCTGGTACACACCATTAAAATTACTAAACTAATTCTTAATAATATTCTCACAGGTTACTGCCTCTGCCGGTTATGTACACTATATTTAAATTTCATTTGTAATAAAAAGAAAATAGATATAAGATAATATAGTATATAATGATTTTTATTTTTTTAATAAAACAACTTGTTTTTTGATTCTACTGGTTTAATTTACACGAGACACGTTTCGCTTTGTGAGGGCATTATCAACCTCTAAACATGTGATTATGGAGTTATGTAAACATATCTCAGAAACAGTAAATATCATTTACATTATTATTACAACATTAATACATAATTTTAAGTAGATTTCGATAGAAAACCTATCACATAGGGTATTATGAAGTAACTTTCGTAAAATTTGCAATGCACTTTCTTCGGCCAGGACCAGGAGATCTCATTAGTTTAAATATAGATATACATTAGTTATAAATGGAATTAAACCGATTTTGTGAACTCGATAACTCCCGTAGTGCGTATCAGATTTCTATCAAACTTTTCAAAATAATGTATTTAGTATATTTCTTAGACAACCTGATCTGCCATTTTTTACGGTAATTTTCTATGATGCCAACCTTAGATTACGAATGCGAATGATCAGATGCTATGTGTTCTCGATATTATTTTATGAAATGAAAACGTGAACACGTACCGAAGAAATGATAAGGCGACTTGAAGCATTTTAGATGTAGATTTACAAGAAAAAAAAAGAAGTTACTTATATAATATTATATGGGAAATATGAGTATTTACAGGGCTTACGACCTGTCTTCGGATGACTTAAGTGATCACTTTATACAATGTAACGTTCACCATTCCGCCCAATCAACCTCCATATCTATCAAATTTTTGAAAGTTGTATATATGTTAATATGTAGAAACACTTCATTGTATTAACTACGACTTCACTGTCGCCTGGTCTGTGGTCACTATGGTCTGAAAATTTGATATTCATTTCGCTGAATCAACATAGATGTTTTAATAATAATTCTAATGATAATTTTTACAAATATTGTTATATTCTTTATCTGTCTATATGACAAATGATTAACACATTACACCAGAATACCTCTAAAAAATTTTCATTTTATATATTTCTTATTTATACCAGTATATTACCTCCAAAGGCATTGTTATTATACAAAATATAGATATCTCATAGAGACGAAGCTATTTATATTAGATTATATGGGAAATGTGGAAGTAAAAATCCAGTAATTGTGTGTTCTTTGACATATTCAAATATTGTTAAAGATGTTATGGTTCGGATAAATAAATTAAATATTTAAAACAATAAAAAACCATTAACTTCTATATCTTAGATATGTAATGTGACATCTGAAGAAGTACGAGATCTTGCACCTCATAATGCAGGGAAAGATTGCTGGAAGTCGGGGCCCGGGAAGTAGGAGAAATCATGGCTGAATCCGCCGGGTAAACAGCTCTTTCGGCCTTTTCCGGGCCGCAGGAAACAAAGTAATAATAGCCATACAGGTGAAATCTACCTAATTCTTGCGGGTAGTGCCGAAATTTTTATTAATTCATCTTATGTCCGGCATATACCCGGTTATTCAAAACTATTCACACATGTAGGTATTGTTTCATTAGGTTTTGATACTGAACAGTAGCCAGACGTACTTGTAGTTTTGAAGACAGATAAAGGCAAACAAAGATCAAAAACACGCAATCATTCAGAAAATTTGATTCACCTTGGAAACTGTAATTGGTCATTGTTTATTAGAATCAGGACAGCTAGTGTGTTCCTTTATAATGCGATGATAAAGAAATCCTAGTTAAGTATCAAAACTAAATTGATTATTAAAGCTGTGTATAGGTCAACTTTAATATATGATAACCAAATGTCCTTACGGAGAGAGTAAAATCAACAATCCAGGCTACCAAAATGAGTTATCTTAAGAGAGTTGCCGGAGTGTCATTATTGGACCGAGTGAGGATATAATACTGATATAAAGGAAACCATCGGCATAGAGCCACATACATTACTTACTTCTACATATAAAAAATCTCAATTAAGGTGGCTTGGACACGATTTGATAATTCTAGGGAAATAGGTGACCAGGCTAGACACATTTAGTTTTCATTTGTCAACAAATACTGAAACGACGCAATACGGACGAATATAGAAGCGCCTTGTTGAGACTTTGGATCTAGGATAAAGAAATGACAATAATAATGATCTATAACAGTCTGTTGAAGATCACTTCAGAGCATAAGACTCTCAATCGATGCTCAAGGATACCTGTTGATCCTGGTGCGAACATGCTACGTATGCTCTCGGTGTTGGTAAAACATAATTTTTACTATTTTATCCTAGCGTACCTATCCTGTTAAAATGATATTATGATAATTACGATAATAGTTCATTTGGCTAGCCTTCGAATGAGTCATTTTGACAGAAAACCTTTACACAGTGTCGCTTCAAAGGAAATTCCGCACTCCTACTGTAAACCGATTGAAGATTTCACTCTTATTAAGAAATGTTAATAAATATATTAGAATATTAATTCGAGTTACGTAATATATTACCAGTCACTGTGTGCTTTCTCCAGTTTGCGGTGGCGAGGCCCGTAATGGACTTGCTAAACAAATCATCATCAAGATATCACTTAAATTGAATTGTCGGCCATTAGGCTTTAGTGAAATTAGCATATTTTTCATCAGCCCGGCTCAGTGGCGAGGTGAAACCATCGCAGGAATGTGTGAAAATGAAAAAGTTGTCCAACGTCATTTTTACGTAATAAACGGTATGTAAAAAATGTCAACTAATCTTAGTGTGCACCACAATTTTAATATAATGTTTTTTTTTAATAACATAAATATTCACTTATTTTCTATTCATGTTGGATGACCTTAAAACTGAAAACGCGACAACTGTACATATAATCAGGCCTATTCTCAAAATTGCAATATTGAAATGAAGGTGATTGTTATACCAACCCTCAAAAATAGACAGATAGTTTTGACAGATTATGGTACGTTTATCTCCCTCACTCCCTCACTCTCTCTCCCTCTCTCTCATTCAAATATAACACTATTTTTGAGGGTTGGTGTAACAATCACCTTCATTTCAATATTGCAATTTTGAGAATAGGCCTAAATATTATTATTAGATTAATAGCTTAGAGGGTATATTATTCTTTAAAGTGTTTTAAAATTATTTATTATTTTGTTTTATGAGTTAATTATACATCGACCGGTTTCCGAAAATACATTTTCCTACATCGGGGTGTCAAATAAATAAATATTTATGAAGTGGATAAAAAAAAAGTAATGAACAATTCAATAGTAAAATAAATAACCACAATGTAAAGTTTGCGTTAAATATAAATTAATACAAACTAAATGTATCAATAAGAAAGATATACAGATAAAATTAATTTATCGTTTAAATATTGTTGTTGCCAACCGAACTATTACAGAACCATGTTTTAAAAAACTGCACTTTCACAATAATAATGTGTTCTCTTTAATAAAAATAAATTAACTTATTTAAAACAAAGTCACGACTACAGATTAATAATCTGTCTGTGTGTAGTTGTCTATATGTGCACTCGTTTTGTATGCAGCTGCCTTGTGTGCACTTGTGTATTGTGTGCAGTTGTTATAGAACGTTATTATAGTCGTGCAAAGCCGAAGCAACAACACGAGATGGTGTACAATGAAATGTTTGATTTCGTATTCTGCATGGCGTAATAATTCAAAACACCTATTTTTATTTTTATCTTTTTCTAATATCATTTAATATATGTAGTATATTATTTTTTTAATTAAAAAAAATAGATTTGCGTTCACGAAACACATGTCACATCAATATTCCTACTATTTTAAAACTAATCTAATCGCTTGAGCTATGAAAATAGGACTAACTTGCCGATGTCCTGGAACGAGGCGCGAACTCCCGACCACTAGATCATATCAACTTGACCACTACACCAACAAGCTACTTGAACTGAAAATATTATAATTTATTTATTTATTAGACTTTATTGACATATATATTTTTTGTTGTAACAAAGGTGAATATAAAATATTATTATATAACATGATAAACATAAGATACAATTATATTGCAATTAAGTATAATACTCATAGTTCATTGTGTGGGATCCATCTCTAATATATACAGCATTGTCGTGGCTACTTTGCTAGACTGCCGTCTGTGTTAAAGTGGCCAATTTTTTTCGTGCTATTGTGGTGTAATTTAATTCAAGAAAGATATAAGATTCGATAGGACTAAAAAAATAAAAAAATATGTAGTGAGAGTGTTATAAAACTAGTAAATTATTAGTGTAGGTATTGTATTATTATTATGTTGGAATGTTAAACAGCGATGATCTGATTGATCTCTACCCAATTGGATCATATATTGGGTCCAGATTTGTGCAATCTTATTGAAAGAGTGAACGATTTTCAGTTGGTGTTGAGTGTGTTGTACAGTTTCGGAGCTAAGAACATGTAGAATCGTTGATAAAATGTCATTGTTGCTCTCGGAACTGGTGTGTAGATGTTCGTTCTCTGTCTTATGTTGATATATGTAATTAATTTATCGAATCTGTGTTTCTCGCTATATATTCACTTATATTTATCTCAACTATTATTTTAATGATTAACATATGTAATAAATGTAAAATATTTATATTTATCCGACTTAAAAATAGCAAAAGTCTGCATGTACACTGAGTTTACAGCACCGAAAAGCGCGTTTTTATTTTAACACCATAAGGCAAAGATTAAAGTCAAAAGGTACAAAGGCTACACAAAAACAAAAAAGGTTCCTTCCGGCAATGGAAAGCCAGAACCGACAGATATTAATCCTAAGGTTTTTTTTTTTTGAAAAAGAAGGGGAAATTCGGATGACCCTCGCCCTCTTTCTTAACACCTGACCGTCTCAAAACTTCCCAACGAGACACTCGCGAACTCCCGAAAAAGTCCGAAATGAACAACACGGCATCAGACATTTCTGTCCTGGCACATGTGCCTCCAACCTCATATTGTCGCTCCATCAGAATTTGAGGTCGCCATCCATTTGGGATTCCTCTATGAATACGTCTCACAATAAGTTCCGTATTGATGATGATGAGTGATCTGCTCATCTTATCCTTTGTGATTTTACCGCACCAACTAAATTAACCTTTACCATACCATGATATAAAATACCCGAACGCAGCCATACTGTCAACTCGTGTTACCGTAAATAACAGTTAGAAAAAATGTTTTTATTAGCTTAAATGGCTTCAATTACACGAATTTACTCTAAATATTGAGCATTTAATTTTGAAAAAATGATTAATAACATATTTTAGAGCATTCATTAAGTCCTATACAATGTGTCCTTCCTTCTTATCTCTCTTCATTTAATTAGTGAGAAAGAGAAAAATATATTTGTATGTTTGTTGTTCTTTTCACTGTGAAAATAGTGTGTGATCTCTGTCTTTTATACCACAAATTGTATTTTTATCAACGTATTAATTTTACAACGGATTGAATATAAAAATAATTGTTTTTGTACGAGTCTCTTTTCATGATTGGTTTTTCAGTAGTCATTCCTGAGCGCTAATATTTTCTTTAGGATTATCTAAAATATGAATCTTATATTGCATGTATTTACCAAAATATTACAGGTTTAATTATAATGGTAGACCTGTGTTACTGCACGGTTTGGGAAGGGTTAATAATTTGATCAAGATCTCTTAAAGACTGACATCTCTCACCGGCTCAGATATTTCTTTTCAAAAACATGACATAATACAGAACGCGACTCACCCAGTATCTAAATATACATAGTTTGTTCAAATCAATTTGAACAGCGCGTCCAAATCTCTCAATCTTAATGTTCGCGTCCATAGCCACATTTAACTATTTGCTACGTAGGACGAGATGACTAACTATTTCAAAATACAATATTACGCAATGATTGTTGAAGGTTTGAGTGATATTTAAAAAAATTTGAAACGTCGATTCCGTTACTCGCGGCTTGCGGGCTAAGCGTTTCCCGCCAACCGGTCAACCGGGTCGTTAATACCCGCGCAGTGGCCGCGCCGTGCCGGGTCGTGTCTGACCCACTAAAAAAAATCATATTACTCCATTACGATGCTTTTACAAATGGTAGGTACATTTCGGATGCACCGCAGATGTGACCGTGTAATGCGGCAATTGGGGCAAGCACCATTCATCTCATGGCGCATTCGCTTATATGTATAATACATTTCGCATACGACAATTAAATTGGTTTTATTCTAAAAATTTAATATTAATTAAATATATTAATTAGAAAGATATACATATAAAATCAATTCTATCGAAAAAAAATGTTGTTGCGCCACCGGGATTCGAACCTGGATCTCTTTCCTAACCGGGAAAGGTGCATAATCCAACTATGCTACAGCGACAATATTTTTAGCGACAATTTTCGAACCTATATGTTACATTTCTGATATTAATACATTTAATCGTTCCATTATTTGAAAGAGCCATCTGCCTTATTTTTACAGAATCTCAAATACCTTTGAGTAAACTGATAACAGACGCCAGAATTATCAATTCATTTTTATTAAATTTTTGGACACATTGATACAACTTTATTATTAGAAGAACACATTCTTATTGTGAAATTGTAATTATTCAGAACATAGGTCTGTGATATTTTAAATATGAATTAAATATATTAATTAGAAAGATATATATATATAAAATCGATTTTATCGAAAAATATTGTTGTTGCACCACCGGGATTCGAACCTGGATCTTTTTTCTAGCCGGGGAAGTTGTATTCAATTCTCGAAGTATTTCTACATAGTAACACATATACAACTTTCAAAAATTTGATATATATGGAGATTGATTGATGGGTGGAATGGTTAGCGTTACATTATGTAAAGTGATCACTTAAGACAGTCGAAGACAGGTCGTAAGCCCTGTAATTACCCATGCGTCCATATCTTCCCATTAAAAATAACTTCGTCTCCATGAGATATCTATAATTTATTTTATAATATATATTTTGAAATGAATACAAATTAAATTAATCAACTGGAAAGTCGTACAGAAAAAAATCTATTTAGAAACTGAAATTAAATATATAATTTTTTTTCCGTATATCTTTCTGGTTAATATATTTAAATTGTATTAAAAATATTACATAACTTTATTTTGAAACCGAATTGACCTTTAAAATGAATAAATTACTCTTTCATTAAATTTAAATGTATTATTCTAATTTCTTATAATAATTACATTACATTTTTATTTTGTATGTTTACCCTATTTTTAATCCTATTCTAGTATATGTATCAACGTGGCCCGTTTGTGGGGCATATTGATACGTATCGTAATAATACGTGTCGTAAATAAAATGCATCAATGTTCCCCATCTCTAATACTAAAGCATTAATACATTCATCAGAAGTATACAAAATATTATATATAAATCTGCGTGTGCATAATTCAATTATTCGGTGGGTGGGCAAAGATATTACACGAAATGATGGTTTTGAAGACACCATAAAGTTCAGATTGTTCAGTCGACCATAAAAACGGCAAGCCGTTGATTGTTTCATAATTAGAACATTAAAGATGGTGTTTGATTTTCCCACTTAACTTTTCAATTTACACTCTGTCTTGTCCCCCGTCCAGTTTTACGGGAAGCAAAGGTATCCGTATTTTTTTTACGTTCAGACGCCGAAATAATTCATCGCCCCGCGCGATTATATTGTCGTTACACACCGTAAACCCGAAAACAGGTCCGGTGGCAAAAGTCCATATTTGACCGCGAGAAAATATTCTAATAAAAAAAAAAACTGGTAAATGTCCACTGTAAGGACATTGCCTAAAATTATACACGCGTTAAAATAATATTGTTTGCGAGTTAGTTACGCTTTTAAGCGGGACCAATCGGTAAACATAATGCCAAAAACAATTAGTGACTGGTAATCAATATTCAATCATTGCTAATTATATTCGAGCTTCGTTCGCGTTGGTTTTAAAATATGACGCAAAACACAAACAGCTAATATTTTTGATTGATAGATGGATATTTAAAGCCGATAAAAATTATTATTTACTTCGATATAAATATGATTGCAGGGGTGCAGTGTAAACACGTGTGACACATTTAGTTGCAACTAGATATTAATTAAAGATTTCAGTAAAGAGTTAGGGGCGGTCATCTCGGAGTGAAGGGAAAAAAAATTGTCTTGGCCATACTTTGAAATTCTGCAATTATTTGAACACTTACGGTCAAAATACTTTGTAAACACATAAACACACATATGATGCAACTTTCGGAAAATTTCAATGCACTTTCTTCGATCATGAGCAGAAGATCCTGAAACCATCCTTAAAAATATTTTCTACAACAATTAAATAGGATAACTCTTTTACTTCTTATCAGACTTTGATCAAACTTTTCTGAAATATTGAACTGGATATTTCTCAACTATTTTCGTTTGTCAGCCTGATCCGCTGTCTTGATTCAGTGTGACGGCTTTAAAAATTGTAAGTCCATTAAAACATGACCGAGAGTAAAAATTAAAAAACATACTTTCTACGCATGCATAATATATTATATATGTCACGTGTGGACTATTGTAACAGCATCTATGCTGGCCTACCAATGTTTCAGCTGGATAAATTACAATCTATTCTAAATGCGGCTGCACGGATAATATATGGAGTTTCCAAATTCCCTCATATAACATCCCTTTTACATCAGCTACATTGGCTCCGATTCCCTGAAAGAGTAGAATTTAAATTGTGCCGGTTGATGTACAAGGCGACACACAACATGGCGCCTCTATATCTTCAAGAACTTTGTATCCCAGACAATTTGAATGGTAGACGTCAAACTCTCAGGTCAGCCTCTACTTCAGCTGCAGGAAGGGTTGTAGAACCGATCAGCCGTTGCCAGAAGTCTAAATTTAGTGAACGGGCATTCGCAGTGGCAGGCCCAAAAGCGTGGAACTCTTTGCCCTCCGTTATTAGAAACAGTGCATCAGAGACTTTATTTAAGAAGAAACTAAAAACGCACTTTTTCAAAAAATCATTTCCATAAGTGAAAATAACGATTTTTTTAATTTAAAAAAATATATTAAGTGTAAAGCGCCCTTGAGGTGAAAGTTTTTACGAAAATGGCGCTATATAAATTATCCATTATTATTATTGTATTATTATTATTATATCAATTATCGTTATTATCATTGTCAATCGTTTATTATCCGGTACTACCGGACGATGGTCTCCCCAAATGTCTCCCACTTTACTTTGCCCATTGTTATTCGCTGCCACGTTTTTCCACATAATTTGATAATTTTGACAGTCTAGCGGGTTTTAGAGCGGCCTGTTGGCCTCTTGATTCCCGCCGGGCACCACTGGAAGACTGCATTCGTCTAACAATTGTCCGAACGTGTTGACGTGCCCAATATAATAATTATTTATTTTTTGAGTCACAGTACGCTGTGTTTGTTTTTTTGTTATAATAGGATAAAACATTGCAGCGAAGTAAGAACATGTAATTCGGTACCCTGCCTGCTACACTAGTATGTTGTACTGTATTATAGCAGAGAGTGCTTTTCCCATATAGTAGTAAAAATGTTCAATGTATAAAAAAAAATATATATATATATATAAAGTAAACCAAGACGCAATTAGAAAGCATATATATATATAATACAATATAAAATACAATGATCAATGTTCTTATTACACTTCGTTTAAACTTGTCTAAAAAATCTCGGCTAAGTCCGTTAACCAATCCGATAAAAGTTTATTGTAAACAGGTCTACCGGTCTGAAAATTTCTTGTAGGCATATCTACTATAGCTGGTCTAAAAAATTTCTGGTAGGCAGACCTATTATGACAGGCCTAAAAACTTATCGTAGGCAAGTCTAGTACAACTGCTCTGAATGTTTCTGGTAGGCAGATAGATCTACTATAACCGGCCTGAAGACTTTTAATAGCCGGGTTACTTTTTCCAAGCTTAAATTGATTTAAGTTGCTTAAATTTAAATGTATTTTTTAAATTTGTATGGTTTAGATGCTCTAATTGAAAATTATCATCACGACATATTAATATTTTTTACTATTTTTCAATTTAAGTGCTCGTAATTGATATGTTAATTTCTTTACAATGAGCAAGTGGAACAATGAAAAAATATATATTTTTGGAATCTTTAAATCTTTGAATTAGTCGATCTTGCAGCCCTCGCCCTCCCCGGCCCTGGTGGGACGTGTGAACATGATGCTCAGGGTACTGCTTGATATATGGAGGATAATAGGTGCAGCGGTAATCTGGAGTCAATAGCCATTATTACGTGCCGATATTACTTTTCATCTCGGCCACAGTGTTAATGTCCCTTGACCCTTCCGGGATACAATAAAAAGAAAGGTACTGATTCTTTTCGGTGGGTTCATTTTTAGGCCAATAAAAAGAAAGAAATAAGTTTCCTTGTACCAGTAAACTTCATCTGATCTTTAATATACCAATTGTACGAACTTAATTGTGAATTCACATACCATTGCACAAAAAATTTCAAAATAGCAATTTAGAATAACTAACTTACCGATGGAGTCCTGGATGGATGTTGAAAGCGAGACCTGGAGCTGGCAGAAGAGAATGAAGAAAAAACCTGATCTTAGCACAGTAAATAGGATTTTAAAAAGTACGTTAAACTGATTTGGTCATATGGAACGAATGAATGAGAAGAGAATAGTAAAAAAATATACGACCCAACAAACATTGATGGCACCAGATATAGAGGACGTTAGCGAAAAACTTGGCACTACTAGATAAACCAGATACTGGAAATTGGTCCTGTTAGAAGTTTCATTAATCGACGAGTTTGCATGAGAAGATCTAGAATTGTCAGTACAGAAGCGTATGGCGCTCTGTCCTCTCTGTTAGTTAATTAATTAGTTAAATATATAAAGATATCTCATAGAGACGAAGCTATTTTTTATTAATGGAAAAATATGAAAGTATAGGTAATTACAGGGCTTATGACCTGTCATCGGTTGGTTTAAGTGATCACTTTACACAATGTAACGTTCACCATTTCGCCCAATAAACCTCCATATTTATCAAATTTTTGAAAGTTGTGTATATGTTCATATGTGGAATCGCTTCGATTACCACTACACTATCTCCATCTATGGACTAAATTTGATATTCATTTTCCCTGAAACAGCATATATGTCACAATGAGAATTTAATTATTTTTTTTTAATTATTTAAAGCAATATTCTTTATCTGTAAAATGTTTTTAACACATGCTAGAATACGCATGAAAAATCAATATTTTTCAATTTTTATATATTTTCTTATTTTATTGCTAATTAATTAGTTAGTTATTTACCATCACGATGTTTTCTCTGAGGTAGGTAGAGAGGGCGGTGCGCCACGTTCTTCTCTCCTGACGCAAATCTCTCGCCTCATCCTCATTCATACATCATTCTCGTCGTTTTGTTGAAAGTTCCCAAGTACACAAATTCATCTACTTGTTCCAAACATTCATTACGTAGAAAAAAAATTCTTAAGCTCACTTTCCTTGCATACATCGTATATTCTACTTACTGGACTTTGTCAACATGTCGATCAACTTAAATATTTTTTTATTTGTAAATGTTATAACCTGTAAGTGAATATGTACTATGTATGCATTGCATCAGTTATCTCATAGAGACAATGCTATGATATTTAATGAAAAATATATCGAAGTATGGAAGTATGGGGTAATTAAGTTGTTTTTTTTTAAATGTTTCCAACATTGCTTTTATTTTTGACGTGCCTATTGGACGGTAATTTAAGCCTAGTCCCGTATTTTCATAGCACCATCGCTTATTTTAATAATTGTAAAAATATTAGTGTTCCGTGTTCTTTCAAATTTATTTTTTTAATACCTATGAATATATATAGGTAACAATTCTTAAAAAAAAATATATTTTAGAATTGTTGTTCAAATAGATGAGTACTTACTACATTCATAGTTAATTATAATTTTAAAAAATCTTAATTTTTTTTTCTTCCGAATCTCTCCGTGTCACCGTGTCTTATCACACTTCCATTTTTTTAAAATTAATTCTCCCTAGGCTTTATAATTTCCTAGCAGATAAAGTGTTAACAACAGAGTCTCTTTGGGCGAGCAGTCTTCCTGCAAGGTGAGGGCCTACCTCACTAATAACACCATAACACCTTCACAGCTGATGCCATATTACAAACCTTAAACGCGTGGGCAGTTTGATGAATGGTTAAAATTATTTGCAGTTTTCTTCATAAAATAACGGGTTAACTCGGTTCATATTCTCGTTCAGGATAATAAACTAAGGAAAATAATGTATTAAATATATATATATATATATACGCTATATGTCTTTTGCTTGTTACTGAAACACATTGAAAAATATTTTAAAAAAAAATCTATATTTATTTTATTTCTCAAGTTTAATTTAATTATCAATTGTACAACAATATTAGCAAACATACGAAAATAAAAATATGTATAAAATAAAGTTATCTAATCTTTTCATTGTAGTTTTCATAATTAATTAGCTCTTAGCTATGTTCAAAATGGTGAAAATATACATCTCTATTTTTTAACGAAATAAACTTTATTATATACGAGTATTTAAAAAATATAATCAAACATTAAACTCTCTTTCACAATGGCCGCATAAAATAAAATATTTTACTGTGGATTAAATCTAAATAATCATATATTACTGTTATACAGATCGTGGTCGTACGAAAAATCAGAATCTAACTTATTATCAACAGTATCAAAGATTATAGAAATTTTGCGATATTTGTTTTCTGTTCTGCTGAAGTTCAGAGCATTTCGGACAGATGTGGGTGATTAATGTATGAATTACTTATATCATACAATATGGAAAATATAAATAAATTAATTAATGATGTAAATATTATTATTCGGAGAACACATTCTTATTGTGAAGTTGTAATTATTCAGAACAGACGGTCTGTGATATTTTAAATATGAATTAAATATATTAATTGGAATGATATACATATAAAATCAATTTTATAGAAAAATATTGTTGCATAGCAGGTTCGAATCCCGGTGGCGCAACAACAATATTTTTCGATAAAATTGATTTTATATGTATATCTTTCTAATTAATATTTAAATATTATTCATTTATATTTTTAATGAAATCACATTTTTTGTGATATTACCACTTTGGTACATTGTATTTTGTTAATTAAAATATATTAGATGAATCAATATGAATGGTGGACTCACAGTGCCACCTAGCGGTGGTTCGCGGAAGCGCCATGAACGTCGCATACCGGTTCACAGCGAGCTTGCAGTAGACACTAGTGGGCGATACGGCCGGCATTCCCTGGCCCGGAGACGAGAGTACCGAGCCCAAATATACATCCAGCTTTCGTGGTTGGTGTTCTCTACAAGTTCTCTCTTAAAGCGTAAATTATGTTGTACTTTATTGTGTGTGTTCCGACTGCGGATCGCAAATAAACCAGACAACAAAATCCAGGGTATGGTTCTCTTTATTTAACACGCCCGAGAGGTCATTCTTCCTTACACATGATTTAACTGGCTAGTACAACCTGAGTCAGCCGAGTATCATCACCGTACCTTTTAACTAATACCAATACTAGCCAAAATACGTCAAATATATATATATATATATTTATCACCGTAGCTTACTCAAATGTTTTTTTGAAATATTACAAATATAAAGATGATAGCTTTTGTTATGAATTAATAAATGTTTTGATAAAATAATCGAAAATAATTCGAGTTCCAGTGGTAAACATAATTTTTTTTGTGTACCTTTCTAATCTAATTCGATTTAATTATTATTTTAGACCGATTCGTTCAAAATGTCGTTAGCGTTTGTCGTTTCGTGATTCGGCCGATGCCTCCGCACATCCGGCCGCGATGCCTCGTCGCTTCCTCCCGCGCTCGCAGCCTTCGAAGGCTGTACCGCCGCGCGGGGGACGCTAATCGGTCTTGACAGAGCGGGTGGTACCCTGGCGCCAGCGCTCCCGCCACGGCGCTGGTGCTCCACGCTTCGCACAGCCACTTTGCGCGATTTGCATCCATGAGTCCAGCACCCGCGGCGGACGCTTCAAGGATACCTGTCGACCTCAGCTGAGCCGGCCGCTTGCCTAACATGCAGGGATGATGAAATACGATGTGGGACATTTTGACCTTTTTTTCAACTTCTTATTTATTTAGTGGTCTCATAAGACTCGCTATTCTAAAATTATCTGCCTACCTACATTTTGGTATTCTCATTTGGTATTCTTGTTTGCACCTTCCTCGGGATATCTGGTGCGGCAGACCCTTTCTGCTCTATTATTTTAACCTAACCTAACATATCTTGTCGACTTCATATTCTCCAGCAAACCAGCCCATGTCAAGTCATGGCTACCTGAATCTTTAGCTTTCAAAATTCTTGTCGGCTGTCTTCTGTAGCAGCTATACAGCATACTTCCACATGCTATCCTACCGGCAGAATCGGTATCTTTCAATTTCTCCTTTCACCTGAGTGTCCGTTAAGGATTCTTTTTGACGTGTCCCGCCTACCTGAGACCCAACTTATAGTAAAGGTAAATCCTGCGTGACATATTGTTCATTTTCATTATCCTATATTTTCCTAGTTTAAACTTAATATACTATATACATTCATCTATATCAGCCTGCTGATGATGACTTGAGGGCATGGTCCTCTCTCAATTCGTGCTGGTACTCCACGCTTGGTCTCTTTGAGCAATTTGCATCCATGTAACCGTAGCGGACGTTTCAAGGATACCTGTCGAGCGGGATGCACATAATATATAATATATTTGCTCGTAAATATGGTAAAACCATTCGCACGATATTATACCTTTTTTACTGTTTTATCCTCACATCGTTCACCTGGTTATTAGCCCCCACAAGGTAGAAGTCTTTCAGTAGGGGTAGTACAAATTGGTCGATGTTATTTATTTATTTTTACTAAAAACATACGAAATCAATCATTTATTTTACAGAACCAATTAAAATTTAATATTTCACAAACCATAGAACTGTGCAGGATCATGGTGAAGTCATAGCGAGGAGTTTGACGTCGCATAAATATGGTACCGTTTCCGGTGCGCTTTCAAATAATATTATTATTCATTAAAAAACTTTATTTGAAAAATTAATATAAGTTTTTATTCTCAAAAAAAAAATTACTTTTAAAAGTGACAAAATATGCCAACAAATGTATGATTAGAAATATACGAGTAAAGAAAATATATGAGGGAAGTGTTAAAGACGACAGCAATAGAGGGCGTCCGCAAAATACCTGCCATGATCAGATAAACCATTGAAGAAAGTACTGTCAAAAGCAATAATAGCTGAAGAATGTGCGTGAGAAGATGTACGAAAGAGGGGGAGGCAAGAGTAGCGAGTCACGACAGAAGAGTGTGGCGTTCTATCATCTTCACCGACGTAACGGTAAGTTATGCTGCTAATATATTTTATATGAGTAAATTATTATTTATTTATTGCCCAATAACTCACGTTGGAGGCTTATCAACAATTATATTACTATTAAATGTTAAAATGGTAAGCTCCAATCATTAAACTTATAATACTAATAAAATAATAAATTAATCAATTAGATAGATATATCAATTAGATAAATATTTATTTGCTACCGTGATTCAAACCTGCACCTCTTCCTATCCGGGGAAGCGCGTTCTCCGATTTCGCTATATTAACCGAATACATTCCGAAAAATTTTTGAACTTATATTCTATAAAGTTTCAAATTTATACATTCCATGTTTAAAAGAAATCATCTTTATATTACGAAGAATCTCAAAATTAAATTAATCGATGCGTTTTATTAAATTTTGGAAATATTAATACAACTTAACAGCCTGAAAATTCTCACAGATCACCCAATTGTGCGGAATAACTTAAGTTTTCATGAATACGCCATGTTTATGCAATATGCCTCGATTACCGTCGAACCTGAACAACTCCATCACCTGGAAGGCTGTGTTTGCTCAATCAGAGGCCCACAAAAAAACACGGTGGATAAAAATTAAAAAACAGTCGTACAAACAATGCGACGCGCACTCGTCCGTATTAAATTTTAATAGACAG
This sequence comes from Eubasilissa splendida, assembly GCA_031772225.1. Taxonomy (NCBI): domain Eukaryota; kingdom Metazoa; phylum Arthropoda; class Insecta; order Trichoptera; family Phryganeidae; genus Eubasilissa; species Eubasilissa splendida. Next base: position 28,670,074 of record CM062851.1, on the reverse strand, counting down.
TCATGATTTTATCGTTTTACGACCGACAATAAAAGACCGCGGAAGGGATGCGACTCGAAGTTCCTCGGATGACTAAGCAAAGGCCGCCTCCGGTCCAATACGGATCATTAAAATAACAGCAATATAATAAAAAAAAATAAAAAATACAAACCACATACAATAAATACACGCCTGTCTTTTTTTGTGGTGAGTTTTCGTAGTACTACAAAAATCAAGGAAGTTTATGATTATAGTATTTTTCAAATACTATTTTAATGTATTAATTAGATAAATAGAAATAGACATCCAGGTTCGAATCCCGGTAGCGCAAAAACAATATTTTTCGACAAAATTGATTTTATATGTATATATTTATAATTAATACAATAAATTAGTATTTAAAACATCACAGACCTATGTTCTGAATAATTACAAACTTCACAATAAGTATGTGTTCTCCTTAATAATATAAGTTGTATCAATGTGTACAAAATTTAATAAAAATGAATTGATAATTCTGGCGTCTGCAGTCGGTTTACTCAAAAGTATTTGAGATTCCGTAAAAATAATATAGATGGCTTTCAAATAATGGAACGACAGATGTATTAATTTGAAAAAGTGTAACATATAGATCCGAAAATTTGTCATGAAATTTACTGGCGCTATAACACAATTGGTATTGTACTTCCCCGGATTGGAAATAGAGATCCAGGTTCGAATCCCAGTAGCGCAAAAATAATATTTTTTGACAAAATTGATTTTGTATGTATATATTTATAATTAATACATTAAATTAGTATTTAAAACATCACAGACCGTCTGTTCTGAATAATTACAACTTCACAATAAGAATGTGTTCCCTTAATTCTATTTTTTATTTTACATCAGTCGGTGTGGTGTACATCACTCGCAACACAGGTGCTATGTAGAGGCACTGATTAGAATAATACACTAACTTTACAGTTAGTAATATATATATATATATAATATAATATAATAATATAATAATATAATAATATATAATATAATAATATAATATAATAATATTATATATATATATATATAAACTAAACACATGTTTTTTATACAAACGTTAGTGTGACGACATTAATTAAATCTAAAACTAAAGTATGATGAAATCACTTCACTTGTTATTTGTCTAGCTCGATCACTTGAGTATCTAATTAGGGCACGCCTTTAGCTGGAAAGGTCGGAAGTTCAATCCCGTTAGCAGGCATCACTGTAGCCGTAAATACTTCGATAGCTAGTCCTGTGTTGTCTATAGGTTATGTTGAATACAGTAATTCAATCTATGCAAACCCAAAATACACAAACCTTTACGAACCTGTGCTGGTAGACGCCGACGTCGCTTTCTTTGTTTTCTGATGGTTCTTAATTTCTTGGTTTTCTTTATTGGTTTTCTGATGGCTGGTCAGCCACCTAAAACTTTCTCACAACCGATAATCCGAAAATATATAATACAAAATGTTTATACAAAATCTCCGCTGTAAATGTCCGTCCGAACCGCAAAAACTGTCTCTTCCCAGTAGCAACTTCGCTTTTGTATCCTGTTTTTAAATCCACACAAAAAGAACACACATATTCAAAATTTTATACCAAGCCTACCTATCGAAGTGTAAAAACGCGTAAACAATTACGAAAACAAGATTCTTTGAAAATAGAAAAAAATTTAACAATAACATCTTTTAACGTTAACATTTGTATTGTCTATTTTCGGAACGGTTATTGTTAATAGAACCCCGGATATTCGGATTTGAGACCAAATGTTCAATCCTGGTGTAGCCAGTAGAGTTTAATGCAAACTCATAAAAAATGATAAAAATAGAAGTAAAGTAATGAAAGTGTGGAGAAACAAATTTTGACAGACTAAAGTTTGAGAAGTGGTTTTTTTGAAAAGCAAAAATCACTTTTTGGTCGTAATACACCATGGCAAATACGGTATCTTTTCAGATTTTTAGGGTAGGTTCGTTAGGTTAGTTAGTCATAGGTCAATTTTTTGGTCATGGCACTTCAAGGATGTGTTGCATACCAATTATTATTATTAATCGATACACAACACATACTTAAAGTGCCATGACCAAAAAATCGACCTGTACATTTTGCTCGTCAAAAATGTCGAAATATTATAATGTGATAACAGCAACTTTTTAAATATTTGCGGCCCAACCTTTTTTTTTAAATCACAGTTTTTTATAAAAAAATTCCCCAAATTAGGTCTTAAAATATTTCAACTCTTTCTGCCCGTTTTTAGAACTCCCTCGTGAAAGTTCTTGATTTAAAATGTGATAAAAACATGACAAAATGTTTAAAAAAAAATTGAAAATAAAAACTCCTTTAAATTGTACTAAAACTGCATAAATATGAAATGTTTTCTGCCGCTTTTAAAACTCTTCGCATTAAAATCAATATCTTAAAATAATATTCAAGAAAATTTCAATACACTCGAAGTTTAGAGCCAATTTTGTGGCATACTCGTAAATAACTAATTACGACGCTTTACATATTTCCGTGTCGACGCGTTTACCGGCCGTTCGAAACAATTTCAATCACCAAACGGGCCATCTTATCTTAACGTATTCAATTTTTAAAAACATCTCTCGGTAGTGTTTAATTTCGGCAACAGATGTCAGTCACTTTGCATACAAACGGCCACGGGTCCCTTTTGTTGGAGAAGTGGCACGGCACCCAAATATGGCGCCGTCGGGTTCCGCAAACCGTACAGGTTGTTCGGAGTGTTATTTGGGGCATTATATTATCTTTAATGTTGATTATTATAATTATTAAAATAACATCGTGATCTTTGCGGCGAGCCCGGTGCTGAGCGCTGCGCTATCCGAGCGGTAAGAGTGAGTAAAACCGATGCACGAATAAGATTTTTTTCAAACGCACACGGGGCGATTTCTCATTTAAAATTGCAAATAATATATTTTGATATTAGCACCATGATTTTGTTGTGCGGAAAAAACAAGGCTAACACGCGAAGAAAGCAGATTTTTAAATTAATAAATTTACTTGATCGGATAATTGATTAAACGAGCCACGATCCTAAAATGAAATTTTGAACGTAATCTGCTGACATTCAAGTTAATCAATTTTTTTTTTTGAAATGTGTTAATGATTTAATGATTCTCTCTCCACTGTTCGCAAGACGGCGAAATTCTATCCGTAGGCGGATTTATTTTTTATTAATTGTTGATCACTATCCCGAGACGTGAGCATTTCATCCGGATCGGATGTTTGAATTGTTATATTTTACGTATATACACACGTGTCCTATGATTTACGCGGCTCGTGTTACGCGGTTTCACCATAACACGTCTGGGAATAATGACAATCGATTTCCGGCCTATTAATAACAATAACAATTTTTATTAAATCTTTTGATTTTTACCTTATGTTATATTCTACAACACATCTTCCAATTTTGTTTTGGATTCTTGCCTCAATTTATGCGTTTTCAGTTTATTTCAACTATCTTGGACCATATCTACTGATAATATGATGACTATATACTTTATTTAGTACACATAAACGTCAAGCTTGCATTTTGACACTTTTTGGTAATTAACTATTTAAAAATTTAAATATTATTCGATACTTTGAATTAAGAAATCGATGCGTACTCACCATCTCACTATCGTTTACTAACAAATGAAATGTATTAAAATATCATACCTCCCTTCCTTCTCAGTGAACTGTGCACATACACACATATATATTCACACATACGCGCGCGCTGTTTACACAATAAGTGCATGAGTACACTTACAATTAGTACTCACTAGTTTTTTTTTTAAATATTTTCACATTTTTAGCAACCTATGAACATTAATACCTTTACCTGGAAAGGTTATAAAATTTTGACCTGCACGCCTAATTAAAGGGGACCAATGGAAATAAACATCGCTTTTAATTAGGGTCTACCGACTGTTGTATAGCGAAATGATCTCGCCCCGTCTGAATCAATTATGAAAATAATTTTACGTTCGTTCCGAACTGTTTTACCTTTTTGAGTTAACGCTTCCTGTGACCCTTTTTAAATTAGCAATTCAAAAGGATTCGTATATTCCGAGGCAAATTTTTATGACTATTAGAATATATTTTTTAATGCAACGTCATGAACGTTTTAAGCCTAAATTATGTTTCTCCCTCTAAAAATTAATAAAATATCAACTAATTTTAAAGACTTCATTTTTTAGCGTTGTTGTGAATTATGTAGGTGTTGGTTTAGCGGTATTATTAAACATAAGGTCAGCAGAAATAAGTAATAAATAGTCTTGTCAAGGTACATTTCTTACTTCATCTTCCATGTCTTGTCTTTAATCGTGATTTTCAGTGCTGCGGCTCTAAACTATTGTAGTCTATTATAATTACCATAAATACATTTATTTTTATTTGGCTATCACTTTACTACAGACATTGCTCTAAATGCCCAAATTCTACAATCTTCCTGTTTGTACATCTTGACGTGAGACTCGTTATCACATTAAATTCAAAAGGCAGCCAGACAGAAGCTATATAAATCACGCACCCCAAAAAAAAGAACCAGTCGCATAACTCGCTCACATTCCGGCAGAAGTTCACCCTGTCCAGATCGCAAGAGGTGCAAGGGAGAGCCGGTAGAATGCTCCGTTAGATCTCTTTAGCCACGGCTCTTCCCGGCACACCCTAAAAATTCCCAGAAATGTCCGAGATTCCTTTAATTTTCATCCGGGGGATCAGATGACATGTTCCTTCTAATTCCGCAATCATGATCTCACGAGCATCATTCATAATCAGGTATGACTCTGGTAAGGAATCGGAGCCAACCTGTGATGGTATTAAGATGTTAATAACTGAATGTAATAAAAAAAAAAAATGTAATATTGACGAATTGAAACGAGAGTAAACAACTCTCAAAACGATTCCGGGATAGGGTGTAAATAAAACATATAAACAAACGACCCCTTCCATCTTACATGGAATCATAAGACCAACTGACAAATAATCTAACAATTAACCTTAAACAATGGTGGATACAGTATTTATTTAGTTGAATAATAAAATAAATACTGTATTACTGAAAAGTAAATATTATGTTCCAGGCCGATGTTGTTTCATTCGTCAAAATTTCAAGCGTAGCTCGAACTGTGTGTGAGGTGGCACTATCCTGATAAAACAACATGTGTTTCGAGCTAATTCGGCCAGCAAGAATATTCTGAAAGAAATAGGCCCCAATGATTCCGCTGGCCCGCATGGCGCACGATACAGTGACTCTGCGTGGGTGTATCAATTGAAGAGTTTCAGTGCCCCAATAATGGTTGTTTTGTTTATTAACAAAACCCGTCAAGTCGAAATGAGCTTCATCACTCATGATGATTTTGTTCTAAAAGTCAGATTTGTCATTGTTTTAATGTTTTAATGACTGCCAAACTAAAATGGCGGTCAAATAAAATCGGCCTGGAACATAATATTCACCCTGAAATAAAATAAACCTTTTTAAAATATAGTGTGTATATATATATGTATATATATTGTTATGGCATATGTCCATCGTGATCTCTCAGTGAGACTTTGATCTATGAGAGTCTCTCGATATGTCATTCTAATCTGGAAGCGAAACACATGCATTGATTTACAAAAAAATCTACAAATCAAATACAAAGATTAATAGAAAATACCTTTCGTTATCCTGATTCTGTACTGAAAAGATCCTTAAAAATGTAGAAATATCTAAAGAATGAATACACCAAGTGAGCCCTATTTCCAATGCATAAGCGCTTAGCTCAGTTTGTAAACAGTAAGATTATTGTTGTGACACATGTTCAGTGTTTTATTATTCCTGTACCCTATCCGTTCAACGGACATTGCCTATCATTACTTTGTTTACTGCGGCCCGGAAAGCTCTACATTAGACTTACCTCTGGTTCTTCAGCCACGGTGTTCTTCTTCTTCCAGGGCCCCGATTTCCAGTAATCTTTCCCTGCATTATCATATGCAAGATTTAATACTGCTCTGGATGTCTCGTTACATGTCCGAAATTTTAAATTACAGACCACCAAATAAATAACGCAAATTCCTTGTCCCAAAATTTTCATTTTGGTGGCACCCACGTGATCACTTTGGTGCCACTCACGTAATCGAAGAACTTCGCGACTTTTTTTAAAAATATGACGCGATTGTAATGAAAATATAATATGCATTAATGTAAAAAATACGTTTTGTTTACACAAGGATTTAATTTTCGAAAATTAAATACTTTTATAGTTTTAAATATGAATTAAATATATTAATTATAAAAATATACATATAAAATCAATTTTATCGAAAAATATTTATATAACGCAACAACAATATTTTTCGATAAAATTGATTTTATATGTATATCTTTATAATTAATATATTTCATTCATATTTAAAATATCACAGACCGTCTGTTCTGAACAATTACAACTTCACAATAAGAATGTGTTCTCCTAAACTTTTATAGTTGCATAAATGTGTCATAACCTATCAGATTTATGTTTCCACCACGAATGTGTATAGAATGCTCCTCGTCCCGAAAATAATGTTCCAAATCCCTCTCTATACACTTCATATCATATCTATTCATTTACTGTCTGTGCTTTTAATCATTTTTTTATTAATTCAAAATTCCATCCATCCAGCTTATTTTGACCAATTTTCTGTAGATCTGTATCTCAATCTATTCCGTACACGCATCTCTATTTAAAAAATAAAATCTTTTATTTGCTTTGTAGTCATCTCTGTTTATCAGACTTTTGCGCATACTTCCATATCAACATCTTCTCTTATACAGCATCTTAACAGATTACGTCTGCTTAAAAAAAAATTAACGTTTACGAAAAAAATTACAAATATTCGTGAGGAGGACTTCTTCGCCTTCCAATTATTTGAATTTTACTGAGCAATACAAATTTACGGCCACAACCATCTCTGTTGTTCACCAGTGGCGTGCATGGACTTAGGTTATGCTGTTAATAATGATACTGTGGAAGTACAATTTGTTGAATTGCCACAAGATATTCTATTCATCTATCTGTGAATACTTAAAGAAATACAATCTTTCGTTTACCTGTGGAAGCTATTTTCTGTTCTTGAATTATTATTACTATAATAATAATAATAATTTTATTTTTTGATGCATTGTACAGTACAGTGTGTTATTATATTGTTATAATCAGATAACATTGCAGCAAAGTAAGACATATATTTCGGTACCCTGCCTGCTACACTAGTATTTTACTGTATTATAGCAGACAGTGCCTTTCCGGTATAGTAATAAACAAAGTGTAGTGTTCAATGTACAAATAAATATATATTAAGAGTAAATCAAGATGCAATTAGATAGCATATAAATAAATTGTAAAACTTAAAGTAAGTAAATGGATTGTTCAATGTATAAATATTTATATATATAGAATAAAACAAGATGCAATTAGATACCATATAAAATATATGTATAAAGAGTAAAACACAAATGCATTATGATTGCATATAAATACAATATTCAATGTACATAAAATGTAAAACAGGATGCAATTAATAGCATACAAATATAATGTAAAGCTTAAAGTAAATGCAATGTGGCATTTATAAAAAAATAAAAAACTAAGTAAAGTGAGAGTAAATAATATACAAATATGAAAAATAATATACAAATATGAAGTAAACCTATGTAAAATTGTAATGCTCAATATAAAACGATTGAAAATAGTTCAGTTAAATAGGATACTAACACAACTACAGAGAAAAGTATAAAATGCAATATTCAATATATAGGTACTGTTGTAGCAGTTTTAATCTCAAGTGTGTACTTTTAAAAGTTCTTGGGCGTAATTTCTCCCCATTTCGTGGAGCCAAAACTGCACTTTTTTTTTTAAATATGTTAGACTATGGTTGCAATTTTTCACGTCTGCATTTAGACTGTTGTGTATTTTTGGTGCTAGAAACAAATAGAATCTTTGTGCAAAAGTTTTGTTTAATTTTGGAACGAGATAGTGACAGTTAGCCCGTGTCCTCGTTAAGTGAGAGTGCGTTATTTGCTGATGATATTGTTAATGTCACTCATTGCTTTGTGATGTGATTGTGATTTATTACTGAGCAAGTATATTATAACACATCGAACAAATGTGTGATTTATAGTTGTGATGTTGAAACGTTGTTTAAGCTGTTATCGTCACAATACTCGCAATTGTGTTCAATTGAAATGAATGGTAACTGAGATTTAACTGTTAGAAGTTTAGTGTCGTGTGTGCCAATGATTGCTGGAAGCATTGCGAATCAATCTATAATCGAATTACAATCGAACACGATCACAATAATTACCATTGCTAGTAATTTATTCAGGAGAACACATTCTTATTGTGAAGTTGTAATTATTCAGAACAGACGGTCTGTGATGTTTTAAATACTAAAAGCAATGTAGATGGCTTTCAAATAACGTAACGATAGATGTATTCATTTGAAAAAAGTGTAACATATGGGTTCGAAAATTTGTCGTCAAAAATACTGTCGCTGTAGCATAGTTGGTAATGCACCTTCCCCAGATTTGAAAAGAGATATTTATATATTTTTCGATAAAATTGATTTTATATGTATATCTTTATAATTAATACATTTAATTAGTATTTAAAACTAGTAATTTAGTTGGAATTTTAGTTATCCTTAGCTCTTTTGATTATGGGGAGTGCACGCCCCTGATGTTTACATACATCAAAGAAACTTCATTCTAAAACACCACAGAACACGGTAAAGTGTTTAGCGTCCCGCTACACACTCCAGTAACCACAGTACGCTGGCACTGCAGTAAATCATGAACAGGTGATAATTATGCAGTAATCAATGCGATGCCTCCGAAGAGAATTAAAACCTCTAATAACGACGTACAAAAGAAAAATCGGTACTTGGATTTCATTCCGTTCGACAGTTTAACACCTTAAATGCAGGCTTACCAACCGTGCCTGCAACCAGCCGTGATTTGTGGCTTCTTAAACACCCGTGGCCACGCCCCGTGCGTGACGTATAATTTACGTGTCATCTATGTCCACAAAACGGCCCGATCTACATCATTTGACTAAGTGATTTATTATTTAATTCGTAGCAATTCAACAGTGATTGTCTGTTTTTATTTGTTTAATGGTATTTCTGTTCCCCGTGGTAATTGCTGCTGTAGGCCTGGACTATACATCAATTTGATGGATTTTATATGTACAACACTACATGCTCAAATTGTGCCATCGAATATTTTATTAACGTGATAAATTGATTTAACCATTCACGATCGTATAATTTATTACGCTTTATTGGATAAACATTTAAAAAAAAAAAAAAAACCATTGAATAAAAAGATAACTAAGGTGTTATTAAAACATGATATGAGATAAAATATTACCTTACAGATTCACATATCTGAACGTGTAGGTGTATAATTTAAGGGCTGATGACGATTGATCTCTTTCTATTTGACCTGCTATTTTATATGGAGGGTAGTTTTAAAATAGTATTAATATCAATACAACGTGTAATACCCTGCTTTTTTTAAATCCTTAACTTCGATCACCATAAACGCACACATTCTCGATACATGAAAATGTTACACAATTTTTTTTTTTTCTATAATATATGCTCATCTGCAGGTTCAGATTGCTCTTTATATACATAAAATATATTAGAAAAATTGTGTTCCTAATACCTATAGACACCTTCCAATCTTTCGACACATACTTGGCTCTGTCTACCTGTCCATCAATGCGGGAATCAGTGTTAATTTGGTCGCCGTACAGTAAACATTACATTCTGTACATTTTTAGAATACGCGCCTGTCATGTACCTACATCGCGAGAAACTTTGCCAAGTGACCGACGGTGGCTTCTGCACCAACTACGAGTGTCTTAATAGTGACTCCAGCATCCGTCGAGGGATCCTTCAATTGCTGAGCGTGGAGAGAGGCGGGAACACAAATGCTCAGTGGTAGTTTTCAAGTATTGTGTTATCCTGTTTCTTCCTCCATATTTTCCTTCATACAGTCCACTGTGATAATTCCTAACATATATATTTACAAACAGAAGTGTACAATTAGGTATACATTTAGTTACTTTTAATTTTACAAAGATGTCATGTTTTTAAGTTAAGTTATATTTTATTTTTCATAATTTTGAGATCACTTTCAAATAGTATGTAGCATAGTAAATTAATATTTCTTATAAACGCTTTTTATTCAAGTGTCTAATCAATTTTTATTTTATTATGCTTATATTATACCAGCGGGCAGTACCTGATTCAGGGAGCTAAAATATATTAAAGTATATGTAACGTTAAGTATCAAAGTCTCTCTATTTCTGATGCCATCAACACTTACGTCATATATTTTCTTACCATTCTTTTCTCATTCATCCGTTCCATATGACCAAATCGCCTAAGTAATATTTTATTAATCTTACTATACTAACGTCAGATTTACATTATTTCCTTATTTCTTAATTCTTTACTCTGTCATAAATAGATTTGCCACATATACGCCTAAGTGATCTCATTTCCACTGCATTCAGTATACTTTTGTTGTTCTTCTGCCAGCTCCAGGCCTCACTTTCAAATATCAGTGTCTGTACCAGGACTCCATTGTGCACCGCTAATCTTGCCTCGGTTGACAAATTGCCGTTAGGTATAATTCCATTCAAAACGCCGTTCACTTTATTCCCTGCAGTCACCCTCCTTTCGATATCATTCTCAGCCTGTATGTCATAAACTATCGCATTTATGATTTATGTGTGTAGAATGCCCTTCATCCTGCAACTAATATCCCAAACCCTTCTCTTATATGTACACAATATTTATCTAACATAATTTTCCATCCTACTTATATATTTAAATACAGAAGTACTCATAAAATTAGTCATATACATCAGGTACTTCTAAATCTAATCTAATATATAAATTGTGTACAATTTTATTGCGATATTATTCATATTTAAATGGATAATATAATTCTAATCTTAATCTCAAAAAAATATTTATACATTATGTTAGAAATTATATTAGAAAAGTACATTATCTTAGGCAAAGCACTTAATCAACATTCTCCAATACCGACCTAGGCAGAACTAAATTCAGTGGTTAATCTACGGTAAATCTGCAAACACGTATTAGTTAGCACCCAGAAGGAAATCTCTAAAGCTGATAGTGCCTTGCAAGACCTGGCCATGGGAAAATGTGCATATTTATCAATTCTCTAAATCCAGACGGCCAATCAAAGCATCTCTGCCGTAATAATGTTCTCTTGTTTCTAACCCTGGGTGCATGGCAATATTATAAGCCAAAGTCAGGCGAGGTATATTCTGTGGTAACAATAAGTAATATAAAACTTCTGAAAAAATCATTTATTTTTATTAAATATTTCTACGAGATCTTTCTGTAAACTGTGCTGTAAACTCAGTGTACATATGATATTTGCGATTTTTAAGTCAGATATATATTAATATTTTACATTTATTACTAATTATTGTATTAACTACAATTATTGTATAAAAGTGCTAAAAATGAAAAAAAAACATTGATCATCATGAACGACAGCATAAATACACAAAAGTCACGTCTAACTCGGCTAGCGCACGCTCTGCCAGTATAGTGACGATCGGCATCCGGCACCCCGCGCTCTGCGTACTGCACCATCAGTATCTCACCATACCTATACAAACACGTATTGACAAATTCTCGTCAGGTTTTTCGAGGAAACATTTTTTATTGTTGCGTATGGTATATACTTATATATTATAATTATTTTAACTAATACATACATGTATTACGGAGGAATACCTAAAATATGAACTCTGAATTTAGTATATTTACAGAGATATTCACATAATTAGAGGCAATGTCAACTCAGTTTACATCATCGGAGAGGAAAGGTTGAGAAATAAACTGTGTACATCACTTGTATATGCATGGGTATTTTATATTATAACGCGGTTGCAGGTCATTGAAAATAAAATCTAGGACACGATTTACAGCCCAATACGTGACCTAACCTAATCTAACCTAACTTAACCTAACAGGAGAATCATCACCAGACTGTATCGTGTAAGTGTATTTAATAATTCAGAGAACACATGTAATTGGTTAAATTTAAAATACTATTATTTTTAAATACAAATCAAATGTATTAATTAGAAATATGTACATTTTATCGAAAAATATTATTGTTGCTACCGGTATTCGAACCTGGATCTCTTCCAATCCGTGCATTATCCGATTATGCTATACCAACACAGTGGATTGATGATAAAGTTTCGAACCTATATGTTACACTTTTCAAATTAATACATTTATTGTTCCATTATTTTCATATTTAATGATACATTCGACAATAAAAAAAAACAATTGTAAAGTTATGCACCCCCAAATAAGAAAGATCTTGAATTATGGGGGTGACTATCAACATTTATACAATAGAAAATAAATATATACTAGATGTAAGAATTTGTTTACAACAATTAAAAAATAAAAAGTAGACATCCATAATGATTCAAAATATGAAAATTAACAGGTATTATTTTGTTCTAATCATTGTAGTTGATAACCTTGGAACGTGTTTGTAGATCATCTCTATAAAATAATTTGCAGCGTAATTAGCATTACCGATCAAGTAAAGACCATTCCATTTTAGTTTGTTTAAAGCATGAATTTATTTTAGTAAATATATTTTTGATTTGTACTGGGTTTTATTAGTTTTTTTTTGTAGTTTTAACATCTATTCAATAGACCTACAGGGAAATGGTCAGTAATTTAAAAGCCATGTACATTGTTTTAATTAATACATTTAATTAGTATTTAAGATATATCACAGACCTATGTTTTGAATAATTACAACTTCACAATAAGAATGTGTTCTCCTTAATAATACTATTATTTTTGTTACTGTCTTAACCGTTGTTAATTAACTGTATGTTGTCCAAAAATAAATCATCCATGTCAGTTCCTCGTGATTGAGGATCATGATCTCCATGAACTTCCGCCCTATTGACTATCCTCCTCCAGTTTTCCTGGCATCCTTCAAATCTGACAGCTGTCACTAGAGAAGTACCCTGAACCCTTTTCAATTGGTCGGTCCAACGGATGGGCGATCCTCCTCTCCGTTTTCGTCCTTTGACGTGGCCCATCACAATCTTTTCTAATCACTCTTCTCTTCTCGCAAGTTGCTCAAAAAATTTAAAAATTCATCTTACGCAAATGGTTGAGAGTCTGTCCTTGATCTTCAACTCTTGCAGAATGAAAATATTCGTGCGTTTACCGTCTGCGGTTTGCGCAACTTGTGCTTCCAGCACCACATCTCAAAGAGATAATAAGAAAAGATCCTGCCATCCTGAAATGATATGCCGCCCTAGATGTCCTGAGGAAGGAAGGCTGCAGTAGGCGAGACATGTAACGAAATTAATAAGCCCCGTAACACTCACAAAACCCTCACACACAAGGCTACAGGATCGAAACCGAGGAGAAGATCAAGATGATGGGGATATAATATCAAAACGGACCTACAAGAGGCTGATGAGTGCCCGGCGGACCAGACTACGAGGGCGCTGTCAAGGGATGAATAGTACACTATTGTGACTCCTATCATCCACTTCCGAGTCCAATGAGGCCGCTAAAGAAAAAAGAAGAAGAAATATTACTACAACCTAACGTTCTCTTTTATGTTGTCTATATTTTAAGTTTTAATTATTACATTTTCAAAGAAAGCAAACAAATTGTGGCTTGAAATTATAATTAAATAATAATATAATATTTTAAATGCTAATTAAACGTATTAATTAGAAAGATATACATATAAAATCAAATTGATCGAAAAATATTGCTGTTGCGCTACCAGGATTCGAACCTGGATCTCTTTCCAAACCGGGGAAGGTGTATTATCCGACTATACTACAGCGACAGTAATTTTGACAACAAATTTTCGAACCTATATGTTACACTTTTTCAAATTAATACATCTATCGTTACATTATATGAAAGCCATCTACTTTGTTTTTACCGAATCTCAAATACCTTTGAGTAAACCGATAGCAGACGCCAGAAGTAACAATTCATTATTATTAAATTTTGAACACATTGATACAGCTTATATATTATTATGAAGAACACATTGTGTTGTGATCACAGACCGTCTGTTCTGAATAATTACAGCTTCACAATAAGAATGTGTTCTTCTCAATAATATAATATTTTAAACGACTTTATCATATATATATACACTAATATCAACTAGTTTTGGTTGGACCCAACCATCTTTAGGACAATATAGTATAGTTTATACTATGAAGAAATTTGGGTCTAAATAAAACTAGTCGACTTTAAAGTATGTACATAATAAAGTGGTTTAAAGTAAACATTCTATTATTTAATTTTAATCATTAGTTTATTTATTTATTACACCATTTGCATTATAAATCATCCGATGTAGTCTACAAATTACACGATAATTGATATTTAAAACAATAAATATTTTTATTATGTCACGGTAAGGCTGAGAATAAATAAAAATATAAAGTTAATCAGTGATCCAAGAAATTAAAATGGAATTAAGAGGTTTTAAAAACCACCATAAAACTCATTGAACTGGCGAAATCGTCAAACTCGGCGAAAATGCATGGCAGGAAATAATAATGGACAGTGAATATTGAAAACACTCGGGGAGGCCTTCATCCAGCAATGGGTAGAATATGTGTTTGTACCTATGTAATATATTTCGATGTCCTTGGAATTGTATGTGTATGTGTGAGTGTGTGTGAGTGCCGCACCGCCGGCGCGCGTGTGTGAGGCTATAAAGGACGGCGCGCGGCAGGGCGCGGCTCTCTTTCTCCGTGTTAACGTCGGCTTAGTGATTCTAGCGATATACCTCGTAATAATTTTATCATATTGTAATAAAAAAAAAATTGTTACAAATTCTATTCCTTAGACCTTCCCAGGACTAGGTGTATACTAAAGACGTACTAAGAAGACAAGTACGTAACATATATATATATATAACATGAACACGGATGAGGCTTGTCTCAGACACTTGTCTCGAAAGCGCGTTAAGGACAATACATCTCTCAGGTAAGAGATTAAAGTCTTAACAAGTGTCAAATAATCGATTGTATTATCAAGTTTATCACTTTATACTTGACCGGTTTAGATATTACTGTATCTTCGTAAAAATTAACCATAAAATGTATAGATAGATATATTATATAAGTATATGAGCACACTCTAACGCTTTAGAAACACGAGTACCTAGAATATTGTCATTAATTTTTCTTTACATTATTTTCATCTACCTCTAACTCACTCCTTAACTAATTTAACGCGCTTATTAATATAACATAAATTGCGAACAGAATACCCCCGACCATATTATTGTGATCAGTTAAATCAACAGCTTAGATTAAACACACAACATAGACATGTACGAAAAATAAATAAATGAAATAACACTACATGGAGTAGCTCAAGCCAGACATCAGATTGTAAAAGCTAGCATATATTTTACTTTGCACTTAGATTCCAGATTCGGATCAAAAGCTATTCTATACTATATTCAATAAAAAATTATATGATGTTTTTATACAGAACACAATTTTTTTATGCTGTTGCATTTTCAGAACATAGTTGTGCAGTATTTAACACAAATTAAATGATTAATTAATTTTTTTTTTTTTTACAACAATATTTTTCGATAAAATTGATTTTATATGTATATCTTTATAATGAATATATTTAATTCATATTTAAAATATCACAGACCGTCTGTTCTGAATAATTACAACTTCACAATAAGAATGTGTTCTCCTAAAAAATAATAAAGTTGTATCAATGTGTCCAAAATTTATTAAAAATGAATTGATAATTCTGGCGTCTACTATCAGATTTACTCAAAGGTATTTGAGATTCTGTAAAAATAAGGTAGATGTCTCTTTCAAATAATGGAACGATTAAATGTATTGATTTCAAAAAGGTAACATATAGGGTCGAAAAATTGTCGCTAAAAATAATGCCGCTGTAGCTTAGTTGGATAAAGCACCTCCCCCGGTTAGAGAAGAGATCCAGGTTCGAATCCCGGTAGCGCAACAACAATATTTTTCGATAAAATTGATTTTATATGTATATCTTTATAATGAATATATTTAATTCATATTTAGATTAATTAATTATTTAATTCTGGCATTTCCTGGCGCGTTTTACTTAAAGGTATTTGAGATTCACAGCAATATACAATTGATTGCTTTTAAAAATGGAATAATAGATTTATCAATTGGAAAACTAACAAAATATAAGTTCTAAATTTGTCAAAAATGTATTTCGATTCAGGTCCAGATTCGAATTTCGATAGCAACAGAATATTTTTTTCAGTACATCTTTCTACAATTGGTGATTCATTTAATTTGTACACAAATGTTATATTTAAATTTGCAATTCTGAATGACAAATACTGCTACAACAAATGCAACAAATTGCTGCTTTCAAAAAAGTTGCAATATTTGAAAATATTTATCAGAGCTTTACCGAATAAACTACAATGAGCCATGCTAGAAATCGTAATAAGTGAGAAATTTATTTTTTACCGTTGGAAAAACACACGTCTCACTTAAGGTTACAATGTTACGAAATACAATTTTTGTAAAAGGAAATAAAACACATAAGTACAAAATACTTAATAATTTCTTCAAAATTAGCAAAATTTTATATAAATAATTAGACAAAATATAAAAATAAAAATAATGTTTAAACCGCTATTTATTGATTATTCGACATGTTTCGATACCTATGCTATCCTCTTCAGGAAACAATGTATACTGAAATTAAAAATACAAGCATAGATAAAAACACAACTATAAAATGGTGAATAATATATAAGACTGAAATGAAAACAAATTTAAAATGTGACTATTTGCAAAGAGGATTTGGTTATTTATAATATTCAGCTTCATATTAACACTTTTATTGTTTCCTAAGAAGATACCATAGATATCGAAACATGTCGAATAATCAAAAGTGGTTTAAACATGATTTACTTATTTTTCTATTTTGGTTAAATCTATCAATTTTGGTATTTGTATTTTCACCTTTACAAACAACATATCAGTCACTAAAGAATAGAAACTTTTCATCGGTGATTCTTTCAATTTATAATATTACACCAGAACGATGCTGAACACGAGTTTCACAATCAAGATAATCTTCGGACGTGATTAAATAATTGATAAAAAGCATGTTTCAGCGCTTCACACACGAATTGTTTTAAAATAATAGAATTTTATCGTTCACCTATTGAACCCGTGACATTTTATTCTGCCGACAATTGTGCACTCGACCAGCAGTCCGATCGCTGTATCCTTAATACGTTCATAGTGTTCAGTGAACCATCTTTGATGACCTCGCCTACACAATGTAGATTTTTTTGCTGTTGTCTTGACGTCTGTAACGGTAGAAATTTGAACGCTGTTGTTGAAATCATTTGTTTGATAGCCGGTCTTTAAAATATGTATAATTTCTATTTTGCATCAAGAGATGGGGTGTTTAATTGAGTGATTTATTTAGCAAAATATTAGCAAAATCTTGCACTGTAAAATAAATATTTATATTTATAATTAATACATAAAATTAGTATTTAAAACATCACAGACCGTCTGTTCTGAATAATTACAACATCACAATAAGAAGGTGTTCTCCTTAATAATACTATTATTTTTATTACTGTCTTAACCGTTGTTAATTAACTGTATGTTTACCAAAAATAAATAATCGTTGTCAGTCCCTCGTGACTGAGGATCATGATCTCCATGAACTTCCGCCCTATTGACTATCCTCCTCCAGTTTTTTTTTTTTTTTGTAGCTTAGTTGGATAAAGCACCTCCCCCGGTTAGGGAAGAGATCCAGGTTTGAATCCCGGTAGCGCAACAACAATATTTTTCGATAAAATTGATTTTATATGTATATCTTTATAATTAATATATTTAATTCATATTTAAAAAATTACAACTTCACAATAATAAACAAATGTGTTCTCCTTAATAATATAAGTTGTATCAATGTGTCCAAAATTTAATAAAAATGAATTGATAATTCTGGCGTCTGCAGTCGGTTTACACAAAGATATTTGTGATTCCGTAAAAGCAATGTTGATGGCTTTCAAAAATAATGGAACGACAGATGTATTCATTTGAAAAAGTGTAACATATATGTTCGAAAATTTGTCATGAAAAATACTGGCGCTATAACACAATTGGTAGTGTACTTCCCCGGATTGGAAATAGAGATCCAGGTTCGAATCCCGGTAGCGCGAAAACAATATTTTTCGACAAAATTGATTTTATATGTATATATTTATAATTAATACATTAAATTAGTATTTAAATATTTATAATCATATGGTAGGTACATATACTCGCCTCGTGTGGCTCCGCGTAGCGGACGAGGTTAAAAGTAAAACAAATATACAAAATAAATGTATTTAACTGTCCACGCATGAACCTGAGCATTAGGTAGCACGTTTTTATTTCGTTCACGTGTTCTTACGTAGGCCGTTGGCGCGGTAAATATAATATAGCATTTGTACATAGTGCATCCGTTTTAGGCAGATGCAGTTAGCGAGTGAATTCTCTAAATCGTGTTTTAACACGTTCACAATATAATATATAATATTTACGACTCATTAATTATCATTTTAATTAGTTATTTACAAAGACAGTAATGAATAATCACTTTAAAGATATATATATGAAACAATATTAGAAAGATAGGTTTAGGTCTTGAGTAAAGGAGAAAATTTCGTTTATTAAATTATATATTGTAATTAAATCATAGATCAAGATAACTCTTTCGAAACTAAATAGTCAGAGTGATAAATTAAAACACATTTATCACATTGCCCGACTTTTTTTGGGGATTACGAATAATACTCATACACTATACATATTATTATATAATTCATTTCGTCCATGACGTATTCTCGTACCAGGTTAAAAATATATATTTTCGTTTTGTGGTTTGACATATTATATTAAACAAAACAACAATCACTTTGTATGAAACCGCGAAATTTATTATACGCCAACCGGTTTCGCTTATCTCAAGCTTCATCGGGAAGTATTTAAAACTGAGCATAAATACAAAAAGGGTGCACTTATATATATATATATATACATAAAGAGGGAGATAGAATCTAAAATTACACGTGAAAGAGAGAAACGGAATACATATACAGATAGACGGAACATTAAGGGAGGGGGAAAATACAGTGTTTATTTGATGATGGATATTAAATTTAAAATTAATTTAATATCCATCAACTCTGTATTTTCCCCTCCCTCAATGTTCCGTCTATCTGTATATGTATTCTGTCTCTCTCTCTCTCTTTCACATGTAATTTTATATCTCCCTCTTTATATCTTTATATGTTCACGCTTTTTGTATTTATGATTAGTTTTAAATACGTCCCGATGATGCTTGAGATAAGCGAAACCGGTTGACGTATAATAAATTTCACGGTTTCATACAGAGTAATTGTTATTTGTTTTCGTAATAATGTATTTAAATATGTGATATGCCCCCTATCCAATGTGAGCCCCAATGCGCCGTTTTGACTGCACCGGCATAGTATCTTTATTTTCTTGACCAGCCATAAATTGAACTCACCACGTGCATATCAACTTCATTCATTCCGTTTTCTATCCGTTCAATTTCCCGTTCAAGTTCCGTTGCTCAGAGTCATGAATCTCCCAATGACTGGCGAATCACGACTGGCGATTCGTAACATGCGAAATTTAATTACCATATCTTATAAGGTGTCGGGGAGCTAATGGATGGGCGCAATCTGGCTGTTGGTTTTCAAAATAGTTCAACATTCCATTTATTTCCAACGATTCTAAATTACCTAGCCGATGTTACGTGAATGTAAAAAGTTTATTTTCTTACTAGAGTAATAATAAAATAAATAATAAGGAAAATGTGTGACGAAAATTACTTGTTATCGTGGCGAATGCGTATTTTATTCGGTACTCAAAAACGTCAAACTTATGTTTTGACACTATTTAGAAATTACAACAAATGAGCGGACTCTCTGAAACTTGTCGACACCGGAGAATAAAACCAAAGTGAATAAATAAATCATCATCGTTGGTCTGCATGCCATCCTAATTTTATAATGTTGTAACTTTCAGCATTTTATAGTAACGTCCATAGTAAAAATTTGGGTTTTGATACATTAAATTTACTACTGTCAAAGCATAGATGGTGATGTCTATTAGGCGTGACAAATAATCATGAAATGTGCTTTATTCTACGCGATTTTTTCGCCTAGCCATTCGAAATCTGTCACTTTAGTGAAATTTTCTAATATCATGTGCTAATGTAAATTAAATGAATGATTAATTGTCGTATATTGCATCTTTCAATGAATCAATGTGTCAAATGACTGTTGAAATAGCTGTAAAAAGTCCGCCATATTTAACTGTCGATTCTCGTTTTTACTATCGGCTATCGGAGAGTAAAATGAGTTTACTACGCGATGTACTTTGGAGAAATATTTTTTTACTAATGCAAAAAAAAATTTCAACAAAAAATTACACAACCGACCCTCAGTGACTCCGAATATGTTCATTGGGAACTTTCTTTTTAATTGATCTAGTGATGTTTCATCTTTCATTGTTGAGTACAAGTTTGTGACGTGTAGATATGCACCGGTCTTATCAGAGTTTCAACTTTGATATTCTGGATATTCTCGATATTTTTAAGTCTGCTCTATGTTCTATATATAAATTTAATGTCTTTTCATAGTTTTTTATTATTTCTGTATGTCCCAAATAGTCTTTTTCTCATTTTGATTCATTGAGCAGCAACAGAATGACGAGCGGGAGATGTGAGCGATAGGATATGTCGCGATATCTGTAGCCGCGTCCATGGTTAATTGCTCAGTTCCGCTATTGGAGCGTCGTTGTCTCACGGAGTAGTTCGATATTTTTTTCCTGGATTACTGAATTTTTCCCTTGGTAAGGGGCACTTATCTGGATCATGGTTCCTATGTGGGCTTCGTATATCCATGGTTACAGTAGCTATCTTCCTCTATGGGACCCCCCAATATTTTAAAAATAATTAATTGATAAGTTTATTACAGCGATTACAGAGAATACAAGAGAATTTTGCCTCCCGTTTAGCAGCGAAATAACGGATCACATATAGAAAACATCATTTTTAAGAATTAAATTCCCAGTGACTATACTTAAATGCAAAAGAAACATTTTATTATAATGGAAAATACTTTTTGGGATACATTGTATTATATGTAGCGCATAAAATATCGCATTACATTATGTTAATTAATAGTAATGAGTAAAATTAATAATAATAGACAGATAGAAATTTTACTTTTAAAATCAGCAATGTTATCTTTGTGGTTAAGATTCATATTTTTATTTTTTATCTTTGTTTTATTAACCACTAAAAGGAGTTTAAATACATCTACCGGTTTCGAAAAATACCATTTTCTTCTTCAGGATGTCATAACTAACTAAAACATATATTGTTTCTTTGACAGAATCTATTTTTAAAAAATCTATTTTAAAAAAAAAAAAAAAATTTTTTAGTACCTAACTCAAATCATTACTTAATACAAATTTACTCGAATAATTTTTTTTTTTTTATTTTTTATATTTTAATTTTTATTAGTTTATTAGTTCAAATTATAAACAACCAACTAAATTTAACTACGAGTCCCATTCTAAAATTTTTTCCTGAAAATTATTCCAGTAAATTTGTATTAAGTAATGATTTGAGTTAGGTACTAAAAAAAAAAAAATTTTTTTTTTTAAAAACAGATTCTGTCATAGAAACAATATATGGTTTTAGTTAGTTATGACATCCTGATGAAGAAAATAGTATTTTTCGAAACCGGTAGATGTATTTAAACTCATTTTAGTGGTTAATAAAACAAAGATAATAAATAAAAATATAGATAGAAATTTTACTAAACAACATTTTATTTGCATTAAAATATTCACCTGGCGAATATGCACGGTCTTCTACAGGTTGTCCTATTTTCTTATCTTTATTTGACCGTGAAATTATATTCAACCATTTCCATCCTCTTATTCCTCTCTCTCTTCTTATTGCCTGAGATCTTATTTACATATCGTGCACACATCTAGAATATAACCGTAAGGGCTGAAGAAATAGCCATGAAAATCCGATAACTTTCTTAACTGCCGCGTACTGGGAGCAGTTACTGAACACAGCTAACACTTTACAGTATATTTTTGGGCACGTTATATTATACATATAGTATTTATATAATATATACATATAATAAAATATTAAACATACGCATGATAATGATGTGATCGATTTTATCATTTTTAAAAAAAAAATTGTTATACTTATATCGATAATACTAATAATTATGCTATATAGACATGTGGAGTTTAAAATTTACATTCCAAACAATGTCTAACACAAAGTAAAATAAAAAATAAGGTGAACGATTCAAATGTTTTATTATTAAATTTTAAATTCACAGACCACAAAATATTATATATCGACATGATCTAACGCAAATTTCTTGTTCCAATATATTCAATTTTTTGTCACCCACGTGATCACTTTGGTACCACTTACGCAATCAAAAATGCCCCTCGTCCTACTATTAATGTTCCAAACCCCTCTCCTACATATATGTACACTTTATTTCAAGTCTATTCATTTATACTCGTGTGTGTTTAAAACATACATTTGAAATATGAATTAAATATATTAATTAGAAATATGTACATATAAAATGAATTTTATCGAAAAACATTGTTGTTGCGCCACCGGGATTCGAACCTGGATCGCTTTCCAAACCGGGAAAAGTGCATTATCCAACTATGCTACAGCGACGATATTTTTAGCGACAAATTTTCGAACCTATATGTTACCTTTTTTGATATTAATACATTTAATCATGCCATTATTTGAAAGAGCCATCTACCTTATTTTTACAGAATCTCAAATACCTTTGAGTAATCTGATAGCAGACGCCAGAATTATCAATTCAGAATCCCGGCGGCGCAACCTATGTTCACAGACCAATGTTCTGAATAATTACAACTTCACAATAATAATGTGTTCTCCACATACATTTGGTTACCATGTGTAATCGATGTAATTATGGAATCGCTAATATGTGGAATAAACCTTTTAAATGCCAATATCGAGTTAACACGGCAAATTTTGTATGTCAAAACATCACATAATCCTGATTTCATGCACTTATCGATCTTACAGAGATGGAATATAATATGATTTAATGACATATAATTTATTTTATTCTGTTATCTATTGACTACAATTTCCATAGAACGGCATATGTCAACATCTGTAAAGCCTATCCCTAATACATGATTACCCATGGCAAATACTTCATGAAATACGGAGACTATTTATGAAAAAGGGGCAGAGAGAAACGTTTATAACATTCATGAAATAAATATTAAGTAAATATTGTAGATGTGAAATTTCATAAATCGTAGCCCCTTATAGCTGCACTTTTAGTTCTCCTACTACAGTTTCCGCCTGGTACTGCTTTCATGTGGAGTGACTAGCCGGTGACTTTAGATTGATTGTGACAACTAGAATTGTAGAATAATTCTTTTATTATCACAAATCAATTGTTTGTGTTTGATAAAAACCTAAAGAAAGACTAAGAATCGGTAGACCTAATATGAGGTGGCAATATGTAATATCAATTTTTGGCACCAGGGGAGATGCCGGTGGAGGTGTATGTGTTACAGAGCCAAGGATGATGAAGATGATTATCAAAAATCAATACTCGAATCAACGCAATGCTGAAAGATCATAATATAATGACGTTTAAGCAGAAAATAAATTTAAAAATATATGCTTTTTATTTTTAAAATCCTCATTAAAAAAATATCGGCAGAATTTATAAGCACAAATATTATACAAGAGGAAAAGGTAGACTCAGACTGCTATTCAAAAAGATGGCTAAATCTAAAGGAATCGGTGATGTACAGTGCAATGAAAATATTCAATGAAATGCTAGATGATATAAGAAAGGAGGAGAAACTATTGTATGTAAATGAAACTAAGCAAATATCTGCAAGATTAGTTTTACATACGTATGCACTATATTGAAAATAAATAAATAAAACTAAAATAGTACTTACAAATATAGTATTGCTTAAAAGCAAAAAATAATTCTACAGGAATGTTTCACATCACGAGTCGTTCGCGCGCGCCCAAGACGCGCGTTTTTTTTTTAAATAATTATTACAAAGGAACATTACAGAAACGTTTAATCCTCTCTGTTTACCCATACTGCTACAGCACCGCGTGATGTTGAGTATTTAGATGTCTATCGGGTGTACCGAAACGCGGGAATTATCATAATAATGTGGTCGTGCGCGATGCGTTTATATAGAACGTGCTGTGGAGTGGACCATCTACAAACATTTCTAATGTGGCTTCCAACCCTCTATATGCGTGAATGTTTACAACGTGAATAATATATTATTTTATTTGCAACTATTGAAAATAAGAAGTAAACGAGAAAAGCATTCGTCGCCAACTAAAATTAAATATTTAGGAGAACACATTCTTATTGTGAAGTTGTAATTATTCAGAACAGACGGTCTGTGATATTTTAAATATGAATTAAATATATTAATTATAAAGATATACATATAAAATCTCTTTCCTAACCGGGGAAGGTGCTTTATCAAAAAAAAAAAATTAATAAAAATGAATTGATAATTCTGGCGTCTGCTATCAGTTTACTCAAAGGTATTTGAGATTCTGTAAAAATAAGGTAGATGGCTCTGTCAAATGATGGAACGATTAAATGTATTAATATCAAAAAGGTAACATATAGGGTCGAAAATTGTCGCTAAAAATATTGTCGCTGTAGCTTAGTTGGATAAAGCACCTTCCCCGGTTAGGAAAGAGATCCAGGTTCGAATCCCGGTGGCGCAACAACAATATTTTTCGATAAAATTGATTTTATATGTATATCTTTATAATTAATATATTTAATTCATATTTAAAATTGAATAACTGCTTAAAGTCAAAAAAATGTATCTTAGCAATATTTGAATATGTCCAAGAACACAAAATTACTGGATTTTTAACAACAAAGGCACTATTATTAAATAAATATCAGATATCTCATTGAGACGAAGCTATTTTTATTATATTTAATGGAAGATATATAGAAATATAGGGTAATTACAGGGCATACGACCTGTTGTTTTATATAATGTTCACCAATTCTCACCCCTCATTTTATATATGTACATGGACTCGTTTCGAGTACCACTACACCATCGCCATCTATGGACTATATTTGATAATTCATTTTTCCTTGAAACAGCATGAGAATCTGATTTTTTTTTTGAAAATTATTTAAAGCAATATTCTTTATATGTAAAATGTTTTTATCACATTATACGCCTGAAAAATTTTTTTTTTTCATTTTTTAATATATTTTTCTTATTTTAACCAACATATTACTTTAGCAATATATAATAGCTTCGTCTCTATGAGATATCTGATATTTATTTTAAAAATGTTTCACTTATCACGAAAAATCCGAGAGAATTATCAGATCTTGTTAAATTAACCTCAGGCAATGATTTGGCTAGTCTACAATTCTAAGAAATTTTGACAGCCAACACGTACAGATATTCTGTATTTTACTTTTGTGTATAATTGTTTAGATATCTAATAGATATCTGAAACTATCATTAGGACATTTGGTGTTTTTTTTGTATAAACAAATTCCACTACCAACTTCACTCGCATTAACCGCATATGAGCCCTTAGCGCATGCCCAAAAAACGTATTTAGCATATAAGGGTCGTGTTTCATAGTGCCTCTCATGAAATATATACCTTAATGTAGGTGGGTTCATATGTTGCCGGTTTTTTAGATTGCACTATAATGGGTTAAGCTGGAAATTATTGTTTTGTGTATATTTCTGTAATCATCTAAATATGTTTAAAATTAATGTATAATCAATTGCAACAATTGCAAACAACAGTCTGGCGCTCCCCGGCAATAGTGCCGGCGCGAGGATGACGGAGAGGGAGGCTTGTAAATCTCAGAGACGATGGTGAAATTACGTTAAGCGCATGTACCAACAATAATAATTACACTGTTGCCATTCCTTTAATTTATTCACGACTGAGATAGCAAGCCTCCGCGTCTATTTTAACATCTGTTACATACCATTTAATAAGCAACTTCCCTCATTTCCTCGAGTCAAAGAACTGCTTATCTGGTGATTATTTCGCTTGGCTCTCGGAGGGGAACCTCGCTTAATATCAAGATCCTAACAATGTACTCGTAAGTGTTTGTTTGTTTTGTATCCGAAAGATATTTACTATTAACAGCCGAAGAGAATGACATTAGTACATTGTCTAGAAAGTTTGTATGATAGATAAAAAAAGACTTTTAAAACTCACATAGATTGGGATTTTTTTTAGTCTTTTTGAAACCCTTCAGCCTTTTTAGACCTCAAGTTTGTGGGTAAATAGCAGAGACGTGCGGTGTATACAAGTAAAAAGCTGTGCATTACTAAAAATTCTAGGAAACAAATAAAAATTAGATAATCTATAATTTGGATCGTGAACGTATATTTACGGATTTATTACAATTAGCGCCATCTAAAACTAACCTAATCTAACTAAACTAACTAAATCACCACTAAAAACTAATACGACAATCCACCGCGGTAGCCAAAGCGCTAGTAGCTATTCACATTACTATCTTCTATTTTTAAGGTAGTCATACAATTGGCAATTTACTGAATTAAAAATTCCTTTCAGTTGATCCGTTTTGTATGGAGTCGTTACTTATGCTGTTTTTAATAGAATAACATTATAAATGTTTACAACTGCGTGCAAATCATTAAAGTGCCTACTTTCTCTTTTACTAATTCGCGAATTTAACTATCTTACTGTTTTTTACGTGTTGATTTCATAATCGTTCTTTGCATTTGGTGTATGGATTAGTTTTTGATTTGGGAAAAACAAAAAGCAATTGGCAGAACTATTTCCTACGTTAACCTTTAATAGAAATTTTGTTATTACATGAAAGATTTCCAAGCAATGAAAGAATTATGTTCAGTCATAGAAAGAGTTTTTAAAAACGTCCATACATTTTTGTATTGATTTTTATATGGGTAAGAAGGTGTTATTTTACGTTAAAACTTAATAGTACTCTAAAGTTACAAATTAATACTTGATAGGGTCGCATAAACGACAGATTTACTTTGTCTAAAGACGTCGGTTAAACGAAAGTTCAGAATCCTACGTACAACGTATATTGTATTACATATATTATATATGATTGTATAATATCATTGGTAACACCATTACCTAAATCTATATCTACTGCACGCCACTGGTAAATAGATAATCTTTAGTAAATGAACATAGCACTACTGTTCTCATTTTTTATAGGGGACCCTTTATGCCGTTTTGCATTGAAATTTTTTTTAGTTAGGCCACTGTATGCACTTAGGGTAAAAAATATGTACAGTGGCGTGACTGAAAAAATTGTGCCCCAATAAAAAACGGCAAAAATAACGACCTTACGTATACGACCTTAGCATACATTTACTCCAAAAGCTGAGGGACCTTAAAAGACTGAAATATATCCCGCTCTATATGAGTTTTCGAACAATCAATTTGAAAGAAAAAATATTTTCAATATGTTTTTTTTTCGTCATAAATTATCGTCCAACAATTGAGACTGGACCTACGCAATGTACTGTGATCTGATTATTAGGTAGGATGACTATACAGATATGGACCATAAAGTTATAATGTATTTATTAGAAAATTACATCTGTACGTTTATATTATATAATTATTAAAGATTATTATTTTGCTGTTAAATATAGTATCTAATATATACTTTTCTTCTACGTTATAATATTCGGTCTCAAACAACCTAAATTCTATCAAAAATATGCTTTTATATGTTTAAACGCATTTGCAACTATAATTCCGAGTTTTCTTAATAGTTGCTGAAAATGATTTTTGAGAAAAATATCAATACCAAAAGTTTTGTTACGCGCGGACTTTTTAGAATCCTTACTAAAGCGGGCTTCGAAGCACCACACTGGCTTTATAAGCGTCGTTACACCCCTGAATACATACATGAAGTAGCGATGTAGGAAATATTGAAATGTACACCACTAGAGGAAAACAAAAGGCAAAACTGGTACTAAAAAGGCTGAGGCAACAGTGGATTGACGTAGATGCACCAGAAAAAAATGAGAGAGTGCGCCAGTATTGGTCGTATAAAGGCATCCTTGTCCAGACCAGCAATTGGACAAGGAGTTTAAACAAAGAACGCCATCTTCACAACGCCTATTCGATAGAAAGAAATAATTTATTGAATTCTATCTATCGTATTTGTGGTCATCCTAAATATTACAAAAATTTTGGTTCCATGGCAAAAAAATTCGTTAACAAAGCTGAATCTTATTTGGAAAAATATATGTGTAATAACCATAAACCAGAAAGAGAGGTGCCTAAAAGGCGACCGTGCGTTGTCCTGAACGCCGAAAATGTAACAATTATTATTAAATACTAAAACCATAGCAAAATATACCAAACACGTATGCCGGGGAACAGAAGGGCAAGCAACTAGAGAGTAAGACAAAAACACTCCTTCATAAGGAACGAGACTAACACAAACAAAATATAGGATAGATTCCCTATTCGAGCACCACTCGGCAGATATTCTCTGTGAACAGCACACTAACGGCTTCAACTGGCAAGTCAATCAGACACCTTCCGCAGCAGGATTTCTTACCTAAACATCCACACTCTCACAGAGTCGCTGAACAATTCCAGGTTCCTGCCAGGCCTGAGTAGGTCGGAGTTCCTTACAGAACTACGGCCCACTACCATTACCATAAAAATACGTTTAGTTCAAGTTTCTTGTTTTTTGTTTGTTTATGCTATGGACTGAAAACAGATATTGAGAGAAAGAAACTTGATGCCTATGAAATGTGATATTAAAAGCGAATGCTTAGAATCTCTTGGACAGCAACGCGAATTATATTTCTCGCACCAGCGTAGTGTCGAATTTTAAAGAGAAAACATCCTTTGTACACTTTTCAAGAGAAATTAATTAATGTATTTAAGAAGAACTTCCCATGCCCGATACCCAAAACACAGTGATCTGCTAGCTATGGCTTCGAGCCTTTTATTATTTGTATTCTGTAAAAATCTTCTCGGTTAATATAAATATTTTTTGTTTTAAGGGAAGATTTTAGTCCCAATAGTTTTTATGGGTTCATTGAACCCGCTGATTAACCTAAACACCAACCCTTGGAATCTCAAGTGAGCTTCCAAGTAACCGAGTTCGTTGGCCTGACACGTTACTCAAACTAAAAACAGAAACGTATACAATAATAATATGTAGGTGTGAATTATTTATAAAATGCATCTACTTTGATAAGCTGTAAAGAAGGTAGCCGGAATATAACAATTAAGAACTGTCCACAATCTATCTGAGGCATTTTCCAGACATATCACCCGCAAACAGGACAACAACCTGGAAAAACTGGTGATAATAAGTGGAAGGTCAGAGAGGAAAATCTCGATCTCCAACTTGGTAGATCAACCAGATCAAAAACAAAGAAGATTAAGAAGGAGATGCGATGGAATTTGATTCTGTTATCAGAATTTTTAAATACACAAAAAATACTTCATCCCACTGAGCGAAGTATAAAAACAGGTGGTAGTAAAATGTTACATTTATCGTCAAATATCCCTTAATACCAGGTATAGTGTCACATGACATAGATACATTCCTACGTAACTACAAAAACTGTTCTTGTTTATTCTGCCAAATATATTCAAACTCTCTGACCTAAGTTTTGATGCCATTGCAGGGTCCATCATCAAGGCTGATGTCATCAGCGACAACAGCCATTATTGAATAATTCAAAAGATAAAGTTTAAATTCCGCGCAATTCAACACTCCTGCCATTGAACGAATAGATAACGTAACACGGCAGAGATTGAGCATTTATTACGATTATTTGATATGCATATGATTAATAATTTCAGTAAAATTAATGCGACTACCTTTAAAGAGATTAAACTCTCAGTGCGACATTATCTAAAAGCCTAAAATACCAACCTCTTCTGAACAGTCGATATATCAGGAAAATACATTAAACATTATTAAACGATCTTCTTATGTTATCATCTGGTTTTTCCTTTTATGTCCTGGTTGCAAAGGACATCTCCGCGAGACAGCCTGTCTCCTGAAAAATCCTCTAGAAACTGATTTCTTTTAGCAAAACTGATGCATCGGGTACAAAAGGACGAAGCGCTATCAAATATCACTTTTCAAGTGTAAAAATTGAATCATCACTTGCTATTAAATACATTTAATACTCTTTTTGTCAAATCTTTAGACGGACAATGCCTTATCGTTCTGAAAACTATAAAAACATCAAATCAAATAAAAACAATTTGATAAAAGATTGACACCATTTGCTCTGTGTATTCGAATGTGGACCATACAAAATGTGCCTTTTATTGTTGTGTGTTTTACTTTATTATATTCTTGATGTAGAGTATGCGGATAATGACTCGCAAGACCAGATGAATAACAACTCATCTTACTCCAAATATAGGTATCCACCGTGGTGCTCCAAGATACAAGTTTTTTCCCGAATATATAAAGTGTGTATCTTGAATCATTGTGCGGTTGTAATGATGATACCTGACAATTAAATGATGTGTCAGAAATCTGATCAAGTTTTATTTAATTCTTTCTTCAACGCCCTTGTGGGCGTAAGAATACATTTTCATTTAATTAATTGACATTTCAATATACAGTTTAAATTTAACATAAAAAAAAAAAACTAAGTATAATTTACATACAAATATTTCTTCATCACAAGTATGCTCCTGCAACGAAAAATGTCAACGAAACTCAACTTGTTACCAAGCCGATGCATCCGCGATATTGGCAAGTTAACAGCATAATTATTTCTATGTGTACCTGCAAAGAACACTTCATGTTGTCTCGTTTGAGTTGGTACTTTATACGAAAACATTTGTATAAATTTTAACTTTAAACGAAACCATTTGTAACCAGGGCAGTCCAACTGCTATTGACATTATATATATATTTACTATATCGCTCACATTCCTTCTCCAGGTTAATTTTTTCAAATGAAGAAGGCTCATTAAATAATCGTAATTTATATTTTCTTATTAGGAGAACACATTCTTATTGTGAAGTTGTAATTATTCAGAACATAGGTCTGTGATATTTTAAATATGAACTAAATATATTAATTAGAAAGATATACATGTAAAATCAATTTTATCGAAAAATATTGTTGTTGCGCCACCGGGATTCGATCCTGAGTCACTTTCTTAACTGGGGAAGGTGCATTATCCAACTGTGCTACAGCGACAATATTTTTAGCTACAAATTTTCGAACCTTACCTTACCTTTTTGATATTAATACATTTAATCGTTTCATTATTTGAAATTATCCCGGTGGTGCAACAACAATATTTTTCGATAAAATTGATTTTATATGTATACCTTTCTAATTAATATATTTCATTTATATTTTTTATCGGAATATGTCATTTAAAATAAATAAATCTTAGAAATTTATGTTTGCATTCTTTCAATTTTCTTAATATGTGAGCCATAGTGGGGAGACCACACAGTGGTGTTAAATTACAGCGTATTCTTACAATAGATGTATACAAAGTTGTTAGAGAGCGGAGCGAATTAAAGTATTTGCTGTCCTTAATACAAAGCTGTATTGAAAAAGGAGTTGATTTTTACATCTATTGAAACTTATTTGTTTACATATAAGTTTCTATAAAAATCATTATACTAACCGTATACATCCGCAAGCGTTGCGCAGATAGATATTTTTATTTCGTGAACCCTTGAGAGTCATCTAAAAATCACATTAAAGGATAGATTCCCTATTCGAGCACCACTCGGCAGATATTCTCTGTGAAAGACATGAAAATGCATTAAACATTATTAAACGATATTTTTATGTTATCATCTGGTTTTTACTTTTATGTCCTGGTTGCAAAGGACATCTCCGCGAGACAGCCTGTCTCCTGAAAGATCCTCTAGAAACTGATTTCTTTTAGCAAAACTGATGCATCGAGTACAAAAGGACGAAGCGTTATCAAATATCACTTTTCAAGTGTAAAAATTGAATCATCACTTGCTATTAACCCTTGAGAGTCATCTAAAAATCACCACCCGCAACAACCTCATCCCATCTGATGGACCTGAAATTTACGCTTAGATCCTTTTACCCACGTTTCGCATCGCGTTTATATATTATATGATATATAGCTTTTGCTCATGGCATCTCTATTAACATCATCAGCATGTATCTCTCCACTAATGATGGTAAAGCGTTATTATGACTGATGTTGTTACTATGATTAACTGTTGGGAGGTTTAGTTTTTAGTGTACTCGTTAATTAATCAGTTATCAATCATCGTTATAATCGAACACAAATCACAGTTACAATCAATGTCAAAATAATGATTTATTTCATTATATTCTGAAACCATGTACGGCATTATTTATCGTCTAGTTAAGGTATATACTGTCAGTGTCTTCAAATTATCAGTTATAATAAACGGTTTAACAATAACTAGTCTCCACTGATATAGGCCTCCCCCAAGGATCGCTAATTCTCCGCGCTTCAGCCCTTATCTATATGTTGCCTGCCACTGGTGGCGGCCAAGTGCGTGTACCAGGCCGAGGCCTCCAATCCAGGACCTGTTTTTCTTATTGTTAATCATATCTTGTATCATTGTCTTTTAAACACTAGCTCACGAAACGGCAATGTGGTGTTTTAAATCAATAATTTTAAACAAAACCACAAAATGCATTTGACAATCATTTTAAATTATGATTTAAGCAACCATAATTCATTTCATTTCTCTTTTCCCAGCTCCCCAATTGCGTAGATATTTAATGTTTTTAAGATATGTCAAGTGTTCATTAACTCAACGGCAGACTGTCTATTGACCCTCGGTGATATCCAATACTAGATTTTATTGATAACACAAAATGGTTATCAATAAAACAGTTATAAATTACACAAAATTAGAGAAAAGAAAAGAATCAGATTTTGTAACAGCATGTCGGTGAGGATCCACGTAAATTATTTGAGAGTCATAATAACCCTTCCTACGACATTTCCAAATGTAGAGAGTTTTCATCGTACTAATTCATTCATTTTCGGCGGTGTAGTGCTGTTCTCTGACTTTTGTGTCTAAATTTCTCTACGATTCTACTCAGATTTCACTACGATTCTTCATCTCAACGTCTGCCGAGTTTAAGAAGAAAGCAAAAAAAAAAAATGTTTATGTTTTAACGAGTTAAATTAAAAATGTGGATTGACTTGTAGGGCGCTCAGCGCCAGACAGGCATGCACAAGACAATGTCGTTCTTAGTCATTAAGAATCTCATTACCATTCTTCCAAGTCCTCGAACTAATCCTCAGATGATATCACAAATTAGAATTAAAATAGTCGTGTTGATTTCTGCATACTTTTATAATTTTATTATCGGATATATCACCTTTGGATACTTTGCCGGGTACTTCTACTTTCTTCTTAACATACAACAATTAATAAATAATAATAAATTTAAAAATTACATCAATGTGTAAAATCTCAAATCGCGCCATTACTTTTTGACACTATTTCGAAATTCACAAGTTCGAAAGGTCGCACGTTCTAAAATTAAAATACACATCCCAGTAGGTAAATAAGCAGTCTTCTTTTTCTTCTTAGTAGAAATCTTTTAAGGTTTGCACGTGGTGTGAATAGTAAAAATACATTGAGCCGCTATTGGTCACTGACTTGACCACTGTTCAGCAATTATTCGGACATGGATCAAGAAAACTTTGAGCTGTATTGTTTTTTAATCTTCATTTTCTAATGTTTATATAATACTAATGGGATACATGTATTAAGTAGTATCATGTTTGGCTAACATAACAAAAAGTATTTTTAAGTGTTAGTTAATAGCAATCACATAAAGTTTAGATAAAATGATTTCGGAATTTTTTTAAATCATACAGATTGAACATAAATATGAAGTAGATAAAATTCAACATA
This sequence comes from Eubasilissa splendida, assembly GCA_031772225.1. Taxonomy (NCBI): domain Eukaryota; kingdom Metazoa; phylum Arthropoda; class Insecta; order Trichoptera; family Phryganeidae; genus Eubasilissa; species Eubasilissa splendida. The sequence continues at coordinate 28,635,889 of CM062851.1, read as the reverse complement.
AATGTAATAAAAATTCAGAGATGTATGTAAAGAAACAGTTTGAACAGAGGCGTAGCTACCGCCTGGGCCGCCTGGATCGCGGAATCGCCGAATTCAACAATCGCAACAATTACATTATAAATTTGAAAACTTGTTGACGAATGAATTTGACTAATGACGTACTTGTGGTGCAGTGTTTACGATGCTCGACTAGTGATCTGGTGGTGGGGGGTTCGAGCTCATTCCAGATGGCCATCAAGTTAGTCTTATTTTCATAGCACAAGCGTTTAGCTTAGTTTTAAAATAGTAAGAACATTAATGTGGCACGTACTTTGTGTATGCATCACTATTTAAAAATGAATAAAAAATACATATGTACTTATATATTAAATTTAATCAATATAAAATAACTAGATAAATCCGTTTTAAAACATCCTCTAATAGTGACAGCTAATTTTTACTTTGTATTAACTATTTTTAAATTATTTGGTCATTTTTTTTATGCAAATAGGCGTATGAAAATAATTTTCCATTACTTATTTTCATTTAAAAAATGTTAAATGAGTTACGATTATATTTGTTGTAACGCCACTGAGTTTCAACATAAATATAATACAGACTCAGAGAGATATGCACAGCAGATAGATAATAATTTGAAAACAATGAAGCAAACATACCAAGTCAATTTATTTTATATTAAACACTTGTAAAAAAAGAGACGTATCAGATAATAAATCTGAGCGCGTGTGTAAAATGGTGCAAAAAAGCAGAAATTCAGCAAATGAAAGTTCTATATCAGGATGAAACATATCAAGACTATCGACCCGCTCTTGTGGAGCAGGAATGCGGCGTGATGTTATGTGGTTATGAACAACTTCCCCGCAGGTGATACTCTGATTTAGGATTTAGACACGAAGCTACTGGAAAAGGATTAATCCAGTCGATAGAATCGGCGTTAACTTTGTAGAGTTTCATCATCAAAATCGATAGATATAAATAAAACAATGTTATAACTCTACTTGAGTTTATTTGCACTACTCGAGTTTCGAGAGAAACAGTACCACTAATCGACACGTGAAGTATTAAACTAAATACACACAAATATAGGAAACAAGACGTATGTGGTAGACGCACAAGTAATTAGGTACAGACAGCGGGGGGGGGGGGCAGTTACTGGTGGTGGTGGAAGGTAGAGGGGTAGTTGTAACGGGAATATTGAGAGGAGTTGGAGAATGTAATATTGCTTAACAAATTAATACTCGAGTTCAAATTTATTTTTATTTCTTAACATTCAAAATTATTAGCATTACGTGTGGCGGAATGAAAATGTTGAATGGTACACGAATGAAAAGAATGGTTATTGTCTGTGATATGGTTCACGAATTCTAAAAAGTTGTTACTAGTTAGACAACGACTATGCTCTTTTAATCTAACGTTGAGATTTCTTGAGTTTTGTCCTCCTGTAGTGCAACTAAACTCAAACAGAGTTATAACAGTTTTATTTATATCCATCCATTTTGAATTAATCTAAACCTGAAAGAGGCCACAGTTGTTAGATGAAAGACGTGAAATATTATTAATACACGTTTCGTTTTCGATTACCTTAATTCCAAATTATTATTTCTTAGTACTTCAATAAATTTTCTTGACACACACAATTTAATATACAGCAGTGTTTAAAACCCGTTCTACGATCGACGTTCCTTCTAGTATATATATATACACCCGTGTGAACGCACACAAATTTTAACAATACACTAACAAAGAATGATAATTGACTGCTAATAAAGCTCATCAGAATTGTCAGTTTTATATAAAAACGTTATCAGTTACCTATTATTGGACACTCGCCAAATGATGCACGTCTAGTCATGGCAGCTAGAAGTTCCGTCGTTGGGAGAAAACAAATGAGGTAGCTAAATGTACTTACTTCAATATAGCACCCCCACATTATCTTCTTATTAATACTTTGCAAACTACATACAAACTCAAATACATTGCCTTACACTGGCAAGGCAATGTTTTTCTTAATTTCTCCCTTAGCGTACACTTTATATAACTGAACCTTAACACTGCACAAAAGATTTTTTGTGCACAAATCCAAAATTAGATAGAACACCCATAGGACGGTTTCATGATGAAAAATATACATCTAATTTCTTTTAATTATTCAACTACAAATTATATTTTCTGTATAATTTAAACAAATTTTCAAGTTTTTAATAACAGAAAATGGATTAATTTTCAATCAACCAAATTTATTTCAAATTTTTCCACACACAAAAGAGCATTTATCATGTTTAACCCGTTGCATTTTATTTAAGTGTATAAATAAAAGTTATTTACTCGGTTTACTAAAAAAGTGTCAATAAAATTACGCTACATTTTTTTTTTAAATATCAAGTTCACACACAAGTGCGTAATGATGAGGTCAGCGGATGAGACTTGTCTCGGAAAATCATCTCGAAAGCGCGTAATGCAGGGCGCAACGTTTCACATCCAGGAAAGATTCTCAAATATGAAAGATCTACAGTAGTTTATTGAAAGATGTGAACCAACAATAAATTCTAATGATTTAATATATATTCAGGCCTATTCTTAAAATTGCAATATTGAAATGAAGGTGATTGTTACACCAACCCTCAAAAATAGACAGATAGTTTTGACAGATTATGGTACGTTTATCTCCCTCACTCTCTCTCCCTCTCTCTCATTCAAATATTAATGAAGGTGATTGTTACACCGACCCTCAAAAATAGACAGATAGTTTTGACAGATTATGGTACGTTTATCTCCCTCACTCTCTCTCCCTCTCTCTCATTCAAATATTAATGAAGGTGATTGTTACACCAACCCTCAAAAATAGACAGATAGTTTTGACAGATTATGGTACGTTTATCTCCCTCACTCTCTCTCCCTCTCTCTCATTCAAATATTAATGAAGGTGATTGTTACACCGACCCTCAAAAATAGACAGATAGTTTTGACAGATTATGGTACGTTTATCTCCCTCACCTCCCTCACTCTCTCTCATTCAAATATAACACTATTTTTGAGGGTTGGTGTAACAATCACCTTCATTTCAATATTGCAATTTTGAGAATAGGCCTGAATATGTGATTATGGACGGGTGGCTGTACATTCTCGCAGTTAGCCCCCGACGAGGCTCCGTGCTCGCCAGCCGGATCACCATTCCGGCGAGCCATCGCTGAATGATCCGGCAGTTAAACTGGGTTTGTTGCATATCAAACACTAAAATGTCCTACACCTGTCAGTTCTGGTCTGATCATGACTGCGCGACCCGTTTCTGGTCTAAAAATAAATAACGTATCAATTCTGCGGCTGAACTTATCACATACTTAAAGCGAATGCGAGGAATATCTTGCTGGCTAATTATTGCAACATGGCTTTTCTGCTATCACTTGACGGAAGATGAAGCTGTGACCAGCATCGCTTATGACCAAATTAATCATTTTATAAATATCTTAAATATTTCAGACGTCGGTGTCTACAAAGATAATAAATATCCGTAAAAATGTAATATTATATATTACAGTCCACCCGCGAACCGCCTACAAAATGTTCCAAAATGATAAATCGTACTTTTTTAACATAGTGTCGTACTACATTTTACCCAGAAATGCATTCTCAGAGAAGGCCTCCAAAAAAAATAAATTATTTTTTTAAATTCTAAAACCTGGACGTGCATTGACGGGGCTCCCACCACCATCTCACCATCTAACTATTATTTTTTCTCATTACTGAGTAATCATACACTTGAGGAGTGCACTGAATAAGATATGAATAATATTTCCACTTTTTAGTTAGTTTTATAAGTCAGAGATAACATATACACGATTATGTCTTGTAGAATAAAATTAATTAGTTTTAAAATGTTTTTAATTCATTCTAAACGACCACCTATTATTACAGCAAGATTACTTATAGTATTTTATACAAGTTTACATAAAAATTAAAGTATTCTAATAACCTTTGTCACGTAATGCGCTGGCCTCGGTAGATCGAACGCCAGCGCACCACGCCACCGGCTAGGCTCAGTATGTGGGTGTCTCTAGTGTAAAGTGTCAGTGTGACTGTCTCGGATGGATGGAAATGGTCTTAAACAAATGAAACATTTGGTTTACACTTGAAATACACAATACAATGTATTCACGATCACAACAACATATTTGCATGATTTGAGTCTTTCTATATCCTTCACTTGTCATCGTTCTTTCCTCCAGGTGAGGACACTAGTTTGTTATGAATTTAACACTAATCTTATGGTTATTACAAGGTTGAGAGATTACTTGAATGTTGAATGAATGATATGGCAGCCGTGCCAAAGATATCTCTCGCTATCGAGAGACTTCCAGATTGTTACATGATGCATTTCTGCTGAGCTGGTCCACACAACTACCAGCCGAGATTCTCCTCTTGCCTCCAACCAGGGGATGAGTCCATGATGCGGATACATCAGGCACCTCAAACCTCCCGTATCCACCGCATCTCAAAAATCCTTCTTCCAAATCTCTCCATACTATCCGCCTTCTCACTCTTTCCTCCCACCACCACTCGGTTCGTTAATGTAGCGCTCAGTTTGCTACGCAATTTTTAAATGTCACACCTTTTATGACTGTATTAATATTTTTTTAACTAAGTATTATACTTATGATTTCATTAAATTGACCCCAATGGGCTTCTGTAGGGTAGCCAAATTTCCAAAGCATTTTTCTCTTTAATCTCTATGAGTAGTTTATCCAAATATTTGAATGATAAACTATTTTCCAAGGTTAAGCCTGCTATCTGAAGGTTTTATTGTCAAGCTGACAAAATATCAAGTGTTGGATCTTATTCTCAAGATCGAGTCGATGGTTCAGGCAGAATTTATTGCGGCTTTTTATTGAGATATTGCTAAAAAATGTGTGTTTATTCTGAACTAAAACTTATTATGAGCTAAACTGTTATTGTGTATTTGTTTAGGGGTAATTGGTAACTGAGATTGAACTATTAGAGGTTCAGTTTCTAGTGTACCTGTATTGTGAGTATAATTAATTACCAATCATCGTTACAATCAGTGTTAAAATAATGGTTTATTTCACTATACTCTGAAGCCGTACACGGCGTCAGTTATCGTCTAGTTAAGGTATATACTGTCAGAGCCTTCAAATTAGCATCTCTCTCTCGGTCGACGTGCTCATGACTGAGCATCGTAGTTTTCTATTCTCCTTCTACATCGCAAATTGCTTGTCTCAATCCTTCGCAATCTTTTTTTTGTCATGTCTCATTAATATTCTTACTTTTTTCAAACTAATCTAAACGCTTGTGCTATGAAAATAGGACTACACTTGATAGCTTCCTGGAACGAGGCTCGAACCCCCGACCGCTAGATCACCAGGCGAGTATCGTAACCGCTAGACCGCAAGTACTCGGGCCTGGTTTAGTGCGACGTGTCGCGAGGCTTCAGTTTTGGACATGGTCTGTCCATGTTATCGGAGATCGACCTATCACCCATAGTCCTTGGTGATAGGTCGGCCAATTTCTCTAGGATTATCTCCATCTACCCTAGTAACATGCCCAAAATAAAAAGATTTTTTTTGCTGCATGTTGTATAGAGCCTTCATTTCCTGAAGACATTCGTTTATTTCACAGTCCGCGGTATTCGCAACATGCGACGCCAATACCACATCGCGAAGGCGTCAAGTAAATTCCTTTATTTTCTTCTCATTGTTCGTGTCTCAGAGCTATGAAAAACACTAAGGCTTTAACCAATCCCATAGATGAATTAACATAGATTTAAAAATACTTAATTTCACAAGTTTCTTGTGTCAATAGTTTAAGATGAGATCCTCTCACCAAACATATTATTTGTATGTTTACTGTTTCCGAGGTAAGTTTGTAGAACTCCATAATCACATATGAGAACATAAAATACTTGTTTTTTTATTCTACTCGTTTAATTTGCTTGATTAATTTTAAAAATATCACCCGTGTTGAACATAATTATTTTCTAGAATCATAAAAACATTATATAATTTCCAGAACAGCTGTCCTTTTCTACATATTGCATATGACATTAAAATATCGTTAGTGTTGTTAATAATTAGAAGCATTCAAAAATGTATGGAAGCCTCAGAATTCCAATGAATAATGTTGTCTCTTTTCATCTCACGCAAATAAAATTGTATAGCTGTCCCCCACCATAGATATAAATACAAGTTGTTGAGTTAAATTGTTAGATTGAAAATCCCCTTACAAGGCGAAACGCGCCATAAATAAATTAAACGATTACAGTTAAAAACAAGTGTTTTATTTTCACATATGTCTTACACTTATTTATGTCTTTCAGACGAGACAATTTACAAACTGCAATTCCATTCTACAGAATTCGAGAATTAGCCTTCTAGAATGCGGCGAATTCTTAAAGTGCATACTTCACGAGCAGCTGTGGAATCCTCGAAGAAATTCCGCAACCGTCATGTTGACAAATTGACATTTTGTTCGACAATTGCATTCCGTCACGATTCCGTTCCGAGGATTCGAACCCGTGTACCGGTCGGCACACCGGCGCTCGCGGGCAGGAGATTTCTCACTCACCACCGGGCTACGAAGGTTGCAATTGTTGCGAAATATACCAGGATTGCAATCAACACTATTGGATCCAGGCAAAGTAAAGATTTATCATCAACGATGTAGATCTATTTAACAAAAATAATTAAGGATCAATGAGATGATTAAAGCGTGTGAAATGTATGATTGTATGCAGGGGCGTGCAGTGCATACAAAAAAAAACAAGCTATACATTACTAAAAATTCTGGGAAAGAAATATAAATTAAATATATTAATTAGAAAGATATACATATAAAATCAATTTTATCGACAAATATTGTTGTTGCGCCACCGGGATTCGAACTTGGATCTCTTTCCAAACCGGGGAAGGTGCATACAACTATGCTACAGCGACAAATTTTCGAACCTATATGTTACCTTTTTGATATTAATACATTTAATCGTTACCTTATTTTTACGGAATCTCAAATACCTTTGAGTAAACTGATAGCAGACGCCAGAATTATCAATTCATTTTTATTAAATTTTGGACACATTGATACAACTTTATTATTAGGAGAACACATTATTATTGTGAAGTTGTAATTATTCAGAACAGACGGTCTGTGATTATAAATTAATATATAAATATATAATTATTATATAAATTATATAATTGGACTAACACAAAAGAAAACATTATTTTACAATTAGCGCCGTTTGTGTACCTGTAGAGACTTTAATCGCTTAGTTCTAAAAACTACCACTCACGGCAACTCACCGCTGTACCCATGGCACTCTTTTGTATTCGCCGCATCCAGCTATTTACATCTGTTCTGTCTTTAAGTTAGTGAATTACTCAAGTCATGTAAATGGCTATTTACTGAATTGAAAATTCTTTTCGGTTGATCCGTTTTGTATGGAGTCGTTATATATGCTGTTTTCTAACAGAATAATATTAGAAAGGGTTACAACAGCGTGCAAATCATTGAAGTGTCTACTTCCTCTATTACTAATTCGCGAATTTTACTATCTTACTGTTTTTTACTTGTTGATTTCATGATTGTTCTTTGCATTTGGTGTATGGATTTGTTTTTGATTTGGGAAAAACAAAAAGCAATTGGCAGTTCTATTTCCTACGTTAACCTTTAATAGAAATTTAGTTATTACGTGAAAGATTTTCAAACAATTAAAGATCATATTCAGTCATAGAATGTGTTCCTTAAAACCTCCATACATTTTTTATATGTATAAGAAGGTATTATTTTACGTTAAAACTTAAACTTCAAAAACACTATTAATAGTTCTCCAAAATTATAAATAAATACATGGTAAGGTCGTATAAACGACGGATTTATTCTGTCTAAAGACGTTGGTTAAACGAAAGTACATATATTATATATGCATGTATAATATCATTGGTAACAGCATAACCTAAATCTATACATACTGCACGCCACTGATTGCATGTTGCATGTTTATAAGAGGATCACAAAGAAGACGAAAAAAATGCACTCATCTTATTATATTTTACACTGCGTAACATTAATTTCCATTTCTAAACAAACACTTAGTAATTAGTATATTGGTAATTTAGAAAAAAACGTGTAATTCACTGACTTTTTTATCTACTCAGAAAAATATTGTGTCAATTTCCCACATAGGCTAGGCCTGATCTAGAGAAACCACTTCACGTTTTAAAACACTTCCTATTATTTAAACATAGTATTATATGTAATTTGTCGTCAACTTACTGTATCGGTGTAGCATAATCGATTAATGCATTTCCCCGCATAGGAAGAGATCCAGGTTCGAATCCCGATAGCAACAACAATATTGTTTCGATAAATTGATTATGCGCGTGTATCTTTCTAATGAATACATTTAATTTGTATTAAAAATATTAATGTAAAATTGCAACTTCACAATAAGAATGTGTTCTCCTAAAAAATAATAAAGTTGTATCAATGTGTCCAAAATTTAATAAAAATGAATTAATAATTCTAGCGTCTACTATCAGATTCACTCAAAGGTATTTGAGATTCTGTAAAAATAAGGTAGATGGCTCTGTCAAATGATGGAACGATTAAATGTATTGATATCAAAAAGGTAACATATAAGGTCGAAAAATTGTCGATAAAAATAATGCCGCTGTAGCTTAGTTGGATAAAGCACCTCCCCCGGTTAGGGAAGAGATCCAGGTTCGAATCCCGGTAGCGCAACAACAATGTTTTTATTTTTCGATAAAATTGATTTTATATGTATATCTTTATAATTAATATATTTAATTCATATTTAATTTGAATGTGTTGCCTTTAAAAATTCCTAAATAATTTTACCAATTTTATTTAGTGTTTCGTGCTGGTGACGCGCATCGACGTGGTACTCGTTGTGGTGTTACGTTCGCAACGTTTGGACTGGTTACGTTAACGTTATGCGTATCTGACGCGAAACCCGGAATAAGATTGCGCGAGTAGTTTACGATTCAAAAAAATGTCTCTCACTCATCCATTCTCAGAAGAATTTTCGGTAAATTTTGGCGTGCATCATATGAGATATAAAATCTTTACAGGTCTAAGTATTTGAAGTTATGTAATGAAATTAATTATATTTTTAAAATGTATAAATGAAAATGGACGATTACGATCGCCTAGAAGTAGAGCGGCAACTTCGACAAGAGATCGCGCAAAAGTAAAAGTAGTTATTTTTTTGTAGAAAAATAATCGTGTTCTTGTAAAAACATTTAAAATATAGTGGTATTATATTAAATGAACGTGTCTAATTTGTTTTTAATTGTAATGTGATACTCTCTCTCTCTCTCTCTCTTTCTTACTCGCGAGCGTTTCACAAACTAAGAATGTTTGGGGTAAAGATTAAAAGGTTATGAGAATTTTTGCGAATTAGATTTATGAAACTGCTTAATGTGTGAAAAGTGGATGCCCCAATAAACACCCATCGCTCACGTGTCCGTTTGATTATCGAGGAATATATTGTGGCCAGAGCGAGTTAGAAAACAAAAACTACTTACATTTGACGCATAGTTTATTGACAGCCGATTTACAAATATGGGTTGGATGAGCTGGACAATTAAATCTCTATACGACAGTTCTTGGAGTTGGACGAAAGAGTGAAGCTCACGAAGCGGTCTTCCAGATGGCTGCTGGTCGCATAGTTATTGTTGTCTTGCGTCGGTACCGGGTGTGTTTATGGCTGTTATGATGTTCTATTTCACGCACCGTACGATGACAGTGGAAGCGATAGACCATCACAGATGTTTTTGAATTGTATAATCAAGGACACTATTGGCATTATATTGTAAGGATTCTACCTCAATACGGACCTTGATCTAGTGAAGTGGACAGGAATCAGATGAAATGTTTTTTTAATAATAACAAATAAATAAATAGTTGAACTTTTATTGTTTCAATGACTTTGATTCATTTCTAACCAGCGTTATGTGGCGGTCAAAAAATAATGCCGCCAATCAGTGAATTGCCTTTTCCCATTCTAAAAGGAAATCGGCAACAGACTATTTGATAATTTATCGGCAAAATCAAAATGACAGATGACTTTACCATCGAATATATTTTCCAACAGTTGTTATTGGAAGTTTTTTCGGAGGTATACCAAAACGTGTTGTTTCATAATAATTAAATTGTGTAAACTTTACGAAAAACTGGCAAGTAGTCAAAAGGGCAAAGAAGTAATCTTTAATGGTGTGTTCACACGGATGAGACATGCCTGGAAACTTAATATAATTGAGTGCAGAACGAGCTCCAATTCACCACATTTATTGCCACATTCTATTCGACTAGCAGAAAATCAACTAATGGCCGCTTCGCGGCCAAGTTTTCCGTAATACATTTTTTTTAATGCGGAAATGTCGTGTAGTTTGTCTTTAAGAAAAAACAAAATATTAGTAAAATGATACATGCTTTATACATATGTACACCTAGAGCTATCTTAAATTTACATAATTATCATCAGAATGTTATTAAAAACATAAACACGAAGGATGTAGTGAACTTAAAGAAATTAAATAATATAGACAGGTAAAAAAATAAACCTAAAATCTCAAGTGAATACGATATTTCATATCCAATAATTATTCACAGCAGTTCTTGACTCATATTAGACATCAGTGATATATATTGCACAATGCGGAGAGATTGTAAATTAATATTAATATTCATTATTATTTTTTGTTAATCTGTACTGTTATCTAATGGATTTCTAAAGAAAAAAGGACACCAACATCGCGCAACGTAGCGCAATTATAATATGGATTCTAGTAAGTACGTATGCAATTCAGTAATGGTAATATGGCCAATTTATACATACCGACCTTTACCGCGAGAGATTAAAATCTCATCTATCTACACACTACTATAACAGCTGAATGAGAGCGGAGTGTGTAATAAATCTCTGTCTGCAATATCTTATAAGCAGAATAGAATGACGCGACTGACACTTAGCCATCCTGTACTAGCAAATCAACGTTTCATCCATGTCTTCTTCGGCCATCTTTTGTACACGATGCCTACCATCGTTCATCTGTTATGCGTCCATCGAGTTGACCATGGCCGAAACATGTGCGTGGTATTGTTTAAGGCAGGCGTCGGCAACCTTTTTTGACTGCGGGTCAAAATCAACCAAAATGTGACCATTAAAAAGACTGTTCAGGGTCAATGGGTATTTTCATTTTAAAACAGTTCTTTAGTGAAAAATAAGATAAATTTGATTGAGTAAAATATTACATTATGCTTTTAAACTAAACATAAAAATAAAATTCTGATTCTAATTATTATAAAAACAAATATAATTGTCAAGTTTTAGTTCATTAATAATTTATGAACTTTATTTATAAGCGTTCTTTTTATTATCAATGACTTCGCTGATGCTGAATTTGTGACGTCAATTTAGTCAAGTCTGGTTCATACTTAAGTCACCTTAAAACGAATGCAAGCGTCTGAATTTTCAGTAGTTAATCTGCTTTTGTTCTTACTTAAAATAAATTTCATGTGTGAAAATATTTGCTTTTAAATAACGGAAACGGTTCTGACCACTTCTCCATCGATCACGCTACACATACTTATGTTTTATAATTTAATTATATGTATATTATTATACTTTATTTGCGGAACTCAAATGGGTCACTCGGTGACCCGCGGGTCATGGGTTGCCGATGCCTGGTTTAAGGTGTAGGTGTACTACGCACTCTTAAAATAATGGAGAGCTTGATCTAATGACAAGAACGTTCCGAAGCAACTAGAAATCTCCGCTATTTGATATCCTATGTATACTGTGTACTATAAGGTCGTGTATCTACAGATGAGATTTCTCTCGGCGATTCGTCTTGAAAGCGTGTAAAGTACAGAGATTATATTAAAGTATCGCGTGTGTTTCGCTCCCGGATTAGAATGACGTATCCAATACTTTACTGAATCTCATTGTGTAATCACCATAAACACAGGCCATGAGAATAATCGTTCAAATAAAATAAAAATACATATGACAATATTTTATATTACATAACAAATAGATCATTTTAAATAGGTTATCCGATAAATGTGATAGAATTTTAAATATTATACCCATGTTTATTAATATTTTGGTAGCTGTCATTATTATTTTTATTCAGTACTAGCGAGTACCCGGCATGCGTTGCAATGTCACTCAAAGAAAGAAAATGTTTGTATTTTAATTCTGATTATTGAAGTGCTTTTGGATACACAATATTTTTTGTTTTTCCGTCTGGTGCGCATACGAAAAAGTCGCCAGAAAAAGCGATAATACTTGAAAAATTCGCCACAGAGAATCCTAAAAATAGCCAATCAACGTGTCCGTATTTCACACTTCACGACATACGGTTTGCCATGAAACTGATAGCCGTGGCGCGCAGATCGCTTTCTTCGGCGAACTTTTTCAACCTTCGCGGGCGTGCGCACAGCAACTCACCAAAGTTTCACGGCAATAAACTATATGAAATACACACATTTGTTGAAACGACTCGCGCGCCAACAAATTGCCAACAAATCGCCAACAAATCGCCACCTATTGTAAAATGATTGTATTAATTCAGAAACCTTCAAGAGCGTGTGCACAACAACTCACCAAAGTTTCATCGCAATCGGATGAACGGTATAGGTACGCATACGGGACAAACAAACAAACATTAATTTATATATATAGTTGGCCATTTTACCATGGTGCAATGTTTACAAGTTATTAAAACTTACTATCATAATCACTCTTCGATTTGGCAAAATCAACGTACACTTTTTGAATTTTATGGTCGATTCAATCATTTCTAGAAATGGACCTTTCAATTGGCCGCCTAGATCATGTGATATCTCTCCGTTATACATTTAATGTATGGCTATTTATGCTGATAAATCAACAACAATTGAACAATTAAAAAACAACAAGACTCGTGTTATTAGTGAAATTGCACCAGATTTATGTGAAAGTGTGGCTGAAAATTGGATACGAATGAAACATTGTATCAAACGTAGTCGTTGTGCACATTTGAATGAAATGATATTCCATTTTTAATGGCATCGAATGGTCTTTCAAAGAAATAAAAAAATCATTGACATCAGACTTGGTTTTTTTTTAAATTCAATTTCATTTTAAAGTTCTAACATGCTTGTTGTCGCAGAGGCGTCGTCGCACAAGCAAAAAATCTGTGCATTACTAAAAATTCTGTGAAACAAATATAAGTTAAATGATCTATAATAAAAACTACCACGACAACCCACCGCTGTAGCCGTGGCGCTAGGAGCTACAATCCACGCATTGTAGCTATTCACATTACTATCGTCTACTTTCAAGCTAGTGAATTACTCGAGTCATACGATTGGCGATTTACTGAATTGAAAATTCTTTTCGGTTGATCCGTTTTGGTCGTTCTTTGCGTTGGAGGTGCATTTGGCGCAAGAATTTGTTTTAGATTTGGGAAAAACAAAAAGCAATTGGCAAAACTATTTCATACATAAACCTTTAATAAAAATAATTATTTCATTTAGTTATTTACGTGAAGGTTTTTCGAACAAACAAAAAAATCATATTCAGTTCTAAAAAATGTTCTTAAAAACGTCCATACATTTTTTATATTGATTTTTATATGAATATAATATAATATTAACTAGGGACGTATAAACGACGGATTCATTTTGTCTAAAGACGTTGGTTAAACAAGAGTTCATAATCCTATGTACAACATATATTATATGTGATTGTATAATATCATTGATAACAACATAACCTAAATCTATTCCAGCCGCACGCCACTGCTTATTAGATAACTCTGGTAGTATTTTTTTGAAATTATATATCGACAAATGACTCATATATAACGCACTGAGAGAATTGCTCACGATATGTTGCGTAATATTTAATGTATTGATTAAACTAAATTATTTGGTTTTTTTTTTTATAATTAAAACTCGTATAACTAACCGTAAATTATTTTAAAAAGCGTTCCGACGATCACTTTCATTCGAGCGTTGCAATTTTCGTAGTATTTTTAGACCGCCGATATTAACTTAACATTTCTCATGTTTCGCCGGTGGTAATCATGCCAATTACGGAGCTGGATGATGAATAGACGCTTGTGATGATGGATAAAGAAGATCAGTAATGATAGCGGAGAGTCACGACCCTTGTTAAATAGACAATCTGTTGTACTGTGGTGTGGTTTTTGCTAAGAATCCATCTTCGTAATACGAGTATGTAAACCGTGCGCATTTACAAATATTATCAGTCCGTTTTTTTTTTTTTTACAAATTTACAAAAATAACATTGACCTAACCTAATCCCTCCTCAGATGCTGCGTATTTGTATGGATTGTGTATTTATTCATATTTTAATCAATTTAAAAATAATAATAAATACGTAAAATAATAATAATAGTAAACACGTGTGAGTGACGGAGATCATGTTGTAATAATAATTCATAATTCAAGACTATTTTTATTTTGAGATCCATAAGATGATTTTTTTTTAAATTGAATTTTTTGGCCAAAGCTTTCATATGTTTCTGGCTCCTAGACTCAATATAATTCAATATCTCTTACTGCTCTGAAAAGATCAATAACCAGATGGCTAATAAAGATGGTTTACATATATATTTACAGCCTTAATGATCTAATTATTGTAACTGTTATAAACAATGTTTTTTTTAGAGGTTTGTTTTTCGTATTGGCAACACTTTTTCCAGCGACAGCCAATTTAACAGCTGATAGCTGATTTGTGCTCAGTTTGGTTTGCCATTTCACCATGAATAGACTTACAACAGAACAACGCTTGCAAATTGTGCAAATTTATTTCGAAAATCGTGGTTCAGTTCGCGAAACTTACCGTGCGCTACGTCCATTCTACGATCAACATAATCGTCCATCCGAACAAGTAATTTGAATAACCATGGATGGTTATCGCACCACGCATACGCTAATTGATAATACGCATCCGCAGAGACGTCGTACAGTGTGCACCGAAAAAGCTGTTGTTTTTTTTCAAAAATGAAGCCGGCCAGAACGTTACAGTCAATGATTACTGACTTTTTCGTTCCCCAATTGAATGGCATTAGTGTGGAAGAGCTGTGGTTTCAACAAGACGGCGCAACACGCCACACAGCGTATGCCGCATGTGATTGAACACTATTTGATTATTTTCTATGAGGATGTGTGAAATCGCCTACGCCGATAAACCAGAGACGATAGACGACTTGGAAGCCAACATTCGTCGCGTTATTGCCGATATACGTCCCCAGCTGCTCCAAAAACCAATCATATTTAAACTCTAATGGTATAAATTTATATTTCTAATAAAGCTAATACCGTGGCCATTACTGCAATTTTTATGTGTTTTATTTCATTTTAATGTTCTAAAAAACACCCTTCATTTATTCTCCTTTTTACTATTTTATTATTATTTTTATTTACCATTTTCATGAATATATATCTGTATTCATATTGCTTGAGTCACTGTAAACAATCTGTTACAAATGTTAATGATATAGAAAAAACAGTGTCCATCTCGAAATGGACTCTGAGGGAACACATGAAATATAAAAATGAATTAATAATTCTGACGCCTGCTATCAGATTACTCAATGGTATCTGAGATTCTGTAAAAATAATATAGATGGCTCTTTCAAATAATGGAACGATTAAATGTATGAATATCAAAAAGGTAACATATAGATTAGAAAATTTGTCGCTAAAAATATTGTCGCTGTAGTATAGTTGGATAATGCACCTTCCCCGGTTAGGAAAGAGATCCAAGTTCGAATCCCGGTGGCGCAACAACAATATTTTTCGATAAAATTGATTTTATATGTACATATTTCTAATTAATATATTTAATTCATATTTGTATATCTTTCAAATTAATACGTTTAATTTGTGAATTGTTAGATGACAACATCTCATTATATATTTTAATTCATGTTATGGTATTTGTACCTATTCATGTTAAATATAAACGATTATGTTAATAATTTGAATTATTTATTATTATTATTATTATTTGTACATCTTTCTAATTAATATATTTAAAATATTAAATGTTTTGAAGTATTAAATAAATAGATACATTTCAAATATGGACAAAAATGTATACTTTTCATATATATTTAATTTGTTTAAATAATATTGTACACAAATTCAACTGCATTGTTTTAGTTGTTTAATATTTTAATCCTAGACAGTCTTCCCTCGTCTCGATGGAGAGCTAATTGATCACACTGCCGGCTCGTTATTTGCTCCGATGTGAGCGCGCCCCGCTGCTGGCGATATGATTAATATGGACCACCTAACTTTTAGCATGAACTATAAATAAGCCATACTTAATAAGCCATTATTCCGCAGCACTATTGCGAGACTTTTACCCGCTTTAATAGTCCATTTTCTCTTTTACAGCGGTGACCGTGCGATACCTCACCAAGCGGTATATCGGCGAGTACTGCTCCACCGGAGGTAAGTCTACTTACTTACTTACATAACCACGCATCATTCTAGCACGACACATTCCAATTCTTCGTCATTCTTATGTCATGGCTGAATCTAAAGGATACACCGTTTGTGGTTCGAGCATTTCATTTAACGTGTGAATAGTATTGAAATTGATAACTAAACTAAATACAGTACTGTAGTCTATTTGATCAATTGAATTTTCCTGTATATATATATCTAATTGATACATTTAATTTGCATTAAAATACCACAGAACTATGTTCTGAAAAAAACTGCAAATTCACAATGATAATGTGTTCTTTGTTTTATTAACCACTAAATTAATTAACTCAATTAAGTGGTTAATAGAACAAAGATAATAAATAAAAATATGAATTTTAACCACAAAGTTAATATTGCTAATTTTAAAAGTGTTCCCTTAATTACTATAAATTTGTCGTGTAGACATGTTCAATTAAATTAGTAAATATATTACTAGTGCAAAATGAGTATTATTATTATGTCTTTTATGTATGCGAAAGAAAATAGTTAAAATCGTTAAAAAAATAATATGTCTGAAAATGAACGAGACAAAGAGTTTTATTATAGAATAATGAAATGTTCTTCATTTCAATTGCGCGAAAACGATCTAATGGTAAGCAATTAATATAGCATTTTAATTTAATAAGTTCTATATATTTAAAGAAGAAAAAAAATTGAGGAATATATGTGAGAATAGACGTAGTTTACATTTACTAAAAACCTGTACACTTTCGTTTAATATCGCTACAAGTCCCTCCCACTGTAGCATCCTAGCTTTTTACCTTTTGATTTAATTTTCATTTATAATAAAATCACCATTTATTTGTGATATTACGATTTTTCAGAACATAGTTTTTTTATAATTAAAATAAATAAAGTAAATAACATGAGATATAAACAAAAATATATATATCAACAATATTTGAGTATATCCCAAGAACACACAATTACTGGATTTTTACCTCCAAATGCATTGTTATTAAACAAATTATAGATATCTCACAATTATTTGTCGTGTATACAGATAAAGAATATAGCTTCCATATTTTCTAAGAAATAAGATTCTCATTAATGACATCAATACTGTTTCAGGGTAATTAATATCAAATTTTAGACCATAGATGGCGACAGCGAAGTTTTAGTTAAATACTCGAAGTGTTTCTTCATGGTAACATACATACAACTTGATTGTGGGTAGAATGATTAACGTTACACTGTGTAAAGTGATCACGTAAGCTAGCCAAAGACAGGTAGTAAGCCCTGTAATTACCCATACTTCCATATATTCTCATGTAATATAAAATAAATAGCGTCATCTCTATGAGATATCTATAATTTGTTTGATTCGCATTCGAACCGGGATGTTTCCATTGCCGGTAGACAGCTTTACCAATCGAACCAATAAATTATTGTCAAATTTTTGATCTACTTTGCATTAACTATTTATTTCCAATATAAACTACCAATACTAATATTTTTTGATTGATTGATTCAACTAATTCACTTTAACTAACGACAGTGCCTTGTTTTTTTATTATTTTTAAATAATAATTTATAAACAGCTATCGTATTTTCAAAGTAGACTCGTGAAGGCTTCCGACGCAGCGTTATAAAAACTGGGCAGCATACATGAAATGTGATTTTCATTTCTCCCATACAAAAACGGGAAATTGTGCGTAATGAGCGCTCTCGGACCTGGCAACACTTTGCAGGCGCCTCACCGTCTTTCCAGGGTGAATAAACCTTTTGCCATAATACACGTGTCGACCCCCATGCTTAAAACATGGTAATACTTTATTCGTATGACTTCTAGGAATCTTCTTGTACATTAGCATTTATACGATAAAACATTCAATAAAATGAAACCAATGAAAATTTATGTTCCCAGAAATGTATATTTTAAACGTTTGTGCAATGGTTGCTCCGTACAGGAAACGAGAAATGTAGACAAGGGTGGGGGTGGTTCGCCGATCTACGCTTCACTCAACCGGCGATGATGATGATGATTATGAGGTTGAAAGAAATTAAACATAAATATGGTCAATTTAGGTAACACCATTACTTGTTAAAAAAACTATATCGACATGTTTCAATACCTACGGTGTCTTCTTCGGGAAAACAATATACACTAAAAATAAAAATAAAATAGCGTAAATGGTGGGTAACTAATTAGGAACTAATGCGAAAACAAATTTTAAAGGTGACTATATATATAGGTGATTAATTAAACAAAGTTAACAAATAAAAATAATGAATTTTAACAACAAAAGTTAATTTTGCTAATTTCAAAAGTACAAAAAATATATGTTTACTTATAATATTTAATTTGCTTTTTAATACATTTTTTTTTTCTAAAATTTCTGATTTATCTAACTGTAAATCTTTAGTATCTGTATGTAAAATTTCTAAACCATTGTTAATATCAAAAGAATGATTGGCGAATTCAGAATAGTTATTGCTATTTAGATATCTCAAGTGCTATTTAATGATAATTTGTAGACCCTCGATTTTTTTTTTTTAATATCCATAATTATTATAAATAAACTGTTTTTTTTTATTATTTATATGTTGCCACAAAGTTTTTTTGCAAATATTGAAGAAATCAAGTTATCGCTTTATTAATTTTCAAAAATATGTATCTAGTTTTCTAACTGCTGTAACAATTATTTTCCAAAACTGAATACAGTTGTAAAACAAGTCTATTTTTTTTTTGTTTTTTTGAAGTAGGTACAAGCCTGCACAGAAATGTACCAATTCTTTAGTAAATATGCAGTTAATGCAATATAGTAAAATTTCGCATCTCTGGCTGGCTTGAGATACAGTACATGGTGTATCTAGTGTATAGATGGCGTCGGACTTATTACACCTTCTGTATTAGATTGGCATCTAGACTCATTTCGTATTTTACTCCGTAACCAGATATCAGATCTAATTAAAAAACGATACTTGCACCCTAGATCAATGCTCGTGAGAACGGCAGCCATACAACAGAAGACTGTACTATTTTATTATTTTGTAAAATTCATATTTTATTAAACCTACGCATTATTTGTAGAAATTTGTTATTGCAACATTAAAAATAATGGGTATATTATGTAAATATAAATCGTGTTAATAATTATACAAAATACTTTGTTTAAACCATTATTTATTAATTATTCTACATGTTTCGATACCTATGATATCTTCTTCAGGAAACAATGTTCCTTTATCCATAAATAACTTCAACATAGAATTAAATATTATTAAACAAATCGAAATTAATAATGAGTATAATATTAAATTAATAGATAATTTGTTAAACAAAAAGTACCAGAAAAAGTTTATGGTCTCTTCAAAAATTTTTTTTCAAGTTGAGATGATGTTTCTTTCGTTTTTTCGTAAAATATTACATTGTAATTTTTTTAGATGTATTCCTTTGTTTTGAAAAAAAAAAAATTTTTTTTTTTGAAATATTGGAATTTTGTGGAAATATAAATTACCCGCGAACATCGTACGAAATATAACTCAATTTCGTGACACGTCCGTTCCTAATGATTAATGTTCGTGGTCCTCTTGACTATTCTCCTCTATGTGAGGTCTATCACAAGATTCTTCAATCTTCTGAAAAAATGTATTCAGTGTTGAAACGCTCAAACCGTGTATGACGTGAGTTAATTGTCTAGTTCAAAATAAACGCTAATAGGATAGGAATAATGACAGCGGCATTTTTAACAATTTTACGTCAGCTCTAATGTCTTAATTTCTTGTCGAATCGGCTCGCGCTGAATTCTCGTCGAATGAGTAATACTGCCTCTACCTTTGTCTTATAAATACGCGCAACAACGTGAAGTTGTCGTTAAATTTACAATAATAATTTATCTCCAATGAACAAGTTACGTAAATCGCAGATTAATCTCCGCGGCCTGTGTTCCTAGGCACAATTAGCCGCGCGGAACTTTCCTGGGCGTCAGCATTTTCCGATCATTTCTCACAAGCCGTAACAGCAATATAAAAATCATCTTTATTGTGATAGCAACAATAGTAATTTCTCCCTACGAACTGGACAATGCGGGCCGCGAACTGACCGCAGGCGCTGGTTTAACAACACTGGTGATAAAACGCCGTGCGCTCTCTACGCATTGGTGGAAAATGTGAGTTCGCGGTCGGGAAGCAGCATCCCGAGCGAATATAATTGTTGCAATTTATTTTATTATTGATATTGTCACTCCAGTCGGACGGTCAGTACCTACTCCCCACCTCGTTTCGGACTCGATCCAGAAATAAATTAATTAATTCAATATTATTAAGGAGAACACATTCTTATTGCACATTCATTCAGAACAGACGGTCTGTGTCAATAATAATGATTTTTTATAATTTAAATATTTTAAAAAAAGAGTACATACATCGAATACATAGTTAACATACCATGACTGATAGTCTTGACCATTAGGCAAGAGTCTTACCTCTAATAATCTCAGTACTAGTAGTCAGTAAAACACATTTAATAATAAAATTATTAAAATAAATTAGATAAATCACTTAATATAGTCACCATCGGGACTCGAATCCGAAATATTATATTGCTAGTGGACAGCTTTGTGAACCATGGTGCTGCTATACTACTGTGGTGCCATTTACGCTTAAGGAAGAGACTAATATGGAAACTGAAATGTTGAGCAAATGACCCTGAATCATTTGATATGAGATTGGGTCACAGGCGTAATCCAGAACAAACCAAATCCCTGACAGCCAAAATCCCACAGAAACCAATATCCCGACACACAAATTCTCAAACAAACTAATATTCCGACACCCAAATTCTCAGACAAACTAATATCCCGACGCCCAAAATCCCAAATAAATCAATATCTAGGCAAGCTATAATAATATATAATAAGCTATATGCTTTCAAGAGAAGTGTAGCAAGAAAAAAAATTGTATTGTATCATTGTACTTATATCACATTAATAAATCAATATATATATTTTTTAAATGTTATAATTCAATCACATTAAAAAAAGCTTAAAGTTTTATAAAATATTATAAATAGTGATAATAATAAATATATTATGATTTAATAATTTCTCGTATGTACTAATTTTTTAGATATCTAAAAATTAATTTTACTAAAATTTACGAAATATTTTATACTTTCTCACATACAACATGATGCATTAATACCATATTTGTACACAATAGAACAAGCTGGTTGTTGTAATTAAAGTTAACCTAGGATTATACGCCACTGGAACAGGATAATTTTATGTCAGATTAGATTAGGTTCTACTAGGTTAGGTTGGATAGGTTACTCGGGTTGGGTTGGGTTAGTCAGGTGAGGTATGGTGTATTGAGCACGTCTGGTACGTTCCGAAGAAAGTACGGGGCGAGGCAGGTACCTCGTTAACCGCGGCAGGGCTGTCAAGGAGGCCAGGTGCTAACCGGTGACGTGTCGGGTCATGGGTCGGTGGGCGATACCGTGCCGTAAGCGCTAATTGATTAAAGTGCAAACAGACAGTGGCGATTTGCACCAGTGGGGGACTCTCGTAAAAGAAATACATTATGTCCAGATGTTTCTGATGTATAGAATAATATTAGTTTCGATTTAAAATCATATTTTATTGTTAACTTGTGATTTTAGAACATTGTTTCACATAACTAAAACAAATTAAATAAATCATTTATAAAGATAATCAGAAATAAAACAAATAAATGGACTGGGAGTCCTGGCGCCATCTAACTGCTATCACTTGAAGGTGTTTAAGAATCATTCTAATAAAAATACGGTCGCTTCCAACAGAAAAAAATAGATGTCTCATTAAAAAGTGCCATACATAGATCAAAATTTGACGTTAATTCATTATTATAATGGTTTATTTTGTAAAGCAGTCTACCCGCAACAGATCTAGGTGGTAATCATCATTATATAATTTTCGCTAAATAAGTGACACATAATCTATTGTATCGAAAATATTTCCAATTATTAATAGTCACCGCTGAGTCAGTGTTTTATAATTTTATTGTGTATTTTATTTTATACGGAAATAAGATTAAATCAACCAAAACTCAAAAATATAAGAAAACACCTAAATAAAAATTTATTTCGTTTATATCACATTAAATATTGAATCGCTGTTTAGTTTTGTCATCTTATGTAATATAATATATAGTAAATGGATAACAAACACTAGATTAGTACATAGTTTCCAGATATAGACTGCTTCATCTCGCAAGACACAGAACAAACCTGCCAATAGCTGTGCCTGACGGATGATATTTCCGTGTTTTATCTTATAACTTCATAATTATATTTTTTCCAAGTAAACTAGAATCAGCAATATTTGAATACGTCCATAAGCACACAATTACTGGATTTTCACCTACAAAGGCACTGTTATTAAACAAATTATAGATATCTCATAAGGACGAAGCTATTTTTATTATATTTAATGGAAAGATGTGGAAGTATGGGTAATTACAGAGCTTACGACTTGTCTTCGGCTGACTTAAGTGATCGCTTTATACAAATATAACGTTCACCATTCCCACCCATTAATCGATCTCCATATCTATCAAGTTTCTGGAAATTGTATATATGTTACAACATAGTCAACATGGAAACACTTCGAGTACAACTACACTATCGCCATCTATGGACTAAATTTGATATTTAATAGATATGGATATTGATTAATGGCCAGCCGAAAACAAGTCGTAAGCTCTGTAATTATCCATAGTTCCATATCTTTCCATTAAATATAATAAAAATAGCTTCATCTCTGAGATATACATATATAATTTGTTTATACTTGAATCAGTTTAAGAAAGAGCATTTTCTACAACGATAGATTAGGGTAGATCTGAATCCTAGTGAGTTTTTCATATTTTTAATGCATTATTAAATTTTTATACTTAGGCGTTATGCTTTTATATGTTGTATATATCTTGTAATACAATTGCATGATATAGAATTAAATCGGAAATGTTCGTAACCACGTAAGATCTAACACGACAAATGAAACAAATTCTGAAGTCGAACTAAAGTTGGCAACTTTGAAAACTGACATTCGTGCATAATATAGAAGTATGTGGTAATAATATATGGTGTTAAAAAAATAATCGCATCGTATGAATTTAGGATTCTTTCCTTCACAGGTATAAGATTTCGCTACAAGTGGTCAATATGAGGTAAACCTTATATTGACGACTTGTGAAATGACGCTATAAAAGCGTCATATTGTCTCCACATCATCTCTGAGGTAGCCGATGGAGTGCCATATGCGGTTACCTTAGAAGAGACATTGTAATCGACCGATCTTCGATGGCCATGACATCTGATCATAGTACAAAACTTGCTGCAGCACAATATTTCGACAAGACTCTGTGGCTTTTTCACCGAACCTATAACAAACAAAGCTGCCTTGGGACAAAGCATGCACGAGGCTTTCGCGGAATACTTGCTTGAACTCTCATTCGCAACACAGGAAGACGTTATTGTTCAGGCTCGAGGGGCGGGCAAGAGAACACGTCAACCTACTAATCATGTTTCTCTTGTTATTAATGGCACCCTTTATTCTGTGGGTATATTAATATGCCTAGTCTGAGTTGGTACATTCAAAGAGAATTTTCACTTCAGTCATAATTCATTCTACCTCGAAATAACATTGTATTGCATATTACTCGAATTTATATATATATATATATATACATTTTTAATTAAAATACATATTTGTTATGAAGTTACTTCGGAACATAATTCAATGGTATTTTTAACACAAATTAAATTAATTAATTAGATAGATTTAATTGGTTATTACAAAGATTTGGACATACTCAAAATATTGTAATTACATAAGACTTATTTTGAATATTCGTCACTCACAAGGCATCGGGCTAAGATTAATAATATTTTTTATCCGAAAAATCTACCTTTTGTTCAAAATTAATTTTGCTCAAAAATACGCACTTTAATTAAAGTTATATGTACCGGGTTATTCTGACGTGTATATCTGACATCTTTGAACGACGTTTTGGATACAATCAGTGATTCTCTGTGTATCCGAAACTTCTGCCAAAGAGGTCAGATGCACACGACAGAAGAGCCCAAAAAAACTCTGATCTGAAAAATCCCGAAAAATGCTGTTTGAAAAATTTGAAATACTAATGTATTTCCAAATAAATGTTATTATCTAATTTATATTTTCTATTTATGTAACGGAGTTCGAAAAATTTCAGAAACTAAAGTCTAGATCAGATTATTAAACCTATCATGAATTATTATTTAAAAATAAACAAAAGTTACATAAAATTTTTAAATACTAATTAAATGTATTAATTAGAAAGATATACATACATAATCAATTTTATCGAGAAATATATTATTGTTGCCACCGGGATTCTAACCTGGATCTCTTTCCAATCCGGGGAAAGTGCATTACCAACTATGCTACAGCAGACAGTACCTTTGTCGACAAATTAAATATAACAGACCGTCTGTTCTGAATAATTACAACTTCACAATAAGAATGTATTCTCCTTAATAAAAAAATTTACTAACGAAGGCGGTAAACATCCCTGTTTCGCATTATTTTTGGTTAGGTATCACTTAAATTAATTACTGTTTAAATAATCTTCCATAAAATTATTAAATCCTGAAATAATGACCGTATAATATTTCGAAAACTACATAATTATATCAACTTATGTAGTACACGATTTTTGTCAAAGCTTGAATTAAAAAATAAACGCGTTCTGCATGTACCTGAATTTTAATTCGTTTCGATCTTAATCTCTGATTGGTCGAGTCATCAACCAATTAAATGACGCTATTTCCAACTACAATTATAATTAAACCAACGCATGGTGTCCCAATTACATCGTCCGCGTGGTTTGAAAATTTAAAGAAACCAAATGAGACTGCTTATAACTTTTTTTTAGCAGACTCTTTTGTCTGTTTCTTATTATTGTTCGTAAATTTTCTAATTATCGTTTTATGTTTGGGAATCAGGTTCAGCCATCTTGATCCAAAATGGCGTCCAATTAACTATAATTGGATCCACCGCCTCCGTCAGTTTTGAAGATATTTGGCACTCAATGACGTGATCTAATTTTTTTGTGGTGGTTTGAAACTCTACTTCTGAATTAATACGACTTTAGTAATAATGTCTCCTTGTTAGGGTATTTATTCCTGTCAAATATTTTTAACACATGATTAACACATGAATTATCCATAATAATATTACGCTTCCCCATCTATATCTATGACTTTCTGGATGTGGCGGCCGTGGCGCCTTCGGTAGTGTCATATGTGGCTGTAAATTGCGCGAAATCGTATTAAGGCTGGCAAATATATTGAGCATCTGTCATCCTGTCATAGATGAGAAAATCATTATGTCATCTCATCTATGTCTCATGGTCATATCGTGTCGCACTCTATGGATTATTTCCTTATCTATGTCACTGTCAAATATGGCAAGAATATATATATAAGGAAATATATATATTTCAAAATTAATACGTATAAACACAATTTGTACAATTCCAGGGAGAGCAATACAAAATGCACTAATTGTAAATCAATCGGCGATAGGCGATTGTTTTCTGCCACTGCAATTAAACAGAGTAATATAGTGAGTAAGATTAAGAAAGGATCACTTAGGTGGTTTGCTCATATGGAACGGATGAATGAGGAGAGAATGGTAAGAAAGATATATGACGCAAGTGTTGATGGCACCAGAAGTGGAGTACGTCCGCGGAACACTTGCCACGACCAGTGGAGGATGGTCCTGATAGAAGCCTCAATAATCGTCGAGTTTACAGCTTGCATTATTAATTCTGGTTTAAAGGTATTTGAGATTCTGTAAAAATAAAGAAGATGGCTTTCAAAAAATGGATAGATGTATCAATTTGAAAAGTGTAACATATATGTTCGAAAATTTGTCGTCAATGCACTGTGTTGGTATAGCATAATCGGTTAATGCATGTTTCCCGGATAAAAAGAGATCCAGGTTCGAATCCCGGCAGCAACAACAATATGTTTCGATAAAATTGATTTTATGCGTATATCTTTCTAATTAATACATTTAATTTGTATTTTTAAAACGAACGCATTACTTATATTTTATTTTTAATGACGTATTTTGGGGGTGGAAAAAAAATGTGAGCAATTATTCCAGAATTTAATTGCTGGTGTATATCCCGCGCGCTCTCGACGCTAACAAAAGCAGTTCTCGCCCAAGGCCCGAACCAGCCGGACAGCACAATAAACGAATGAGTTATGCCCCCCTGATACGTTAAACAGCAATAACAATAACAATACTTATAATAACAATCTGAATCACGGAATTGAAATACGACCTGCCTAACAATGGGGAATTAACATTGCAAGATTTGCTTTTCGTACTGGAGATAACATCAAGCGCCGCCAGGGAGGTTCTCTATTGTTTGATTTGCAAAGATTTTTAGATTTTATGAAAGAGCAACGTTATTTTAATTACAGCAAGGCCCCGCTTCACGCTGTTTCAGTATTGCGCGGTAAAATTGGGATTCCCCGAAATTGTGCACGATTTCGTTGTTGCTTTGCGGTGCGTTTCAATACGAAGACTCGTTTGCCGAGTCATAGTTAATTTAAGATATAACCATAACATGGATATTATTTTATTGTGATAAATATGTCAATTTTTAGTTCTAAAACCTAAAATGGGTGATTGCAAAAAAAAAGAAAGTAAAGCGACAAGAAAAAGCTTTTCGCTGTAAACTAAAATGCTAAAGTGCTCAGACGATTAGACGCAGATGAACGGCAATCTGATATAGGTGCTGCATTAAATTTGTCTACTTTAACAATATGAACAATTCTAAAAAATAAAGAAATAATCGTACCATCGGCAACTACAACCCGTTCCAGAAGTAACGTTATTGAGGAAATGTAAAAACAACTTTCCATCTGGATTGACGATGAAATTGTAAACTGTAAATACTTCTACAATTATCTTGGTTTTTAAAATTAAAAATTATTGTTTTCACTTATGGAAATGTTTTTTTTGAAAAGGTACGTTTTTAGTTTCTTCTTAAATAAAGTCTCCGATGCACTGTTTCTTATGACGGAGGGCAAAGAGTTCCACGCTTTTGGGCCTGCCACCGCAAATGCCCGTTTACTAAATTTAGACTCTGGCAACGGTCG
Organism: Eubasilissa splendida; assembly: GCA_031772225.1. Lineage (NCBI taxonomy): Eukaryota > Metazoa > Arthropoda > Insecta > Trichoptera > Phryganeidae > Eubasilissa > Eubasilissa splendida. The sequence goes on along the minus strand of CM062851.1, from coordinate 28,608,201 downwards.
GTCTGTTCTACAACCCTTCCTGCAGCTGAAGTAGATGCTGACCTGAGAGTTTGACGTCTACCATTCAAATTGTCTAGGATACAAAGTTCTTGAAGATATAGAGGCGCCATATTGTGTACCAGCACAATTTAAACTCAACTCTTCCAGAGAATCGGAGCTAATGTAGCTGATGTAAAAGAGATGTTATATGAGAGAATTTGGAAACTCCATATATTATGCGTGCAGCCGCATTTAGAATAGATTGTAATCTATCCAGCTAAAACATTGGCAGGCCAGCCTAGATGCTGTTACAATAGTTCACACGTGTAACGGGCTGCCTCAAGAGGAAGATGTCTCCGAATACTTTTAATCTGTCTCAGTTGATGGCAGCATGCACTAACAGCTTTACTGATTTGTGTATTCATTGAAAGATCTGAATCAATGTGCACGCCCAACAACTTAACTGCAGATTTAGCATTCGCAGACATTGATTCCTATATTAAATTTTGCTTTCTAAGTGTTGCTGTCCATGGTAGTAGTCTAAAGTAGACTGCTTTTAAAAATGAAATAATAAATGCTGTAATGGAATAGTTAACACGTTTCCCTGGATAAAAAGAGGTCCAGGTTCGAATCCCGGTAGCAACTAAATATTTTTTCGATAAATTGCTTTTTTCTGTATATCACATTATCCATGCCGTCATCCGCCAATAGCGGCAGTTCCATGATAACGACTGCTCTCATTGAGAGTAAAACGAAGATGAAGAAGAATTAAACTGCACTGTGGATCATCTGTTGACTGTCAACTATTTGTTCTGCCCTTAATTGATTTGACATTGATCCATTGCGTTTCTAGAATTCTCTGCGGACTTTAGTTTAAAATATACACACATTATTTTGTATCTTATTTTTATAAAGTTACGTATGTACACTGTTTACATGTCATAGTATGCGCTAAAAAAATAAGACATTATTTTAACACAAATTAAATGTATCAATATGAAAGATATACAGATAAAATCAATTTATCGAAAAAATATTTTTGTTGCCACACGGACTCGTATCAGGAACCCTCCCTATCCGGGGAAGTGCGCTGACCTATTACACCACGTCAACATTGTAAGTTAACGACAAATTTTCGAACTTATATGTTGCACTTTCGAATTGATACATCTGTTATTTCATCATTTGAAAGCAACCTACCTCAAAACCATTTGAAATATTATATTAATGATAATAAAAGATATTTTGTATTATCATTAAAAAATATTTATTTTGAAAATATGGGATCTCTTTTTGGGATGGGTGGATAATTAACAATTATCCACCCATCCATTAATAATGCATAGTAGTGTGCAAAAATAATGACAAAAATAAAGAATTTTCTCTATCAAAATAGCTTGGACATGTGTGACATTGATTGGTTTGTGTGTTATATTCTATTGAACAATTATTCAAAAAATATATTTAAAAATTACTACACTTAAAATATACAACATATATATATATAAACACGTATATCTAACAAAGTTACGATACTAATAAGAACTTTACGTTCTTATAATTATTAAGGAGAACACATTCTTATTGTGAAGTTGTAATTATTCAGAACAGACGGTCTGTGATGTTTTAAATACTAATTTAATGTATTAATTATAAATATATACATATAAAATCAATTTTGTCGAAAAATATTGTTTTTGCGCTACCGGGATTCGAACCTGGATCTCTATTTCCAATTCGGGGAAGTACCCCGGTAGCGCAAAAACAATATTTTTCGACAAAATTGATTTTATATGTATATATTAGTATTTAATTCTTATAACAAATTTAAATCTCAAAATTTCTCCAGCGTACTAATAATATTGTTCAAAAGCCTAAGCTATGATACAAAAGTACTTAAATATCTAAAAGCACGCGAAGGAATTTCTAGCTAGGCTTTTTACAATACCTCGAGCGATTTCCGTTAGATACCTCTCTGTATCGACTCCCATCACAGGATGCTGCGTGTACCAGGTGCCAGGTACCGGAGATTACAATTGACATCTTCATTCCTCGTCCGATAATACTAATGCTCTCCGGTGACACAGCGCTCGCTCGGATGACACGGTATTGTGCTGGTGACGCATGTACTACGGGTTCTTCGACAAGGTGTCTGTCATAAACTTGGAAGTAGATTGAGTAGGTACGCTATATTACACGACTGTTACTGTCCATATTATAATGTTATACTTAAGGCTAACCATTCGTAATTTTCAGTGCTGGCAATGAATTGCTATTAATTTTAAAATTTTAAAAATGAATTTATTATGCATGCAAAAACCGGTTTTAGGGTCTGTATACACGGATGAGACTTTACTCTCACGTCTCGGATATTTGGCAATAAAACCCGCATACTGTACTGTATACTACTTTCATTTAGAAAGAACAATTGTACTAGTGTGAATAATATCATACCAAATATGCAAATTGAAACAGTGTATTTATTTATTTCGTATCATACGTTTAATATCTACCTCACTGGGCTTCGCCCGTGCTGAGGCAAACATTTTACATTTTTAATCAACAATCATAATATGCATAATTAATTTATCAACTATAAATTTCGAATAAGAAAGAAGGAAAAGATAGAAAAAATAAAAAGGGTAAGTAACAAATTATGATGCAATATTTGATCTTGAATAATTTATAACCTACCTGTAATTGGTAATGACAATACACCGCTTAATTAATTCCGCTCTGCGATTTCATTGATCATTGGGTGGAGTTGTCGTTTGAAATCAGTTAGAAATACGGTATCCACAAAAAATATGTAATGTTTGAATTTTGTAATGTAATGTTTGAATTTTGTAAATTAGGAAAGTTTATATTTGTTAATTTTTTTAATGTATTATAGTTGTCTTTTTATATTACTATCAACATTTGTCTTAGTCGAATGGATTTGTTGATTTTTCCATTGTTATAAATATATAAATGCGTACTAATACTATAAAAGCCATATATTAAAAACAAATATTCCTAAAAGCATTATATGTTCCAATAAACCATTTTTTCTCTGTTCATAAATATACTTAACCCTATTTATATCACGCATATATACGGCGACGGAAAACATAATATATATATCGCAAAAAAAGCAAAGTCCATGAAAATTTTAGGTCTGTACGTGTTGTGTTTTATTTCTTACGAGTTTTCCGGCACCATGTATTTATTTAATATTTAAAAATATATATATTTATGATACAAATGTTTTAATACACGTTAATACAATTGTTCTTTCTAAATGAAAACTGGTCTACTTATTCTTTATTTTGTCCTGCACGTAAATAATTCTTTCGAACTTTGAGCATGTTGCTAGAAGGGATGGGGACGACCTGGAGAAATTGGCGATATACAAAGGTCAATCTCTTTCATGGTCCAGGATAACGAGAAGTGGAGAAAAGCATTTCTTGCTGAGAAGAAGAAGACTAAATGACCACGATACTTAGTCATGAGCACATCGAGAGAGAGAGAGAGAAATTATCTTTTACGTGAGTTTTGACACAAATCTTATCCACTTACCTTTAAAAAAGAATATATTGATTAAATTAATGGTTAGTTGATGCAATCCGAATTGGAACAAGAAAGGAATATTGGCAGATGGATCTGGCCTACCTTGATCTCGGTCTGGATTGGACGTCAATTTTCACCTCCAGTTAACTCGCACTTTTGTTGTGAAGAACGGAGATATCACTACACTTCCGAAGATATTTAGAACACCGCTTTTTCGTGGTCCGGATTTGTACACACGGCGACAATTCTTGAACGTTAAAAGAAACACAGATGTTTTGTTTCGAAATGCAATCTGTTCCCCCGTCGGCGAAATTTCTAAATAATTAGTTTACCAGAGCGAGAAAGATATATTAAGGTTCATCGGAAGGACAAAATGCGTCAACATGACTGTTTATAAATTACAAGATCATTTGAGCTATCTATCTGCCTATCATTTCATTTTAGAATTAGTGAGTCTTCTATTCTTCAGTCGTTAAAAAAATGCATTACTTTCATGATAATTTTTTTTGAAAATGTTAGGGAACACTTTTAAGGTATCATTTCAGTGAGCAAAAGATATTTGAATAGTTTTTTTTTCTAGAAAGATTCACGAAAAATGCACGACAATCTTAAATTATTTTTAAATGACATTCCCATGCTTCTAGAGCTCTCTCCAACGATTCCTATTATGACCATGTTCTTTTGCTTATGCTTTTTCAAACGTGCTTAGTCTAGATTATATTATTTATGAAACACCATAAAAAGAGCCCTTTATTTCACATCAGTTCCATCAGGCGTGAGGTAACAAACAATAAATAGCTGACTCGTCAATCATCTGTTTCGAATGATAGCCTTATTAGCAGGGACGTGCAGTATATACAACCAAAAAAGCTGAGCATAACTAAAAATTATGGGATACAAATATAAATTTAAAAATTGGATTAACATTAACGAAAACATTATTTTGCAATTAGTTCCATTCGTGTACCAGTAGAGCTCGTGCTATTTACATTACTAAAGTCATATAAATGACTATTTACTGAATTGAAAATTCCTTTCGGTTGATCTGTTTTGTATGGAGTCGTTACTTATGCTGTTAGAAAAGATTACAACTGCGTGCAAATCATTGAAGTGTCTGCTTCCTCTTTTACTTATTCGCGAATTTAACTATCTTACTGTTTTTAACGTGTTGATTTCATGATTGTTCTTTAAATTTGGTGCATGGATTTGGATTGGCAATTGCCAAAACTATTTCCCACGTTAACCTTTAATAAAAATAATTATTTCCTTTAGTTATTGCGTGAAGTATTTTCAAACAATAAATTGATCATGTTCAGTCATAGAAAGAGTTCTTAAAATCGTAAGGTAAGAAAGGCTTAAAGAAGTTTTTAAAAACACTATTAATAGTACTCTAAAATTACAAATAAATACATGGTAGGGTCGTATAAACGACGGATTTATTTTGTCTAAAGACGTTAATTAAACGAAAGTTCATAATCCTATGTACAACATATATTGTATTACATGTATTATATATGATTGTATAATGTCATTCGTAACAGCATAACCTAAATCTATACCTACTGCACGCCACTGCTTATTAATCTCTCAATTTATGGCACTCTAAAGTTTACGTTGGAGACCATTAAAAGGAACAAAAATTCCAGATGAAATAGGTGTAGGAAGCGTCTACTGATTACCGATCATAATACGCAGAGTTCAACATAGTGATTATTATCGGGAGCGTATTCCTGTTTCTCCTGTTACTGTAGCTACAGGTGTACCTCCAATTTCTTCCCATATAATCTGCAAGTTAGATGCTGTAAACAGTTTGCAACCGCGATTTTATGCAGTTGTGCAGTTTTATGCACGGGTCAGTGTTGGGTTAATAACGCCAGTCCATTCAATACAGGATTCGAAATTAAGGTAGGCAAGTTTCGAGTTTCAAATATTGAATTAGCGGAACATCCAATCTATTGGTTTTGATATCACTGCATCTTCGTCGGTATGGACTAATCCATAAAATAAAGAGTGTCCCAACAAGAGCGGAAAATATAAATTTGGCGCCATTTTAGATGTTGTTCTTTTAATAGTTAAACCGTTATGACAGTTCGATGGTAGACAGTCCGTCATTATTAATAATGGATCTCTATTCGACACTACAACACATTCTAATTGTTAAACATTATTTCAAAAATGGTAAAAGTTTGACTGCTACGATTCGAAAATTGCGTCCATTTTGTATTCCAAGTGCATCAACTCTGAAGAGAATAATCAAAAAATTTGAAGAGACTGGGTCGATTACCGACGTCAGACGGTTGACACGTGTACGTCCAGGTCGTTCAGCAGAAAACATCACGACCGTTCGCCAGAATGTGGCTGAGAGTCCGGAAACATCCTTTCGGCAACGTGCTCAAGAATTGTACACTTCGAGAAGCACTATACAGCGCATTATCACGAAATATTTGCGTCTTCATATCTACAAAACACAACTGACTCGACAACTCAAAACAAAAGATATCCCGTTTAGGCCATCAGAATTGGCCGCTTAGTTCGTGCGATTTAACGCCTTCGGACTTCTTTCTCTGTAGATTTCTCTGTAGACAAGTCCACGATCATCTAAGCCTTGAAGGAGAAGATTAGCTGCTTTATCAATGAAATACGCCAAATACGCAAATACAAGAACGCAAAAACGAGGAAGGCATTTATCAGATGTGTTGGTCATTTTGATGAAAATACAATAGTAACCTATTTCTTTAAACTTGTAATTATATCTAACCACAAAATTAATGCTATATAATGCGAGCGCGGTGTTGTAAGTCAAGACATTAACCTATTTATTTAAAAGAAAGCTTCTAAATAATTGCCGCTAGGCGGCGAGACGCACGTGTAAAGCATTTGTCGCCGAAATGGTTCGAGTTAACTTGTTGGTTCAGTTAGGTCATTATACTTTTTGTGATCACCTCGCTTCTTTGATAATAAATTATATTTGGATAAAGAAATTTCACTTTAAAAATAAACTTAACCGCTCACGCTACACACACGTGTCATAACAATTCTTACATACATTCGTAGGAGAAGCTTTCTGAGATGGATAATACTTTTTGATAAATGCACGTAACACAGTGACAACATTCTAAGCTAACGTTCCGCATGCCGCGGCCCGCGAGCTCGTGTCGTGATGGTAGCTTTTCGCGGGAAAAAATCTCGCCCGCCATTGCGCGGCGCATGCGCGGAGGCTCCTGGCCCTGCGCCTGCGCGGCGCTCTTTTGTTCCAACGCGGAGGGAAATAAACAAAAAATGATGACGGAAGACAATAGCGAGAGGGCAGCGTCTAGCGGCAGCTTCCTGCTACGCGGCCAAATGGTAACATTTCAGAAATATGTGGAGCGCCGCTTCTTCGACTAAGAGTCGCGAGCTCTTTATTTTCAAATTGGTGTGAGTGTGTTTTTATGTAAAGATAATAATGTGAAAGACAAGCTTGTTTTCGAAAGTTTTTAAATGAAATTGTAACATTTTTTTAAATTTTTTATTAAGGGATTTTGACAGTGAAAACATGTTGAAATAGACAATAATTATACTTTTAAAATCAGCAATGTTATATTTGTGGTTAAGATTCATAGTTTTATTTTTATCTTTGTTTTATTAACCACTAAAATGAGTTTAAATACATCTACCGGTTTCGAAAAATACCATTTTCTCCTTCGGGATGTCATAACTAACTAAAACATATATTGTTTCTTTGACAGAATCTATTTTTAAAAATAGTTTACTACTCATTTTAGTGGTTAATAAAACAAAGATAAAAATAAAACTAGACAATAATTATTTAACATGGGGTACTTATAAAGAAAATCCACAGAAAATATTTCTATACAAAGTATGTTTAGATGAAAGAAGGAGAAGGGTGGGAATTTTATAATAACGATAATTTTATTCAACACTATGATATTAAAATAGATGGCAATCTATTTTCAATATGAATTAAATATATTAATTATAAAGATATACATATAAAATCAATTTTATCGAAAAATATTGTTGTTGCGCCACCGGGATTCGAACCTGGATCTCTTTCCTAACCGGGGAAGGTGCTTTATCCAACTAAGCTACAGCGACAATTTTCGACCCTATATGTTACCTTTTTGATATTTAGTTAGAAAAGAGATCCAGGTTCGAATCCCGGTGGCGCAACAACAATATTTTTCGATAAAATTGATTTTATATGTATATCTTTATAATTAATATATTTAATTCATATTTAAAATATCACAGACCTATGTTCTGAATAATTACAACTTCACAATAAGAATGTGTTCTCCTAAAAAAAATCTATTTTCGATAGATATAACCCGTCAATAATGACGAGAAATTAATAATTTTTATAATCTACATTTTTTTTTTTTTAAATAAATGAAAATACAGTTGTAAAGTAACTTACCTTGTTTGTCGTGATAGAATTGACAGTACGGGCGGACGGACATAGGGAAGCTTGTGGGGAATTAGTGATGAAAAAAAACTAATAGCTGTACAAGGACGAATGTGTGGAGAAATGGAGGATCGTGATCGTGAAGACGAGTAGTTCGTGCTGCTGCAGAAACAGATCAAAGGACCGCCATGCTTAGACATCACCACATTAATTGAGAGAAGGGAAAAAAAAAAAAAAGAAGATGTATCTAAAATTGAGAACCGCTTTTTCTGAGCTTTTTGTAATATAATAGCAGTTCTTGTATTCGATATACGTGATGTCGATTTTATATAACAATATCTATCATGCTACTGTGGTGTATTCCTATGTATGCACTTATATATTAGCCGTCTCATAAAGGTGATCCATTCTGTTGTCCACATCTTCATCGATCAAAACTAAATTACAAAATATTATTTAAACAAAATCAAAACAATCTTAAACTAAAATATTTAAAATGATAATTGTCTTTCAATATGTCCCTGATAAAAAGTATATATTGTTTCAATTATATTTTAACAATAATAAATCAAAAATAAATGTTTTTTTTTTTTGTAGCATAAATAGTACGTATGAAAAAATAAAGATAATCACTTTACTAGATTACCTTTATTTTATCTGTACAGTTTTTAAAGGTTGTAATTGTTTAATAAAAAGTTATGTGAAAAAAGTACAATCTGAAGTTATAAAGTATTATTGAAAAAAGTTATAAGTCACAAAATAAGAAAGTTCATTGTGTGAATTTGGTATTAAATTTTGGCACTGAAAAGTATCCTAAGGCTTTGTCCCTAGTTTCCTTTCAATCGGATCGTGAAAGTAAAGTTAATTTTTGTTTTAATAGTTTTAAGATTGCTCTAGTAAACACTTGTCTTATATCCAAAAATAGTTCTTTTGAGTTTTGTCTGGGTTTTGGAATCAGAAACTTTGTATTATTAGCAGGACTGATTTATGAATTACACCATAGTAACGCTATAAAATATAGTTAAATTTTGATCTGTATATCCTATTTAAAATCATTTATTCAAAACTATTCATGTAAATATTAAAATAGTAAATTTTTGTACACCTAAGCCTCGGATTATTCGAAAAATTAGGACTCTTCTATGAAAAGTGTATATCGCATTAAGTAAGCTCAAGCTACATTCTTCATTAGTTAACGTGGTGAAATGGTTGCAGGCGCGATCGCTTCATACGTGCTTCGGACGATCCGCATTCCTTGTGTTCTGGAGTCAGCACTACTGCAGATAAATTCGTACTGTCATTTAGAGACCAGTCATATCACACACTACAACACTTTCGAACATGTACGCATCGCGTAAACACACAGATGCCAGCAACGGTGGACTCTATCATTCGTTCCGTATCCACAACGTTTGAAAGTATTAGACTTACACGCGTGCGCATTCAGTTCCGCCTGTCGAGGTCTTCGAATACTGTATACGCATTCGTTAACAGCATCCAACGTACAAAAAACGTATTTAATGCTTACGGGTATAATGCACAGAATAGCATACATATTATAAATTAAACGAATTATTTGTGTGACGCATTTGGCTTGGTTACTTTAAGCCGAATTATTTAAACATTAAATATCCTTCGATTATCTATTTAGTTCATCATTTAAATAAAAAATTAATACAGAAAATAACATGGATACTTCGCCAACATGTTATAACGCTGTAATTGAATCATTAGTCGGTATAAACTTATTATCCAGCATCCTTTCTACAAAAAATCACCGACCGCCACTGCTATCCGGGTAAAATTCCGGGTTAGTATCCCGGTGGTAATGAAATATATTTTTATAATTGATTAATTTTAAATTGTTTTAAAATAACAGAAACATGTTCCGAAATTGCAACATCACAATATAAGTGTGTTTTCATTAAAATATTCAAATACAAAGTTAATTGTGTAAATATCGATTAATTTAATATTGCATGTGCCCGCCCGAGTCCACCCTGAGGGTGGATGATTGAACTTATCTGATTGACGCGACTTCGAGGTCACTCGCATCGCGACGCACGGGCCGCGGGCATGCACTCACCTTTCAATGCACCGGCCCGTCTCATCTTCAGGAACGCCAAAGTCTCGCGTCTTAATATTAATCATCTTACCCGTCGATTGAATCGTGACCCGAGAGAGAGTCACGCTCGGTCACGTCCGTGGTGATATCTACAAATGTAAGAACATTGTCATAAACACGGTGTTTCATAACTACTCGTCCACATTTTTTTTTTCTCTTTTTTTTATTGCCTGTCTTCTGTTGATAGAGTTCATAAATATATATTTTAATAACTTCATTATATATGCAAGATATTATTTCTTAAAATTAAAATGTCTCACAGAGACGAAGCTATTATTTTTATATGAGAAAGTCTTGGGCATTACAGGGCTTACGACCTGTCATCGGCTGGCTTAAGTGATCGCTTTACACAATGTAACGTTCACCTATTTACCCACGCTACCACATCTATCAAATTTTTGGATGTTGTATATTTTAAATCAAGATGGAACACTTCACTTATTTATTAACAATTATGCTGTCGCCATCTATTGACATTTTTTTGAAAATTTGATATTCTTTCTCATGTAATAGTATAGATGTCGCTATTATTTCTTACTTCAGATGCGATATATCAGGTAAAAAGCAATGTGAGAGACGTGCAGATAGAAGAAAGCATAAATACTGGGTGAATATTATCTTCCAGGCCGATTTTGTTTGTCAGACATTTGTCAGTTCGCATTTACTAGTCGTAGAGAGTGATTAATTACAGTTAATTATTGAATATCTAACGCCTTTATAACATGCAACAGGACATGTTTTGCAGCTCAATATTGATGACCCCGACTTTTGGAAAAAATCATTCTGAGCGACTTTTGTTAATAAACAAAACAGCCATTATTGGGGCAATGAAACTCTTCAATTGATACACTAAAGACATTCATACCCACGCAGAGTAACTGCATGCAAGAGACAATGCTGTAACCATTAATGGTGATCGCTATCGTCACATGTTGGAAAACTTATTAGTGGCCGAATTGGGTCGATTAGGCCTACAACACATGTGGTTTCAATAGGACGGTGCCACCTCATACACAGCTCGAGCTACTCTTGAAATTTTATGAGAAAATTGATATCATTTGAATGAAACATGATATGGCAAAAGGGAACATATTTTAGATAGGACTTTAGATTTTTTTGGTTGTTAATTATTGTTACATGCTTGTCTGTTAAGTACGTCTTCATTGTACACCTCGTAATGTGAAGATCCAAGAAATACTCTTTGTAACAATTACACGTTTATTACAGTAAAATATAATTTAGCTACAAGGTATATCACTAGTACAAGTCAAACGATAAATTCGATGGACACGCAGAGAGAGAGCCGCGCCCTGACGCGCGTCGCCCTTTATAACCCCTCACACACGCCCCGGCGGGGTGTGGCATTCAGACACACAACTATACAATCCTAAGAACATCACAATTATGCATTCATTATTATTTATGAACATCTTGATTTCTAGAGCTTTTAAATTATTGAAGAAGCGTTTACTTTTATTATCAATGTTGAGAATATTAACTCCTGTATTTTTATCGAAACTATAGTTATTTTCAATAATATGATTGTAAAATTCAGAAAAACTATTATTATTTAAGCATCTCACATTTTATTTTATTTAATATGTTATTTATTTCCGAAATGCACTGTGCATTATGCATTCAATAACCGCTGCAGCAACAGGTGGTAAAAAGCTTCCCAACCCATTGTCGAATTTTATTGAAGACTCCAACTTCTCACCGTCCTAGATCCGCCCGCGGAGATAGCGAAGAAAGTGAGTAGATACGGAATGCTGTAACAGATAACACATCTAACGTAATTAATCATCTCTGCCGCTGGAGCCACACCCCCTGTCACGTGGGCTGTTCATCTAAATGAGGACCGGATGTGATTCCTAATGCTTTCATTATTTTTTTTTACTGTATTTTTGTTTAAGATAATAGACAATTAAGATAAAAACAAGAGATAGATATATTGAGTTAAGTTCGTGGTACTAACCCTTTTCTTACATTTTACCAACCATCTAAAAATAATATTTTTTTAATTGTACCAAATACCTTAAAACGGAGGTAATTCCGTGATATTAATATCTGTAACTTCGTGACAATATATTTTAATCAAATTTTAGTTTTAAACCATTTTATCATGCACAAATACTAAAGTCAACTAGTTTCAGTTGGACCCAACCGTCTTCAAGACAATATAGTACAGACTGCTTGCTTTCTTTTAAAAAATTACAATATATTTTAATTACAATATCTATGTATTTTATGCAAAAATGTGTTAAATAAGGCATGTAAACAATATTTTAGTTAATCTATTAAATTTCTCAATCCCATGTCATGGAATAATTTTATTTTAGTACATTCTGGATACCAATTGCAAAATTGACACTGAATCTACTGAGTGGCATTATTTTTTTTTAACATCTTCTTCGGTTGTATTGTGATTTACATAAGCAGTTGAACTCGATAATATAAAGCACGGTTAAAATGAGGAAATTCTTATTACTATTTTGATTCAGGCCTGTTGTCATACAACTCTTCACTGTTATAGTGAGCTCTCTTCACTGATATAACGTACAAAAATATTGATAACAAGTAAGCAAAATACACTACACTGTCTAAAAACCTTAATTCTTGAAAAGTTATAAAATTGTTTACGATTCCTTTCAGGTTTGTAAATTATTATATTATAAAAAACCAATGGGTGTTTATTTTGTGTGCGTGGTAAGTAGTAGTAAGTTTTAAGCTTTAAAACAGGGCAGTATTTTGAATTTTGTTAAGAAATAATGTGATTGAATTAGATATGAGAAAAAAATTATATTCTGGACTCACTGGTGTGATTGTGATTGTTATTCGATAACTTCGGTGATTAAAAATCACAGTTTCATTATTAATGCTTATGCGCCGCACGATATCACAATACACGAAAACATTATTTTGAGCGTATTTATTTATATTATTAAAACCTAATTTACGTAAAAAAACGTATTCTAGCATAAATAATTAATATTAATCTGATTAAATATCATTACAGAGAGAATGAAAATGCTTAAAAATATATTTATTTATTTTTCATGTTAAATTCTCAGCACATATGCGTAAAACTTTTTGGCAGAATCTACTAGATGGCGCCAATCAAATTACGGAAAATCCGGTAGATGGCGCTGATTCTCAGATATTCAATCACTGATAGTGAGTGTGACTCAAAGATATCAGTGATTGGCTCACGGTTCGTGATTTTGAGCTCATCACTAGATTGAATGTAGTAATTTACTTTAAAATGTTTTTGTTCATACAATAATATTATTTTTATTTTTCATATGTATTCGACATGCTTTTAAGAAATTTATTTGTCCCCTTCGTACTAGTCATAACCGAGTTCAAATTTATGTTTTTAAGTAAAGGTTGAAAATATCTAAACATAAAAGAGAAAAAAGTGATTAATATGAATTTATGATATTCACGTTAGGTTATGTTACGCTACTCCCCTAGTAACGTTGTCATACAACCTGTATATTTAGCCAAGATACAAACCGTTTTTTTTTTTTTTTCAAATATCCAATTCGTCAAGTTTTGTCGATAAAAGCCTGGCGGCGAGGCTACACAACAAGGTGGGTACACAACAATATTATTTAAAAATATGATTCTAGATAATATTGCATAAACAAAACGTAGACACATGATACCCGCGGGCCGTTAGTTTAACTCGTATCATGATTGGATCTGCTCTGAAGGTGTATGCTTTGATGATAATGATGTATTTGAATGAACATGTTTCATTTTACTTTCTATATTTTTTGTTTTTAATTTCTTAAGCGTGATCTCGTGTCAGGCGATGCCTATCAATAAATAATAATATTTGCCATATGTGAAAATTAAACATTTATTTTTTTATTCTACTCCTTTAATTTATTCGAACAATTTAACTCAACAAGTTGTATTTATATCTAGTGGGGGACGGACAGCTATACATTTTTATTTGCATGAGATGAAAAGGGACAATATTATTCATTTTTAAATTCCAGACTACCAAAAACGTCTCTCTGGCTGTGTTGTGTGACATTAAAATATCATTAATTAGAATTTATTAGAAGTATTCTATAATTTATTCCAATGAATAATGTTGTCCCTTTTCGTCTCATGCAAATGAAATTGTATTCCTGTCCCCCACTATAGATATAAATACAAGTTGTTGAGTTAAATTGTTAAGTTGTTTTCACATATGTGATTATGGAGTTCCCGCCAATTGCTGACGCCAAAAAAGTCATTAAACAAATATTGGATATCTCATAAAGACGATGCAATTTCTTATTTTTTATTAATGGAAAAATATGTAAGTATGGGTAATTACAGGGCTGTCCCTAATTAATAATTACCTGTCTTCGGCTGACTTAAGTGATCACTTTACACAATGTCACGTTCACCATTCCACCCAATCAACTTCCATATCTATCAAAAATTTGAAAGTTGCATATATGTTAATATAAATCAAATACCAATACACTATCGCCATCTATGGACTAAATTAGATATTCATTTTCCCTGAAACAGTATATATGTCACAATGTGAATCTAATTATTTAATGCAATATTCTTTATCTGTAAAATGTTTTTAACACATACACCTGACACACACGCCTGAAAAATCAATATTTTTCCATTTTTATATATTTTCTTATTTTGACCAGTATATTATTAGCAATATGTCCAAAAAAACCAACAAAAAAATAACTTTGTAATGAAAAATATATGAAAGTATGGGATAATTACAGGGCCATATTTATCAAATTTTCTAAAGTTGTATATATGTTAGTATGTGGATTCACTTCGAGTACCATTACACCATCGCCATCTATGGACCAAATTAGATAATTCATTTTTCCATTTTTTCAAACGGCATATGTTATCACTATGAGAATCTGATTTTTTAAAATTATTTTAAATCAATATTCTTTATCTGTAAAATGTTTTTTAACATATTAAACTGAATACGCTTCAAAAATTAGTATTTTTCAATTTTTTATATACTTTCTTATTTTGACCGGTATATCGTATTAGCAATATTTAAATATGTCCAAGCCAGCCAAAGACAGGTCGTAATTACCCCATACTTCCATATATTTTCCATTAAATATAATAAAAAATAGCTTTGCCTGTATGAGATATCAGATATTTGTTTAATTATTATAGTCCTTATACAATGTTACAGGGCCACATTTATCAATTTTTTTAAAGTTGTATATATGTTAGTATGTGGACTCACTTCGAGTACCATTACACCATCGCCATCTATGGACCAAATTAGATAATTCATTTTTCCATTTTTTTAAACGGCATATGTCATCACTATGAGAATCTGATTTTTTAAAATTATTTTAAATCAATATTCTTTATCTGTAAAATGTTTTTTAACATATTAAACTGAATACGCCTCAAAAATTAGTATTTTTCAGTTTTTTATATATTTTTTATTTTGACTAGTATATTGTATTAGCAATATTTTAATATGTCCAAGCCAGCCAAAGACAGTTCGTAATTACCCCATACTTCCATATATTTTTCATTAAATATAATAAAAAATAGCTTTCCCTCTATGAGATATCTGATATTTGTTTAATTATTATAGTCCTTATACAGATTTTGTTGGTGTTTTTCCCTGCTTTTTTCTAGTCTGGGGCGTCCTTTTTCCACTAGTCCACCTTCCCTCTGGATTTGCTAAGAATATTCATCTTGTTAGTCGTTTCTTCAGCATTCTCGGGACGTGTCCAAGCCACATTAGTTAAGATCTTTATGTATGTAGAAGTAGGAGCTTTATACCGAGGGTCTCTCTTATATCATTACTTCTCACTGGGTCCAATAATGTTACTCCTACTATTCCCCTAGGATGACTCATTTCGGTAGCCCGGATTCTTAACCTTTCCCAAACCATGCAGTAACACAGGTCTACCGCTCTAATTAAATCTGTAATATTTCGGTAAATATACGCAACATCCTCTTCATGTTTTAGTTAATTAGAAGTACAATATTTACGCTTAGAAATGACTAGTGAAAAATAAATTATTTAAAGCGAAACTAACAAAAATAATTATTTTTAATTCGTCCCGTTGTAAAATTAATACGTTGACAAAAATACCAATTGTGGGAAGACAGAAAGAAATCACACATTAATTTCACAGTAAAAACAATAACAAACATATGAATATAATTTTCTTTTTAATAATCTTTTTCGCTAATTAAATGAAGATAGATAAAAAGGAAGGTTGTATTATAGAATGCAACCTCATATACAGAACTTTGATGAATGCTCCGAATTATGATATTACATATTTTTTAAATATTTAATGCTCAATACATAAAGTAAATTTATGGCATTAGCCATTTTTTCACATTTTAAAGGCTAATAGAACTGTAATTTCTTACGGTAACACGAGTTGACAGCATGGCTGCGTGCGAGTATTTTATATCGCGGTATGGTAAAGGTTAACCCCACTCTCTCTGTAAGGATCCATATGTGTTGACGGTACTTTAGTCTTGAAACTTAATTAGAATTTATTTATCGCCGTACAATGCTCATCGAATGACATATATGAATATATGTTCTATATTTTTACGGCTCATCTAATTATGCACTCGTAATTATACAATTACTATATAAATAAATATGAATTAAATATATTAATTATAAATATATACATATAAAATCAATTTTATCGAAAAATATTGTCGTTGCGCCACCGGGATTCGAACCTGGATCTCTTTCCTAACCAGGGAAGGTGGTTTATTCAACTAAGCTACAGCTACATTATTTTTAGCGACAATTTTCGACCCTATATGTTACCTTTTTGATATTAATACACTTAATCGTTCCATCATTTGACAGAGCCATCTACCTTATTTTTTATTAAATTATTAAAATCCCGGTGGCGCAACAACAATATTTTTCGATAAAATTGATTTTATATGTATATTTTTCTAATTAATATATTTAATTCATATTTAAAATATCACAGACCTATGTTCTGAATAATTACAAGTTCACAATAAGAATGTGTTCTCCTAAATTACTATATAATTAGTAATTGCATAATATTGTATGTCGATCAAAAATCAGGGTCGTGTATTTTCTGGGGTCCTCAATATTTTACGACATTCTTACATACAATCCTTGCCTTGTTCACATCTCGCTTATGGATAACCTGTTCTAGTATACCCGATGTCAGTTCTTTTTTGAAAGATCTTTGATCTTCTCCTCCTTCGTATCATGAAACATTTTCAGCAGTATCTTCTATATCAACCGCGCTATAACTATTTCTGCGTAATTAGTTCATGTAATTGACTGTTTTAAAAGTCACCTAATTCCTGTACAATTGAATTTTTATCATCCATATACAGGTTTTGGAACCTAACGCTTAATTTTCATGTTGTTTTTAAATATTGTTGTTCAAAAATAACCTTTATTTTTATATATGTTACTGAGTGATAGCGAAGTGTAATTAGTTATTTTTCAAGGAAAACGCATTATTTTTGTAAAATTACAATTCTTCAGAACATAATAGGTATGTGATATTTTTAATACAAATTAAATATATTAATTAGAAAGATATACACATACATTTCCCCGGATAGTAATCGATCCAAGTTCGAATCCCGGTAGTAACAATATTTTTTCGATCAATTGATTTAATATGTATATCTTTCTTATTTAGGAGAACACATTCTTATTGTGAAGTTGTAATTATTCAGAACAGACGCTCTGTGATATTTTAAATATGAATTAAATATATTAATTAGAAAGATATACATATAAAATCAATTCTATCGAAAAATATTGTTGTTGCGCCACCGGGATTAGAACCTGGATCTCTTTCCTAACCGGGGAAGGTGCATTATCCAACTATCTTTCAAATTATGGAACGATTAAATGTATTAATATCAAAAAGTTCGAAGTAAATAGGTTCGAAAATTGTCGCTAAAAATATTGTCGCTGTAGCATAGTTGGATAATGCACCTTCCCCGGTTAGGAAAGAGATCCAGGTTCGAATCCCAGTGGCGCAACAGCAATATTTTTCGATAGAATTGATTTTATATGTATATCTTTCTAATTAATACATTTAATTCATATTTGTATATCTTTTAAATGAATACATTTAATTTGTAATTTGTCAGATGATAACATCTCATTATATATTTTAATTCATGTTATGGTAATTGTACCGATTCATGTTAAATATAAACGATTATGTTAATAATTTTAATTATTAAAATCATACCAAATCTGGATAAAAAGCAACATAAACGCTGCGTCATTCCTAAAAGCGCATCACCAGTGAAGTTTCTCGTAAAATAAAATTTCCTATTATGTATTTTTGAAACTCAGTCATATTCAAGATCTACGAACTCTCATCTACACCTATTTCTAAACAATTAATTTTTTTACGCGAAGTTTTAAAAAATATATATAATTCTAAATTAGATTATTTTTGATCAAATCAAATCAATGTGGAATGGGTACAATTCGATATTAATTTTGTTTTTTTCTAATTTTAAATAGATTAATCATACCTACTGTAAAATATTTCGTTCACTCTGGGATTCCACAATTAGAATATGGAACACCTCATAATTAATTAAATCCGAAGCACCATTAATAATGAAGCAAAATCAACAAAGAGAGCGTAGTAATAATACTTTATTATTATACATGATGAATAACGCAAAGAAATTATGGGTCAGGGCAATATTTCCATCAGAAGATACAAAATTATTTATTTAAACGATAATAATATCTGTCATTTTTATTTTACAGTACAAGATTTAATATTCCACAGTGTAGGAAATCTATTCAAAATTGTTTGTTATGTTGCACAAACGCAAAAAAGATTACAGTTGAAGATCTCAGCTGCCTTGTTTAACAATATCGGTGCACGGCCAAGCGGTCCTACACAGCTGTGGCACAGCTGTCATGCAAATCAAATTGAATTGTATTCAAATAGTAATAAAATGTTTGAATTCAACGAGAAAATTGCAATGCGCAAGTGAGTGCATCATGTTACAACACTTCTTGTGCCACGTGACGTGAAATATCCCGCGTTAAAATTGCTAAAGTTAACAGAAGCAAACAAATGGTATTTCTAGTGGATAAAAAAGAAATTGACAGACTAATAGGGAATGCTAGGGGGTTTTACGTTCCTTTAAGAGTGCGGACATTAACAAATCAGAGTTAAGTGTCAAGAACAAATAAATACGTTATGGGGTAAAGAGATTAGAGGTTATGGGTGTATCGTATGATGAAACTGCTTGGTGTATGAGTGGCGGAAGCTCCATGACACTGTTTTTGGACAGTGAATGACTCGTTTTACTAACCAGACCCTGCTGCACGGTGCTGGATGAGCGGAGGGTCACCATTCAATGCACAATAAAATCTCTACACACGAAGAGTTACAGTGGTGGTTCTTGGAGGTGTGGTCGGGAAGGTAATGGCGAGAAGAGTGAAGCTGCTGGTCGCATCGTTATTGTGATGTTCTTGGGATTGTGTGAGTGTGTGAATGCCGCACGGCCGGCGTGCGTGTGTGCGAGACTATAAAGGAGGCGCACGGCAGGGCGCGGCCTCTTTCTCTGCGTGTTCATCGGCTTAATCGTTTGACCTATACTAGTGATATACCTTGTACTGAATTGTATCATATTATAATAAATGTAATAAAGTCTATTTCTTGGACCTTCACATTACGAGGTGTACACTGAAGACGTACTAAGAAGAACAGTTATTGTTGCCTGGCGTCGGTACCGGGTATGTTTATGAGGATTAGAAGTTCTGTTTTACACACGTTGTCGGCGGTGATGATAGTGGAGACGGTAGACCTCACCAAAAATGGAGCCTTACTGAGAGAGTGGTATGAAGAATCCAAGCTGCCAAAATGAGTTATCTTAGGAGAGTAGGAGTAACATTATTCAACCGAATGAGAAATACTGAAATAAGGAGAAACGTCGGCATTAATTTATTAATCAAAGTGTCCTGAACACGTCTTGCGAATACCAGAAAAACGACTATAACAAGATGTAATTCCTTGACGACTCACAAGAAGTATTAAAAACATTTTATGATCGTTAGCAAGTTGGCGAACAATCGTCGTTTGGGACTGCAAGGGTTAAATGACCTCCAGTAACCTAGCGCGGAAGGGTGACCCATGGCTAACTTTTGCGATACGATCATTTACATTTTTTTAAAGAGGGGTCATAAAAGATTTGACTTATCGTCTAATATATAGTATTTTGCAAATAATTTTTTTCCACCTTGAACCTTCGTAAGTTTCATACCTTCAACAATTTTCCGGCTCAGTCTTATCATATTCAATCAAATATATTTACAATATGAATTAAAATATTAGAAAGATATACATGTAAAATCAATTTTATCGAAAAATATTGTTGTTGCGCCACCGGGATTCGAACCTGGATCTCTTTCCTAACCGGGGAAGGTGCATTATCCAACTATGCTACAGCGACAATATTTTTAGCGACAAATTTTCGAACCTATATTTTACCTTTTTGATATTAATACATTTAATCGTTCCATTATTTGAAAGAGCCATCTACCTTATTTTTACAGAATCTTAAATACCTTTGAATAATCTGAAAGCAGACGCCAGAATTATCAATTTATTTTTATTAAATTTTGGACACATTGATACAACTTTATTATTAGGAGAACACATTCTTATTGTGGTCTGTGATATTTTAAAAATGAATTAAAATATATCTATGTTCTGAATAATTACAACTCCACAATAAGAATGTGTACTCCTAATAAATATATTTTCAACACTAAAAAAATTACTAAGTTAGTTTCTGTAATCACCGATTTCTCTTTAATATTTTTTATAATATATAATATAAAACCTTGTACAGAGTTTTCAACTAAATTTTACTTAGACAAATAATATAAACCGATAAATAATATTATCTAAAAATATTTTATAATCATAAAATCAAATGTGATGATGAAATTAATGTAATAATTAAAAAAATTAGATTAATAAAAATATTTTTGTTTTGTTGCATCGTGTCATGGCTATCTATAGCCAGTTTAGATTAAGCTTAAACAGCTTATCTTATTTATAATGTGCGACTAAAACTGATTTACAATTTACAGATATGCTGTACCGACACAACATCACATTCGACAACGTGGCTTCGGAATTAGAAATACTCGACACTTCAAGATGCACGGTATGTATTTATTTATTTATGTGGGTTTTTACAAAATTAATTATTTTAAAAAAACATGTGCAGCTAAAACAGAAAATGATAAAATTTATTTAAAAAAGTAAAAAATAGAAAATTAAGCAAAAAAAAAATTAAGTTTAACACAGAATGGCTGAGTACCAAAATCAATTACTTCTTTGACTCAGAGCAGCATCAAAAACATCACTCTTATATTTAAACATTAAACTTCGGAATATACAGGGTGTCGAGCGGAAAAAATTCAAGATCAAATTGAAATTGCTCGTAAACTATCAGGGTGAGGCAAGTGGGAGGGGTATTATTCAACGCGCGTTATTTGCTGATTTGCCAGTCGCAATGAGTCACTGGTCGGGAGCGCACCGCGCGTTCGCCGTTGAGCAATATTTAAAGTTATTGATAAAGATATTGTTTATAAAACATAAAATCCGCATCGTTAAACTCCATTTTGTATAAATAAAATATATGATTAACATTTTAGTTTTTTTTTTATTTAATATTAAACTTGAAAATTTTCCGCTGGACACGCTTTATCTACAAGACCAAAATCGTTCCCAAGCCTGTGAAGTCTTTGTATTGGTGCATTCCTATAAAAATTTGTTTTACATTACTTAAATATAATGTAATCTTAATTTATATTTAAATATTATTAAACAAGTTATATATTATAAAATGTCGATCGTACATCACCTACATTGTAAGACATTAATTAACCAAATTAATATTCTGTGAACACCGCGTACCTAGCATACCTGAAATACAGGGCATTTCTACTCGTTTTCAAGAACTCATAAATCAATTGTAACACAATTTAATACATTTACGAATACTTTGTTTAATGAGATAAGTGTCTCAAAATTTATTAAAATATGAAGACTTCGATTGTTGGTCAACGTGGAGAGTATTACAAAACAGCAACTTCGGTGTCATTGCTGAACACAAGATCAACATGGCGCAGGAGCGTGGGAAGGCCAAAGCTAAAATGTCTGTCTTAAAAATACAGTAGTGTAATGATGGGGGAGAATTTTTGGTAGGCGTTGAATGGCCAATATAGACGATGATGATGATGTTAATGGTCTTAAGAGTATGACGCGTAACGGTCAATTTAATCTATTGCCAAACGGTTTCGGAACGACAGTCGGTCTTTGGCCATGGTGGACGCGTGTCGTTTAACCGCCGGAATGGTATATTACATATTTAAACAATGTTAACAACGTGCCTGAGTATGCATGTATTTGCACGTAGATCGCTTAATTTTTTTGTTATAATACACATATATTTATATAAGTTTTACAGAAACACTGGCTCGACAACTTGTACATCTTTAAATCTCTGTTTTGGCAAATGTCAATAATAATTCATCATCTCCCGACATTGCTGTAGATCGTTATATCTGCACGACGTCAATTTTTTACTTACAATAAATATCTTTATATACATAGAGATTGCTCTGATTGTAATCTCCGGAATGTTGTTTTTTTTTTTTACACTTTCTACAAGGCATAAATATAATAAATTAGCAATGATAAGATAAGGAACTCTGAAACCGGTGGCGCAACTAAAAACATGTTTTTGAAAAAATCCAGCATTTGTGTGCGGCGGTCGCGACTCGGAGCAATCTACTCGGCGTTCATGTCAGACAGCCGACACGTCGTGCTGGTACATCTGCGCTGGGAACTAATCGCAGACGCAACCGCCATATGCGGTCACCAATTTATTTACCACCGAGCCGATCGTAAATATTGTGATTTACCTACCGACAGGGCCGGCACTAGGCCGAGCGGACCGATCGGGCCCCGTGCGTTGCAAAACAAAAAACTGAGCGAGAGAACAGCTAATTTATCTATGTTATTACGTATAGAATAAATACCGTATCTCCGTGTTGTCGTAATGTTTTACAGATGCTAGTTTTATCAATGTTTTATATGATTTTGTAGACTTGACTGTTAATAAATGCAGTAGAGATGCGTATAGGTTATATATCAGAAGATTCTGAATGTACTTGTACGGCACATTTACGGTCTACGTGCTATTTACTCTCTTAACGTTATACATGTTTTAAATAAGAACAGGTGTTATTTTTAACGTGAGAACTCAGATGCGAGTACATAGCAATATGTACTTTTGTAAAATCACTGTCTGCGTTTGATTTCAAAAAAAACTACCCCCGAAATGAAGTCGGGTACTTTAACAAGTTTTAAATAAAGGAACGTAAAACACTTAATACTTGTGCAGCGCTGTAATAATTCGGGCGAAAGCGGCGACTGCCCTGAATCTTTAGTATCTATCCGCAGTTTTTATTTTGTGATGAGTGAAAATATCTGTAAAGTTTAACATTTATATTTTTCTCGACAGAGTATAATCTTACATAGCACAAGCACTGCAATTATTCTAGATTCTATTGATTTATTCATAAAATAGATATTGCACCATGTTCCAGAGCCGGCCCTGCTCACTAACATGTATTGTACACACTCTTCGACAAGAAAATCATTAATATATACAAGTTTCTATTCACAGTCAACTTATTGTTAAATAGTCCTGTGTTGCCCATTATTCTTCGTTTAGTTGTATTATAGATGTCCGGAATCATGTTGGATATTCAGAGGGTTGTCTTTAGATTTTATAGCCCAGAGATCATCATTCTACTAAGTGCTCATCGACCATTTGTCTTGCCTTCCATTTTGAGGTTCTGTGTTAGTTTTCGTGTCTTAATAATACGAATCATTTATATTTCTTTCTTAATATTAGAAATCCCAAACATGACAACAATATAGATTATAATATAAGATATAAGAATGGAAAAATGCGGTCAATCAGACGTATGTATAGGAAATTTATGAACGATACACTAAAGTATGAACAAGATAGATGTTAATGTAGCTCTGTTTAAGCGTGTTTAACATATGAGTGAAGAGAGCATGGTCGGATGAAGGAGAAGAGATCATTGACTCCGCGAAAGACCTGTTACAATCAGTTAGATCAGATATTAGAGAACGGCCCTACGAAAGCCACAAAAATTGTCATTAACGCGCTATTGTGTTTTTAGATAGATTTCGATAGAAATACTACCGACTGCAGAAGGTCTAATAACGCAAATTCAAGAAAAAATTAAATTCACTTTCCTCGATCATAATCTGTCTTCCGCTGGCTTAAGTGATCACTTTACCAATTCTCACCCATCAATCTCCACATTTATCAAATTTTTGAAAGTTGTATATATGTTAGTATGTGGACTCGCTTCGTATGCCACTACACCATCGCCATCTATGGATCAAATTTGATAATTCATTTTTCCCTTTTTTTACACAGCATATATATTGCCACTATGAGAATCTGATTTTTTGAAATTATTTTAAAACAATATTCTTTATCTGTAAAATGTACACATTAAATCAATATTTTTCATTTTTTTATATATTTTCTTATTTTGACCAGTACATTATATTTGCAATATTTGAATATATCCAAGAACACACAATTACTAGATTTTTACCTACAAAGGCACTGTTATTGAATATAATATTTTCATTGGTTTATTTCAGTGGTGCATAATCCAGATTCACAATAGCGTTCATGTTCAAGGCAGGTTTTATTTAAAGGTTCTGCCTTGAATTGATATTCAACCGCAACCAGGCACTTGATATAAACGGTTACATATTCAAAAAAACTCACGTTGTATTCTGTTTTTCCTTCGGTCTGGCCTTCTATCCGGCACTAGTTGTATTTCCCCGTCCGGGGTCATGCCATTTCTATTGTTCCTCGACACGTGGATCGGTTTCCACCGCGACCCATAAACACCGCAATATCCCACAAATCTTTCAATCCCTCGAAGGAGCCTTCAAGTCACTTTGCATACCCAACAATGCAATATTCTGTTCAATTGTCTTAAAAAAACAGTGTCCTGTAAATTTTATCCTTTTTGTGTATTCGTCCATTTTACTGTCAGTCCTTAGATTTTTAGGAATTAGGTATGTATTTCAGCTAGATCTTATCACGCCGCAAGTACATTTTGACACTTTATAGCAAGTGTCGATCTTTTTTACGTATCTATAAAAGGACTCCTGTGGGAGGCTCGATTCATTTCTGTTTCTTGGCGTATGCTGGAGTTGCAGAAGGTGTGTACGGCCACGATTGGTGTGTTGGTGTTTTGCCCGTATTGTGTTCTGCGGTTTGAACTAACAACCTACCTATCCAGTGAACTGAGTAATAAGAGATGTTGCAGTTAAAATCTGTTATTGTTATTTCGTTCTATCTAGTCTCTAGCTATTTATTTTATAATAAATGCTGTTGACATATCTGAGAACCCGTTGCACCTATACTGCTCTATGCTATCGAGGTCTGGACCATAAAAGAGGTCACCGTTAAAAGGCTGGAGACATTTAAGATGTGGCTGCATCACAATGTACGAGTATGTTAAAAATCTCCAGAGTTGACCACGCCACCAATGAAGCAGTACTAAAATGCACGAATGAGTCAAGTAAACTATTAAACGAAGGAAAGCTGCATATTTCGGACTCATTATGCGATGGATGATAGAATGCAGCCCAGCCGTAGGTAAAAACAGATAATGTTTAAAATGTCGGTAGTCTTGCACATCTTGCACAGGATAAATCAGTATACTGCTACTTGGAAGAAGCTATTTTAACGTCCAAAACAAACAATCAACTAGCTATGCTTAATTCGTTATTTAAACCGCTATTGTAACTGATTGCGTTCGATTGCAATGATAATTGATAACTGTTTATTCGCAATTCTTCAAGCAATGAAAGTAAACCTACAATAGTTAAACCTTAGTTACCAATCATAGTTAAATCATACTCAAATAACGGTTTACCGTCACTAAATTGATTATTGAGATTTTGGTAACATATTTGAAAGTTTATTGTCTCTTTTTTAATAGGTATATTTTAACAGTATTGATAATGCCCCCTCACTAGGTTAATCCTGCGTCGATATGGGCTATTGTTTAACAATTGAGTAGACGTTTAATAATTAAGAAAATAAAACGCTTGTTTTAGATAGATTTTGTTTAAAGTATTGAAAAATATACGAGTTTGCAAAAGATCCGGAAAAATTAATGCAATTTCTTCAATCGTGACCAAAAAAAGTCAAGTTTTGATCAATTTTTTTTTGAAAACCCCTGTTAATGTCCTTGACAATTCTCCACCACCTTTCTCTGCAGTCGGCTAACTCATCTCACAAAAATACATCATACTCGTTACCATGGTGACTACATATTATACAACCATGCGCTTTGACACATTTTCAAAATATTCGATTGTCATTTTATGCCTCGATAAGTAAAAATCTTCGTTGTGAATTCAGTGCCTGTACGTTACCAACATAAAAATGTTAATTAATCAAAATAATGCTAATCAACCGTTTTATAATAAATAAAATTTTGAAGTGTCAAATAGCAAAATTTCATTCCTTCTTTTTTTCCCGGTGAACTATATACATAACACACCCACAAGTCGTACGTTTATCGGTTTTTTAGGTAGATTTGGATAGAAAATACTCATGACTCAAGTTTTATTTTATTTTTTTTATTTCAATTTTATTATATATACAGAGTAGTCCAAAAGAAGAGAAAACATCTCGTAACACAAAGTTATATCAAAACATAATATAATTAATCATAATTCTTAATGTCATTTTTTTGCACAATATTTAGCTAATCAGAAATTATCAAATCACCCCATATTGCATAATCTACTGGATTTAAATCTGGGCTGTTCGGTGGCCACATGCCTGGCTCGATGAAATTAACATTCTCACGACGAAGAAAGTTGAGTGTATTTCTGGCTGTGTGAGATGGAGCTCCGTCCTGCTGTAATGTCTAGCTATACTCCAGGCTTTGTTTTAAAACGCTTTGATCATTTTCCTAGCACCCAAACGTTTTGGAATTCGCAAATTTTTGATCAGAATACGGTGTACTTCAGTGATTTTTGTCATTCTGGGCAACAATTTGAAAAAACCAAACATAAACAATGGGAAATAAAACGTAATACAGGTAAATAGGTAAGTAAGTAAATTAGCAAACTATTTAAGCTATTATTATTGATATGGTTAAACTAATTTTGATGTAATTATATCACACATTTTATGAAATGTTCTCACTTTTTTTTGGGCCACCCCGTATACACATTATAAATTTATTTATTTTCACACACACACACACACACACACACACGCACGCACGCACACACATGAAATCCACCCGATTCTCACGGAGTGTCAATCTCTAATTCAAACATCAATAATTGTGTGTCTGCTGCTTTCGAAACGCGTTCGCGCAGAAGACACACTAATCGCCAGATTGAATAATTGAGCCGATGCAGACCGAAATAAATTCCTTTCAATGGCCCCCTTCGATAACGCCACACAGACGCGATCGCGTCGACAAAACGAAAAGCTTACGTAAGCGACAATTTATTTGTTTGAAAATTTCACTCGGTACCATTAATCACGGTGCGAATGTCGTTTTTAAATGAAGACATCATCGCTTGAACGGGACCGGTGGGTAATCGCATTATCTGCAATTATAATTTTAAAAAATCCTATCGCAAGCGGCCGAACAAGTTTTCGCCAATGCGCATGCGCACCGAGAAAATAAAATATTGAAATTCACAAATAAGATTAATTGGCACCGTCGTATCTCGGAAGGAGTACTGTTTTTTAAGGCGTTTTCGATCGGCCGATTTTTACTTTCTCGATTTTTTATTATTTTAATGTATTATATATCTAGGTTTATCCGATATTCAGGCCTATTCTCAAAATTGCAATATTGAAATGAAGGTGATTGTTACACCAACCCTCAAAAATAGACAGATAGTTTTGACAGATTATGGTACGTTTATCTCCCTCACTCCCTCACTCTCTCTCTCATTCAAATATAACACTATTTTTGAGGGTTGGTGTAACAATCATTAATTCAATTAATTATACCTTTAGAGTAAATTGTTGCCATCTGATTCTACGCATTTCTGTAGGCGCCGGTTAGTATGGATCTCTTCAACCTTCGCCGATTTTGATTTTAATATCCGACAATTCTATTATTTAAAAACAACGATACACAATACGTATGAATGTTTTTAATTACTATACAAGGTAAAACAGACCTAGTCCACAATATTTTATGGGTGGATACTTGATTAAAAATATAATGTAGTAAATATTATTGAATAAGATTTTTACAAAATCATGTCAAGGCTTCCGTTTCAAAAATAATTATTAAAATGTAGGTTTTAACTATTCATTTATATGAGAAGTTATGCACTCGATTTAATATTAATCGGCAATGTGAAATGAAAAAACACACATTAATAGAATCGATATAAATATTATTGTGTTTTTGATAAAAAAATATTTAAATAGTATCTGAAGCCTCAAAGCATGTAATTAAATACAATATATTATTTAAAATTATTTATTTTCATTAACACAAAGTGTTTTAAAAACATCGAAAATGTATAAAATATTCTGCAAATTAAACGGTTTATAACTCTATTCATTTTTAACATTTTGTTAATTTCTCTCATCTCAGATTTATCTCCGTAATCTTGGCTTCAAGATTATATGAAGATATATATCGTATATCCAAGACTTTTCCATATTAAGGCAATTTTGTGGCACGCGGAAAATTAATTTAATGATCGCGATTTTTCTTATAATGCTTGTGTTTTCTTAATTATGACAAATAACTTTCAATTTATTAGTTTTACGTTAGAATAAATCTAAGTATTAGTTTTAAAAAAAGTTAAATCAGTGTATAACTTCTGATATAAATGAATAATAAAAACTTATATTTTCGTAATAAACGTGAAAATAATTATTATTTTTGAAAGCGCGCCTTTAAGCTAGTCTACTCCAATATGTTCCAGCGCTAAACAAGGCAATCTACACGTAAATAATGGGAATAAGTGAAACAGAACAGAAAATGAGTTACTTTATTAGTTTTCCTTGTAACATTATTTATTACATTAATTACACATCTACTAATATATTACTAATATGACAATAAAAAAAAGGTCCGAGTAAAGAAGTTATATTAGCGACAAGGAAGGTTCTTCCTCATTTGACTTTTTATGTTTTTTTATGAAGAAGTCATCTAACTTCGTTTGTCTTTTCCTGTTTCGTTCGGCGAGCAGGTGTCGATCACAAGACACCGCTTCAATGACACTTCGTCTTCTATCAAAATTGGTATCAATTTGAATAAATTGATCCATAATTTCCCTTGTAGTGGCTAAATTAAAATTGTTCTCGCATTTTCCATTATGATTGATCGACTTAATGGATGGAAAGTTGTTTTTACATTTCCTCAATAGCGTTGCTTCTGGAACGGGTAATTTTGGTTGCTGAAGTCCTTGCGGTTGTAGTTGCTGATGGTACGATTTTTTCTTTATTTTTTAGAATTGTTCATATTGTTGTAATAGACAAATTTAATGCGATTGCCGTTCATGTGCATCTAATCGTCTGTGCACTGCCTTTTTAGTTTCCAGCGAAATACTTTTATTTGTCGTTTTGCTTTATTTTTTTTTGCGATCACCCATTTCAGGATCTAAAAATGGACATAACTATCACAATGAAATAATATACATGTGTTGGTTATATCGTTATACGTGCACAGCAAACGAGTGTTACGAGTTTTACCGCGTAATACTGAAACAGCGTTAAGCGGAGCGGAGTTAAACGGGGCCTTACTGTACTTTGATATAAATATATGCGAATTATTATTATTAAATCATGTAACAAATAACAGTCTGGCCGCTCAACGTTCGATGATTTTTTTATTTATTGTATTATTTGGAATTGATAAAACATTTCAATTAAATGAAATAATCCCATAACTGTTTTATTTTAAATGCTTAACGTGTTTGAAATTAGACACAGGCAGCTTGGACATTTTTAATGTGTGCTTACCCTTAAAATATTGCGCACTAAGTGTGTTACACCTATTATTGTACATATATAATCAAATACATTTTATAAACGTTTCGTTTCGTAAACAGTAAATTGTAAAAAAAATACTAAACGTCTGGCGACAGCTAGTGCGACCGATGACTTCACATGAAACAATGCTACTATAACAATAATAGTGACAACATATTTTATTCAGTACCTACCCATAAACGTAATAATACTCTTTAGAAATATACATGTTTGTAAATTAAATTTCACGTCCCTATAGAACTTTCAATAACTACACGGTACTTAAACCTTGTACTTTCCTACCTACACAAACCTAATCCGAGATTACTAACAATTGAAATTTTTAAATGTCTAAAATAAATTTAATAAAATGTCTTTATTTTCTTTTAAATAGAGATGCGTACGCGGAATACGTGTCACATCAATATTCTTACTGTTTTCAAACTAAGCTACACGATTGTCTTCTGAAACGAGGCGCGAACCCCTGACCACTAGATCAGTAAGTCAGCGTCTTAACCACTAGAGCAACAAGTGCCTTTTTTTTCCTTCCTTCCTTTCTTCCTGATGTACTGTACACATAACACACAGATTTATCATTTGGAAGCGTAGCGTATTTCGTAGATGGTTATATAATAGTCAAAATTTGCGAATATCAGAATGTGGTTTGCAGAGGACCTATTATATTACGTATAAGATCTTGACGCTTATCTGTACACTGAATTATAATACAATCGAGTATCAGGAGTCACGTTTATAACTTTAAAAATATAGAACTAATAAAATAAGAATTTTACTGACGTTTCTATGCTACGAGGATGGATGGAGGAGGAAGATGGTTGACGTCTAACGAGCTTAATTCATCTCTACGTGGCTACCTGGAGTGCAACTGTATTTTCAACCAACATAAAAATAATTCTACAGATGTGTATATAGATTTTTACCTGTAAAACACACTTTTGGCACGTCTTTTCGATTCAGCAGCGACCGCTGTTATTGACACATTTCCGCGTCCAAATTCCCATTCATATTTTTCCTAATGCTCGTCTTGTCAGTGTGAATTGTGACCTTGACGCCAGCAGACGTCAACTTAACTGATATTTATTCGATCTCGACATCGCGATAGCATTCGCTGCGTGGACCTTTCAACTCCAGTGCACCTCAACCTGTACCACATTTCTCTATCCCCCCGTACCTTGCGGTGATTCTGATTTACGACCGGAATTATGTATTTGTGAAAATTATAACGGTTTAAAGTTTTAGGTAGAGGGACTTTCGACCTACCTGTATAATCATCTGGCACTTTATTCCTTGACTGGATATGAAAAAATATTGCTCTATTTTAATTTTAGCTGTGTAACCCATGTAAGTACTTATTCCCGTCATTATTGACGGGCTTTCACCTATTAATAATATAATATAATTAATGCTATAAAATAAAATTGTCATTTTTGGTTTGTCGTGACGTCGTGCGCCGCATTACACTTTAATGAATCCACCACACCATATAGATAAGTGGTTAATAAAATTACAATACTACACGGCAACATTCAATTATAAAA
This sequence comes from Eubasilissa splendida, assembly GCA_031772225.1. Taxonomy (NCBI): domain Eukaryota; kingdom Metazoa; phylum Arthropoda; class Insecta; order Trichoptera; family Phryganeidae; genus Eubasilissa; species Eubasilissa splendida. The sequence goes on along the minus strand of CM062851.1, from coordinate 28,576,427 downwards.
TATTACAAAATTTGGCAGTGACGCCTGTTGAGAAAGTTAAACATTGGCGACAAACAAATTAAAATAATTGTTTTAATCCATTTTTCACTGTCGATATTAAAATTTCTCTTTCAATTAACTTTATAGAGTAACATTGTAAATTGTATTTTGAATGATGAACGCGGCACCTTGAGCTATTAATAAAGTTTATTTGTGATTTACATCACTTATTGCTCCGTGAATATTTTAATTCAGAAAACAAGTTTTTTTTTTATGTTTTATTATAGTTACTACTGATATACTACACATATGTACGTCAATAAATAATATCTATCAGTTTGGCGTGTTACGTCTTCGAATAAATGTACACAAATCCGCCTTGAGACATGTTTTCACCTAGTAGGGCGGACTATCAATATATATATATATATATATATGTATCTACTTATTTTGTTGTATAAATTATAAATCACGATGTATATAAATTACTCAAAATAACTTACTTCGACACGTTAACCTTCCACACTTTCACGTGATAGAATTGACAGCAGATCTTTTTTGTTTTAATTACAATTCGACTCAATGTATGTATGTTTTATGTACCTATATATTATATTTTCTATTACCTACATGTATTATCGTTCATTTTAAAATCATCCATTTATTATGTGTGGATTTTCAAAATTAAAAATTTGATTAATGAATAAATATAAATAAATTTGCACTGCAGATTTGGGCCGTGATATGGTGCAAAATATTGACCAATAATAATAAAAATTCATACACGCGGCGGGCACAATTCATAACTTTTCTGAAGATTTTAATTATGGACCTCTCGCAGTCTCCATTAATTTTGAATGAAAAAACATTAAGCACTCTGTACAAAAGCTATTTATTGTTGGCCAATAGCATCGAGTACACGACGAGTCCAAAGTATCTGCCGTTTAATTAAAATCACAACGTTTTTTGTGGGATTACAAGTAAAGGTTTACGCGTCACCTGTATTTCATTTTATTTTAAATTTAATTTTGTATTCCGATGACATTTTACTATTTTCAAGCAATGCAACGAAACTCGAACTTCAATAAATCAAATACAAACCATATTTAGGAAATAATCTATTTAAAATGTTTATAAATTTTCAATTATACTAGAAAATTGTGTTAACTCTGTCATTGAAAAAGATCTAATGGTCGGTACGTATAACAAATTCAAACTTATCAAATGTTTTTCCAGCTAATATGAACACGTTTTTATTCCTAGCGTTTTCTTCATACCCTACCCCGGAAAAAGTGCATAAATATTTATATGCAAAACAAATGGAACTACGCGACACGCGTTCTCTGAATATTCTAAACTTCGGGTGTATACGACAGATAACATTTATATTTCAAAAAAACTGAACCGACTTTCGGACAACTCTGTATCAGAATTACGGAACTGTGAACCTTGTATCGCATTCCCATCGCACCCTTCCTTGACATTTCGAATTCAACGTTTAATATTTATTTTCATATTGAAATATTCTACAACTCGATGGCCGCTCCTCGCAATAAAAGTGACAATAAAAACAAGATGTCACTTAATTTACAACCCCCACATCGAACATCGGCCTCAAAATAAATTATGGTCCTCTTTAAATCGTTCCAGATTTTTTTTTTTAATTCCTCAAGAAAGTTGTGATAAAAATATGCTTTTAGTGTATATTTCATTTTTGTTATCATTTTTTTTTTGGATTGTATAAATCAGTTTAAAGACAGTAGTCTTAACGGAGTCTATGGTTAGGGGCTGTCAGTAACGCATCAAATAAGATTGTTCGAAATTCAACAGTTTAAAAGTTATTCGAACTTTTATAATTTTCGAGAAATTTGCAACCGAAAAATAAAGCACACTTCTCATTTTTGTGTATACCTATTCAACCTATTGTGATGAAATTTACCACATGTATGCTGTAATTATGCAGCTACCAGGTTTTTGTTTACGGCTAATTGAAAGAAGGTTATTTTAACTTTTTCGCTGAAAATCACAAAAGTTCGTATATCTTCTAAACCGTCGAATTTCAGGTGATCCTTTAGAACCTTTATTTTTTTATTTTATTATTAGAAAATATAATACATTTTAAAAATAATCAGTAGGATATATACATCATTTCTTTTAACATTTATTTCCTCTCTATGAGAGTAAGACTCGTGTATACAGAAGGAGTATATACGAGATTATATATGGACGTTTCTTAACTTTTCGGACTTCTGTCTCTTTGACATCTGTATAATATTATACATCTCTATATCTATTTGTAAATTAAATTAGATATTTTATTTTATTATTTTAACCAGAAATTTATCAGCGGATCCCACAAATTTTAAATTTTTAAAAGAATTATGTATAAATTTGAAAGGAAAGTGAAACATAACATTGGATTACAGTGTCAATTTCCTATGAATTGCGAATCAGGTAGATATGTTCGGTTATTAATTAACATTTTTCGAGTAGAAAATAAACAAGTCCATTTACATTGACAGAAATTTGAAGAGTGGTATCATCCATGCCTGAGAATCGCGATCTCCATAAACTCCCGCCCTCTTGACTATGCTACTCCACTTTTCTCGGCATCCTACAGATCTGAAGCCTGTGGTCTAACGCATGGGAAATTTTCCTCTTCTTCTTCGTCCTTCGACGTGGCCCACCACATCAAGCTATCTTCCCTTCTCGCAAGATGCCCAAAAAATTGAACGATTCGTCTCGAAGGCAAATGGTTGAGAGTGAATGTAAGAAGTGTGAATTGAAGTGAGAGAAAATTGTAAGCTGTTAAATTACATAATATCAACAACAAATATAATATTATGTATAGATTTTATTACTATTATTGCATTTTTCATTACGAAGGCATCCTAGGACGGGTCTAAAAAGTGTTTTTTTAGTCAGATCAATCGTCATGATTTTGACCCGATGACTCCACATCTTTTAGTCAGTACGTAAACAATTAGTAATAAGACCAGTCAACATAACATATATTCTTTTAAAAATATTTAATCAAGTCAATTAATCTAATAATAGCAGCTCAAAAAATTATATTAAAAGTTATCCTCAAATCCCCAATCACAACGAGCACTGACGAAATTTTTGATAAATTCGATGTCTTTGATATTAGACAAATATACGCTAATACTACTCTCAAATACATATATAAATACAAACAGACACATTTTAAAACAACTCAAAACATAATTTCCACACGGACAAATACAATTAACCTACAAACCCCAAGAGCACATACTACATTTGGTTAAAGGAACTACAAATATTTTGTACCTAAACTAAACAATAGAATGCTAAAAGACTTAAATCAATTGAATTGTCCCAACAACATGAAACTATATATTAAAACTTGGATTCGTAATATGGGTAGAACCAGTATTGGTGCACTCACCCAAACATATTAACTCATTCCTATATTAATTATTTCTACAAAGTAATCCAAAAATTAAGTCAATTTTAAAATGGTTCTTCATATACACCTTTTATATTGTAATAAATGTAATTCTAATTAATGTAACAATTGCTTGTAAACTATGCCCGTCTCAACACGGAATTTCTCCAGTGAGACGGGCACAGTCCAAACTGATTTGTACATAGTATTATATAGTTACTAATAATAAATAAATTTTGCGAATTAATTATTGTAATGTATACGTTGCGTCGTGGAGTCAGACCAGCCGACATGCTGTGTACATATTGCAGTTTTCTTTAGATTTTTCAAACTAATTACGCCTCTCGCCAGGCGATGGGCAAATATTTGCCAGAGAGGTATGCCAGGAATTCGGAGGCTCCGTGACCTTGTTACGCGGGGCCCGCGATGGAAAACATGGTCATCGCCGCTAATATGGAAATCTTGCAATGCTGTTATCATTCGCGCAGTTGATAAGAAAATTCCATTCGACCACCGTTCTCGAACGTCGGGGATCCCAGCTAACTAAGCCTACGCGGCACTTTTGTTTACATAGTTTATACGAGTATTGACACGTCACACTTTAGTACGATCATTTTTATTGTATTCTAACTTGTTACGTGGCTGGTAGTTCCCGTTTCAACTTATAAAGTATAATATTACTCATACAATTTATTTAAAAAAAGATTTTTGTAACATATTATTTCCCCAATTGTTTTAAATGTTTCTACATTGTACTTTAATGTTATCCCAACGATTATCTATCAGGAACATCAACGATCTGTTGATAGTCTGTAAACGAAAAAATAAATAAATATTACATTAAATACTAATTAAATTAGAATGATATACATATAAAATCAATTTCATCGAAAAATATTGTTGTTGCACTATCGGGATTCGAACCTGGATCTCTTTCCAAACCGGGAACTATGCTACAGCGACAGTACTTTGTACGACTAATTTTCGAACCCACTTGTTACACTTTTCAAAGCCATCTACTTTGTTTTTACGGAATCTCAAATACCTTTGAGTAAATGTTCTGAATAATGACAACTTCACAATAACAATGTGTTCTCCTTAATAAAATATTACATTATTATAATTTAAGATATTAGGGGAAGGCTGCCCTTATCTTACGCATACCCTAAATAATGACGATGTGTACATAATTTGATCCAGACAGGAGGAGGGTGAGATGTCAGAGGGCTGAATGGGAGGAGGAGTTACTATATTTTCGTCAGGATCCTGAAGAGTGATAATGCAAAATTTTAATGAAATACCTTTGGATATAATACGCATTTATATCGGAAGGTGGCTGTAAAACCGCCTGGTGGACGAGGATGATGCCTATGTTTTTTGCAGAGCCCTAAAGAGTAACTTTGCAAAATTTGGTTTAAATCGGTCTACGGTTTTACATATACATATGTACTTTATAATATCCGTATTTACTGCGTGGCCCATCGAGAGTCTTCACTTGATGTAGCCACAACTAGGTATCAGGCGTTTCTGCCCTGGACCAACACACTCCCTCCACATCGAGCGTCTCCAGATCTCTGTTCACGCTGTCGATTCATCTCAATCCGGGTCTGTCAAGAGGTCGTCGTCCATTTGGGATCACTCGATGAATGCACGTTCCATATTCAAGATCCGTCTTATTCTTTGATTTACAACCGATACAAAATTTTGATAAAGATAAACGCTGTATTGCTCCAAACACAAATACGCCACTGACCTGACTCAATATCTCTCACCAGCCCATATATTTTTCGAAGATATTTTCTATCAAAAACAATTTCTTTTTCGAGGCTCTTCGTACAGTACGATAATATTTCACGTATGTAAGATCAAGACGTATTATTATATAGTATTTATCGAGCATTTAAATAGGTAATATACACATTTTCAAAATATATTTACAAAAACAATTTAATTTTACTACTTTTTTGTGTAGATTTATACTACAACCACAAATACTTCTTTGTTTTATATTGTTAACTTTGTTTTTATTAACCACTTAATGAATTAAATACATCTACCGGTTTCGAAAAATATCATTTTCTTCTTCGGATGTCATTAATCTAAAATAATTGATTTTAATCACAAAGTTGATTTAATAATTTTTTAAAAAAATACATATACTCGAAGCGAGTCCACATACTAACATATATACAACTTTCAAAAAATTTATAAATGTGGAGATTGAGAGTGAGAATTTATATATATATATATAAAGTGATCAATTAAGCCAGCCGAAGACAGGTCGTAAGCCCTGTATTTACCCCAAACTTCCGTATATTTTCCATTAAATATAATAAAAAATAGCCTTGTCTCTATGAGATATCTGATAATTATTTAATAACAGTGCCTTTGTAGGTAAAAATCCAGTAATTGTGTGTTCTTGGACATATTCAAATATTGATCCCGTATACTTCTCATTGAATCAACCTCAAGCGTTGAAGATATTTGAAAATTATGAGAAATGGCTAATTGAATTGATCCTAATATATTGCACACCTAGATCAAGACTAAGACAACTCAAAAAGTCATTTTTCAGTAGACAAAAAAATAAATATATTAAAATTTTAGGTCATAAATGTATATGACAAAATATCTGAATACAATAATAACTCAAAATTCTTGTTATTTTCAGTTGTCTTAGTTTTGATCTAGGTGTGCGAGTCTTGAACCGGCGACCTGTAGATTTGTGAGCAAGTTTGCAATCACCATGGATAGACTGTCACAAATGTAATTTCTAATTCCGTTAAATAGCACTAAATGGTCTAGTTTGCGATGGAAAACCGTTATTCTCATGTGTATTTGAAATGTATACCCAATTATTAAGAATTTTATATAAGTATATAGTTAGATTTGAAATAAACTTTAATTTCATTCTTCAAAAGAATACCAATCATGCTCGCCTCACAGATTCGCCATCACCGATCAACTAGACGCTCGCTTCAGGTGATTGAGATTTAATCCTCGTCCCGGAAACCAGCGAGGCATTTCTATTTTTATTATAGATAAAAGTTTGTTTTATTTGAAAATAGTAAGATTTGAAATTACAAGATCGAAACGCAATTTCAGAAGACCGTAAACAAAGTTTATCGGTCGTAAGATAGTGAGTTATTTGCGGCTTAATGTGGAAACTGGGGAATCGGTTCAGAGTTTTAAATCATCCAGCACAAACGTGATAATTTTTCAAAAACCTAAGTACGAGCGATATTATAAAATTATATAATAAAAATAAATTATAAAAAAAAATATTTTTTTAATTATTATATATTCAGACAGCGTGGCATCATACTACCACGGCAATAATAATATTTGTCTTCGAAGAGATAATCTCATAATACCTATAATAATATATTATATTCCCGCATAACATTCAATTAGCAGATACGCGGCAGAAACAAGTCTTGTATAAATCACATCTCTCTCAATACATCACATCCCTAAATCAATGGCGTAACAACGCCAATGCCCAAAAGGTCCACACCCTACAATACATTTAATATCGATAATTTTACCAGCGCTAATATGAACTAATATTTTTTAAATCTAGTGCAGATAAAAAAAAAAGAATCATAAAGTTTGATAAATTATTTCTCACGTAGACATATTACTGTGAGAGCTGTCACTTTGGCCATGTGTGTTAGATGAGTGGTGGGGGACAATGGTTATAAGAGGCCGTCATTGGGGGAACGGGTCTTTTTTCCATCGCCACTTCGCAATAGTAATTAATCTATATCTGAATTATGTAATTGTTCATTACTGTAAATACGTTATTGTAATAAATGAATATTGTTACACTCTAATCTACTGAGTTTCACTCGAGAGTACAAAGACAGGATAGAACCCCAATTTGTCCCCAAACCCCAATTGATTTATACAGTCATATATATACATAATACCCTGCTAATATGTTGGGTTAGGGACCAGACCATCATCAACCTTCATCAATCTGTTATCCTAATGCAAAGATTACTATCAAAGTTTTCTATCCACTACTGGTTGAAAGCCTTCCAAGCGCCTCCTACTTTTCCTCTGCCTTTTGTTACGCACTACTACGCGCATAATTTGATGACTTTAAGTCCAGCAGTTTATTTATAGCAATTTTGCTATAACTTTATAACTAATATATGCTCTAGTGTATAAATGCCCAAAAAGTAGTGCCATTTTATCGTATATCTGCTGGCATACCTATAAGTTTCGATCGTATAAATCTTAGTGTAAAAAATAACAGATAATTAAAATTACCTGGACTCGGTATACCTATGCTTAAACTGGTCGTAAATAGTTTAAATGATATTGTTTACTGACAGACGAATGAAAAAAATTTTACATAAAAGAAATAACATACATTTTATCAAAAATCTATATTAAATAAATATAACAAATTCTTAAGAATAATGTCTGAAGCTTGAACGTGAACGCTTAAGAAGCAAAGGTTCAAAATAGGAAATTGTGAGGTTCTAACATAACTTATTAAGATTATTAAAATATAGCCATAAATAAATAACGAAGGCGCCACGCCTATGGTCACTACCACGTGGTCTCAATCCGATGTCGATGGCAATTACTGGCGCAACGCTTTGACATAATGTATTGGAGCGGAAGCTGCATGCACCTCGTCCCTACATGGGCAGGGTGCATGCATCTCCCGCGCTGTGCGTCCACCTCCGTGTTTGGGCAGATGGACAGCAGTTCGCTAGATGGTAATATAGCGTGAACTCTACCATTTACGAGTAATACTCCTAGACTCAAATTATGTACTGCTCGCGTCGCAATATCATTTGAATATTATTAATTATTGTTTTTACTTACGATCTCTTTCTGATCTTTTCGACCGTGCAGTGTTTCTTTTGTCTTCCAGAAAACCTCCCCTGAATGGCTATTTGGTTCACCACACATTCTTACTGCTGCGTTTCCAAGAATCACGAATTTCTCCAGGTTATCAGGCTCTCATGTTGCAAGAGCTGGAGTCGAAAAAATGGAGTACGTGGCTTACATACAGATGAGAGACGGTGTTGGGTATCAGTGCACTGATATACGACATTTCTTATGTACCGTATTTGACGGCTAAAAAGAACACCTTCTACCCGATCGTTCGACCGGTTTCCATATTATTTAATGTTTCCTTATGTGTCACGTCCACCATACCTGGCAGAAATAATAATCTGCCTATATAAGATGCCTGTAGATATTTTCTAACCAGTTCTCTTGATAAATTTGCCGTGCAAACAACTCAAATTTTTATTTTGTTGTATTATTATTATTTTTGAAAAATCTGCACCTGAGAAAGAATAAATAATTCATCATACATAAATAAATACATTCTTTATTCTGTACGTAATACGTACCATAGAAGAAAATTAAGAATATGATTATTGTGTCTAGCTCTGTTTATACTTTTAATGATACCGCGATTCTTTCAAAATGGTTCATTACAATTCTCTAACATAATAAAGACATCTTTGAAAAATAATGTAATGGATCATATTTTTGTATGTTTATTATTATTCTTCTTTATTTTATATGTAGAACTAACCGAACTCTATTAAATGAAGTATTGTCTTGTTATAATTCCAATTAAAGTGTGTGTTGGTTCAGCCACCAGGCGACTGGCTTCTCACCATATCAGCGATATAACCCTTCCTCATCACATTCTCCTCCAGGCTCTCTGAACTTGTTCCATAAATCGAGGTGAAAGATGTCTTCTGGGTCAGTCCTACACGCTGATAAACAATGTCCATTGTAATAACCTACTGGACGTCTGGCAGAGAAAACTATTTATTAACACTCGGAACCCGATTCAGAAGTAGCAATTCCAATTCGTACGTTTCTCATTCAATTACCATTGACTTCTCTTCGAGGTTAATCATTATATGATCTTGAATCATTGAAATTGACGTGGGGCGGTTCCGGTGCGTACCGCGCAGGCAGTACATAATACAGCCTCATTGAATGAGTCTTCGGTAGATACCTTCACTGACCTCTGCTCTCGACGAGAAGGGAAAAGGGGTTTTTTTTTAGCCCGGAACTTGAAACATATGTACCCAACCTGTTCGTAACATGAAATAGGAGAAAACCAATCAGCTTCTAAATCGATACGTCTACAGGAGAAGAATCGATTAATTGATTTGTACACGATGTCTTTCTTCACCATGACTAACATATATATATATATATATGTATATGCTCTTTACTAGAAGAATATATAAAAGAGTATGGAAATGTATGAAAGCATATGACCTGACTATTCATATATGGTCACCAAAACTTTTTCAGGCACATGTAGTATATGTAGTAGCATGAAATATATTTTTTCATTGCTATAGCAATATTTTTTATATATTACAATCCAACAACAATCTTTCTTTACGATTTTACGAAACTTTTACATGTATGCTATTCGTTCTGGGAATGCCTCCGATAAAACTATTACATGTTGAAAGACAAACACATTTTTATTATCATGTTTTTTTAAATTAATTAACAATTCTTTTAACATATTATACATGATGTATTAGACCTACTCCAAAATATTTTATGAAATTTTCAAGAAATATGTGCAAAATCTGCACTGTTACGAAAAATATTATTGTTCAAAAAAATTCCAAAATATGTATCGTATTAATTTATATCTTTGCGTCAGATCCTAAATCATCTAACAAAAAATAGTCTGCCGCTTGAAATTCGATGATCTTTAATATTTTTAAATGAATAAAATATTTTAATTAATCGAAATTAATTGCATAATTACGTTTTTATTAATGCTTATGTAACAAGAAATATGTGCAAATTCTGCACTGTTACGTAAAATATCATTGTATGATTTTTTTACAAAATCGTGTTAAGCTTGAAGTCTACGTATTTCGAAATAAATATTTGCGAAATTGTTCAATTATTAATCTATATTTTTGTTTCAGACCTTAAATCATCTAACAAAAAGTAGTCTAGCCGCTCTAAATTCAATGATCTTTAATATTTTGTATTCAATATATAAATTGGAAACAAAATATTTTAATTAATCGAAATTATAATCTGTGACATAGTTGATATTAGACACATTTCCCTTGTATATTTTCAACTCGTAATTTAGTCAGGTATCTATCCATAAAATATTGTAGACTGGGTCTATTGCACCCTGTATATAGCATCATATTCATACGAATAATTCATAGAAGTTGATGGGAATAGATCCCTTGGACAGTATCTATTTACATTACGGATTAATTGACGCAACCCGAACTGAAGCAAGAAACAAGTAATGGCAAATGGATCTGGCCTACCTTGATCTCAGTTTTGGATTGGACGGTAATTTACACCTCCAGTTGACTTGCACTTTTGTGGTAAAGAACGGAGATATCACTGCACTTCAGGATGCTGTCCGGATTTTACGCACGGCGACACTTTCGATCACCAAAAAAAGCCTGTTGACATATCCGCGTCGAAATGCAATCTGTCAAGTTGGCCAGAACGAGAAAGGTATATTAAGGTTTATTGGAACGACGGAATGCACATAGAGTACTCGATGTGCGTCAACAGGAATCATTGCAACATTTTATATACAAATTTTCACAGAAGTCAACTATGTTGGCAGTGCACGTTTAGCATGTGAGAGGTACCAGGATCGATTCCCGGCACCCCCAAAATCTTTTTGATTTCAAAAAGGTTTAGGAGGAGCCTCGTACCGATAAAGGTGAGAATAAAAAACAATGTATAAGTTAGAGTATTACCTACTAAATAAACATTATATTTTAAAAATTAATTATATTATCCTACTCATCTTTCAATATTTTATATAATTTCGATTTCACTATGGTTTAGACTGACTGTCCGCTAAAAAGGTCCACCTCTTTGTGTCAGTGTTCAGCATTACATGATCAGGGCCACCACCTCCGGCATGACGAAGCCTCATTTAATTACTCCAAGAGTCCGGCGCTCTTCGATCTGTAATGTAAAATAATTAATAAAGTCAGCGAGATTCTGCTGCGGATAAATAATTCTATTCCGCGTGCTCCAGAAACCACATTCAAAACCACGACCGTCCTATCTTGGTGCACAAGCTGATATATATATATATACATGCATCCCGCACTATTGGAAGTCACATGATGTGCATACATTACCAATACGATACATATTTATAAGTGCATGCTGACGCTGACACGGATTTTCAAAAATGTCGGATTGATATTATTTCTGATCTAATTCCTCAAGAGGATAGAGCTCCACACTCTTCTGTCCCAACACTCAACTTTCGCCTCATCTACATTCGTACATCGTCTCGTACAATCGTGTCGATTGTTGACACTTTTAACATGTATGTTAACAAGGGGTTATCGCTTAATTTCAGAGTTCCGGGAAAGGGGCGAATTTTTATAACATTCTTATGCATAATAATTTAGCAATCAAATGTTACTTATATTTTGTAACAATACGCAATATAAAATATTAATTAGAAAGATATACATATAAAATAAATTTTATCGAAAAATATTGTTGTTGCGCCACCGGGATTCGAACCTGGATCTTTTTCCTAACCGGGGAAGGTGCATTATCCAACTATGCTACAGCGACAATATTTTAGCGACAATTTTCGAACCTATATGTTACCTTTTTGATATTAATACATTTAATCGTTCCATTATTTGATAGAGCCATCTACCTTATTTTTACAGAATCTCAAATACCTTTGAGTAAACTGATAGCAGACGCCAGAATTATCAATTCATTGTTATTAAATTTTGAACACATTCATACAACTTTATTATTAGGAGAACACATTCTTATTGTGAAGTTGTAATTATTCAGAACATAGATCTGTGATATTTAATTCATATTTAAAATATCACAGACCGTCTGTTCTGAATAATTACAACTTCACAATAAGAATGTGTTCTCTTAATATATGCAATATACTTACCGTAAAATAATTAATATCAATAGCTGAAAAATGTACTTACCTTCTTCAAAGATTGACGCAGAAATAGATACTATTTTTTTCGCTCCAATTCCATGTTTCAAAACAGAACCCTTACTAAATGATGATAAAAAGTAATAAATATTAGAAACTGTCCTCAAATTTATAAAAGATAATCGTTCACAAAAGTATAAAGTAAGTATATATCAAACATCGGAGTTTTTAAGTATTGTTAGACTGTAGACAAATAACTGCTAGGTGTCTTTTATTATGCATCCGAAATACATGTATTTTACGAGAAATTTCATAAAGCAACGTCTTATATTAAACCATTGTTTTTTCTTAATTTAACAAGTGGCTTGCCGGCCTAAGTCAAATTTAACAAGGATATCGCGTGAGCGCCCTTCTGAGACCACCCCTGGGCCCAGCATCTGCTTTACCTCCTCTATTTCTGACGCCATCAACACTCACGTCATAAATCTTTCTCACCACTCTCTCTTTATTCATTCATTCTACCTAAACAACTCGTTTTTAATCTTAGTCACTGTATTATACTCAGCTTTGCATGGCCTCCTATTTTTTTCATTCTCCACACAATCATAAGTATGACTTCTTAATGCATACATTATTTGCAGTGGCATGCAGTAGGTATATATTTAGATTATGCTGTTACCAATGATATTATACAATCATATATAATATATATAATACACTTTCTTTTAACCAACGTCTTTAGACAAAAGAAATCCATCGATTATTCAACCCTACCATGTATAATATTATATTTATTTATAATTTTAGAGTACTATTAATAGTGTTTATGTTTAAGTTTTAACGTAAAATAATACTTTCTTACCCATATAAAATCCCATTAAAATCCTTCATAATTATCAATAATTATTTTTATTAAAGGTTAACGTAGGAAATAGTTCTGCCGATTGCATTTTTTTTTCTCAAATCAAATACAAATTCGTGCACCGAATGCACGTCCAACACAAAGAATGACCAAAACGGATCAACCAAAAGGAATTTTCAATTCAGTAAATAGCCAATTGTATGACTTGAGTAATACACTAGCATAAAAATAGAAGATAGTAATGTGAATAGCTACAATGCGTCGATTGTAGCTACTAGCGCTTCGGCTACCGCGGTGGGTTGTCGTGGTAGTTTTTAGAACTAGGCCATTAAAGATTCTACTAGTACACAGATGGCGCTAATTGTAATAAATCCGTAAATATACGTGCACGATCCATGCAATAGATTATTTCATTTTTTTGCCCCTGATTATTTGCAATACTTTATTGATTTAATTATGCTTAATTTTATGTATTTCAAATTATTGGCGACAACAAAATTCCTGATAAAAAATGTAAATTTTACACAGCCTTACACACTTTTAGTGCAAAAATTATTTTTTTTTGTGCCACTTTTCTCACCATAATTTCGATGCCTTGGCGCTTTTACGTGTTCTTACACAAATAACTATAATATTGGTATTAAATATATCTTACGATATAAATCGATAGATTACGACACATTTATACAACAGTAAAAGTATTTACTCATCGAAAATTAAATCTTTGTGTATACAAGACGTATTTTTTACATTAATGGATATTATACTGTTAGTGTTAAAATTTTCGTTTCAATCGAGTCATATATTTTTAAAAAATCGCGGAACTATTTGATTGTATAGGTGGTAACAAAGTGATCACGTGAGTAACACCAGAATGGAAATATTTAAACAAGGAATTTCCGTGGAAGTCTGTAGATTTTTCACATTTTTATATTTTCACTTTTACTTTATCTTGTATTTTTATCAAAATCACGAACCGCGAGTCAATCACTGATATGTTTGAGACACACACACTATCGGTGATTGAATATTTGGGAATATCGTGATTTTATTTATATTTGGTTGTGAACCGTGATTCGACACATGCGCACACGAAACGAAAATATTCATGAAGGAATGGTGTTATAATTTGTGATAAGTGCCATCTAGTAGATTCCGCCAAAACGTTTTACGCATTTGACCCGAAAAATAAACTCGCATTTTTTAAAGGGTTTTCATTAACTTTGTGGTAATATTAATTATATATGCTAGAATATGTTTTTTACGCAAATTTATTTTGACTAATATAAGTAAATATGCTCAAAATTATGTTTTTTTTATATATTTTGTGTATTGTGAAATCGTGCGACGCGCGCGTATTAGTAATGAAACTGTGATCACAGTCACAGCTTTCAATCACTGATATGATCGAATATCAATCACAATCACACATCAAGAGTACCATTTTGTATTTAATTGTATTTTATTATACTAGTTTATGAAATATGATTTGTTCGTCAACTTGCCCTAAAACAGGCTTGCCTTGTTGGGCAATCCATTTTAAAAATCTGTCATCAATTTTCTTTTCGGCATGATTTTTGGATAATTGTTATTATTTTGAAAAATTATAATTAATTGTATTCAATATTCAATAAAAATAAATAATTAAATTTCCCCACTGACCGTATTCAACCTTGAACATCCTCGGCCAGTCTGGAGTGACCCGGCGTGCGGCAGCCGCGGTCGGTCCATGTGGAGCCTGCAGGTGACCTAACTGGGGCCCGCCGCAGCAACAACGCATCGCATGGCGAGATTTCTTTAACACAATTACCGCGTTAGGAGCCGCGTCCCACGTGCATGGCTGGTCCACGCGGTGCAGCCACCGGCGGAGGACACCATTTACTCCCCGGCCGTCTCTGAATAAGTCAAACATAAATTCTCGTTTAGGACATAATTTGTGGCAAGCTGCACGTCAGGAATAATTCACTAACTAACTCTAACTCTAACTCTCCCCCCCCCCCTTACTATAACACACCTCATTTCATATTATATTTTATTTTTTAATTTAAAGAATATTGTATTTTTATTTATTATCTTTGTTTTATTAACCACTAAATTGAGTTTAAATACATCTACCGGTTTCGAAAAATACCATTTTCTTCTTCAGGATGTCATAACTAACTAAAACATATATTTTTGTTAAATGAAATGTTGTTATAAAAAATATTAATTTTAACCACAAAGATAATAAAGAATATTGCTTTAAATAATTTCAAAAAAATAATTGTATTCTCATTGTGACATATATGCTGTTTCAAGAAAATGAATATCAAATTTAGTCCATAGATGGCGATAGTGTAGTGGTACTCGAAATGTTTGGACATATTAGCATATATACAACTTCCAAAAAATTTGATATATATGGAGATTGATTAATGGATGAGAATGGTGAACGCTATAATTATATAAAGTGATCACTTAAGTCAGCCGAAGACAGGTCGTGAGCCCTGTAATTACCCATACTTCCATATATTTCCATTAATATAATAAATATAAAACAGCTTCGTCTCTATGAGATATATATTATTTATTTAATAACTGTGCCTTTGTGGGTGAAAATCCAGGAATCGTATGTTCTTGAACATATTATTACTCATTCATTCATCTCTAAGATTCTTAAACCAACACCTTAAACCAATATAGTTGTATGTACTGTTTACCGAGGTAAGTTTGTAGAACTCCATAATCACATATGTGAAAATAAAACACTCGTTCTTTGATTTCACTCGTTTAATTTATTTGAGACGCGTTTCGCCTTGCAGGGGCATTATCAATCTCTGCATCATCAATATAACATATTTAATAAAATAATGCTTTTTAACACTTTTAAGCAATCTTTAAACAACAAATGTTGCGATCTGTATTGATGTACATATAATATTTCGATAGTAATTTTAGGTTTCTTTTATAATTTCGTCATCGTGTGGCTAGGGCCCTCGGGCAACGATCTAGGCTGCTCTAGCTGTAGCTGCACCACTGCCTCACATTTATGGGCCCCTTTATCAATTTTTTGCTGGTAATTTTGTAAGAGCCCTTAATAAAAAAATTATGTAATAAATTGTTAACAATTTTAAAAAGTGTTTTTTATCCTTCATGTTAACCTTTCGTTTACGATGCTAAAATAAAAACGAGCATTCCGGTGCTGTAAACTCAGTGTACATATAGACTTTTGCTAAGTCGGATAAATATGAATATTTTACATTTATTACTTTTATTTATCATTAAAATAATTGTTGACATATATATAAGTGTGATATGAACGGAACGTTGGGGTCGTTGCATAATCAATATTAATGTGAATCACAAGGAGGAGGCGGGAGGCTAAATTAAATTAAATAGTGTTCTATATACAAATTTACACGTTTATTTACAACACAATAATAATGAAAAAAAAAAGGAAAATTCTTAGTGCTACTTATATCTAACCTTAATTACGGGGGCGCACGAATTGTTCAATTGTTTTTACACTCACTTAGTCTCTTCCCATTGTGGCCGATTACATGGCCACGTGTGGCCCGCCGCGGCGCGCGCGGCAAGCGACATCTGGAGCCCGCCCCATGGTCCCGTTCGCGGACGCGGTCCTTGCAGCCTCGCTCGCCACGTGGTCTCCGTGGCCGCATTCGGTCGTCTCGTGGTGGGCGGCCTCTGGTCCTCCGTTGTGAGCGGCAGAAATATCCACAACTTGCCTTGTGTATAGGCGGGGCCCTCGGACGTCTTCCTGGAGGCACATCGCAGCTTCCTGGCGGCTTTGTTCAAGGCAACATGGCGGTTGGTATGCAGCTAGCTGGCGGCCGGCCGCAAGGCCGGCGGCACCCCGGAGCAGGTCCGGTGCGTTCGACAGGCGTGGAGAGAGAGAGAGTCCTTTCGGCCAGGCAAAACCCACCCGGCGATGCGCGGGGGAGGGGGTAGCGACCCTTCGTCCACTGTGGATACATGTTAGGAGCGGGGTGAGGAGGGGCATGCATTACCCCGACGCGCGACCCGCACAGCAATATTTAAATAATAGTAAATAATTTAAAATTCGCGCCAAAATAATATTCGTAATACGTGAACGTCACACGTGAGATGCGACCATAACAAGTGAATATACACATCAATTGTTGTGTAAAAGTACTAAAATATGAAAAAACATTAATCATCACGACAGCATAAAGACGCACAAGACACGTCTAACTCGTTCAGCGCACGCTCTGGCAGTCTGCCGCTAAAATGAGGATCGGCATCCTTCACCCCGCACTACAATATCGCACCACTCCGCGCGTATACATTCACGTATTGACAAGTTCACGTCAGGTTCTTCGAGAAAACATTTTTTATTGTTGCGTATAGCAAATACTTATATATTGTTGTTGACGCAAATCGAGTACCCACTCCCGGTCCATTTTTTCCACCCAATATCTAAACCTTAATCTATATCTATCTCGCTCTGGCCTACTAATTACTTTCGAGTTCGCCGACAGGGGGACAGATTGCGCTCAGACCTCGAACGGTCAAGATCTTGTGCCTTTTTTCTGCCGTCCAATAGCCGCACCGTGCGTAACATTCAGACCAAGAAGAAGCTGTATTCTTACAGTACCGGAAGTGCGGTGATCTCTCGGTTCTGCACAACAAACGTGCTAGTTAACTGGAGGTGAAGACGACGTCCAACCCAGGATCGAGATCAAAGTAGGCCAGATCCCTTTGCCCTTATTCCTCTCTTGAATCCTATTCGGGTAGCGTTCACTTATCAATATTATACTCGATACAGTCCACGGGATCTTATCCCACCAATTGTAATTATTTGTATCTAATACATAAATATATTATTGAGGAATACTTACAATATGAACTCTATATATTTACAGAGATATTCACATAATAAGAGAGTTTACATCATCGGAGAGGAAAGGTTAATCAGATACACATTTAGCATCACTAGAGTCACCTAATAGATGGTTGAATAAGTATATCTACTCCATCGAAATAATGCATTAAAGAAAGTAAAATTTTAATTTTACAACAATCCAGGAACTGTTTCTGCGAGCTTATGTAATTTTAATAACAGGTTTGTGCAGTAATTCGACACTACATCCGGTATCCCATCGCCGGTAGTAAGTTACACGTTACATCTAATCATCATCTAATTCCTTCACATCTATCTACAAGTTACGAGAATAGAAAAATCTTTAGTCCACACAGTGTTCCAACTTGATGTATGAACTCGGCTTAAAGTAGTCCCTGTATGAGTTCGGAACTCCTCAAACAATAAAACATACTATATATACTTGACCAAACATATTATATATTATACATTATATACGTACGCATTCACAAAGCAAGCTAAATGGAGTTTAGGTTAAGACGATGCCTTAATTCGTTATTTCAACATCCCTCCGGTTCTCACACGAAGGAGAAACGCTATAAGTTACAATAAATAGGTACCGTCTGGCTGGGTTACCCGATGTTGTTGAAAATTTAGAAAGAGATCGTGATCATTTTTGAAAGGTAAAAATTTACCTAATTTGTGTACTAAAAGTTTATTTCTAAAATCCTGAATTTTTTATTTAAGTAGATGAAAATGCGGCGGAGTCATGTGGAGGCCTGGATCTGGCACTGATGATTGGAGTGATGATAACTATCTTTTTTTTTTTTGCTCTGTCAAATAATGGAACGATTAAGTGTATTAATATCAAAAAGGTAACATATAGGTTCGAAAATTGTCGTTAAAAATATTGTCGCTGTAGCATAGATGGATAATGCACCTTCCCCGGTTAAGAAAGAGATCCAGGTTCGAATCCCGGTGGCGCAACAACAGTATTTTTCGATAGAATTGATTTTATATGTATATATTTCTAATTAATATATTTAAGATAACTATCTATTTATTTCCTTTTTCTTCTTCTTCTACTTTCAACGTCACAGAACTCAATGACTGCAGTCACTACTGACCTCGTTGGGTACTCACTTATCTTGATATTATCTGTATCTCGGTCTAGATTCTGTCTCATCTCATCCCGTTGCATATCGTTCTAGAGTCCCAAGTCCTTTAAACTTCTTTATTCTCCGCTCATGTTAGCACATGTCGACCAGCACATGTCTAAGTAAAACCATTTTCCCTTACATAATTACAAACTTCACCTTTCTATCTGTCAGTAAATGACTTAGATTATTAAATTATCTGCTAATCGAACAATCGATACTAGTGATCTATCAATACGTTCATTAGATATATTCGTTAGATTACGAATCAATTAATCCTGTTACAGAATAGAAGGTATTGTAAATATTGTTATAAAATGTATGAGAATTTAATGCGCTAATACCCGCGATCCATGATGGAGCATACTTCCTCTCATTGTGTAGTATGGAGTATGATGACAGTGTCTTTGTATTTCAGTAAATTACGTCACTAAATTCGTATGTCTAGAATCGTGAAAAGCTTTCATTAAAAATAAAACAGTATTTCAATAAGAGAATGCAGATTTATTAGCAACGCAATAAGTTTATTATAGAAGATAATTGCACAACTGACATTGTGGACATATTTATCAGTATTCATTTGTGGATTCTAATTAATTATAGTTAATATGATCAGAGGCGGACTTGGTGCAAGAATAGTAATAACAAAAATAGAAGCTTGTCTTTTATCGACAGTACAAATTAGGTTTACGTTATCTGTTACCTATCTACTGAAATACCAATATTATTGCAAGTTTAAGGATAGTTGGTGGGATAAGATCCCGTGGACTGTATCTAGAATGGTTTTAAATATCTGACGCAAACTAAGGCAAATGGATTTGAAGTCCTGGATTGGGCGTCGATTTCACCTCCGGTTGACGAGCGCGTATATTATGCCGAACCGAGAACTCGATGACGGCACATCCGAAAACGATTAAACTTCCTCTGCGCGGCCCAAGCGATACGCACGGCGCGAGTGTAAGGCGGCAGAAGAAGCACAAAAAAACCTTAATGCTTCGCAGTCGAAGCACAATCGGAGAGTGGTAAATGTAAGGTAATCGGCCAGAGCGGGACAGGTATAAAATTATTGGATGGACGAAAGAGGACAGGGAATGAGTATTCGACTTGCGTCAACTATACTCATTTTGAGATAATTAAATTTTTCACAAACAAACCGATATATTGGCATGGAGCGAAGTTAACCAAAACTCAAAATGAGGGGCCCCTTATTCTGAGTTCCTTCTTTCATCCAATTTGTCAAGGCTTATAAAAAAGCGAAATAATTCATCTAACGAATGATGTTACTTAGGCCTGTATTTTATTCATGTAAAAAAATTATTAAACGTGTCATTATTGCGATTTCTTTCGAGTGAAGAATGATCATAAGGGATGAAAATGCCTGTAGATATACATTTTTCTATAACAGAACAATAAAATATAAATATTTATAAATTTGCCTGTTTTGACAAGAATAAAATTAAGAGTGTGTCGGGCAAATCTTTCGGCATGAATCTCTCTATCCGGCCCTGGTGGAGAAGAACGCACGCGCAATAAATAAATCTTGCTCCTTGTTCTATTGCAGCCGACACTGTCAACGTGAAGACATATATAAATTAATTGAACATTATAAATTTTATCAAGTGGCAGACAATTAATGCATTGAAATGCAAATGCACTAACATTTAGCTTTTAAGAAAGCTATAAATACCTAATGCGCTTTTCAAATGATATGTCCAAGTGCAAACTGCACACTGCATCTACACCAGTGAAGTCTGTGCCAATACTAGGTATGTGCCAACTCTCCATAATACCGATAACTTAATCTGCAAATCAGCTATCTCCATTTTTATAACACGTTCAGGAGCAACAAAAAACTGTTTAATTTTGTACTTAAACGGATTACGAAAATTCCAAAACACGCTTTGGTAGATTGTTTATGCAGAAATAGGGTGGTTGAGAAATTTCATTGATATTTTGATTTATCTCATACTTATAGGGTATATTTCGAGTTTTTCTGAAATTTTTTACCAAAATTGTAAAATATTATTGGGAGTTGGCTGATTTTCCATGATAATTTAGTGCAACCATTTTTCCGGTGCCATCAACACTTGTGTCAGGTAAACATTAAATTTTTTTGTTGTAAGACTCAATCTAAGATTTTTCAGCACGTAGTACTTATTTATTATTTTAAAATACGTGTTTTAAAATTGATGCGAATTTTTGGCTTTTAGTGTACCATAGAACAATAAAAGAGAAAAATAATGGCATCAAAAATGGTTTTTTGACCATGGGTGGAGTTAGCTGCTTTGCAAATTAAAATATCGATATGTTTAATAATAACCTTGGCTACCAACGGCATTGTCGCCGAAAAACTTTTTGCGTCGCGATCACAGATCGGTTGTTTTCAAAATGATGTGCTCCGGTCCAAACCATGTTGGCTACTAAAATGGGGTCACCGACGGAACAGAGGTAGACCATGTGCATCTGCCTCTCCCCACCACCGCCCGACTTACCCTCCTAACCACTTAGTCGATTCTGCTGCCCCCTGTATATAGGTTTATTTTCTGTTAAATATTTATAATTTAGAATTAGGTTCCTTGCTTACCAAAACATTTGGTCTTGGTCAAGTGCCGAAACCGGCCCTGCAAGCAGCGGACGATCTCCCTGATGATAATCCAACCTGACCTAATCTAGGTGCATCTTGCGAACCTATTTATATACTCCGTCCATGTACCCAGCCCAATTCTATTGAACTTCCGTGCCGACAAAAGACGCCGCGGTGATCTCAAAAATTGCAATATACACACGTACTATATTTTATGTACGATAACATAGTCGGATTGGATCAGATACATATAGATAGTATTTTATTGTATATTATTTCGCATAGGAAACTCGCCGTCTTACGCCTAGATGCGATCTATTGTAATAATTTTATCCAACGGATCACGAAATTACTAATAAGAGATGTTGTAATCTATCAAAATATAATATACAAATAAACATCTATCTACCAGGCGCGGTCGCTTCATACATGCTTTGGATGCTCCGCAACCCTTGTGTTCTAGAGTCAAAAATCTTTGGACTTTTTGTTTCTAGCCAAAAACAGCACTGCTGCAAATAAATTCGTCCTGTCCTTTAGAGACCAGTCATAACACACACTACGATACAAGTACGAGCAAGTCGAAATACATATACATACCAGCAACAGTGGATTCTATTATTTGTTACGTATCCACAAAGTTTGAAAGTATTTTCAACTGTCAACGTCTTCGAATACTGTATACGTATTTCATTAACGGCATCCAACGTACAAAAAACTACTTTAATACACAAAATAGCATACACATTACAAAGCGAGCGGATTGTTTTGAGAAATTTATTTGTGTGACGCATTTTTGACAGTTTAGCTCGATTACTTGAAGTCGAATTATTGAAACATTGAGAACCCTTCGATTATATGTTGTATTAGTATATTTGATCTAGATATAAACTTGTTTTCCAGCATCCCTTCTATAGAAAGTCATCGATCACCACTGCTATCTACGTATATAAAATCACTACAACATCCAACACCTTTTGATCAATCCAAACTAAATTTTGCCTAATCACTCTTTAGAATATTAAATGCCATAAATGCTAAGTAAAATATAGTCACCCCTCGGATACTGCCTTTACTGGGGTCGAAAATACCAAGTCGAAGAAACAAACAAATACAAACTGCTATAAAGCAATAATAAAATATATGATTACGAGACAAGATGCCTAATTCGAAATGAAGAAAAATAATTTACGACTTTTTACACATAGTACCGCACACTAGCAAATAGAGCTTCTTCTTCTTCTTCTTCTTCCACGGCATTACATCCCTATTCCTGGCCATTCTTGTCCGATTCCCAAACCCTCACAACCTGCTCCAGTCCTCTTCCACAGAGTAAGACCACCTCTTCCTTGGCCTGCCTTTTGATCGCTTCCACTGGGGTATCCACCTGGCCACGATCTCTGGTGCCTTGTGGTGCCATTCTTTCGACATGGCCGTCTTTGATACCAACAGAATCTTACAATCGTTTCTTGTTCAATCAAATTTTCGATCTCACGATTCATTTTTATTCTGTAAGTTCCGTTTTCCATTGTAGGTCCGTTAATTTTTCTTAATATTTTGCGCTCAAAGGCAGCTAATTTGTTTCACAATCACAAATGACTACTGGTCTTACTTACTTGATCTTGGTCTCAAGTGGTCTGAATTTTTTGTTTAATAATCGATTAGCAACTAATACAACTCGCAAGCCATCCTGCTACAGGCTATTGGTTAGTTATAATAATATGTATATTCAATGAAAACGGTTTTTTTTTCTACGTAGGTCGATCTCGTAGTGAGATAAGAGATGAAAAGGGAAACGGAATCGTTGCGAGATGGAACCTCCATATATACATAATACCGTAATACTAATTTCATGTTGGTTATTTGAATAATCTATAAAATAAATAATGTCCAGAGTTACATCTTCGCTGCCCCGCACGACAGGGGCTTAGATATCAAAGATAACAACCTGACTACGGTGCATCTGTGGCTCTTCCTACTCTACAGGGCGGCCATAAAAGCACTAACACTGATGTAAATAAATTTTATATATAAAAATCATATACAAGCATAAAATTAGGTCTCATTGCTGCATATTAATTAACCTATTTAAATGTATATGTTTCTCGTGGAAAATGGGAAATAGGTTATATTGTATAAAAATCACTCTAGGATTTAAAAACTGTTTATACTCTTTTTTTATAAAAAAAAAGTACATAAGTTTAAAAAATCACTTTCTTCACTTGAAATATTTGCGGGTGATCTATTACGTACCAAATTTACAGGTTCACTAATTTTGAACATAAATTCTGTTATAGATCGCTCTGATTTTATTTGGGCGAGTCCCTTGTATTCCCGTCATCCATACCCCTCTGCGCGCACTCAGTAGTGTATGCTCAATGGGGGGGGGGGGAATTCAAAGAACGCTCTGTTGACCGTGTAATATCAAAATCACGTGATCAAAAACAGAATTAAGCGTATATATTGCAATGGACAAATAGAGTATTTAATTTTAATCGAGATGCTTCAATGGTAAAACCACAAATCTTATTACTAGATGTCTATCTGCAGGTACGTCGCCGTCATTTTCATTTCGTATCCTAGGAGATTCGGGGGGGCAAAGTTTCGACAAAGCATCTTCCCCTGCCTTGCACTGTTTCAGTACTTAATGACAAATCAAGATTTCGTCATAAAATCTATTGTTGTTTATCCCAGCTTAGTCTGGGGTGAACCACCCTCCTGGTCCGCCTTCCTTTCGGAGTTGCCCTGAATGTACATCTTGGTAATCGTTCCTCTAGCATTTACAAAACGTGTCTATGCCACTTATATAGTGATCTTTGTATATACGTATTATAGAAGTGGCTCCATGTCTCCTTATCACAGTACTTATCACTCGATCCATTAATGTCACTTCCGCTACTGACATATCATATTAAATTAAATAACAATCATTTTGTGCGAAACCACGAAATTTATTGTATTTTCCCCTCCCTTAATGTTCCGTCTATCTGTATATGTATTCTGTCTCTCTATTTCGCATATAATTTCATATTCTATCTCTCCCGCTCTGATGAAGCTTGATATAAGCGAAACCGGTTGACGTATAATAAATTTCGTGGTTTCATACAAAGTGATTGTTATTTTATTTAATATAATATTAATTATGAACTTTGTCTGAAATGGCATATGTACAATAAAAACGTTACAGAAAGGGTATACTTTTGGTGGGCCGGACGACATCTATGTAAAACAACGCCAAACTGGTATCGTGACTCGCCGGCGCGCCCGCTAGCACCACGGGCGGACCGGCCGGGCATTCCGTCGGCACGTTCCGTTCGGCGCATCACTTCTACACCGTGTCCAATCCAGTCCGCATCGTGAATCTGTGTATAGCCAAGTTAAATACCTAATCATCTGAACACTCACTATATATGGATATTTAATGAGATACAAGGAGTTCAAAATAAATAGTTACGTAGATAAGACTATACAATGTACACAAAGATTATGTACACATATTTTCCGTGCACCTTGTACACTCAGCATGATCGTATCATTTCCTTGATAATTCTAACAAAATATATTCCCCCTATAATTTAAGCGGCATTGTTCAATAATGTTCTTTATTGCGGCAATGTCTTATTTAATGTTCACGTACAAAATGGTTATTTAATTTAATAAAATGAAAATACTATTTTCATTCTATATAAATATTACTTTCTCGTCTTCCTGAACAGCAGCAAAATAATTGTATCTTGAAGAAGTGGTAACTTGTCTCAGAAACCCGAAAATGCTCCAACACCTGGAACAATTGATCTGTTTTACATTACATTTATTTTTAATTTGACATTTTTCATAATATAACTCTTTAATAGGGTTAATAATAAATTAAAATACGCATCGAAAATCATACACGTATATGCCACATGATGCTGTACCACTTGGAGAAAGGGTGGAAAGCATTTCGCCATCTCAACGATCTATTCGGCGAAGGAACGATTAGCGAAAGGACGTGCCGAGAGTGGTTTGTTCGCTTCAAAACTGATGATACCAGCTTCGACGACAAGTCAGAAAGGGGTCTATCTTCGTATTTTAATGACCAGGCCCTTCTGGCGGCTGTGGAAGAGGACGAAAGTTGCATCACTAGGACACTGGCTGAGAATTTCAATATCTATCGGGTCCACGCTTGATAATTGTACATAATATGTTTTGAGTTTATTTTCGGTTATGTTACAATATTGTGATGACTTTCCGAGTATCACCAGATTCCTTTGGTGTTCTATCCTCTGAGTAATGACTAATTTCTTGGGTCCCGATTGAAACTGGAGAAGCTGTGATGGAAGAGAGTCGTTCCCCTAGAGACGGCCTCTTATAATGTTCATCCCCCACTACTCATCTACTCACTTTCATGACACATACACGCACACATACATGCACAAAGTGTCAGTTCTCACAAATTTAATAATACAGTATATATTTTTTTTAAAACGGTGGAATATGCTAAAAAATAGTCGCACATTATCCACCGAATATATAATATATTAAATAGAGCCAGTTGAACTAGTTGGTGGTCTCCTGAAACAAGGGCTTGACCCCAGGCAATATAAATAACAAGCTCATTCATATGTTTTCATTGATTTATTATATTGTTATTGCACGCACCGATTTGCACAAACCGGTTACTGAAATTACAGAAGTTTCCAGAACCGGTTCCTAGAATGTTGTTAGGTTAACGTTTTTCCTTATTGAACCTATTCTTTTCTTGCTACTTTAAAAGAGCATTTAACCTGCATTTATTCTGAACATAAACAGCTTTCGTGGGTCACACCAGCGGTGGAACAGCGTTCCTTGGCACCAGCTGCAGTAAAGTATAATGCCCCCCATAAATCATTCTTTGTAATTGTACATGCATACAATTGTACCGATAATACATATAAATATGATCTGATCAAATGTGTAAACATTTATTAATTTTTCAAAATATCCAAGAAAGGATACCGTTAACAACAAGTATCGTTAGCGCAATAAAAAAAAAATTAATTCTCAATAACATAGGATTTCATTTTTGTCATGAATATGTTTTTAACCAATTTCTTACGTTTCAATTTTGTTCGACGATACGTGATCTTTTTGATATTTTCGAAAATTATAAATTGTCTATACATTTTGCCATTAATATTTGATCACTCAATTGTCACTGTTTCTCAACATAAGAAAATTATATTTTCGTAGAAAGCAATCATTGTATGAAACCACGAAATTTATTGTACGTCAACCGATTTCGCTTATCTATCATCAGGACGTATTTAAAACTAATCATAAATATAAAAAGAGTGCACTTATATATTACATAAATAGAACATGAAAGGAGACAGAATATGAAATTATATGTGAAAGAAAGAGACAGAATCCATATACAGATAGACGGAACATTAAGGGAGGGGAAAATATATATATTTTCTCTTCACGATCTATTTAACTATATATGTATTCTGTCTCTCTTTTTCACATGTAATTTTATATTTTATCTCCCTAAGTGCACTCTTTTTATATTTATGATCAGTTTTAAATACGCACTGATGAAGCTTGAGATAAGCGAAACCGGTTGATTTTATTTAATATAATAAATTTATTTTTTACACATTCAATGAAGCTTCAGTTCTGACCTCTTTCCGCCACCCATTGTGGGCTGAGTCAGGCGCTGATTTTTGCTTTGAATATGGGAGGTCTTAGTGATCGAGTGCGCTTTCAACACGTTAGACGTTTAATTAATAATATATATCACAAGTACCTACATTTATCGCAATTAAAAATATACAAATGTGACATCGTGTCTAATTTCCAAGCGGCGCTTTTGATTCGGTCATCCCCTGGAACGAAACGCATACGAATTAGTCACAAAATACGATTTATACGGTCTTGATTTGCAACCTGCGGGTGTCTTTTTGAGTATAGCATAATGCTTCGTTCGAAAGAAAGAAAGTTGAAGAAACTTTGTAAAAATGTTTGATCAAAACCTTAGTACGGGATCGCCTCTTATTGCTCGGAGTACGATATTTGTTTGAGAGTTGATAATTGTTTTTATTTTTACTGTGAACCGATCGTAAATTTTCTTTCGTCATGTATGGTGTCCGATGCACGCGAAAATCGTACCAACAAGGGTTTCACAAATTTTTTGCACTTTGTATGATGTCACGTTTGAAACGGAGTGTCGCGATGAGTAGCCATAAATTGTATCTCACGCGCTCAAATGAGGTAGTGGAGCATCATGTCAGAAGTGACCTTTTGTAGTATGTTTAAAAAAAATTCAGATTATCATGCTTTTTGAATTTTTTCAAAACGTGCAATACTTTCGGAGATATTAGCGTTTAAAGTTGAACTTATTTAGGAGAACACATTCTTATTGTGAAGTTGTAATTATTCAGAACATAGGTTCTCCTAAATAATAAAGTTGTATCAATGTGTCCAAAATTTAATAAAAATGAATTGATAATTCTAGCGTCTGCTATCAGTTTACTCAAAGGTATTTGAGATTCTGTAAAAATAAGGTAGATGGGTCTGTCGAAAATTGTCGCTAAAAATATTGTCGCTGTAGCTTAGTTGGATAAAGCACCTTCCCCGGTTAGGAAAGAGATCCAGGTTCGAATCCCGGCGGCGCAACAATAATATTTTTCGATTAAATTGATTTTATATGTATATCCTTCTAATTAATATATTTAATTCATATTTAAAAGTTGAACTTGTTGAAAAACGCTCAGATTATCAATATCCACCGTGTGACGTCACATCTTTCGTACGCACCGGCCAGTACTACACTTACAACATTAGTACTGGAGTGTCGAGTACCGACCTGTATAAACGGAAGGTATAAATCATTTTTAAAACACGCAACTTTGAACATCTGTAACTCTGCCATATTTCAGGATGTCGAAAAAATCTTTCAGTTTTGCAAATGAGATTTTTCGAGGAATTTTTTTTAAATATGAAAAAAATAATCACTCCGCTACCTCATTTTGGCAGAAGAATACAAAAATATTACTCAAAGACCATATTTTTGAAATACGTTCGTAACTCGATTAAATACCATATAAAGGCTAAATTCCCTATTAAATCTCTTTTTCGCATTTTTGTAAAATTTATGAATTGACATCTTTTAAAGGTCCATTTAGAGTATGTTTTTACGGAGACTTTTTTGGTAAATGTATTAAATGTATTTTGTAAAATAATAATAATAATATCCAATCAATAAAATTAAATAAATAAACAAAACAAATAATAAAATTCAGACAATATTCGAAGAGACCAAAATAAAATACAATGATGTGTATACGAGGTGGGGCGGGGCGAAACTGGAAAATATATCATCTGCACTGGTACTAGATATATACATGTGTCTGAGACATTTAACGCGCTTTTTTTGATAATTATTATTTTTATTTTTGTATATTTTTTATACTAATTATTGTACCAAAATTGGAAGTACGTCGTAAATATTAGGTTGGGTGTTAATGGCCCCTTTTTTATGGTACTAGTAAACGAATGAGACTAAAAAAAACAATGCAGAGTTAAGCGTGAAACGAGCTGTCATTCATTGTCTATTGTATTTTATACGAAAACATAATGAACAATTGATCCGTACGCATACTTAGAACAATCTATACGTGTCCCCTCTGCAGAATCTTTCCTATCATGTCTACTGACTCAATTTACATTGGTATCTTTTGTTCTCGTTCTAATACGGATGATTAATTTTTTATACACTCAATTGAGTTCAGCAGTCCTGGTTATGTTCGGTTACAGTTAAGTCATGTGATTCTATATACCAATCAGAAACAAGAAAGATCCTTTCTGCTTTCCGTATTGACTTAGGGTAGACAGGGGTCAACCGTACCAAAATGCGAGAAATAAAACTATAAGCTTATAAACACATCGAGGGAAATGGTACAACTGACTCCGACCCCTGGGTCAGAGTTGTACCAGTAGGGGAAAAATAGTTTCTTTAATGTTTTCTAAAATTGTACTTTAAAGTTTTTACTGCATTTAACATAATACAAAATGTATCTTCTAACCTCATGAAAATTCTTAAAATTTTTGTTAATTGAAGTGTCAGTATAAACACGCGCAATGATAAAACAAACATACATTAATATCTATATATATCTATCTATTTAAATCTCAATAAACAACGAAATTTTTTCGTTGTAGTGGTACAATGTGGGTGCAACTGCCAACTGACGGCCATTTCAAATTAAAATATAGAATTTCGATTGTTCTAGACCCACAACCGTTTCAAAACACAACATAAAATAAACACAAATGTCGAAATAAATATGTGTATTTAATGAAATGATATAGACAGAGCACACAAATCAAAATATTCAACTATTAATCTGATCGAAAAAGCTCACTTTTGGCACACAAAAAAATAATTGTACAAATGCAACCGTCCGCGTTTTGCCATGTGAGCTACTGGAGACAAGTTTACACACGTCAAACGCGCCACCTGACGACGTGTCATATGTACCTACTATGGTTTACGAGTTATTCGAGTATAATTGACCCCGGTCTACCCTACCTCTGAGCGATCATACAAACTATTTTCTCTGGCCCGTATTAGTTATCTTAACCCTTACACGAGTTTCTCCACCGCCGTGTCCGCTATCTAGAATCGTTGTCGCGCGCGTCGCGATAATAAATCCACAAACAGCCGATCGGGCTTGTCCCAGCGCGGGCGCGCCCCAAACCGATCAGATAATTCCGTGTTTTCGGCGGGCCGATGGGGCCGACGCCTGAGAAAGCGGCAGCGCGCTCTCGAACATTCCAGGAAGCGGCCGTATCGGCTCGGGCGCAAGCACCGCAGATACCGCGTGATCGATCGCGCTAGATCGTTCAAGTCATGTCCAGTTTTCGCACGAAATTCTCTATCAGTTTCCGCGTATCGACACTTCCAATATTCAACAGGACCGGCCCGCTGTCCACTCACAACGAGACAATAATATACCACAGTGTGGTTCTGCCTACTATCACCTGCGCAGCGCCTGCCTTCAGCAGCATACACAAAACAAAATACACGCAGCTCCGAGTGATACAAAACAAAGCGCTTAAAATCATCCACAACACCTCACCCAAAAGAAATTTAACCAGATTACACCACCGGCACAAGGTGAACACAATTATGCAATGCTTCGATAAATTATCAGCAAACTTCCACAAATCTTGCTCCCATCCTTCTCAAGATAATCCTCTCATCCGGGGTCTCGGCTCGTACGAGCGCAACATCAGCTTAATGCCTTTCAGATACAGACACAGATTGCCCAGGCACTATTTCCTGAAGCGAAGCAACGCGTTCGATCCTCCGGACTGAGATGCACACAGAAGCGGACAGCGTCGACTGAACTCTCCAATATATGACTTGTAAAAACAATAAAACAATATATTTTTAAGTTTAGTAACATTTATTTTAGTTTAAATATAAGTATTATGCTAGAATAAGGCGGCACTGTACATAAAGTGTCGCGTCTAATTAATTTGAAATATTTAACTTCCAGTAAATTGTTTAGAGGGTTTTTTATCAGAATTTTTTACGCTTCCAATTCATGTATTAATATAAAACACATATGATGTTTATTACAATAAGTTAGTTAGTAAAAGTGTCAAAGCGATTAGCGCTGATGCACTTGTAGTAGTAGATTAGGCGGTCTTGCCGCATGTAGAGTACTCAGAGTATCGTAGACTCTAAGTAATTGGAAAAAAGACGGAGATAGTGCACTTGCGTTGACCCCAGTGAGATTTTAATTCGACTTGTGAAAATTAATTACCTAAAACACCGAAACTCCAACTGTCTAACAATGATATCGTTAAGGATTTATTAAGGCGAATATTTTATCATTGTTTAAAAAAAATAACTAACTTTGTAGATATGTAGGTACCGCTTTCATAAATTTACCATTCCATATCGCTCGTGCTGAAGCAGAAATTCAAAGACAAAATCAGCGATGACCAGTCTAACAAAGACATGGAGAAATCAGTCCATCCACCGAGAAAAATCGTTTTTCTATGTAAACGCCCACAACAGAGCTACTATAGACAGCAACACCTAGAAGTATCCAGTATTCTTATGCTTTACATCCGACGTGGTGCAGTGCTGGGATTAATTAGTTAAATTAATCATACAGTAATGTAGCTACGCGACTACTGTAAACATTACTGAAAGAGCGGGCCATGCAAGCCACCTTAACTAACCTATTCAGGCACATTAAAATTTTCCACTAATTCAAATAAATTTAAACAATTAGACACGGACGTTCGTATCGTGTCTAGAAAGTTCGCAAGTTGAAGGTTCGCATGTAGGGGACTCGCTGTGTTACATTATTCAGTATTATCTATCCTGTACAGTTGTCAACATACGTTTGCATCAATATCCATTAAGATGTCGTAAAATGTACAAACCTCGTTTTGCAATATAGTATTTGTCTGTTCAGTACAGATAAAATACTTTCACAAAAATATCTCCAGGATATACACTATAAGAAACGAGCCCGTCGGACGAATGAAAAGGTTTCCGTTACAGATAAAGTGAAATAAAAAAAATAACAAATTTGCACTAATGGCGGTGAAAGTCGTGTCATTGCGAAATCTGACTGAAATGTAATGAAATGAAATGTAAAAGTGTACACGCGGGTGGGTAGCGAAGATTCACGATGTTTCAGTTGATTTTCTCGTCGATAATGATCGAAGTATTAATCAACACCTTCGTGCGCCAAAATGTATTGGGGAAAAAAAATACGTGTATTGTGTATCGACAGAATACGGTATAAAAAAAATACCAGATCGGAGACTGTTACTTTATTACATAGATGCAGTTTGCAAATATTTTAAGCTCTTTATTAGCAATACTTTATTACACACTAGCGTTTAAGAAATATGTGCAAACGGAAAATACATATATTTTTTTTATTTAAAAAACAACACATTATTATTGTGGAGTTGTAGTTTTTTTTTCAGAACATAGTTCTGTAATATTTTAATACAAATTAAATGAAAATATGAATTAAATATATTAATTAGAAAGATATACATATAAAATCAATTTTTTCGGAAAATATTGTTGTTGCGCTACCGGGATTCGAACCTGGATCTCTTTCCTAACCGGGGAAGGTGCATTATCTAACTATGCTACAGCGACAATATTTTTAGCGACAATTTTCGAATTCATATTTAAAATATCACAGACCGTCTGTTCTGAATAATTACAACTTCACAATAAGAATGTGTTCTCCTAACAAATTAAATGCATCAATTAAATCGATATACATACAAATAAAATCAATTTATCGAAAAAATATTTTAGCTCCAACCGAGATCTGAACCAGGAACTCTTCCTATCTGATAGTTCCTGGTTCATCTCACATATTTTTTTGATAAATTGATTTTATCTGTACGTATATCTTTTTAATTGATGCAATTAATTTGTATGAAAATATTATTAAACAAATATCGGATATCTCATAGAGACAAAGCTATTTTTTTATTATATTTAATGGAAAATATATGTAAGTATGGGGTAATTACAGGTCTTACGACCTGTCTTCGGCTGGCTTATTTATTACCAATTCTCACCCCTCCATCTCAAATTTGGTCCATAGATGGCGATGGTGTAGTAGTACTCGAAGCGAGTGCACATACTAACATATATACAACTTAAAAAATTTTGTTAAATGTGGAGATTGAGGGGTGAGAATTGGTGAACGTTATAAATATATATATAAAGTAATCACTTAAGCCATCCGAAGACATTTCGTAAGCCCTGTAATTACCCCATACTTCCATATATTTTCTATTAAATATATTTTAAAAAAATAGCTTTCTCTTTAAGATATCTGATATTTGTTTAATAGCAGTGCCTTTGTAGGTAAAAATCCAGTGAATATAGCGTGAAATTGCGTGTGTTACCAATGGTGAATATTTAAAATAAATCTCAGGTATTTGATGATTATTCGCCTTGTCACACTATTAGGCGGGATTAACTTTGACAACAGTAAACTTGACGTTCGAACAACCCGCAAACGTTTATTACTAAAAAAAGTTACAATAGTAAAAATTTATGGTAAAATACTGATCAAACAGCCGGTCCTCGGGCGCCTCTGTCGAGCTGCCCGGAGTGCAGAGCGAAATAGCCCCCGACTCGATAACGTAATATATTGTATAGGACCAATCAACGGGTATATAATTTTCTCCTACGACTCGGAAAATTTATACCCAGAAGGTCAGAGGCGACGGGCGAGATTAGCCGCGAATCTTATAACTCGTAAGACCGATGAGAGCCTTCAAGATCGGTCAGAAATTACGGCGAGAGGATTATGGAGGAAGTGGCCACTTCCACAGGCAACACAAGCCAGAGCGATGGCGGCTCACAGCTGAACATTCGTGGAACCAAACATGACTACGGATATTGATTTTTAAACATTTTAATTTCCAGCTCACGGTATTTCAGGTGAACGTGTTAACGTATGTATACTAGGATACTTCATGTATAATAAAGTTCCTTTTCAATACATTACCACGAATAATCAAACAATTAAACTCGCAAATTGAGGGCTATATCATATATTAAATGCATGTATATCTAGAATTTTTTACTAGACTACAATTCATGTATTAATATAAAACACTTATGGTAAGGAAATTAATAAAAGTTTGTAACAGTAGAATAGGCGGCCTAGCCGAAATAAACTCGGTCTGTCTGTTATTTATACAATCCTACAGCCAGACTCACTTGACAATCGTATAGGGCTGAAACCCAACCAACCGATCAGCAGACACCATACATTGTGACGTGCACTGCCCTAACATCTAGCAACCACTTCTCCGCAGGCCTTTCTTTTATCCACACCATCGAGCGAGCCACTCTAACGTTCGACCACATTCGCGCATTTAACTGTACACCACTTTTGTATAATTCATCCATCTCTCTTTCATTTTTATGCCTTGCTCTAGACAAAACATCGATAATCACATACACTAACACGCGTGAGACTAGAAGATCTTAGGTGCTTCAGTCTCACATCCACAAAACCTTCTGGATACAATCACAGACATCATCTTCAACAATCACAACCCCTACACTACATTGAACATAGGTTTATGAACTTTCGTTTAACCGACGTCTTAATAAATGAAAATGTATACGTCATAATAAAAATGCATCGTCCTCAAATGCAAAGGAACAATCATGGAAACAATATGTTTCAAATGTCATTCTATTGGGAAATAGCATAAGTAAGAACTCCATATAATATAGATCAACTGATCCGTTTCTGTCTCTGCCTGGTGGAATTTTCAATTCAGTAGGTAACAATTTTATAATTTGAATAGAACGATAGATTAAAACAGTGGCTAACAATTGTACTAGCAATAAATGAGAATAACCCAGTAGGTAGAGGACTACTGCGCTTCGCGGCGGCATCCTGAATTACGCAACCAATGATTCTACCGATACACGGTGGTCGTATGCGTTATTATGACATACGAATTATTTAATTTATATTTGTTTCCCATAATTTTTAGTAATGCACAGCTTTTTGTTTATATGGTGCATGCACGCCCCTGAATGCCATTATTTCCACATTTCACTCAGTTGCACTCTAGGACAGCTCTAAGATGACAGGAGGAACACAGTCAAGAAGGCGGGAATTCATGGAGCTGATGCTTTGAACGTTGCAATATACAACAATTAATCATTCAATATACCGCTATTTTAGTGATGAGAGTTCTCGCTGTTGAATTTGTATCAGTGCACAGATCGAAGATTTTTCGCAAAGTGACAGATTTCGAACGCTGTGGTGAATAAAGAAAAGGCGCAATATTGTGTGTATTGGTGAATATTTGAAAGAAATCAAATTTGACGACATTCTCAGATTTTTTATGTTTATTCGCCATGCGCTACACTTTGACAGTATTAAACGTAATGTACGAACAACCCGCAAACGTTTATTACCACGGCGAATGTAAATGTTACTAGTTGTAGTAAAAATTTCTAAGTACAAACAGGGTTATTACATTATATCGCGTGACACGGAATCATCTCTAGCTCTCAGTCCCGCAGCAGACGCGGCCGAGACTCGAGACAGTCCCCGCGCGAGCTGGCTCCTGCGCCACATCAGACATCAGCTTGTCCTGCAATTATTCACCCGCCGATCAGCTGTCGCGCCTCTGCCGTGGCGGTTTTCCTCGGATGTGCGGCCGGTGTTGCGACGTGGAAAACGCTCGAGACGTAATTATGGATGTCGGAATAGAATCCGACCACCGAAGAGAGTTGCCGCGCGGGTCGATGGGTTCATTAGTTGTAGAAAATCGTTCGCCGGCGCCAGAGGACGCGCAATGGCCGCCCATTGCCGCGTGAAAAATGTTTAAATCACCGCTAAACCGTTACCAATGTTGTAAATACAAAACAAAGCGCTTAAAATCATCCACAACGCCTCACCCGAAACAAATTTGACGCGACTACACCACCGGCACAAGGTGAACACTATCACACAATGCTTCGATAAATTATCAGCAAGCTTCCACAAATCTTGCTCCCATCCTTCTCAAGATAATCCTCTCATCCGGAACCTCGGCTCGTACGAGCACAACATCAGCCTACTGTAGCCTTTCAGATACAAATATAGATTGCCCAGGCACTATTTCCTGCGGCGAAGTAACGCGCTCGATCCTCCGGACTGAGATGCACACAGAAGCGGACAGCGTCTAGAGAACTCTCCAATTTATGATATGTAAAAATAATAAAACAATATATTCTTAAGTTTAGTAGTATTTATTTTAGTTTAAATATTTAAGTATTATGCTAGAATAAGGCGGCACTGTACATAAAGTGTCGCGCCTAATTAATTTGAAATACTTAACTTCCAGTAAATTGTTTAGAGGGTTTTTTATCAGTAATTTTTTACCCTTCCAATTCATGTATTCATATAAAACACTTATGATGTTTATAATAAGGTAGTTTGTAAAAGTGTCAAAGCGATTAGCGCTGATGCACTTGTAGAAGTAGATTTGGCGGTCTAGCCGCATGTAGAGTACTCAGAGTATCGTAGACT
The DNA here is from genome assembly GCA_031772225.1 of Eubasilissa splendida. Taxonomy (NCBI): domain Eukaryota; kingdom Metazoa; phylum Arthropoda; class Insecta; order Trichoptera; family Phryganeidae; genus Eubasilissa; species Eubasilissa splendida. The sequence continues at coordinate 28,539,563 of CM062851.1, read as the reverse complement.
CTAGGAATTGGAAAAAAAAAAAACCAATGTTGTAATAATTTGCAATGTGACGGTGTATATGTTGTCCGGCAGCCGTGTGTCGTCGCCCTGTTGCCCGTGTGGCGTGGCGGCGGGGCACTGTTGCCATTTAGCATTTTAAAAATGGCGGAGATTGTGACGGACCGATATGGATCATAGAACGATCCGCGGTGGGCCGCCTCTCGCTAATGCAGATGAATCTATCATGTATATGAATCTCTTGTTTTATTAATCTCATTCTTCATGTGCATTCTATTCACTGCGATCGTCGACCGTATTTAAAACCTAATTTTACAATACCAACCCATGCTACTTCTCTCGCATGCTAAGAACGCTAACTTATTACAACGGGATCACATCAGTATATTCAAAAACGTAATAACGTAGTAGTGTATTCAAAAACTGTCGATATACGTCACGTGAATAGATTATGTTAATCATGGAACCCACGCACTTGTGTACTTCTGTGCGGTAGATTTAAATATATTATTCATAACTTTTATTTTCATTTTTTAGTGTTTTAATGTCTCAACCATAAAAAGTGTATTCTATAACATTTATTTATTTATTCTTAAAGCGCCCTTAGGGTGAAAGTTATTACGAAAATGGCGCTATACAAATTACACATTATCATTATTATTATAGTGTATATATATAAGTACTGTATCGCGCAGAATTACTCGCCGAGGAGGCGCCATACAAGTGATACGATAAGACACGTGTCAATAATTTAAAGGTGTAATCATCGGCGTGGCGCCACAAAACAAAAACACTTAGTAAAACGTCACAAGCGGCGACCTGTCGCCGTGTACGTACTTGCAAATATGACTATATGTATTGTTATGAATTTTAATAAAAACAGAGTATTCTGCATGCGGGAGCCATTCTCGATTCTGCCGCCGCAGTGTGCCTATATTGAACCTCTTTTTTATTTCATTTCTTTCGACCTCATACTCATCATCATCATCGCCGGTTGAGAGAAGCTGAGATCGGCGAACCACCCCCACCCTTGTCTACATTCTTGTTTCCTGTACGGATTTGTATTACTTTATACGCTCTTCTATAAACAAGATCAAAATTGTTCCCTTTTTACTACAACTTAACTTTCATATATTTTCTTAGTTTATTAATCTTTATTAAATGCTGGCTTGTTACAAAGTTCCACGTGGATAACTATTTTCTAATATTTAATCAAATATAAGTATTAAAATTTTATTTTAAGAATGTACAAATGCATCATTTCATACAAAAAAAAATCAGCATTATAAACATATTTGATACCACTGTCTAATATGGGAGTAGCTAAGATATTAGAGCACTGCATTAACATGTGAGAGATTTCCATAATCTTTTTAAAATAATTTTTTTTTTAAATTCTTATGACAAATTTTACTGGGGTCCCCCCACTGAATGAACATATGAGGCCCTCATCCAGCAGTGGATATAAAACGACTGGTGATTTTAAGATATTTATAAAGCTCAGGTAATTTGTCATATTCCAGAGCGAGTGTCTGTACGAGCACATCAGGTGGGGAGAGGCGTTCGTGGTTGTGTACTCCGTGTGCGACACCAAGTCCTTCCGAGAGGCCCAGGACCTGCTCACCCTCATAGCCCGGCTCAAGCTGCCATCCTACTACACGGCCCTGCTCCTCGGCAACCAGAGGGACCTCGACCACATCAGGTCAGTACTTGAGTAAAGGCTATGAGGTTACAGAAGATTAAGCTGATTTGCGAGTGCGAGTAGTCGTGCCCCATTAATCACCCATTACGCACATATTCGTCTGAAGATGCAAAGTGTATTGAATAACTATGCGTGGGCAGAATAGATTGGAAAAGCGAAACTCTACTTATGTTTATTGTTGAGATCGTTTACACATTACATCATTACATAAAAACACCAAAAATTGTATGTCCCTTTCAAGTTTTCCTTAACAAAAATAAGCTTTCATTATTCTGCAAAATAAATTAATAAAGTTAACTTTTTTTTTTATATAGAGATGCTAGATCATTATTTTCAAATGAATCTAAACGCTTGTGCTATGAAAATAGAACTCGCTTGATGACTGATCCTGGAACAAGGCTCGAACCCCCAACCACTAGATCACTAGGCGAGTATCGCAACCGCTAGACCACAAGCACGTCAACATTATTGTCTGATTTCAGGGAAGTGTGCGTGGACGCCGGACAAGAGGTCTCCCTGACGTTCGGGTGCCAGTTCTACGAAGTGAGCGCGGCGGAGCACTGCGCGGGGGTCTCCTTGGCCTTCCAGTCCCTGGTGAGGGAAGCCAGGGCGGGGCAGCTCCTGAGAGCGCTGCCGGTGCGGCGCAAGCTGGGGGTGAACAGCGTGTCCAAGGTGGGCGACTCATTTCAAATTATCAAAACAACATTAAATGCCATGAGCGAGTTAATGCGCCAATATTTGCATATCAGCCGAGCCATTGGCGTAAATTACACGCTCTTTTTTGCTTTGCAGAATTCATTCATTCTGTGTACAGTTTTCTGGGCTATACATCAGTCTTGACGATGGACCCTGCAGTGGGCCAGAAAGATTAGCACAGAAAACTGTACAGAAGATTCTGGACGGCCGTGAAAACCTAAAAACATTTTTAACGACTTTCATTGTCATGTATCGGGTTAATAGTGTGGCGAAATGCACCATAGGCCATCTGGTGATCCTACCACGAGGTGTGTGTGGCGCTATGTGTCGGACGCCCGCTAGGGGAACATCCCGCTAGGCTACCGGACGCGGGGAACGAGAGAGCTATTCTGTCCTCGCGGCTGGTGTCTGATCATGTCTGATCAAGTGCAAATTATCGTGTACTCAAATACTTCATACCTACCTCAATGTAATATCGTGGTACTGTACCGGACAAATAAATCACCAACAAACCCAAGATATTGTACTTTTTTTTTATCACGCTTTGACTGTCAAACACTAAAATGCATTAGTTCGTAGCGTTTTTATTGTAGAAGTAATTGGTTGAGAGCGGAAAATGTGAAAATCTGATGGAGCAAGATCAGTAGAAATAGGTCGGATGTGGAATAATTTCCCAACCGAGCTCTTCGATGGCCGCTTTTGTAATGTTAGCGGTATACAGGATGGGATTACCAAATATTGAAAAATCGCTCGATGCGGTATTTTTTCTAATATTATACTGCTAATATTCAATTTGATGCCTTAACTCCTCGGTTAAATTCAAACAAATAGAAATGTTGCTTTTTTGTATTTGACAGTACGATTTCTTTGGCCAACTGTCTACAAATTGAAAAATTCAAGACGTATTCAATAAAGCGAAACAAGGGCATTAAAATAACATAGACATAGTCAAAAAAATAATATTTCCAATGCATTCTTGACTTGGATAATAAAAACTCTACAAACCTATGCATCAACCCAATATTTGAAATTCACCTTTTCATAACCAAACAAATATCTTTTACACGACACGTGACTTATAAGTTCTATTTGGTTTTTTGTAATAAGCGTGTTTAGTCAAATTAATATCTTAATTTTGCAATGGCGCGTATACACGGAAGGTACTTTGACCTCTCGTCTCAGAGATATGTCGATAAAGGTCAGTGTGTATCAATCGTGTTACACATCTCTGCGAGTCATAATTCGCCTCGTGCTAAGCTCTTAATACCGGCTGTGTGATCAGTAGTAACTTTTTACTAACGCCATTTGCGGGTTGTTGATACATCAAATTTACTACTGTCAAAGATGGTCAAAGACAATCTCGCCTCTCAGTGTGGCAAGGCAAAAAATCATGAAATATACTATGCGTTGTGCTTTATACATCCGAGACCTGTCATTTTGATGGTGAAATGTTTTCGGATATATGTGCTAATATATATTAAACAACGAGATCACCATCGGACGAACTCTCATCATTAAAAAACAGCGGGATATTGAATGATTAATTGTCGTGTATTGCGAGTGTCAATGTGATAGATGACTTTTGAAACAGCTGTGAAGGGTCCGCCATATTTAACAATCGAGTCTCGTTTTTACAATCGGATATCGGAAAGTAAAATCAGTTTACTACGGGATGTACTTTCGAGATGTAAATTTTTTTTTTACCAACGATCAAACAGCCCGTTTTCGCATAAAATATTACTTTAGTAACTTATTTTACTATTGTAAAATCTTACTACTGATCACACAACCGGCTATTACCATCTTTCGAATGAAATCTCCGAGACAAGTCTCATCCATGTACACGTGCCGTAAAGCATATTATGTATTTTATTATACTGTAATAAATATTACCCATTTTGGGACCGATACTAATTGAATGTATTAATTATAAAGATATACATATAAAATGCTGCTCTACCGGTATTCGAACCTGGATCTCTTTTCCAATCCGGGGAAGGCGGATTACCAACTATGCTACAGCGACAGCATTTTTGATGACAAATTTTCTAACCCATATGTTACACTTTTTCAAATTAATACATCTATCGTTCCATTATACATGTATTTACTTTTTGCTTTCAGGTGATCGGAAATATCTTCGGAATAACTAACAAGAGTGTCAGGAAAAAGCGGCCTTCACTTAGTATATAATTCTAGAGTTCCTATGTATCTAATGTACGACTTTAAAGTTTTTCATACATAAAATATAGCGTGCATGGTGTGCTTTGATCTGTGAAAATGTTTAAATGTGTACTTTTACGATTCGTATATAATATCAATAACTATATCAAAATCTTAAATACAACATCCATATAAAAACTTATTTGTTATAATCCGTATGTAGTTATTAATTAATATAGAAAGCAGAGATAAAATAAATAAGACACTTCAATTCATTCAAGTTTGTGGTTCACCTCAAAGAGTTGGGGCAATTCTTCTTCGATGACGAAATCTTTCGTCCATAAGTATTAGTAAAGTTTTTCCTTCATCAGGAATAAAAGTTCGTGTCCACGGCGTGCGAAGTTCGCACTCATTCTACATCCCACCAATGATGATATCGTTGTTTTTAAAAACCTTTATCTATGCTCAGCATCTGGAAGAAATTAAAGGTCTGTCGAATAACAATAGGCCACAGCATCCTTCTAATTAATTATATTGCAATTACAAACCAGGAAATCTGTCCGAAAAAATTGAGAAAAAACCTCTAAATAAATTATATGTTTGTCGATCGACAATTATGTATTTTTCATATAAGTTTTTTTGTTCACAAGTCATAGAAAAATGTTCATAAATATATTTTCACACATATTTTGGGTACAATTAATGAATTTTAAAAATACAACATTTTTATATTGACTTTGTACTACGCACACACAATTATTGAATTAATAACACTACTAGTTTCGGGAAGAGCATTCCTTATCATCTACAGCTGTAAATTAAACTAATTTAAATAATTTCCAAGAGACAATAAAGCCATTCCCGCCCTAGCGGCCCCCGCAGCAAACTGTGTTTAATTTAGTTCAAATAAAACACAATCACTTTGTATAAAACCACGAATTTAATTAAACTCCGACAGAGCGTATTTAAAAAGTGCATCTATATACAGGGTGGCCCAAAAAAAGTGAGAACATCGCGTAACACATTTGAGTTATTTCAAAACATAATATAATTAATTATAATTCTTAATGTGTTTTTTTTGCACAATATTTAGCTAAACAGAAATCATCAAAACACCCCATATTGAATAATCTACTGGGCTCATGCCTGGCTCGATGAAATTAACATTCTCACGACAAAAAAAAGTAGATAGTATTTCTGACTGTGTGAGATGGAGCTTCGTCCTGCTGTAATGTCCAGTTATGCTGTAATGTCTAGCTGTGCTCCAGGCTTTGTTTTGAAACTCTTTGATCATTTTCCTAGCACCCCGACGTTTTTCAATTCGCAAATTTTTGATCAGAATACAGTCTTTTGCAGTAACAAATATAAACAATGGAAAAATTAATTATCAAAGATGGCGACCAGAAATTTTCGAAATGAAATGTAACATAAGTAAATAGGTAAGTAAGTAAATTAGTAAACTATTGTTGACATAGTTAAACTAATTTTGATGTAATTATATCACATTTTACGAAATGTTTTAACTTTTTTCGGGCCATCCTGTATACATAAAGAGGGAAACAATATGAAATTACACGCGAAAGAGAGACAGAATCAATATATATTTAGACAGAACATGAAGGGAGGGGAAAGTACAATATTGATGGATATTAAATTGATTTAAAAGGAAACATACCTAATATGGAGCTAATGGATAAATTTATTTGGTTATTAAGAATTGCATTACTACTATTCACTGCCTTTTTTACGGGCTCTAAATTTTACAACACCTTAATTTATTATTAATATATTAATTTCCTTGATACGAATTTTAACATCACGAGCAGTTTTGCCAATGTAGAATTGTGTTTTATTTAATTGAATATGTCAAACCACAAAGTGGTTGCTTTCTACGAAAATATGTATTTAATTTAGTTCAATTTACATCTGTAGATGGCGAGGACTGCTCTTCCCGAAACTAGTCGTGATATTAACTCAAAAATTGTGTGTGTGTGTGTAGTACAAGGTCAATATTAAAACAAAGATAATAAATAAATACATGAATTTTAACCACAAAGTTAATATTGCTAATTTTAAAAGTATTATATATTTTTAAAATTAAAATGTTACTAAAGTAACTGCCAAATCAATCAATGATCCAATTAATGAATACTGAACTTATTCTCAAAATTAATGACAGATTTGGAAATGAGACGATTACTAAAGTTCTATGAATTCTAAAACTTTCGAAGTCCGATGAAATGAGCTCGAGGGTTCTTACTCATAGTCATCATTTCTGACCGGTCAATACTTTCGCTTTCTATTATTTTTACTTTTGACTTCGTTCCACACTCAATTCTGAAGCACTGTGATTACAGACTCCTCTGGGAACCTCAGTGCTGTATCACTTCGTCTGATCTCATAATAAAATGTTATCTTGCAATTGGCGTGCTGTATAATATTATTTGTGATGTTTTTTAAATAAAATTATATTTATAATTAGTATATTTTCATAACGTGTGCCAATTTAACGGAATACCGGTAAGTCCATCTTTTAAAATCATATTAATGTTTTTCCACGTTTATTTGGTCTCTGCGATAGCTGTTGAGTTAGATAAATGCTTTCAATTAACTTTTTCAAAATACCACGTGAAGTTGAGCTTGAGTCCGACAGAGTTCACGTAATTTAGCACGGTTCTGACTCACGTGATGAATTTCGTACGCATGAAAGTTTTTCTGGATCACATACTCATATTTTATATCATTTTTTTGTTATTTTTATTATTTCGCTAATGGAGCATTTTAGACCAAATTAAAATATAACATTTTTTGTTAAAAAAATTATATTATATTATACCCAAATTCGTTTAGAAAAATTGTTTTTTTTTTAAATGTAAATGTTATTAATTAATAGTTTTGTAAAAACTTTGTTTTTAAAACCGTTATGAGTTTATATTCACGAACCGGTTAACAGAGTTAATAAACTATTAATTAGTAAAATGAACCACAACGTGTTTGCATTAAATATTAAAAATAATAAATGTTATTGTCTAGAACACATTCTTATTATGAAGTTGTAATTATTCAGAACATAGGTCTGTGATATTTTAAATATGAATTAAATATATTAATTATAAAGATATAATTAATATATATCCCCGGTTAGGAAAGAGATCCAGATTCGAATCCCGGTGGCGCAACAACAATATTTTTCGATAAAATTGATTTTATATGTATATCTTTATAATTAATATATTTAATTCATATTTAAAATGTTATTGTCATTAGAAGGGTGAAAGAATCATATTATGGTACCTTAATGTAATGTTGTATTGTAATTTCAGTTTCTATAACATGTACGATTGTATTTTCTTTATATTTGAAATTTGTTAGCAATACGCTGCTACCATTCCAGTGACAAAAAAACATCAACTACGTGTCAATTGTATGTTATTTTAATAAGTTCTAATAATAAAAGTTTTTTTAATTATTTTATCTTGACATTGAATGAGGATGCAATAATTGAATCGGACAAAATTCAATTCACCTAATACTCTACTTTAACATATTCACAGATGCGTATACCAGAGGCTATATATATATATTATAAATACGTGCGCCATTTTTATTTAATTGTTAATTATAATAAATTGATGTAGTTATCGAAATGGATTGAAAATTTTTCTTGTATTTAATCATTGACTGACAAAACTTTAAAGTGAAATATTTAAGCTTAAGACAATCTATGTGTCTGTGATAAACATCAGTAGATATTATTTCTATTACCTTAATCGTAAGTTGTTGTAAATAAATATTGTCTATATAAGAATTTTAGATTTAGATTTTATACATTTATTTTAGATTTATATAATATGAATAAAAAGGCTTCGAATGTATTCGAAATGTGTGTTTATATTATTTGGAATAAACAGAATTTGAGACGCCGAATTTTATACAGCTTTTTTTATTTCCTCACTCAATCAAAATTGCAATATTGAAATGAAGGTGATTGTTACACCAACCCTCAAAAATAGTGTTATATTTGAATGAGAGAGAGTGAGGGAGTGAGGGAGATAAACGTACCATAATCTGTCAAAACTATCTGTCTATTTTTGAGGGTTGGTGTAACAATCACCTTCATTTCAATATTGCAATTTTGAGAATAGGCCTGAATATATCCTTGTAAGTATTGTATTGGAGGTGACGAGGTATCGACACTGTGCAGCACAAAATACTGCTTGTACAATTATGGATGGTCAAATCAATGCGTGTCAATCTGTATGTATGCAGATGCGAAAAAAAAAATTTAAGGTTCCGTTTTAAATGATATAATACGATTAATGTGAGTGTAGTTGGTGTGTGGCCCCATTAATGCATCTACCACTCTTGTGCCTGTTTGAATGTCACAGAAGTATTGTACACGTGTGAACGTGGCAGGCTGCAGGTTAATAGAAAGAAACTGCCAAGTTGATGCATAATTTTTCGCGACGTTTTTGTTTTTTTTTAATTCGACTATGAGCGCTAGGAGTGACGAATCCCGGACACAAATGGCCGAAGGCAGTACAATACAGGACAATTTGCAGAAGTTGATGGACAATGTGAAGCCGTAGATTGCCTCAATAAACCAGAACTTCTTCGCCCGCGACTTCCAAGCAAATAGGAAGCAATAATTGACGTTGACAGTAACCACGCCTTCGAATGATAATTGTATATAATATTTTTGGGTTTGTTTTCAGTTTTGGTTATGTTAGAATATTTTTTTTTAAAAAACGGCAAATTATTATAAATCAACCATTGGCACTTTTATTTAAGGCACAGTTTACAAATATTGAGAAGTCAACCCGTTAAGGAGTGGCGCTCATGAGATGCCCATCCCGACCGCTACTAGTACGCATGACTTCGGTACTGAGAGTCTTTACGTCTGATGGGAGCTTCGTTTCGCGCACCGGTTCCTGCTGGATGTGTTCAGGTTCGCCGGGCGGTGATAATGAGAGTGGAGAGATAATGTTAGGCTAATTACAGCGCAAAGCTATCCTTAATAATCCAATGCTAATAATAAATAACAGAATCCGTTTAACAAAACGGTCAAATGATTCAATGGACTGGTGGTGGACGATTACACCTGCGGGACTTCAAAACTTGTTAACAGATTAACAGATAAAATTAAAATACATTAAAATGTCATTACTTTTAAGACTACGCTCATATTTCGAGAAAAAAATTTTTTTCAAATAATAACACAGTTTGTAAAAATTAATTTATTTTCACCTGTTTCAAAGTGTATACGAATATAGCAAAGATAATAAGTATATGTAAAATGATGTAAGTATATATAATGATGTAAGTAATGATTATTTTAACAATTGTACTATATTAACAGTGCAAAATTTTAATATCTCCTCTGGCACAATTTGTATAATTCATTTTTTAATTATTTCGATAAATCTCCGAGATGAAGAAATGTCCACATATTTTTCAGTCAACGTTCATCGCATACTGAAAAAGAAATAGATATATTCAAAATATTAATCTTTAATGTAATCGATATGGCTAGGTACTAGTTTGTTCTAGCGGTAAGACATTCGCCTATTGATCATGTAGTCGGAGGATCGAGCCTCACACAGCACAAGCGCTTTAGTTTAAATACAGTAAGAATATCGATGCGCCACATATTCAGTGTACGCATCTCTATTAAATATATTACATTAAGTACTTAAAATTATATAGCTGATTCTTTCAATAGATTTAATATAAACACAAGTTGTTGAATTTAAAATGGTTAAATTAATAACGTCTCACGGAAATTAAACGAGTAGAACTAAAAACATGTGTTTCTATTTTCATACATGTGATTATGGAGTTCTACAAATTTACCTCCAAAATAATAAATTCGTTTGAAAATGTTCGTACATACGTAATAGATTTCATATAAATACAAGTTGTTGAATTCAAAATAATGCCCTCATAAGGCGAAACGCGTCTCACAGAAATTAAACGAGTAGAACTAAAAAACGAGTGTTTTTATTTTCATTTCATATTTAGAGTAGAGTTTTCATAATCATTTCAAATTTACCTCCAAAACAACAAATTCGATTGAATATGTTTGTACATATGTCTAACACGTTAAAAATCATGTTTATGTACTGACAATTTTTAAATTTCCCTTATGCTTTAACTTGTTAATGTTCCTGAAACAAAAATTATTATTATTCTGTAACTCTAAATATCCAGCAGAACAAATCTAATCAAACATTTTGTGTTCAACAATGATAGTAATAAAAATAAGTTAATAAATTATAAAATCTGTTTTCTGGGCTGTTCTGCCGTATATCAACGACCTATATAGCCGAAGTTAACGGCTGATGTGCACGGTTGAGTTTTTATGAGAGATTGATTTTATTGAGGAATTCTGGCGAGACAAATGGCGATGGTCAAATCTTAGCAATTTGAGCACCGCCACTTTACGCTTGTTACTAGCGCCTCACTTTACACTTGTTGCACATCAAACGTCGAATTAGTCCGTTGTTCTTGTTCTGTTCTTGCGTTGGGTGAATTTAAATCTCCCATGGAGCAGTTAACATACAATAAATGTTGGTAATTTAATAATTTAATAAATGCGGTTAATTATATGTATATCTTTCTAATTAATACATTTAATTTGTATTTAAAATATCTAATATTTAATATATCATTTTATTATTTTACAAAATTTAAAAAAGGCCAAAGAGTCAGCCATTAAACATGATATAACACATATTTTTTATTGGAAATCGTTGGCAAATCATTGACCATAAGTTACGTGTTTTCATAGAACAAATCAATAACAAAAATAATTAAAACCTACCTTTTAAATTCATGGTTGTCCATGAGAGCCAAAAGTTCTTCAGAAATGTGACCATATATACAGCTGCCGCGGATGCTTCGATTCCTTCGCTGGTTCCTACTGGGGGTGCGCGCCCTCCCGGCTTTCACACGTGGGGAGGGCCGTCGCCGCCTCGGCGCGGTCAGCTTTTCTAAACAATGTATTAAATAAATAAATAAATAATAACAAAAAATAATCCTAATAATAATAAGTGTGTCCATTGTATGGTGGACACATTTTGTTCCATATAAGCATAGATGCCGGAAGAATTCAGGATACGGAAAGAATTTGGCACTCACCACAATCCGGATTCTGCTGGCACCTCCAAAATGTGGACTGTATTTCAAATTCACTATTTTGTCTTAGGTTCCTTTAGACGATGACGAGTTCCGACACGGTATAGACGCGAAGTCTCAAATGAGTATAATATTGTAAACGTATACCGCACTCGTTTTAGGTTGCCAATCGACTGATCGGAGGCGTGCCGGGAGGGGAAGACAACGGAGAGAAATGCATAGTGCATTATTTTCGATCAAAATAAATAGTATATATATATAATGATGTTACAAGAAATCAAGAAATTGCAATGAAATATATTTTTGGAAGCGATTTGGAATAAAATTTCCCTGGCCGGTGTTAGGTCACCAAACCGTCCCTGCATATCGTTTACTGTAGTTTGGATAGAACTTAGATATCCAATGTAAAGAGTATTTATTTTAGAATATTAAAATTAAATAAAACACAAAAATCGTGGTAATGGCCACGGTATTGGCTTTATAGGAAAGATAATTTTATGGCATTGGTGTTTAAATATGATTTCACGTATACGGGTGTCGCGGCTGACTCGAAAAAAGCGCAATCTGGAAGTCCAATTTTCGACCACGCTCTGGAGCAGCTGGAACCGTATATCGGCAATAACACGACGAATGTTAGCTACAAAGTCGTCTGTCGTCTCTGATTTATCAGCGTAGACTAGCGACTTTATATATCCCTACAGAAAATAATCCAAAGGTGTTAAATCACACGATCTTGGAGGCCAATTCACAGGTCCATTACGCGAAATTATACGATATTCGAATGTTTCCTTCAGCAAATTGATTGTGGCGCACGCTATGTGGCATATTGCGTCGTCTTGTTGAAACCACAGCTCTTCCACACTAATGCCATTCAATTGGGGAACAAAAAAGTCATAGATCTCTTGCTGTGCACGATGGAGAATCGACTCATTTGGGTCCTCCTCTGCAGCAACAGCTTCTTCGGTGCGCACTGACTTCTCTGCGGATGCATATTAACAATTAGAGTTTACGTGGTGCGAAAACGATCCATGGTAATTCAAATTACTTGCTCGGGTGGACAATTATGTCTACCATAAAATTGATGTAGCGCACGGAAAGTTTCGCGAACTGAACCACAATTTTCGAAATAAATTTGCATAATTTGCAAGAGTTTTTTTGGTGTAAGTCTATTCATGGTGAAATGGCAAACCAAACTGAGCATAAATCAGCTGTCAAAGTGTTACTAATTCGAAAAACAAACCTCTAAATAAAACACTTTTTAGATACCTAACCTAAATTAATTTGATGAACCACAAGACAACCGATTGCGGTGGAGCGGTCGTTTGAATGAAATGGAACTACTGAAAGAATCACTAAACATTGACATTGCTGAAGCCGCGGAAAACCGACATGGAGTCTACCTGAAAACCTTACATCTAACATGATCGCGAGACATGGAGAGCTGACCCAAATTATTAGTAAAATCTAGGAGACTAAAAGAAGAATCAAATAATAACGAATCCATGATGTTAGACTCGCCTTATGTCACAGTCGCACACACAATTCATTGAATGTAATGCGCGCATAAGAATGCAACAACAATAGACCAAATATCGGATTCCGGCACTCTCGACTGTTTCGAACCCCCTAGTAAAAACTAATACAAAACATGTCTTCATCAAGAAAATCGAGAGAACAAGGCGAAAAGAGAGTGAAAGAATCAAACTGGTATTTTACAGGATACGGTGTAGGGTTTATCTCGACTTCTTGTGAACTGTGAACTGTAATTACATGGATTCTTACTTTTTTCTGATGTTTTTCTGCGAGTATTCATCGCCGGTTCGCCTGTCGACCGCTCTCCAAAATGTTCAGCGAGACAAGCCTACGCACAACAAATCCGCCCTTGCCTAGTATGACATTAACCGTGTAAAATTTGCTTTAGTTCCGTCAAAGGATGTAGGATTGTATAGACAGGCAGACATTCAGTATTATATATTTGATAAATAATGTATGTTGTATACAACCAGTCGTTTAATTTACAAATTATTAAAATGATGGGTCAGCTGTCAAAATATGCTGAAACATAAATAGATTACTTTATTTGGGTAATTATCACAATGGAACAAGATGTATCCATAACAATTTATAAAAGATTCTGACGCACGAAATTATGAATGATTATTGAGTCTAAAAGATTACGCTACGTGGCGGTAAAATAGTTGGACAAAAACACGTATTACCTAATATTTTATCAACATTCTGTTGAAGATCTGATAAAATATATATGCTACAGTGGATGTGTATTACCAGTGAGAATATATTTTCACTGACGTTTAAGTGAAATCATATCTAAATACGTTTCCACCAGTGGAAATATAACTTCACTAGCAGGTTTTAGTAAATGAATATTCTACCCTAACCTATAATTGAACCTAACCTAACCTATGTGTTGAAAAGGAAATAAAAATGAGGTAGTTTATGCAGTAAATAATTTTATTTAATATAAATAAAAATTCTATAAGCGAATAAAAGTGACAGTTGTAAACCCAACCCACGCCACCAAACTATCTGTTGCCATGCTGTAGGGCGGCACATCGACACTTACGGCCAAATATTCCCGCTTGTCAACGAATACAAACTCACTAAATGTAACCAGAGAATTTGTATCTTCATTGTTAGATATACATCCACTGACCGGCTTAGCGAAAATATACTTTCACCGGTGAAAATATATTCTCACTGGTAATACAGATTCACTGTAACATTTACACAGCAGAAGACAAACTAAATCATAATAATATATTATAGATTATAAATGATGATACAAAAAAATATTCTTAGAGTTACTTACCGAAATTAGTTGACTAAATGTTTTTTTAACAAATTGACTCAAATTTAACAATATAGAAACAAAAGACTCGTAATCGTAAACATAGATCGCACCAAATATTTGAATCCTATCAATTGAATGTCTAATTCTTAATGTTTTTTTTTTTTTCATATTTATTATGTACAATTGGAGAACGTCCCCGTTGGAAGCTTCAATAATTTACAAGCATACATAGATATACCTACGTGAACGAAGCTAGAGTGATATGACAGGACAGAAGATTGTGGGTTTGTCCTATTCTCTTGACTGTAAGGAAATAGCGTGAGGCCTGATGGTGGGTTAGATATTTAATTATTTCATTTTAGTTACACATTTCATTAAACTAGAACAGAACTAGTCTTGCTCTAGAACTAACTGTAAAATGTTTAAAGATTTATATCATTTTTATATAATAATTATAATGTATTGGAATTTCAAATATTAATTAGAAAGATATACATATAAAATCAATTTTATCGAAAAATATTTCTGTTGCTACCGGGATTCGAACCTGGATCTCTTCCAATCCGAGGAACGTGCATTAACCGATTATGCTACAGCACACAGGTACTTTGACGACAAATTTTTGAACCTATATGTTACACTTTTCAAATTAATACATTTATCGTTCCATTGTTTGAAAGCCATCTACTTTATTTTTACAGAATCTCAAATACCTTTGAGTAGTCCGATAGTAGACGCCAGAATTAACAATTCATTTTTATTAAATTTTAGACACATTGGTACAACTTATATTATTAAGGAGAACACATTCTTATTGTGAAGTTGTAAATATTACTTCACATTAAGAATGTGTTCTTAATATTAGAATTTCAGTTCATTTTACTTATACGATTACTTGGGATTAGGTATATATGTATTTTCACATAATGAGAGTAGGTATGTATGTATTTTCACATAATGAGAGTAGGTATATATGTATTTTCACGTAATGAGAGTAGGTATATATGTATTTTCACATAATGAGAGTAGGTATATATGTATTTTCACATAATGAGAGTAGGTATATATGTATTTTCACGTAATGAGAGTAGGTATATATGTATTTTCGTATGTTTGAAATTTGTTAAGAATATGTGCTGCCATCCCATAGACATTACTCTGACAAATACCCACTACGTTTCAATTATATATTATTCTGATAAGTTTGTTTTCGTTTCAAATTTCGTGTGACGGTGGCCTTAACGACCGATTAAAATTACTGTAAAAATGTTTAACTTCAAACATATTTATATTTTTATATTATATTTTTTCCGGTGATCATAATTTGAGTACAATTTTGAATTAGTTTATCTTAACACTGAATGAGAATACAATAATTAAATCGCATTAAATTCAACTCTCTCTACTAGACTTTAACATATTCAGAGATGCGTATACCAGAGGTTATATACAAATGTGCGTGCCATTTTCATTTAATTGTTAATTATAATAAATTGATATAGTTATCGAAATGGATTGAAAAATTTATTTTTCTTTGACTGACAAAACTTTAAAGTAGAATATTTAGAGCTTAAAACGGTCAAATGATTCAATGGACTGGTGGTGGATGATTACACCTGCGGGACTTTTAAAGCTTATTAACAGATTAACAGATAAAATTTAAATATATTAAAATATCATTACATTATTTCAAATCATAACACAATTTGTAGAAATTAATTTATTTTCACCTGTTTCAAAGTGTATAAAGAATATAGCAATAATAATAAGTATATGTATATATAAGTAATGATAATTTCAACAGTGTAATTATATCAACAGTGTATAATTTTAATATCTTTTCTGGCAGAAATGGTTTTATTATTAATTTATTAATTATTTCCATCAATGCGAGATGAAGAAATGTCTGTAATATGTTTCAATAAATATTCATCGCAAACTGAAAATAAAGAAGGCATATTAAAAATATAAATCATTAATGTAATCAACAAGGGTGGGTTTTATTTTGGTCCAGCGGAAAGGCGCTCGCCTAGTGATCAAGTAGTCGGAGGATCGAGCCTCGCATAGCGCGAGCAACACTGTGCAACTTTTTGTATAATAGATATATAAGTTAAATATATAAATTAGAAAGATATATATATATAAAATCAATTTTATCGAAAAATATTGCTGTTGCGCCACCGGGATTCGAACCTGAATCTCTTTCCTAACCGGGGAAGGTGAATTATCCAACTATGCTACAGCGACAATATTTTTAGCGACAAATTTTCGAACCTATATGTTACCTTTTTGATATTGATACATTTAATTTTTCCATTATATATTTATTATTCAATATATTTATCAAGGTATCAAATTTTTTAACAATCTCCCCATCACAATTAGAAAAATTACGGACTATCATAAATTTGTAACTGAAGTTAAAAAAATATGTACACAGACTAACTGAAACATAAATTAACTCGAATATACTCCTTCTCTATACACGAGTCTTACTCTCATAGAGAAGAAACAAATGTTAAAATATATATATATATTATTGAAATTGAAAAAAATTATTTGAAAGAGGCCATCTTACCTTATTTTTATCCCGGTAACGCAACAGCAATATTTTTCGATAAAATTGATTTTATATGTATATCTTTCTAATTAATATATTTAACTTATATATCTATTATACAAAATATAAGTTGTTTTTTTTTTACCGTGTGTAAAATTAATTTATTTAAAATAAAGTAAAATAAGCAAAGATCGTATTTCTACGCTGTATCCACAATGAACATGAACGCAATGAGTGTATCGTGGAAAATAGAAAGAATTTACTTTCTAGAAATGAATTGTTTATTTGAATTGAGCCGACTTTAATTTTGATTTAGCAGCTAAGTTCATAATCACTTTTAAATGTTGCTGATGTTTAACAATAAAATGTTTACCCATTAACAAAGGATTCTATAAATATTATGGAGAAGTCTGTAGACAAAACGTAACAAGCGTCACTAGTTAAAAATGTTTGCTATTCAAAAAACAATTTATTTTGGTTTCACGAATTAATTCATAGATTAAAGAAATGGATTTAAAAATAAAAATAAATGTATTTTTGAATATGCAAGTGCAAAAAAATTCGTTTCACATTGAAAAATTCGAGTGACGACGGCCTTAAAGATCGATTGAAAATCACACATATGAAAATTAAAACACTCTCAATCTAACCATGTTTAATTTGGATCGATAAGAAATAATTATGTTAAACCAAATATAAAAACCCATTATTACCATAAGTACATAAAATTATATAGCTGTCCCTTTTCAATAGATTTCATATAAATACAAGTTGTTGAATTCAAAATAATGCCCCCATAAGGCGAAACGCGTCTCGCGGAAATTTAACGAGTAGAACTAAAAAACGAGTGTTTTTATTTTCATTTCATATTTAGAGTAGAGTTTTCATAATCATTTCAAATTTACCTCCAAAACAACAAATTCGATTGAATATGTTTGTACATATGTCTAACACGTTAAAAATCCTGTTTATGTACTGACAATTTTTAATGTTCCCTTATGCTTTAACTTCTTAATGATCCTGGAACAAAAATCATTATTATTCTATAACTCTAAATATACCGCAGAACAAATCTAATCAAACATTTTGGGCCCAACAATGTTAGTAATTTTTTTTTATTGGCGCTTCACCCCTATATAGTGTTCTTGCCATTACCGAGTAATTTTATTTAATATGAAGTTTCTTTTTGATACATTTAATTTTCACAGCTTTTTTTAATTTACAATTAGAAACCTCGTTAATAGTTTTAAAATGGTTTGATTGTTAGATGATAACAAAGTTGGGACGTTGATGGGGAATGGAATTAATTTCATGTCTATTAATTTACTGTGGTACAAATCAATAAAATGTATATATACATGGGTGTAACAGACCTGGTCAATAATATTTTATGGGTGGATATACCTGACTAAATTACAAGTCGAAAATATTCAAGGGTTAAAAAATCGTAATTATGCGATTATTTCGATTATTTCTGACTTTCACGCACCATTAAGGTCATCGAGACACAATCCATTGTTCTATCACAGTAGTAATGTCACAACGTAATGCATTCTTTGTGGAATGAATATGCGACATTTTTGCTGTAAATTTAACTCTTTATAGGACTACATTATTACAGTTTTTCGTGTCTCAACTCAATGGTGACGGATAAATTGCTTTACTTTACATTTTATATTTATTTTTAATTTTGATTATGAAAATGTACGCTGACATGTAATTTTTTTCTTTGTGTATTATTGCACTCCTGGGGAAATTTTCTCTTATTTTACAAATTATGTTAAAGCCTGAATAATAATAATAATAATAATAATAAACAATAATAATAATTGAAATATTTTATTGTTTCCAAATTATATAACGAATACAAAAAAGTTAAGGCCTTTGAATTTCGAGCGGCCAGACTATTTTTTGTTAGATGATGTAGGACCTGAAGCAAAGATATACATTAATAATGAAACAATTTTCCAAATATTGATTCCGAAATGCGTAAACTTCAAGTTTTAGACTATTTTGTAAACATTTCAAACAATAATATTTTCCGTGACATTGCATGTATTCCTTGAACATGTTCGATTCATAATTCAGTCAGGTATCCACCCATAAAATATTGTGGACTAGGTCTGTTACACTCTGTATATATATATATATATATATCGTTTTATTATTTTACAAGATTTATTAATCAGCCATTAAACATAAAGGGTGATACAACACGTGTCCGTTTATTTAGGAAATCGTTGTCAAATCACCGGCCATAAGTTAAATGTTTTCATAAAAACGAATCTGACTGTTGACACTTTTTTGTTTTTTTAAATAATTAAAACATACTTTTCAAAATCGTGGCTCTCGATGAGGGACAAAAGTCGATCAGAAATGTGACCAATTATATAGCTGCCGTGGGTGCTTGGATTCCTTTCCCGCTTCCTACTGGAAATGCGCGCCCTTCTGGCTCCGTTTGCGGAGCGAGCTTTCAGACGACGCGAGAAGCGCCTTCGCCGCCTTGGGGCAGTCGGCTTTCCTGAACAATGCACAAAATTTATTATTATTTTTCAACCACACATGAGACAACCAACGAAGTGAAACAGTGGCGTAACAAAATGTATATATAAATATATAACACGGTTCGTTACGAGGGCTAGTTAAAAATTATCTACACTTTCGCTACAACACACCTTCAAGGTTGTCATTCTGCATCACGTGCTTAGTAGAGTTGGTTCGACTGCTGTAATGTGTGCGAAATTTGATCCCGATCGCGTCATTTGCCTTCCGGTTATTATAGTGTTAACGTGTCCGCTCCGCTAGCAGTCGCACCGAAGAGAAACAACGAGCAGTGATCCGATTTCTCTGGTCGGAAGATGTGAAAGGGGCTAAAAAGACAGTGCTTTATCACTTTAAAGTGTTTTTTTGTGGATCGAGAAGTTTAAAAGGGGCCGGACAAGTGTGACGCAGGACACCGCGGATGACGAGATTCAGCAAGCTCGAGAGATGGTTCTAGCGAATATGCGAGCTACCATCGGTGAGGTAGCCTCTTCTTTGAACATCTGTCATGGTTCTGCCCATCAAATCATCCACGACGAGCATGGCTTCCGTCAAGTCTGTATAAATAAATTTTAGAACGAAAAACGAAGATAATTTTTATAATATAATACAATATAGTGTACACACTTATTTATTATTAAGAAACACGTTTTTTCGCATTATGCATTATTTTTTTAATAATGGTAGAAGAAACACCAATTAAAAATATGTTTCGCCAATCCGTTCCTTCATATCTTTTACTGTAGTGTGGATAGTAAAATTTTCGAATTAGCAACACTTTTTTCAACGACAGCCAATTTGACACCTGACAGCTTTTGATTTATGCTCAGTTTGGTTTGCCACTTTACAATGAATAAACTTACGCCAAAACAGCTCTTGCAAATTATGCAAATTTATTTCGAAAATTGTGGTTCAGTTCGCGAACTTATCGTACGCTACGTCCATTTCGTACGGAAGTTGGTCGAGCCGTGGAAAACCGACATGGAGTCGTCCTGAAAATCCTAAATCTTACATGATCGCGAGACAGCTGACCCAAATTATGAGTAAAATCTAGGAGACTGAAAGAAGAATCAAACAAGAATGTGTGCCATGTGTCACGGTCGCACATACAATTCATTGAATGTAATGCGGCACCAGGCCTGGCGACACAAATATTCGAGTCCAGCACTCTGACGGTTTTGGACCCCCTAGCGAATACTAATACAATATATATGATTGTTTTAAATGCAAGAAAATAAAATGAACGAGGCCAGAAGAGAGAAAGAATCTATTATGTTATAGGATTCGGCGTAGGGTTCATCTCGACTTCCTGAGTCCGGTACAGTTGTTCCTCTAGTTGTCCTGTCAAGCTGTAGTGAATATCAAACATCGGTGAAGAAAAACAACATTAGCAACAATGAACTGTAATTACTTGGTTTCTTCCGTTTTCCTGGTATTTTTCTGTGAGTATTCTTTATCGGATCGCCATGCATAGAAGTGGAATTATCCATGGTTTCATACGAGGTTACCTGCAACAACCCATATAACAAATCTTTAAACATCGTCTCTGTAATTGCTTTGGTATTCATATTGCACTGTGATATTATCATCTTGAGACTAAGGGTCTCCAAAATGTACAGTGCGATAGACCTCTGCACCATAATCCGCCCCTGCCCAGTATGACATTAACTATGTAAAATTTGCTTTAGTTTCGTCAAAAGATGTAGGATTGTATAGACAGGCAGACATTCAGTATTATATATTTGATAAATAATGTATGTTGTACAATCAGTCATTTAATTTACAAATTATTAAAATGATGGGTCAGCTGTCAAAATTTAGTGCAATACAAATAGATTATTTTTTTGTCTAGTTATCACAATGAAACTACGAGATGTATCCGTCGCGATATATAAAAGATTATGATGTACGTAATTATGAATGATTATTGAGTCTAAAAGATTACGCTGCGTGGCGGTAAAATAGTTGGACAAAAGCACGTATTACCTAATATCTTATCAACATTATGTTAAAGACCTGGTAAAATATATTCATATCAGAAGTAAAACATAAATGATGATATAATGCAATATTAATTAGGTTACTTACCGAAATTGGTTGACTGAATGCTTTATTAACAAATTGACCCAAATTCAACATTTGGTTTTCGTCACCGAACGAGACCCTTGTAATGCGAGCGGGTGCTTCAAGACCAAAATAATTGAATGTACTTGTAGATGTACCTGGGCGATCATCATTATTGATTTTGGATATGCTCCTATTAATATTACGATAATTATTCATTTTTTTGCAAATTGTCGTTTAAAAAATATAGAATTGACAAATTTAGCAATATAGAAACAAAAGACGTAATCGTAAACATATTACAAAATGTTTGAATCCTATCAATTGACTGTAGTTCTTAATGATTTTTTTTTAAATTTATTAGGTACAATTTAAACCAACTATTGGAGAACGACCCTGATGGAAGCTTCAATAATTTACGAGTATACATAAGATGTAGGTACGTAAACGAGGAGAGAGTGATATGACAGGGCAGAAGATTATGGAATTCGTCCTATTCTCTCTAAGGAAATATCGTGAGGCGTGATGGTAGGTTAGATATTTAATAATTTCATTTGAATTACACATTTCGTTGAACTAAAACAGAACTAGCCTTGCTCTAAAACTAACATTTTATTTTCCTTGCAGTTACTGTAAAATGTTTAGAAATTTATGTTTTTTTTAACTTTCCAATAATTTTTTAAAGTAAAATGTAAGTTCCTAAAGAGATTTCAGTTATCGCAAATGGTAACACAATATCTGAATTAAAAAATAAAAATAAAAGTTGGCAACATTAACTTTTGCTCTCGGATAGCTGTGTTATGTTTTGATTCAATAAATTAAAGTTAAAAAAACAAGATGTTAGTTTCTCGATCATTATTTTTGCGGAAAATGTTCCAGCAAATCAGGACATTACCTAATAATCCATCTACATTCCAAATAAGAAATAGCGGGTAAAGAATATATTATAGGTTATCTCTTACGTCATTGAGACAGATTTTTAATATTATAAATAATTAAAATGATTGCTTTAATTATGTAAAAATTATTTATACTTTATCCACCTTATATACAATTTTAAC
Source organism: Eubasilissa splendida (assembly GCA_031772225.1). Classification (NCBI taxonomy): domain Eukaryota; kingdom Metazoa; phylum Arthropoda; class Insecta; order Trichoptera; family Phryganeidae; genus Eubasilissa; species Eubasilissa splendida. The sequence goes on along the minus strand of CM062851.1, from coordinate 28,516,830 downwards.
CTTACGTGTTCCGATATTTTTGTTTAGTGGATGGTCGTATAGGGTAGGTCCACCTCCGTCCTCAAAAACAGCTATAATCGCCTCAGAATTAATTTCTGGATTTGCTTTGTGGTGGATACTTTGGCATTTTTGGCACGAGTCAGGACATGTATTCGTAAGTGTTTGCAAATTAAATTATGACTACCATAAATCAATTAATCAATATTATTTTTATAACACTGACTAGTAAACCATCACACTTTATGAATTTAAAGATACATTCTGTCTACTGCGTTAACCTTCATAAAATCGTTATTTAATCATTCCTGTTCCTTTTAATAATATTATTACAGCAAGTACTCAGATGAATACAATTCCTAAAGTTTGGTTACTATTATTTTGAACAACTTGACGTGTTTTCATATTCACATCTTATGAAAGAAGAATTAAATTACGGCAGCATTGAGATTTTTCTACTAAATGGGTATTTTTCACATCGTTAAAAAATAAACTTTCTAAATTTGTGTTTATTTTCTTTTACGTGAGCAGGGAAATATTCTTTCTTTTTTAAACTACGCCAATGCACTCGTGCGATGATAATATAACTTGTATAGCCACTAGTAAGATTCAAACTCACGACCTTTTTGAGATGAAGCAGTTTACCAGTCATTGTAAACAATGACAAAAAAATAAGATATTTGATGCACATTCTCTCCCATAGTCACATGCAACTCCAAAAATAATAATTACAAACTAAAAAAATTATGTGCCATATTTAAAAAAGATCATAAAGCTTTTAAAATTAATTAAGGTATACTTAGAATATTATTTAATTTTTGTTTATTTCCTAGAATTTTTAGCAATGCAAAGGTTTTTAGCTTGTGTGCAGTGAATTGTAGAAAAGCCCGGTTTGCCTTGCCTTGGTTACTAGTTCAAATATAATCCCCCTTCAGCAGACTCTCCTGTAACTGTGGGTCCTTTCCTGAGGTAGAATGAATAATCTCCCGTCAAATACATACAAATTTTCTTCTTTTTTTTTTAAATATACAGGCACAATATGGTTCATCTCAGTTTTATATTATTTTTAGGGTGAGTGGCCGATAGTAGAGCCGTCAGAATGGACCGACGCCGAGCTGGGAATACCTCCAGATTCTGAAGGATCTGCTCCACGACTCGAAACTAATAACTACAAATGGGATTAGTAGATGTAATCAAACTAATATTTCCACAACCCTTTTACAAACGGATTGATAACTCAATTACTAGGGTGATCATGCAAGTTTTCATAATAGTGTATATATATAAAAATGCAATAAATTATTTGAAAATCTAATTGACTTTTTTCTTATTTTGTTAAAGAACCAGGCTGCAAAGAGAAATGAGAAAGCCTTTTTCAGATATAATATACAGTAGAACCTCGGTTTTTGAACTTAATCCATTCCAGAAGGCTGTTCCAAAAATGAATCAAATTTTCCTATAAGAATGTAAAATTGAATTAAGAGGTTACGGTCACCTGTCGTAGGCAAAATTCAAGTTTTTTTTTCACAATTTAAATGCATATTTTAATACAAAACAAAGTATGATTTTATAATACAAGCCAGTATTGATCTTAATTTATATATTTAAAAATGGGTGAGATACAGCAAATCTCCGGAAACTTTTTTTTTGCAGTGTACATGATAATTTGAGAACGCTTTATCTGAAACATACGAAAACAATAATTCTGTTGATGTAAACATCTGTTGAATGATCGAAGGATCATTCAGTAGTCCTCCATGTATAAAATAAGCTCTCAAATCATATCGGCCTTTTTCGAAAGCGAATGCTTTTAAAGTTTGAATCTCTGTAAAATATTTTTTTTCAACTCACATGGGATCGTCGATTCCAGGCCCATATAGAACACCTTCAGCTGATACAAATATATAACCGTGTCCTAATGATATTATATTGTATACCATGAGCAAAATGGCCGAAGGGGGGAACACGCATCGGCCGCTAGCTACCTGCTTTGCGCTTACTGCCTGTATACTCACATAACTTCGTGAAAAATGCTTGGATTATTCTGAAATTCTGTGGAGATATTTTCCAGATGTAATAATTTGAAAATATGTCTAAAAAATAATCTAATTTTTCGATCCAGACAAGTGAGCTGTTGACCCCAAAAATACACAACGCAGCAACATGATAAATAGATTAAATAAATGAAAACTGCAGTTTACCTTTCCTGAGAAGAGCTGATGGCATAAGGGAAGGTGGAGAGGAGAAATTTTATTGTTTGAAAGAGGAGTGCCAAGGGGGCCACTCTTTCCGGAGTTTTCCCTCATCAATTCCACATCCCGATGTATGACAGACTAAATATGGTAAAAAAATGTATGAATTCTATCTGGACTACACAATGGATGAATCCAAATAATCATAAGGGTAATCGCCTTAAAATAATTCAAAGATCTATTCCCCGCACCCCCTGGTTCTCCAAAAAAACAATATCGAAAATCTCTAGAATGAGAATTGGGCATTGCCAGGTTGCATCACATTTATTCAGATTGAACTTAAGAGATTCCCCAATGTGTGAGTGTGGTGCCGAAGAGGAAACCCTTGACCATATATTTGTCAAACAGTGTGTTCGAGATTAGATACATTCGAGAACCAAGGTTCAACTCTACATAGCTTTTTCTCATCCTAAGACACAGCGGTCAGACAAGTTGTTGGGCAAAATTGAAAGTGAAGTGCAAGAGACGACACTGGATACACTTTGACAGAAGAAGTATATTATATTCTAATGAAACTATATTTTTCTTTCGGGTTGGTTCGAAATCACCGCTATCAGATTCATATCCAGCAGCAGGTTCTTCTATATTAATTAATTTTTCTGTTTTATTTTTTATTAAATCCTTGTAAATTTCTTGATATGTGCGCAAACGCTTTAAAGGGCGTGCTTTAAAAAATAATGAATATATTCCCATTTTTTACGAAAATGTGGATTTTTATTATTTATCAGCTAGTACACTACATTTGACTGTTTATAAAACTATTACATAGATAGGAACTTTACATTGATGTATAACTAATAAACTTAATGTTATTTGCCATAATTATGAAAATACAAGCATTATAAGAAAGACCACGGCCATTAAATTCATTTTCCACGTGCCACAACATTGCCTTAATATAGAAAATTCTTGCATATACAAAATATATTCTCTTATAATCTTGAATGGAGACAAATCTGTATTGAACCGACCCTAGATAATCACTTCTTCTGTACATCGAAATTCACTAAACTGGTCCGAACAGATCAAATTTGAGTCAAAAATTTAATTTAAAAGGGATAATAAAGGATATTTCGAAGGAATGCCTAGGCTAAACATTAAAAACAAAAATGTAGTATTTGAAAATAGTTCATTTTTATTTTAATAAATCTTGTATGTCAACAAAACATTAAGGAAATCTCCTACCTTAACATTTTAAAATACAATTCACGAAGTAAATTATTCTAAATTATATAGAGGTAAAACATACAACATTAAATTAATTAAAAGTATCTAAATATACATAAAGTAATGGCAAAAGAAGTATTTCTGACAAACTCATAATTCTTTTTTCTCATAATTCAATACAAAAAATTTCATACAAGAATCCCCAGTGAAGCTTGGACACTTTTCAATGCTCCGTGTAATGGTGCCTTACACAATTCATACCATATTTCATTTAAATTTGTACAACATATTTTTTTTCATTTACAAGTGGCTAATGTGAAATTTACAATTTGTCTTTTAACCACGAATATCATTTATTTTATGTAATACATCGCAATGCTAAAAAGTTATGAATGTTACAAAGTTTCGTTATTTTTGTAGGATATCCAGTAGACGAGCAAACGCTCATAATGAACATATTATTCATAGTTGTTCAAATATTCTGGTTATAAAAATGTCCTGGCGCAACCTTTCAGATATAACTCAATTTAATTTTTTTTAAAGTTACCTTTCTACTGGATACGATAGATATATGAAGAAGCATGATGCAAAAACAAATCTGACGCAGATTACCTAAGCTGATATAGCTCAGCTGAATGAGCAGACTACTGGCAATAAAAGGTCTCAGGTACAAGTCCCGGTAACAGCTCAGTTTTTCGTAAAAAAGATTATACCCATATTTGGGTATACATGCATATTATAGCATTTCAGTGGCATATTTACTTTGGTATGATATATTTAACAGCAGTGTTTGCTTAGTAATCTCACAAATTTTGATGCAATACCTGATGGTTAATAAAAAGCACGTTGAAGGGTCTAACACGGATCTTGTCTAAGGGTTGAATAGCCATAAACATCAAGTATCAGATCTATTGTTATTGGAAAGAGGAATGGTAGGTCGGATGTTTTACTGCTCTGATCAAAGCGACCCCGGATAATAGAGAGTACTGTATTGTAATTGTTGGTCATATGGTATTTTACAAATGATAATCACACATGAAATCTGTAAATAAAGATTGTGAACATTTTTGAGGAAAAAATTTACATTACATTGTCCAATAATGGAAAATTCAAGTACAGTAAAACCGCGATATAACGAACCCCGATATAGCGAAAAATGACGTATATCGAAAAAAAAATCGAAATTTAGTCCCTAAAACCAATTTTTCATACAAAAATGCATTTATATAACGAAATCCCGTTAATATTTATAACAAAATCATTTTTGTCCCGTACGAAAAAATGCCAATATATTTACGTAAATTTATAACGAAATAAAAAAATGTTAAAAGATGAAAATATTATTTCGCACTTACAAAGCCGCGCCGCTGCATCTGCCGTATGCGAACGGAAACGCCGCGCACAGCCTTTTCGGCGGTGCGCGGCGGTCTGCCGAAAAGGTAGTAAAACAATTCAAACTTCTTCATGGGTTCATAGTATCATATTTTGAAGTGGTTGCCGCCGTTACCGGTAAGTACCTTCGTAATTTATATACGACTCATTTTATAAAAATGCCGCGATTCAACTGTAAAATTTTTATTTTTGAATTATTCTTTATGTTTCATGCCCAAAACTATGTTTGAAGCGGCTCTACATTTAAACACAATTAAAATATTGTTTTGTGTTTGCAATATTCTGGAATTTACAAAAATATCTTCCAATTGGTGTTGAATAGGTTCTATTCTTAATTTGATTCCTTTGATTATCTGTTATAATAACAAAACTACTAAAAAATAGGTAAGTATTCAGTTCCCTACGGCCTTCTTCCTCCTTTGTTTGCAGAATTTGCGATCTTTTTTGAAGCCGCGCAACATTTTTTTGCGACGGCGCATAATATATAGTAGGATTTTTAAAATTTATTTCGTTATATGTGGGAATTCGTTATTACGAATTTTTATTTTTTGGGCCCTTGGATTTCGTTATATCGCGGTTTTACTGTAAAAGGTAAGTAAATTCACCTAATATCATTTTAACTGTTATAAATGTATACGAGTCAGTTTAGTCTGTCTCATCAAACATAAATTCTTTCTGTTAATGACCAGACTTCTCGTCAACTGTGTAGAACCTCTCTTCTTACATAAAAACCAAAATTTTATTTATATTGATAATTTTTTTAATTAACAAGATAAAAAAATTACATATTGATCCGGAACCATTTATTTCACATTTCATGTCACTATTAATTGTTGTTGTGATACTATCTGCACTCACTATTTAGCTTCCACCTCTCACGCTGCATGTCATCTTGCGTTATGGCATTAAAATCAAAGTACCATATACCAATAACATCACGATGAGTAAAATGTGATCATATGATGGCGATGTGCAAGTTTTTGTTTATAGAAAATACATATCGACTATATAGAACACAATAGTGACATATCCACCATCTGGATAAAATGATATGAATGCAAATTTGTTCGCTTTTAAATTTTCTTCAAGACCACACAAATTACATATCCAAATTTACTTTTTTTTTGCATACATTTATTTTTGGCTGTACACAACATAAGAGTTAGGTCATTTTTAATAATGTTTACGAGGTTTATGGTTATGATAAGTAGACTGTCTATATTAAAAATTTCATTTTTATGAACAGTTTCTGCGATTTTGTAATTGTAATTTGTTTTATTACATAAAGATGCATACACGAAATACCGCTTAATCAGTAGGCAGAGTGGAGTATGTTACCACTGGACCAAACAAGCTCATCAAAATGTATAGTAAATATTGCGAACTGTGTTTTATTGAAAAATTTGGTATTTTTGACATATGTACCTATCGCCATTGTGTTGTATATAGTTAGACTTACCATACGTCCCGGTTTGACTGGGATTATCCCAGTTTCACACATTGGTCCCGGCTGGTGTGACATTTTGTCCCGGCCGTGCGGTACACGAGCTCCCCGCACCGTGCGGCTCTGTATTTTCGCAGGTGACAGTTTACGCTGATCACTTGGAGTGTAATTAAGTTTTAGTAAGGTGACGCAGCAGCGCGTAATTTATCTACCTAATTTAGTTCAGGTTTAAACCTAACCCTTTTAAAATGCCAAAAACAAAATGCAAACTTACAAATTGCAAAAAAAACTACCCATTTATAAAAAAAACGCTGTGGTGAAGACAGCAAAGTGAAGTGTCAGCAATTTTTCTCAGAATTTTCTATAGCACACGATGGGCGAGCAAACATTAATGATCGTGTCATGCCTATTGCAAGCTCTTAAGCTGTTATAACTTATTTTTTAAATGTTGATTCCATTCAAGATAATTTAGTTATTGCGGTCAAGGAGACCACATTTTTCTTTCACACAGCAATGCATGATATGAACTTCAAAACATCTGACTGTACATCCAAATTGATCTCAAAATTCTTTGAACCAAAATTTGGTGTTGCGAGAACCAAACGCGAAGCGATAATTGTCCCGGTTTAGATAATAATATTCCAGTTTAGATACTAATGTCCCGGTTTAGAGCATCATAATTATGGTAAGCCTATATATATAGTCGATATTATAACAGTTAAGTGAAATATCATGCTGTATTTAATTAGTGAATGTTCTTTAGACAAAAAGTAAAAGATATACATGCATATATAAATCAGTTGTGATTTTCTCATTTTTATCAATTTCAATAAGAATGTAAAAAAAGCTAGCGTTGAAAGGGGAAATTCAAATTTAAAATCACTTGAAAAATTATAAGGTTTTTTCTCAAATCACCGTATACTGAATTATACTACATATTCACTGAATGCTCTAAAATTAAAGCTTCTGATACATAAATTTAGTTCTGCTGTCAGCACATGGCACCAGCACAGGCAAGTGTCAACATTGGGTTGCATTACAATACACCACGCAGAACCAAAAAGGTTCACAGAAATTTCAGGTAAAATTTAATTATGTGAAATTAACATATTGTTTTATTTTAAGAATTTCATGCAAATATTTACACAGTGAAATAAATAGTTTAGTTTTTAGTCTAATTTTATAATTAAAAGAAATTATAAATAACACCCTTTTCTCAAAAGTTTCTTTTGCTGAAAAAATAACACATTTTTCTTTATTGTTCAGTTTAACAAATATAATTTCTCTAACAGCTTACAGCCCGGTGGGTCAAAACAAAACACGTCCGGCGGTGGTAGGTCATTTTAGACCCACCTCAAGTTTTCGGTTTTTCAACAGTTTTGTGGGAGATTTTTTATAAATATTTCATTTTAAATATGAATTAATGAAATGGCATGATGTGCCGTAATGTTTCTGCTAAAAAAAAAAATAATATATTACGAATAATGTACATATTCTCACGCATCAACAGACACCCTACACAGTCAAAATACAAACATCCACTGAGCATGTGATATTCTCGTCGGAACTCAAGCAGGTAGTCGTAAAACTTACAGGTAGGCGCGCAATGCCCCTCAAATAATTACATTACTGGCATTGTCTAGGGGCCACAGACGTAAATAAGTCAAAACAAATACATGGACACATTCCTGGTATCCTTTATTTACCCGCTCAAAATGTTTTGGCGTAAGCGCTGAGATTCAATCTGACTGTCTTAGGTCAGTTTTTGAATTTGATTCTTGTCCGATAATATTTATTTGTATCTCAAATTATTTGAAAATATTTAATAAAAGATTAGCTAGAAAGAAAACAGCATTGAATGAATATTTGTAGCGTAATTCATATATAAACACCCGAGTCAAATCTGACCCACCACCGCAGAGTGTGTGTTAAAAATAAACATACAATATTTTTGTTTCATTTCATGACCTTTCTAATACACAATTAAATTAAGTTTTGATTTATTTTATAAAAATTATGTGCTAATGTAATTTCTTAGTGAATAAGTAGTATGAAACCGCGAGCTATCATTTACTTTACTGTTACAGCAGTTCTTCGCTTTTCAAATTCGACTTTTGAGAGAATTCTCATCATTTTATAAAGATTTCGTCCTGCCGTTTTACAGAATGCTTAAAATCATAAAATATTCCAGAAATTTTCTCAAATGTGACCGTAGCCGGAAGTCACTAATTCTGAAATTTACAAAAGCGATTTATCGAGCCAAACCTTTTACTATGAAGTAAACGTAGCATTTATTGAATCAAACAAACGTGCCATCACGCCGTTTATCCGCAGGGGTAGACAGAGAGGAAAGTGCGCCACACTCTTCTGTCCTGCCACAACGCTCGCCTCATCCACATCACATTAATATATCTTCTCATGCATGTCGATAGTTGAGGTTTCTGACAGGGTCATGCCAAACCTTCCGCAAACATTCTTTATTTCTGATGCCGTCAACACTCGCATCATATCTTTTTTATATTTTCATTTAACGTGACCAAATTACTTAAGCGACCCTTTCTTAATCATGTTCATTATGCTAATATCACCTTCACATTCGTTCCAATTTTTTTATTTTTTACTTTATCATAAATAGATTTATCACATATATGACCCGAGTGACCTCATTTCTACTGATTTCAGTCTACTTTCATTCCTCTTTACCAACTCCAGGCTTCACTTCCAAAAAGGTCCCGGGACTCCGTATGTACAGCTGTTATATTAAAAGAGTTCAAATGAAAAGTCATAATGCCATTTAAAATACTGTAATTCCCCGAAATATGTCATACTTACGTAGTTTGATTTTATTAGCGATGTGTCGGGATGCGCGATTTGGAGACTGTAAATGGGAGCACAGGAGTTCCTAAATGTCGATTATGAGGTTCTCAGGTTTTCACAGTCCGTTCAGAATGTTGTGTAATTTTCCGGACTATTCTGCCCGAAAAACTGATATGTTTCTTACCTATCTGCATCTACCACTGCAGGGTCCATTGTGACAATCGACGTGAAACATCGATCAGACACACGCAAAATAACCCAGAAAACTCCACAGAATAATTTTAAATTGTTCAAATATTTCATGACCAAAATGATTAATTTCATACTAAAGACACCGTGTTAATTCAATTAATTTAACCTTGCGAATATCTCATCATTTCAGCATTTTATGTTTGGTGCATTATTTTGACGTTTAAAATTGCAAAACTCAAAAATGTAATTCCAATCTGACCCACCCCAGATGATGATAGGTTAAAGTTTCACTGTACTAAGAAATTAACATTAATGTATTAATTAAAGCGTAAAATACATTTTAAAATACAATAGTAATGTAATAAAAATGTCTGTACATTGTTCATTAATCTCTGATCAAATTTTTGACAGCTTCAGCAGCATCTTCTTCTCCCAGCTTAAGCAATAAGTTGTACAGGTCCTTCAAAGTTAACTTATCTTCCAACTGAAAAGAATAAATATGTTAACTCGCAGTTTCATTATGCAACAATGTATATATTTTGATTTAATATGACGCTGCGGAATGCATGTCAACTGCAACACTGGTAAATGTTTCTACTTGCCTCTATATAGTGGAGCAGCATTCTACTGGGGTTATCGGAGTCCTGACACAAACCGATGAGACTACTGTGGCCCAATTCAACCGCCATAATTTTCCACGTTCCCGATTCATTCAGCAAGCTCGTTACAATTTCTATCGTTTTCGAATCTAAAAATGATCCTTCTTCAAAATCTTCCGGTTCCTCCTTCACCTTTTATTGGAAAAATATCAATTATTTATCGTGTGTGTTTCATCAGAAATTAATTATTTTACATGCTTTAAATTAGTAACACTTAATAGTTGTATTACAGTATCTTATTTCGTATCAGTTTTTGCTACAACTTGCCACACAGGCAAAAATTTCCTCATTATATATATTATCCTACATCCTATAACTTAAAAACTTTAAAGCGAATACCAAAAGCTGGGTCCAAAAGGGTTGAGAAAATATCTCAAAGTTTACACATGCTGTTTAGACTATATGAAATCTAGACTCGAGAAAGAAAAATTAACTTTGAACCAATAAATATTATGTCAGCAGACAAGGCCCAAAATACTGAATTCTCAAAATCCACAGCACATACACACAAATACAATTCATTACCTTAATTGAATTCATTAGAAAGTTAAATTACTTTACTACAGTAAAACTCCGTTAATTCGTGTAACCATATTTCGTATTTTTGCCCATAAAATAACATTTCATACTAATTTCTACTGATAATTCGTAAAACCTTATTATTTGTAGTTCGTATGCATTTTTTATACCCAAAATGAATAATTTGTTCACGTAATTCGCATATTCACGTGTTTTTAAATCCAAACTCGCGCGACTATGCATTCATCATCCCTTCGTAGCTAGCTCCACCCCCTAGCCAATGTTGGCGCTGTTCCTTATCACAATAGATCGGCGCGCTTAGAGCTTGCAAGACTGCAGCCGAACTGAGTGATACCATATGTATACCAAATTCTACAGTGTATTTTATATGATTCGTTGTTATTTCGACAATGATTGTCGGTGCGTTGCGAATTATATATTTCTACTCACCTTTGTAACCCGTAATTAAAATAATTTTTTGTTTGTGAAATGTTGCGATTTGTTTAATGTAATAAACAAATTGAAATACCTTGAAAAATCGTGGAAAAATAATAAGCTTCAACGAAGAATGAAGATTTAAAAGTTTCGTTATTTTTCACAGGCTTTTTAATTTTCCAATTTCTTGCCCAATTTTGATGGAAAAGGCGAGTTCGACCACTAATCAAATTAAAATGTCTGTAATTTTGTTACGTCAAGCACTGGTGAATCATTTGAAGAAGCCTGTTTTTAATATATTTGATAAACATTTCGACACATAAGAAGCTGAAATAATAGACAGTCTCCATGTTGACAGCGGTGGCGGGCGCAAAAATGCAAACGGATAAACTGACGACGCCTTTTAAAAATTTTATTTCTAATATTGCCTTCAAAAAAATTGTTCTCATTATTCATAATTCGGATTTTCTTTCAATTTCGGTCCCATGTGTTATGAATTAACGGAGTTTTACTGTATTTGACTACATTAAAAAGCAGATAAATTCGTTTAAACTGACTTCCCGATAATTACCTCTATTGACATTGATGTATTTTCATCCGACAACTTCTCAATGGTGATGTCATCACTGGACGAGGTAGCGGAAAGGTGACTTTTCAAAACATTCAAAACCTACAAATAAAACAATAATATCCTTAATTAAATGATAATTTATACAGAACACAGAATCATATGTTTTATACGGTTAATACCTTAGTTTTCAGAAATTATTTAATATAAATAATTTACCTGAACATTAATATTACTCTTTGCAAAATCTAATGCTGTCATTCCGTTGAATTTCATCTTAGGGTTAGCCTGAAAAAAAAGTAAAAAAAAGAACATTAAATATGAATTAAATATATTAATTAGAAAGATATACATATAAAATCAATTTCATCGAAAAATATTGTTGCGCCACCGGGAAAAGAACATTAATCGTTGATGTGATAAGAATGGTCATTGAAAATTGAACTACTGAAAAAAACTAAAAATTAAACTTACTCCGTGCTGAAGAAGACTGTCACAAATTTCATGCGCCCTTGGATTGTCTAAGCTACACGACATGTGAAGAGCTGTGTCACCATTCTCTGCCTTAGCATTTACATCAATCTGAAATTTAATGAAGATTATTTTAAAGTAAAATTAATACAAGAGTTTAAAAAAATACCAAAAAAAAAATCTGAAATATTTAAAAGTTCAATTCAGTTAAATATTGTTTATGGCAATATCTAATAAGTTCATATACCATAGAAAAATGAAAAGGTTTTTGCTTCCAATAATATACACATACATTTGTGCAACCATTGTTATAAGTTTATAATTTTGACCTAAACATTTCCGTATGTAGCCACAGTTTGCAGACAGATAGATTAATAATTTTATTTACAATCGAATATAATCATAGACCAAATAACACGCCACAGACAACACATTGTAAAAATAATTTCAAAAAGTAGATTGCGGATGGATCGTTACTCATATAATAAATAATTGGCACCCCTAATATAATTGATTAGTTTTTATTTTGAGTGGAATTTAGTAATTTATAAGACTTATGAATATACCAGTGATAAGTACACTTACTTCTGAATGCTCTAATACATAGTTGACAATGTGTGGGTGAGTTATTGCCAAATGCAAGACTGTTCGACCGTTTGATCTCCCCCGTATGTTGCAGTCGGCTCCGGCATTGATCAATCTGGAAACGGAGGCGAGAGATCCGCACGTGGCTGCCAAATGTAATGCAGTCCAGCCAGCTAGAAAAGCGATAGTTTTCTGGTATAGAAGTGTATCATCATCCACTAAAAGCCACAGTTCCGTGATCACAACTACTCTAATCGAGAGTACAACAAAGATGATGAGAAGTATACTTTGAAAAGCGTTTAGGAAAATCCTTGACAATGTTTTCTTTGAAAATAAAACTAAACTTGCATTGACATTCTTTTCGTGTATGTATTATACAAAAAAAAAAAAACTAATTTCTAATGTGAACAAGAAAAGTACACTTTTTACCGTTAGTAACATTGAATTTAAATACAATGGAAATCGTTTGATATGAAACCATGGGGACCAAAATATTTTTTCATGTTAAAAGAAATGCTTTTTTTGCATTCACCGTTGTTTTTGTGTTATAATCATAACAGTTATAATAGAAACTGTAAACAATCATGGAAAACGAATTACCATTTTTTTTACTCTATAATGCTACACAAAGTATATGTTACAAACATTATTTCCTTTAAACCCTTAACCCTTTCCTATCTATTAAATTTCTCTAACAGCTGTTATTTAATTAATTGATGTATTGCATGTGAATCAAAAATACTGTAAAATATGATTTTATTTTTTTATTCATGGATAAAACTTTTTTAGACACCTAAACCAATTTATTTTACTGACTTATAATTATGTCTCCCCGTCTATTTCTATGACTTTCTGGATGTCTAGGATCTATTGAATGTATTGGATCCGTACGGCTGTATAGTACTCCATTTAACGGCCAGGTCTGTGAGACTCCTATCATCTCATCTATGTCTCATGGTCATATTGCGTCGCACTCTATGTTTTTTTTTTTGCTTATCTATGTCGCTGTCAAATGTGACATTTCGCCATCAAGCAGCATAAAACAATCGGCGACTGCTAGTTTCAATTATTGTATTAATGCTACGTACCGAATGTCACAATGACATATCGGACCTGGTCCGACAATGGATAAGAGTACAGAAATTTAGAATGTTGATTAATATATTTGTACATTTACTACAAAATACATGCGATATGTAAATGTTAGTTCTAAAAATGATTGTACACTATTTTTTATAAAAAAACCTAGAACCTTTTTTTACCCCATGTTGTTTTTGCATCTTTGTATCTTATTGTTTATTAACAAATGGCCACATAGTCAATAGAAAGTTAATAAAATAGTAAACAGTGCATCAGACGGGTAATCCCATTCGTTTAAAATGGTAGGGGTGGTGTGCGACTAACGATATCCCTGTATCTATTATTTATTATTAGATGTTGGCCTAAACAATAGAAAGTTGAGTCATAAATGAGATGTAAAATGTTAACTGATTTTTCATGTTAAATATTTACCACTGCAATAATAAGAGAAAATGTATAAGTTATGTATGAAAAGAAATATACCATTGTTGAAAATGTTAACATCCAGTTGCTTAGCATACTTTGAGCTGTAGTTATTCCGATCCAACAGCTGTACCATGCATTCGGAGTTATCCTCCTTCACCGCCAAGTGCAAAGGAGTGTTTCCATCATCGTCATGTAGGTTGGGATCACAACCTGAAAACAGTCCAGCGTTCAATTAAACAACTTGATCTTCACTTTATAATATGTCATACATTTAAATAAATAAAATTGAATTAAGCATTGTATTGATCGGTTCATATTTTTTCATTGAGTGTATAAAATATAATATTTGTATATAAATATTATATAAACATCAAAAGTCTGGCGTATTTAGAAAAAATCTAATGCAGTAGCTATTTGACTGGAGTCTAAAAAAATATGAGAATGAATAACAATAATATGTACTATTCGTATACAAAAATAGAGTTTAGTTAATTTTTTACATTCTACATTTGTTTCAGACAATCGAATCAGAGATTCATTTACTACATAAACAATAATTATGAATCCTGCATTTTCTTAATTTCTTCTGAGACCTGATTACACTCATCTCATGAATAAACCATTGAATCACTTTGCTGAACGTAATTTTTTGAAAACACTTTCTACATTGAACTTTGTAAAATAAAAATACGGGTGATGTTGGCCCACCTCTGTGAGGTGCTACACCGGACAACATCGATGATGCAAAGTATGCAGGATAGTTATAGTTTATTACTGATACATTTAGCGCAAAGAGGTCATCAAGGCAATTTAAGAAATCTGACAACTTAGGGGATTCAAGGGCTCGAACTATCCGAAGAGGTTAGATAGAACCCTAGTACCTATATCTTGAAGACTACTCGAAATAGAGCGTCTGAAACGGCAGCGAGTTCAAACAGGAAGAATGGCAGTGCCCGCAGTCTAAATTAGTAGAATTACTGTTACTTGTCAAAACACTTAGGCAGTATGGCATTTCATGGCCAAAATCCTCTAAATTAATCACCTAAATTGGTTTTTGTACGCGGCTGTATCAATAGTTGATACGGTGACTGGTCATGATCACACAGTGCGCCTATTTCATACAATATTTTAACATACAATAAAAGATTCTTAATACTTTGACAGCGCTGACATCTTCAGATATTTCTGGAAAATAAAACATACTTTGTTAAAAACATTGATAATCTGTCACGTGTTTTGAGCAGCCGCTGCATTGCTGTACCGTTATATATGTATGGAGTTTATGTTTATTCATTTATAAACATCCTTTTCACAACCATGTTATGGTTTCATATTGAACAAGATAACCTCTATCCGAAGCGATAAATCATGCATAAGTCATTTATTTTGATGATTTAATGCATATTTGGGCATTCAAAAAAATGTGCCGCGTGTGAGTATTGGAATGGAGTTCAGGGCTGGGAGTAGCGTTCAAAAGGTTATATGTAGAATCAAAAGTAAGCATAAAAGATTCCACATTGAGTGACAATTAGAAATCAACAATATATTTTATATGAATAAGTTTGTGACACAATAAATCCTTTCTTGTAATTGATTTTATTCCATGTCGAAAGAATGTCATATGACAGGACACCAAAGATCATAAAAAAATGAATACCCCAGTGGAAGCAATTTAGAGGCATACCAAGGAAGAGGTGGACTGATCGTGTGGAAGAGAACTGGAGAAGAATGACCAGGGATAGGAGTCAGGGCATTACTATAATTAGAACGTATTTATAATTTATTTATTTTTAAAATACAGATGCGTACACAGAATACATGTCACATCAATATTCTTACCATTTTCAAACTAAGCTAAACGCTTGTGCTATGAAAATAGGACTAACTTGCTGGTGTCTTGGAACGAGGCGCAAACCCCCAACCACTAGATCACTAGGCCAACGTCTTGACCACTACACCAACAAGCTACTCTAATTTGCAACAAGGGTGACTCATTTATTTTCTTTTATGAAAAAGGGATCCTTAATTATATTCATTAATAACTGGGAATTCTCAAACACAATTTCTGTAATGAAAAATGGATGAAAATAGAAGAAGAATTATCTAGTTCAGAAGTATTCAGGATTTCTTCACCTCACCAATCTAAAACACATTGATAACAATCATATACCTGCGTTCAAGAGAAGTCCCATGATCTCGTGTCTGAAGAATATTATTGCGGTGTGTAGAGCAGTTTCTCCACGGTCATTGACGTAATTCAAAATATCGTGCATTTCCAAATTTTTTATCAAGTCTAACAAAGTCGTCACCATAGTTTCAAAATTCATCGCAACAAACATGTGAAGAAAACTAGGGAACACAAAAAAAACATATTAAAATTACGGTTAAGTATTCTTAACAAAATATTTAATATTTATATATAAAAAAAATATTTGCAAAAATTCAGAATATTTTAATAAAAATATCATTAACACTGGAAAACAAAAACGTTCAGTAGAAAAGTTTAAAAAAAAAAAAAAAGCAGGGTCAATGCGGCTGTGTACCTATCCCCATTTTATCCAGTCCCAGAGATCAAACATATTATTATAAAAATATACAATTTTCTGATGTTCTCTTTACCTATTAAAACTATAGTGCGGAATCCAACAATGAATATGAATTTTATTTTCACTCAATGTATTGCTATTATATAAGTAGAATTTGGCATTCTTATGATAATAAAACACACTCACTTTTTCAGGAGCATTTAAAACAGACATTTTGTCGAAAGTGAATAATAAAACCAAAAGTAACGGCAGACGTTTACCAGAGTATTTCATACAAGATATGCATTATGACATTTAAGCCGACATGTTTTCCTATTATATCATTGAATCATATTATTATGAAGATTGAATCCACCTATTGTTTTCTCATGGTCATTTAAATATTATTTAAAAAACTATAATAATTATTTTAATCGGGGGGTAACATACCTGTCTCCATCTAATAATTTCACGTCAAATAATTCTAATATTTTTTCAATAATTGCAGGGGTCGATTTGGACTTCACATACATTTGCATAACTTTTATTGCCTGTTAAAAAACACGGAAGGATATATAAGTACAAAAATATTTTTCATTATTTATGATACCGTAGATTTTTGTTTTGTCATGTATTGAAAATTCAAAAAAAACTTATATGATGTGTGTTCACAAATTAGTCTAATAACTACCTAATTAATAAATGCAATTAAAAAACTATTTGGCTCTAGCTGTAATAATATCTACAAAGAATAATGTGCAATAAAAAAAGGTGACACCTACCACTAATGGTTGTTGCGAGCATTTTTGTTCACATCAATCTACAATATATTTCAAATAAGCAACTATATTAACTATTATAAAACACATTACTGTAATGTCTTGTAAAATAGTATACAACTCTGTTATTATTCCTCACATCAACTACTGCAGCAGCATTTTGTTTTTGGCTAACAAAGAAGAAATTCAACATTCAACAATTGTCAGTGTTGCAAAATAAACCTTTGTGAATAATACTCAGAAAAAATAGATATACTCAGAGAAAATATATTTTAATATAAAGGTATTTATTTACAAAAGCCTCAATAAGAAAATATCAGCGGAATTTACACAAAAAATTGATGCAAATCAACATGAGCACGAGCATCATACAAGAGGAAGGGATAGGCTGAGACTACCATTCAGGAAGAAGGCCAAATCTCCGAAATCGATGATGTATAGTGCGATGAAGATTTTTAATGAAATGCCAGAAAACATAAGAAAAGAGGAGAAATTGAATAGATTTAAAATGAAAACTGACCAAATATGTAAAAGGTAAGTTTTAGTAAAAGAAAATACTTTAATCTTGTTTATATTGGAGCATACATAGGAGTGCTTATGTATGCACTATGTTAAGAATTAAATAAATAAAAATTAAATTAAGAGGAAAACAAGATTACACTTTGTTACATTTATTTACACCAGGTTGAATAAATAATTTTTCAATAGTTAAAAATTCGCACAGCCGATACACAATTTATTATTGCTTTTAAAATTATTTTTTTTACATAAAGCAAATTTTATTTCTAACAGACTGAAACAATAATAGCTAACTAACTGGAATCGCTTTCCTGTCATCTCGAATACTCATATAGATACACAATGGATGTAGGTATTTACATGCCAAAGCTGTATTTATTACACATTTTTTTCAATTCAGTGTATAAATATGTAAATATAAATTTTGCATTCATTTTAGAATTTTAACTGCGGAAACTATCACACTTACCTATACCATCAAATTAAATCAACATAAACATTTTAATTTCTTGTAATACTGAATGAGATGTGTTATTTGAATGTGTTAAAATTGTTCCATCATCTAGAAAAGAACCACTCCCAAATCATTTACTCACTGAAAATAAACTAAATTTGTTACCCATTGGAAACTCAACTCCATTGGAAAGTCTACCAGGTTAATCTCTGGATAACTCCTGTTTACGTGTATTATAAATATTCAAAACTTTATACATTCTTCTTCAATTCACTAATTCATATTTCAAAAAAGTCCCACAACAAATTAACCAATTAAACATAGTAATATAAACCAACCCACAAATGGGAACCCTTAACCATGTAATATAAAAGTTTTAATTTTTTAGAAAAACCAAACATTAAAATTAACAAATTTTTTAGTTTTATTTTTATCACAACTTACTTTGAGAGATGCAGTCTCTCTTTTCGATAGTTGTAATAAAAATATAACTCAGTTGTGAATATTATAAGGTTATGCTTATTTAAAAAAAAACGTTGCACCACAAAGTAACTACCACATCAACTAATGATAACTGTGAAAGCCTTCATAAAATACCACAACCAACCATATTCATTCCCTGAAGTCTAAAGTTTTAAGGAATATTTAAGACGTTAATTCAAAATATATATATTTTTTTTATAACAGAAAAACATTAATGTTAAATATAGTGCAGTTTCAGTCACTCCCTTTCCTAATGGCATGTTTTCACAGAATATCTCTGAAAGTCTCAGAGATTCATTTGAGATAAATTTCAATTGTACATTTACTAAAAATCTCATCTGTGTACACGGGTCATAAGCAATGTTCCCTCTAATTTTGGATCACGGTATGCGCATAAAAAATCTTTTGTGCAATTTTAAGGACCAATGCTATTACTTGTGCACTGGGGAAGAAAATAAGAAAAACATTACCTTACTACTGCTATTGGAAGGACTGGTGGTTGACTACATTACTAATGTAGTTGCATAAATAAATCAAAAGAAGTAATAATAACTATCAAGAAAAGCTGTATACTTCGGACACATTCTCCACAGTGAAAAATATGACCATTTACAATTAATTTTGCAGGGGAAGTTAGAAGGTATCAAAGGTGTAGATAGAAAGTGATTATCTTACCTTTATAACCTTAGAAATTCATTCAATATCCAAAATTTTAGTGATCTTATGCAGGATAAATCAACGTACTGCAACATGGTCGCTAACCTTCGATAAAAAGCGGCAGATGAAGAAGACGTCTTGTTAAAAATTGTGCATGCGCTTTATTTTATTGTGTGCGCTATGATACCAAATTGTGTGCGCGCGCACACCCGCACATTGGTCATAAGTACTTATGCATATAAAAGTAAACAGCAGGTATGTTTTGGATAAAAATATGCATCTTTCTCTTAAACACTCTTCTTAGGAAAATATTCAAATTTGAAAATTAATTAAGTTCATATTTTTCCTGCGGTGCCCTCGTATATAAAAACACAAAAACGTTTAATGTACCATCAAATACTTGTCTAATTTTATACTTTTAATAAAAAGTAGTCAATTTATATTCTGAACATTCATTCGTGAATCATTCTTAAACAAAAAAAATCTAACTTAGTGACTAAGAAGCTGTACAAGAATTTTTATAATGTTTGTCGTATATTGAAGTGTACAGATAGTAAATACAGAATGGATAGGAATTGTGGAGAAAAATAAGGATTACTTTGAACAAAAACAATGCGACAAAAGCAAACACGTATTGGTTATATAAATAAATACACAAACATTACCCAAGTGTTACTCACGAAAATAAGCCTGGGGTAATTTAACATATAAGATATACTAATAAAAAAAAAACAAGCAGTTATATTAACAGTAAAGCGAGATTTCACTACATGGTAATGTCCAACATTTACACAGAGAAGGGAAACAATATTTTAGTTTAAAAAATTAATTAATTTTAGAAATTTGCATCGTTCCAACATTGGTTTTGCAAAAAGTTTCTTGTTGATACCATTATATATTAAAATATTTGTTTAGCTTTACATTCATATTAAAAAATATTTTTATTTTTGTAAATAGCAAAATCCTTGCGAGAAGAAATTTAAAATAAATGCTTAGGAAAAAAAATGTAATATTTAAATGCACTCTTAGTATTTTAAACCAGTGGTTTCCAACTAATATGTCATGATAAAATGTAAGTGTCTGAGTAGACACCATTCTACTCAATTTAAATTGTTTTTCTTTACTTCTAAAATAAACCGATAAAAAACTTTATTACCATAACTCTTATGGAACATACAATTTACATGTTTCTATTGTTTTAATATAAAATTTTACATTATTCTACTGTTATAAAAAATTGTATCTGGTTATTTTTTAGGTGAAATACACAAGAGTTCTAAAAAAGTAATAGGTGCCTAACCATTCTTCATCCAACCATCAATTCTCTCGGTTTTTACGACCCTGAGTCTGATCCTTCTCACCTTCGTTTTATCTATATTCTTTACCCAGATGCTGTAACCTAATGAGCGAGATACAACAAAAGATTGCTTTACGCACAAACAAAAAATGAGATGAATAATACATAATACTCATGTATTAAATACACAAAAAAAACTTTATACTTATATAAAATTAAAATTATTATGAAAATTTTATAATTTAAATAGTGTACTGTGACACCGAAAAGGTTGAGAACCACTTGATTAAACAAAGTATATCTACAAACTTGATTATCTATAAAATGCAAAAACCACTATCATGTTGCGAATAATACATTACATTTATTGAATAATACGATCAATTGACACGTCTGCGAGAACCAGAGGCAACAGGTTCTAACCCCGACCCAGAAAAAAACCCATGAGCCAGTGTTTAGTCCAGCACTTTCAATAAAGTCTATTTCATTTACCAGAACAATAAAGAGATAAATTTATTTGATATATTTTAATATAGTAAATAAAAAGGAATTTAATGTTATGATGGAACTGTGGAATAAAAAATATTTTTCTATTTCCAATGGTTGGAAAATGATTATTTACAATCACTTTCAATTTTTTAAAAAAAATCATATTTTGAAAATTACTTACAATAGCTATCCTCCTCGTGGCAAAACCATCAGTCCCGCTTATTGAACATTTTATTTAAATAATTTTAAAAACAGCTAAATCAAATATTTTATTATATGGTATCCATTTTAGGTAACAAACTCTACATAAAAAGACTTCCTTAGAAAATAAATGTATTTATATATTTTATCCATGTTTGAAAGAACACAGTATACAGTATAAGAAAAATCTAATAAAAAATATAAACGCATAATCAAAAATAAAATCTGAAAACTGCATAATATTCCGTAACTGAATATAATTAACAAATTTTTAAAATATTTTGGTATGTTTACATGGCCCATCACATCAGCTGTCATGATGACCAAGTCTGCGATAGAAACGTCCTCTATGATACATCAACTCACGGTAGAATAATCCAGGATAAATTCTACTACTAAAAAATTATTAATCCTTAATAATAATTTTGATTTGACTTTATAGATGAACTTTGTACATGTATTTACTTTCATCTAGAAAGATCTAAGAAGTATATTTGTTATACAATACATTCCAAGAAAAACATTTAAAATAACTTATTTAAAAAAATTAAATTAAACATATTCTATAATACCTATAAATTTATAGATTTAACACACAAAACATTTATATTTAACAGACGCTGAAGGGGCACAAACATGCTTGAAAGATGTGCAAAGACATGCAATCACTAAAAATCATATAATATACAGTAAAACCTCGTTAATTTGAAATTCAAAGAACCAAAAAAAAAATTATTTGAATTAAGCAAAACTGGCTGCTCAATTTTTATCCAAATTGATTTATTTTAGAACTTTCAGACCAACCTCGATCAGTTCAAGGCCATCTGTAAACTTTCCAATGTCATTGTGTAATCCGTTCCGGTTCAGCCTCTACAAATTCATCAACAGTACTGTGTTTATGAATTTCTATATTATCATGTGTGAGCTCTTCATTATGGGAATCTAATAGCTCCGTGACATCTTCAGTTGTGAAGCAAGTTCACTTCTTTTGTTGCTTCAGCAAACATGATCAATTTTTAGAGCCGTGGTCAAGTTTTGTTCGAGTCAATTTTTTTATTATTTAAAATATGAATATACATGACATATGTATGAATCAATGTAAATTGAGGTAATTTAAGGCAGGATATTACTGTACATACATTATTTATATTCAAGTGATATGCAACAGTTCTCAGTGTTCCAAATCTGCAATATTTCCTTGCATAATGAGATGCAAGTTCTGATACTTCTCTGAATGTCCCATTACTTATCTGAGATATTGAAGTTTTCACATTTTTATTATTTTAAATACTTATTTTTCTTTATTCATCCGAACCATAACATTCATAACTCTTATCTATCCAGTTTACTTTTAAGCATTCTTTTGTAGATCCACATCTCAGATGCTTCAAGTCACCTTTATCTTTTCTTTGGTAAGTGTCCATACTTCATTTTCATAGAATAATACCGAAAACACATAGCATCTGACCATTCGCATTAGTAATCAAAGGTTGAGATCATGAGTGTAGAACATCTTTTTCATGCAGATAAAGGTCGCTTGAGCTTGCTCAATACGGCATTTGATTTCAACAGAGGGATGCAATCTGTTATTAATATTGCAACCCAGGTATACAATACCTTGTATCTTCTCCAATTTCGTTCCAGCAATATAAAGACCTTCATTGTCAACTGGGTTATATTTGCTAATGACCATATATTTTGTTTTAGTTATACAATTTCTAACCTGAAAGTCTCACATGCCTTCACTGCTTGGTTCAGCAGAAGTTGTAGATCCTCAATATCACTTGTTAGAAGTATCATTTACATAATGCAGGTTATTCAAAATCTTCCAGCCCTTAAGTAGCATCTTGAAGAGTTTCATTGAAAATTTATTCCGAATACAAGATGAACAGCATGGGTGAGAGAGCCGCCTATTTCTGTTTCTACTTCGTATGTTAGACATTGTTCTACTCTTACTGCTGAATTCTGGTTCCAATAAAAATTACCTATTATTCTTATGTCATTATCATCAATCCTAGAGGTTTTCAGGATTTGAATCATTTCGTCATGTCGAACTTTGTCAAATGTTTTAAAGACATCAATAAAACACGCACGTATTTGGATATCTTTGTATTCATGTTAGCGTTATTGGATGGAATTTCGATGTAGTAATTAAACATTCTAGGCAGAGGAGAGAAATAGCCTAGATTAGTGTTGTAAAACTTGGTGTGAAATAGGGTTAGAGATCTCGTTAATCTGACAGGGATATTTAAGTCTATTTGTGAAAGTATTGAGGGGGGTGTCTAATATGATACATATTAATTTTTTTGTAGTGTCATTAGACTTGTGATTTATGCATTCATTTAATCGTTAAAAATGTGTGTGCATAGATTTACGTCTTATCTTTTCCTGGCACCATAATGATTTCAAAAATTGCACAATCTTACAAATCGATAAATATTTTTTTTTATTTTTGGTTAATTTTTCCTTCATACAAAAGAAAAATATCAGCATAACCCTTCGCCTAATGGAAAATGATTTTAAACTCGCAAATATATATGTCGAGCACACGGGAAGTGAGTTTTGCCAATTTTATGTTTAGACCACGTTTGCTGATAGCAATAAAACAATTGACAAAACATGATCATAAACAGCCGAAATATATTTTGAAATATTATCAGCGTAAACTTTTTTTTTTCGTTATATATTTACGTAAATGATTGGTATTTTTTCGTACGGGACAAAAATAATTTCATTTTACATATTAACAAAATTTCGTTATATAAATTCATTTTTGTATGAAAACTTGATTGTAGGGAATTAATTTTGAAAAAAATATCGATATACGTCATCTTTCGGTATAACGGGGTTTTACTGTATATCAACTATTATTTTAATGATTAATATAAGTAATAAATGTAAAATATTCATATTTATCCAACTTAAAAATCTCAAAAGTCTCCATGTACACTGAGTTTACAGCACTGGAGCGTGCGTTATTATTTTAGCACTGTATAAGAAAGGTTAATGACATCTCTGCAAATGTCATTAAAATATTCCTTTGTATATTATAACCAGTCTAATACCAGATTTGAATCTCACCCACCGATACACCCATGAGTCAAACCCCGCAGTCGCATTTATCAACGATATAACGTGGTGGTGAATGTGCCGATATTATTTTTTATCAAAAGTTGAATATTTTTTTAAAACTGAAATTATTTTGAAAAATTGTACAGCAAACAGGATATTATAATATTATCATCAAAAGAGAAGAATCTTCCCGAGCGTCTACCCATATAGACCAGAAATAGTTGCCTAATATTTCATGCCTAACATTGCTATCATCTGAAATATTAGGTAAAGATATGCCAAGGGATTGGTATGAAATTTTGCAGAGGACATTACATTTTAACAGTCTAACACAAATACCCAGAGATAAATTTTATAAAAATAAATTAGTGATGAATCACACATGAACAATACTTGAAAAAACAAATGAAACCACCAAAAAAATATATATGTGCATTGACGAAAGTGTGAATTATCTAAATTAATATGTAAAATGGCATTATTCACTATCACAATATGCATTTCATGCGGTCTACTGATTCCCTATTTTAAAAACCGTACCAAAACAGAAGATAAATAATCTATCTTTTTTATATGTGCTCCGAATGCAATGTATTGTTTGATAAAATTTTAATTTATCAATTTCATATATGTATGTAAAAATATACCAATCTGTATATCTTGAATTTGAAAAGTGTAACAGGTACATAATAGTGCCATTTTTTAATAATTTTCATAAAAAAAAATTTAAGTTCCTATGACTGTATATTTAAGGAGGTTTTACTGTATAAGAAAAAATAATAATAAGAATATATTTTGTATGAAATATTTTAAATAAAGTTTTAGAAACCAGCCACCGCCACAACCCGTCACAACCTTATTATATTTAATTTAGGTGAATATTTTTTAATGTGTCAATCTGAATTTTATCACAATATTAAATTGTTATTCCAGTCCGTGTTGCAGAAAACACAAATGCAACAATTTTTAAACTTACTTAACAATTATTGTAGATAAATACAACAAATTTAGATAAATCACACATACAGAAAAAATATATCTATCAAAAAAAATGAAAACTTAAACTGGCAGACAGCTTTATATAAAGAATGTTTGACATTTGACAACTTTCTGTAGTTATTATAGCTTAATTGATAAAAGTGTCTGCTGGCACAGAAAGTTCTGAGTTTGAGTTCTGGTGATGACTATATTTTTTCGATGGATAGATCTTTGCTGTGTATATTTTTCTAAGTGTGATTTATCTCATTTGTTTTACGTTCTGAAAAACCGTAACTTCACAAATAAAATGTGATTTAATACAAATTGAAATTAATCAACTAGAAAGATATACAAAAAAAATCTATTTATTGTTAGCAATTAAAATATTCATTTTGATAACTAGATTTTTTCTATATATCTTTCAAGTTGATTCATTTTAATCTGTATTAAAATACTACAAAACTATGTTTTGAAAAACTGCAACTTCACAACAATAATGTATTCTATGTAAAAAAAAAAAAAAAATGAGATTTCATAATTAAAACTTCACAACTGACTACAAACAATAAAAACTACCAAGAAAAACAATGCCAACATTAGATATTATATACTATTAGATATTTATATGCCAAATACCTAATATTTAATACTAACAATATAGTATTGTAAACACTATAATATTAAAATATACAACTAAAATGGTTATAAATGTTTAGAGCTTTCCTCCACGGGCGAAATTGTCATCTCGAAACACGCGCAAATAGATAGTATTTGTTGGTTAAATATATTGAATTTTATATATTGCCAAGCTGACTGACCAATTGATGTACACCGCCCATCAAATCTCTAAGTCTCAAGTGTGATTTTCAACAACAACCTTACACAGTCCAAAATTGTGTGTTCTCAACCATATTGGATAATAAAAATACAAGAGTTTGAAGTCATTTTCTGGACTATGTAATGTGTAAGCATTCGGCATTGTTAGAATCGTGGGTACTATTGTTGATACAGTAAAAGCTCTTTAATATTAAACTGAGGGGACCACAATACAAAAAAAACATTTTTCCAATAAGCAAAATAGAATGTTCTATACGTACTACGAACTGACGCTATTTAAAATTTAAAATGAAACACTACAGACAAATTAAAAGATGAAAAAGACTCAAATTTAACACAAGGACGTAACAAAAATATGCAATACACTTTTCAAATAACACTTAATAAAGAGTCTAAAAGTACAAAAGAAGTCAAGTCAATCAGATGACTAATATTTTCATGTTATTTGATGGAAAAATAAGTAAGAAAATTGTTTTAAATGTACAAAAACACAAAGATAGACATGTAAAAATGAAAATGTAAAACTTTAAAACTACAAAACTGGCGTGTAAGATGACAGAATTCATCTTTTGACAGGATGTATTTACTATTATACTGATGGTCAAACTCATGTGATTGGTCAATTACCGAAGGGATTAGGGGCTGGCCGTAGGGGACTCGGCGCAGGTATAAAAATATTGTCAATTTTGTCACAAAATTATTTCATGTTTTGAATTATCGAATTTTTCAAATTACAGATAGAATTTTGTATGAAAATTCATTTGAGGGGGATAAAATTTTCGAATTATAACGAATTTCGAAATAAAGTTGTTCGTACTAACGAGCTTTTACTGTACTTGTATTAAAGATTTTAATATTATAATAAATAACATTCATATTTTATTAGCGAATATGCAAATATGTAGCAAAAATGTAAACAATTCTCAATTCCACAAAATTATTAATATAAGAGAGATAAAGAACATATCAGCAAGAACGTGCGAGATATAAAGCTATTTTTAACAAACATACGTGTGACAATGCAAATATGTTACTTTATACATTATATTTGTAAGTCCTCAATCTTCTGAGTCCACTTACCTTTTTGGCATTTTCCGTGTCGGATTTTGGATAAAGTACATCTTTATCTTCTTCAAGAAGTTCTTTGGGAGCACTAATCACTTCCATTTTGATGGTGTGTTCTTTCGGATCCACAACCTTTGTTGCAACAAAATAAAATATTTTTATTAATACATTTGCTGTCAATTCAATGTGCTTGCATTGGGCCTTGTGCAATAATTTTGTTCATTTGTGAATTTCAGAAAGCGTAATAAAAATATTTTAAATAGCTTATGATATACTTTTATTTTGCCAATAAATATGTGTTAAATACGATATGCCAATCTCCCGAATAAGCAGGATTCTCCAGTATTCATGTGCAAACATGTACGACATTCGCGTATTGCGTTAATTATTATTTCGGCGGTTTATTTAAAATTAAAATATTTTTCCGAAACATGTTAAATACTGCGCGCAGCCGGGCGCTAGGTAATGCTAACCCCCCTTCCCCCTGAACCGTTAATGGTAATTTACTGTTAAGGGCGTTACCCCCTCCCCCGTGCGTTAGCCGATATAAGCTGTCACGCAGGCCCACAAAGCTCTTTTGCCCCCCCAACTGTTCTACGTTCCGGACGTCGAGAATCTGTTCTCAGGAGGCCACCAGTCAGCGGCTGGTTCCTGGGTAGCTCCTGGCCGACCGGCATTTGTTCCATTATGAGAGATATGACCGCCATCAAGCCCCTACATGAAGCTGCTAAATAGTTTATTATATATGGTCCCAGATAAGCGGTGGGTCCGCCCTCATTGCTAAGTGCCTCCAGGAAACATTAAAAGACCTCGTCTCAGACTTGAAGCAACTGGCAGACTATTCCCCGTCGCACAAATTAGAGCATGGACCATGATGAACGTTAGATGACCGGACACGGCCGAGGAAATCACGTAACACGAGCGAAGCGCCCGTGAGTAGCTATAAGCTACTTATGAATAGCTATAAGAATTTATCTTTTTTTCTATGTGTTGGTTCGTGAAAATAAATTTATTTCTACATAGATATGTAAGTTTTGCTTAATTCATTTATCTCCCCGTCACTCCCTCAGTGACCATCACCGCAACTATGCTGATTGAACAATACAACCACATTTGTGCATATCAGTCTTTAGTTCAGCAATATTACAACTTTTTTAAGCCACCCAAAAAATGATTTGGCAAACTCAGCAAAATAGGTCTCTGTTTCGGCAATGACTTCCTTGTTTGATGTGAACCACTTTCCGTCAAGCTATGTTTTCATGTTTGGAAACAAAAAGAAATTGCATTGGGCGAAATCTGGGGAATATGGTGAATGAGGCAGCAATCCGTAATGTAATTTGACCAGTTTTCACATTCAAAGAGCACTTTTTTCTTCGCCAAGTGGAGCTGTTTTCTCATCAATTTAGCGTTGAATCGGCCCAATAAATCAGCATAGTACTGCCCCAAAAACCATAGCCATGACCTTTCCGGCTGATGGAACCGTTTTCGCCTTTTTTGGAACAGGTTCGCCAGGTAAAATCCACTGTTTTGACTGATCATTAATTTTGGGCGTGCAGTGTTGGATCCATGTTTCGTCAGTCGTCTCAATCAGACGGGCTGGGCGCTCATCAAAAACGGATATTCGGTCACGCTTAAATTCATTAAACCAATATCAAAGGTGCACGGTCATTATAAACAGCATGCAAGCAGCTTTGATTTCCTCGCACGTCTTCCCAACCAACAAAAGGTAATCAAATCACTGCCTGTGATATTGCTCTTTTTCCATGGTTGCAAACAAACACAAACTTGCTCACTTTCAACAGCTATCAAAACATAACTACTCGATAAATCTGTCTGAAATTTTGACAGGCGTCGTTTGAAAGATGGCATTAAACAATAGTATACTGATTTTGCGTCAATGGCACCATCAGTCGTAAAAAACACAGGTACTTATTATACAGCCCTCGTACACTTACAGTTACACTATTTGCATTATTTTTTTAACAATGAAAATATACTTTTTCTTAAGGGGGCCCTCTTTCAAAACTAATTCATCTTTTCGCATTTTTAGCGAATATGTGAATTTTTATTATTCATTTATATCAGAAATTATATTCGTACACTAGATTAACCTTTACTGAATTAAATGAATAAACTAGAAAAATATACAGAATAAATCTATATCTCGAAAAAATAATTTAAAACTATTTTCGATTAATTGATATTTTCTGTATATCCATCTAGTTGATTAATTTAATTTGTAATAAAAATACCACAGAACAGTGTCTTGAAAAACTGCAACTTCACAATAATAATGTGTTCTCTATAAAAATGGATGATATTTGCCATAATTAAGACAATATAGACATTAATAGACTGCGACCATTAAATGTGTTTTCAGTGTGCCAGAAAAAATTTCTTTTTCGTGACATTTTTCCGACTCGAGTTGGATGAATTAGTTTTGAAACTAATTAAAAATTAGGGTCTACTTGTATTGTCAGTACCAGTCCCACCAAATGCAAAAAATATAATTTTCAGTCAATTTCAGTTAAGGTGTTCAGTTAAGAGAACGCCATTGATGGAGAGTTTAATATTAGAATAAAGAAAACATTTCTCAATTCCAGTTTCAAGATATACAAATTGTACACAGCTGCTCCTTATTCGTTAGAATGAATGCAAGATACTTTTACGCACTGTTTATTACGTGGACCCAGAAATATTTTCTGAATGATTAATCTTAGATCAGACTTCACCAGTTTGAAACAGACTAACACGATGATGCGTTTAATGGAGTAGCCTGAATACACACCTATTTTATTTCAAAATAATAATCACTTTTTTAACTAACCTTATGTTTTTGTGGAAGCAAGATGGAGATACCCCTGGTTGGAAGTTTAACATCTTCGATTATTTTAGGAGGAACGGTGGGTGGATTATCCACCTTCAGCTTCACAACTTGCGGAATCTATAAATTATAAATTTACATTAACTATTATAATATTTATTGGTAACTATATAATATAATGCAAATTAAGCCGCAAAACAGTGTAGGGGCAAGTGTCTTACCTTTGGATGGTTTTACATTTGGACAACATTAATATCTCTGGCAATATTCAACATAAAAATTCCCTAAAAATATATGGGTATTCTATTTTCGTCAGCTAGCAACACTATTGTATCAAATCTTTCATTTTGTGTTTTTGTTTTACAAATTTGAAAAACAATTGTACGAAAAGTAAGTTTTTTACCTATTTTAATGAAGTATTTTTAATGACTATTTACATATTATCTTATATTAATTAATTGCAAATTAGTAAACCAAAAATAAGCCTATTTGATTCAATTATTACTTTTGTATATTTCTAACCTCAAATTTCTACGATTATTTTAATTTAATCTTATAATTTTGTGCACTTGTCGTGACAACACAGTGGAGTATATTAGCCAAGAGGTTTGTGGCTAATAAAACCTTGTTTTTTAATAGTGCCGAAAAATAATTGGGACGTAAGAGAGAGAATGTTAATATTGGAGACTTGAAAGCTGCTAAAGAGGTGATCCAAGGCAAAAGTATTCGCACAACTGCTGCAAAATGGAAACTTACTAAGTCCTCACTGTTTAACTATATGAAGAAGCATGCTACTTCAGGCAAAGCTGAAGTAAGTACAGCTCACTCGTCAGAGATATTCTAAATGTGGAACCAACTAATTCTGAACTTGGAACTAGATTCCGAAGCAGGATCCAATCAAAAAAGAACGTTCCCGGCCACTCCATATTACTGAAGAAAATTTAGAAGAAATTGTTTTCGCAGAAACTCCTATTCGCATATACACCTAATAACTCCTGAAATGATTATGCCATTTCCAAAGACAGGTAAAAGGAAAACAAAAAATCAAGGAGGTAGGAAGAAAGGAAAATCAAAAGTTCTTACAGACACTCCGGAAAAAAATTAGATTATGGAAAATTTTACAAAGAATGAAAAAAATAAAGTTACAAAAATGAAGATCCTTATGGATAAAATAGTTGTAACATGTTATATATGCAAGCGATTGGTTAATGGAAAAAATTCACTCACCTGTGACACATGCAAGAATAATTTTCATGTAAGGTGCATACCGAAACGACATAAAGAATGTCAGAATTGTTTTATTCTAACAGAAGAAGCTGATACAAATAATTCTGTGGATTCAGAAGAGCTATACAATATTTATTTAAAAAACAAACGTAACTAAAAAGTTTAGTTACATCATTTTTTTTATCAAGCTCTCTCGCTATATTTTTTGATAACATCTTATATCGTTATTTTGATAGCCCTATTTAATTACTCCATGTTATTCAGAAGATTATAAAAAAAATTATTAAACATTTTTTAAAACAATCAACGTATATTTGTAGCTAAAATCTTACATTTACATAATATTAGTCATAAATGAATTAGTGTCCAAAGGTAGGTTCACCCCTGTCCATAGGTGTTGTACCTTTGGACAAAAATACAGTTTTTCAGTAGTCCTTATAACTTTTAAACGGTGTAAAATTAACAATACTAAAAATATAAAATACATACACAAATGTCATCCCAATAGGTAAGAGAAAAGAGTTTGGCCATATTATTTTCTATTTATCAGATAAAAAAATCTAAAGTTAAAAAATAAAGTTTTGTCCAAAAGTAGGGCACTTGCCCCTACTTTAGGGTTTGAATCAACATTCTACTATGATAAATAAAATAAAAATTAAATATATAAATCCAAAGAGAAACATACTTTATTTTTGGGTGCACCAGACTTAGATCCATCTAACATCAAGTTGTGGGTATTCTCCATAATTTGAGGAAGATCATCGTCATTGTGACCTAAAAATTAAAATTAAATATATAAATTTAATCCTTTAATGTATGAAAACATGAAAGTTGTAATTTATTAAAACGCACAGCTTAATTCAATAAAATTTTAATAATTAATCACAACATTTACAAAACACATTTATGCTTAAATTATTACGAACGTCAATTTTTTTAATTGCTATAAAGGTCATTTTTTTAATTGTTATAAAGGTCAAATTTAAAAAATATTTTTTACGTTTTTATGTACTTTTCTGGACTACATTGCGGCTTTATTTAATTCATTACAAAAAAAAAAGGTGATGTTATTAACACCCTCGCTAAATCAACCTTTTTGACATACAGCATTCAAATAATGAGTATGTTCGTGTAAAATACTGTACAGGACAATCTGTCCTACATCAACACCTGTCTTAATTGAAGCAAGATTGTATAGAAGCAAGAGCATATAGAAAATCTATTGGTACTTGAGTTACAACTACGACCACTCGCACTTACGACAGAAAATTTTTTGATAAATATAAAAATCGTAATTTATATTATAAATTATGTGTAATAATTTGTAAATCTGTTGTCAGAGTATTGATGATTCACTAGAAATGAATAGATTACGTCATCTTTTATTTTGTCATTATTTTTTTCGCAGTGAATTATTCTTACATTGAAATTTATAATCCACCCAATTACGCATGCATGCACATGACGGATGTACAAGATATATTTGTCATCATTTTTTAATATACTGCAAATGAGTGAGAGAACAAACAATGCGAATTAACTTTATGCATCATGAATCGGTAAAGGGGCGGGTACTACCCATTTGAATGAACTTTGGCATTTGACAGACACATCGCGTAGCGCAAGTGTCAGCTGCTAATCTATTCTTGTTACATAATTTGTAATATGTATTTTCCAAATTACAGACATTTGACAAAAAATTTAATTAGGTGAAAAATTATTCAATAAATTCCAATAGATTTGAATAATGATATTCGATTTATAAGTACAATTTAGTATGAAAACATTCCAAAGAGACCACATTCTGCTCCAAAACTTTGACTTGCGGCGAATTTTCAATAAATGGGATTTTGCTGTACAACTATTTTGATTTTCAACTAAAGTAACAGACCGTAACCCCATCGTAAGTCCAGGAATGATTGTAAATTTTACATATCGGTTATCGATGTTGATAATTTTATTATTTATTCGCAATATTTTTATATATATATAATAATACCATATATTCCCAACTTGTAAGGCTGCAGTTCGGATGAATGGAACGGTGAATTAATGAGGAGATCGTCTCTACGAATGGCGTCCAAACTGTCATTTACTACAGCTGCCCCAAAGTCCATTTCCTTGGTTAGGAATTTTTCATTTCCACCCCATCTGGAATACAAAGCTTCTTCTAATTTTGCCTGAAAGCACAGAATCGAAACAATAACATTATAATAAATTATAATTATATTAATTATTCCCAAATCATATAAGATAGATCGAGCATCTACATCTGGCTCTAGCTTGAAGATAGGCTTGGTAATAAATGAAAAAACAATGCCTATGTCAGACAGAATTTTTCACTGAGTATTTACACACACTTTTAAGTCACAGAACCAAAATCTATACCTTGGCTCAAGCCTCATTTGTTTTTTGCTGGCAAAGAATGCCACTGTTACTAATTTGAATTAACATGCTCGTTTGGTCTAGCGGTACCGTACACACTCACCTAGTGATCAAGTATTCGGGGGTTCGACACTCATCCCAGGAGACTAACAAGTTAATCCTATAATGTATTTAACTAAGTTTGAAAACAGTAAAAATATTTGCTGTAACATAATGTATTACATAACTAATAATGGATATATAACAAAGCGGCAGGTGGTTAGCAGGAAGCGGAGAAGTTTGGTAATGGTGGAGTGCAGAATCCGTTGTCTTGTTTGATTTGACAGTTGATTTTTTTACTATGGAATAAGTTCAAATCCATTTCCACAGAAATAAAACACTAAATTTGACTTTTTTTAAAAGTATTACTTAGATTAGACCTTTACACTAATGTAAAACTAATAAACTGAATGTTATTTCCCATTATTAAGAAAATACAACCATTATAAGAAAGACGTTGACCATTAAATACATTTTCCACATGTCATTAAATTGATATAATTAAATATTTTGTTTATATATAACACTGTTGTATTTTAAACACTAGTTGTCTGTTTCATAAATAGTATGTAATTATGAAACAAACATATCACCAAAACGACAACATGGCATTTTAAATCGATAATATTAAACAAAATAATATATTGAAGCTGTCATATAATAAAAAAATTAAATTTATAACATCAATTTAAGCAATCATCTAAATAGATGTAGGTACTTTGTCTGATTTCAAAACATATACATGTAGAAAATTAGGTACTCCAATAAATTATTTAATTTTCGTTGGATTAATTCAAATGACAACACACATATTTGTGTGTTGTCATTTGAATAAAACCGTGGAAATTACTCCAGATACGAGTTATTTTTGAGACTTATATCGAATCAACAATTTTA
This sequence comes from Eubasilissa splendida, assembly GCA_031772225.1. Taxonomy (NCBI): domain Eukaryota; kingdom Metazoa; phylum Arthropoda; class Insecta; order Trichoptera; family Phryganeidae; genus Eubasilissa; species Eubasilissa splendida. The sequence goes on along the minus strand of CM062851.1, from coordinate 28,482,098 downwards.
TTGTTGTCACCTCCTATTCAAACATTTCTCTCGCACGATTTACATAACAAATAAAGTCATTAATTATTTGTCTGATACTTATAGGAATTTAACTATTAGCCTCATCTTAAAAGCATGTGTAATTCGGGTAGAATTTCTCGAATTTCAAGCTAGAAAAATGAAAGCACGCTTTTAACATTATAAACATTTCACTAAATAATTTTTACATACATATCTGCAGCGCAATCACGGTAGTCGTAAACTGCACAATTGGATGGTACACTTTTGATATTCAACTAACCAAAAAGTATATGTAAAATAGAGGATTACTTATTTTCATAAATTGTATATTAGGAGAAACTTTAGTATTAGAATTTAGGATATTCGCAATTTTGATATAAATTGTGTGAAAATTTAAAATTGCAGTTATACTGTATACATGTGTAATAGACCTATTTCACAATATTTTACGGGCGGATGGATACCTGACAAAATTACGAGTAGAATATGTTTAAGGAATATGTGCCCAATCTCAACCATGTCAGAGATGTAAGCATTTCAAAAAATTGTAATTATGTGATTATTTCGATTAATTGAAATATTTTATTGATTCCAAATTATATATTGAATACAAAAAATTTAATTGAATTTTAGCACCCAGACTATATTTTGTCATATGATTTAGGGTGTGAAGCAAATATATAGATTAATAATTAATCGATTTCTCTAATATTAATTAGTAGACTTAAGCTTAACATGATTTTGTAAAAATATTTAAAATTAATATTTTCCGTAATGGTGCAGAATTTGCACATATTCCTGTATATGAAACACTTACGATATTTTTTTTAAATACATACATTTTTGCAATTGTCTCCGAGTGCTGTGACAGTCAAAGGTAAATCTATCCCGCCTTGCATGGGTGTATCTCCGCCACTCCAGCTACCCGAGGAATTATACATGAGTGATGTCAGGGAATTTTCAGCAGCTCTTCTTCGCTTGTGGTTGATGGCCGCAGGCTAGAATTAATTATCCAAATCAAGTATTAGAACACTGGGTAGTTTTACTTTTTACTATGTAATTACAGTAAAACCTCGTTAAAACGAACCCCGCTATATCTGTATATCGAAGTTTTTTTTAAAATTAATTCCCCTACAATCAATTTTTCATACAAAAATGAATTTTAATAAAGAAACTTTGTCAATATGTACAATGAAATTATTTTTGTCCCGTATGAAAATTTACGTAAATATATAATGAAAAAAAATTATTTAATGAAAATGTTATTTTGAAAGCGGTGCCGTCGGATAGTTCACAGTCAGGTTTGTCAATTGTTTTATTGCCTTGTCAGCTGGAGAAAATAAAATTAAAAGGAAACCCCCGAAATAGCGATTGGCATGTCACTTGTCACTTGGGGCGCGCATGTTAAGTTTGTGTATTTGTATGTATCCATTGACAATTGTTTTTGCGTGTTTGTTTGCAGAGATTTATGTGTACTACAAAAGCATTCCGTAATTTATTCTGTAAAGTACATTTTTTAATATTTTGTGGACCCTAAAATGGCTTAAGTCGTGATAATTTCCGCAATATTGTAACCCTCGATAAAAATTATAATTCCGAATTCGTCTCACCACAATTTAAAAAAATAGGAAGATTGAAGATGTGTTTGACTGATGCGAAACTCTTAATGCTTGTAGCGGCTCTACAATTCAACACAATTAAAATTTAATGTTGTTTTATATTTGCATGACATTCTGGAATTTCCATAAATATCGCCGAATTTTAAGTTATCTTATATTGTTTCGTAAAATGTTTTTAATTTGATTTCTTAATTATTATCCATTTGCTTATTTGTTGAAATAATAAAACTAATGGGATTATTCAAAGTATTCTATGTACAGAAAATCCTCTTCTGTATGCAGAATGCCTTATTATTGTTATATCCCATATTAAACTGACAATGGTTGTCTTGTTTAAGGAACTTACAAACTTTTACCTTGTACCTGATTAATAATAATAAAATATAACTTTAATATAATTAAAAAAATTGATAGCTTTTAACAGAAATAAATAAATGTCTCACTAAAAAATAATATAAATTGATCAAAATTTATACAATTGATCGATTGAAGCAATCACAGGCAATAGAAAGCTCCGGATTCGAATCCAGTATTACAATATTTTTTGGATAGCTTTTTTCTGTGTATCATTCTAGCAGTAAGTAACTTTTTACATTAGTAAAAAATTACCAATGTAAAAATTTTTACGAAAATGAGTCGTTTGATTGTTGCTGATAAAATTTTCACTTCTCGAAAGTACATTCCGTAGTAAACTCATTTTACTCTCCGATATCCGATAGTAAAAATGAGAATTGATGTTTAAATATGACAGCCTCTTCACAGCTGTTCCAAAAGTCATCCAACACATTAATATTTTGAAATTTGCAGTATATGACAATTATCATGAGTAGCTTGTTGGTGTAGTGGTGATGACGCTAACCTAGTGATCTAGTGATCTAGTGGTCGGTGGTCTGCGCCTCGTTCCAGGACTCCAGCAAGTTAGTCCTATTTTCATAGCACAAGCATTTAGCTTAGTTTCAAAATAGTAAGAACATTGATATGACATGTATTCCGTGTACGCATCTCTATTTAAAAAAATAAAATATATATATCCCACTATTTTAGTGATGAGAGTTTGTCCGATGATGATCTCGTTGTTTAATATACATTAGCACATAATCCAAAAAAAATTCACCATTAAAGTGACAGATTTCGAACGCAGAGATGAAAAAACCATAGATAAGGCATATTTCACGATTATTTGTCGCAGCTTTAACAATAGTAAATTTGACGTTCAGACAACCCGCAAACGATTTTTACCACAGGCAAAAAGTTACCACGGTTAAAATTTACTACTGAACAAGTGATTTATCTAATTTGTTTTACTATACAGTACATATTACAATTTTATCATACCTTGTATTCAAAAGTCTTGGGTTCTGATACTGCACCATCTTTGGGGCGAAATAACTCAACGTAAACAATTACTTTTGTTTTGATATCTTTATTTCTATATTCGGGAGTCCTGAAAATATAATATTACATTGAGACAATCAGATTTTTTAAATATTTTCTGCAGGTTTCATTTGCATCAAAATAGTTGTATAAAAAAAATATTTTATAATATACAGTAAGATATGACTGACACGAGTGGGTTAAATACAATAAATTCACAAATGGAAATCATTGTTAAATCATATTAAGTGTTAAAATTTTAATAATTAAATCAACAATTAATTATAACATACAATCATAATCATGCATTATTTGGTTTCAATGTATATGTTACACAAGAAAGATAATAAAAAGAAAAAAATATCATCTTACATAAAAACTATTCCAAATTGATGGTGAACGTCAGTTTCAGAAAAACTAGCAAACGCATTCCAAGTTCTCTCGCCGCCTTCAATTTCAAAGAATCTTACTTTTATGTTCTCTAAAATATGTTAATACAAGTCATTATTAAGAAATTACATATTCTATAATATTTATTTATATTATATTTATACATACAATATTTAGTTTATTAATTGAATGCATAGATCATATTAATTTTTATGGAAACAAAATACATATATTTATTCTGAAGATATTTAATTATAGTAAATACACAGACCAGTAAATGAATAGACATAAAATAAAGTGTACATATAGGAGAGGGGTTTGGAACATTAGTTGCGGGACGAGGGGCATTCTACACACATTATTTGTGGAAACATAAATCCGATAGTTTATGACACATTTATGCAACAGTATTTACTATTCAAAAATAAATCTTTGTGCAAACAAGACGTATTTTTTACATTAATGCATATTATATTGTCAATGTTTAAATATTCATTCCAATCGATTCATATATTTTTTAAAAGTCGCAGAGCTATTTCATTGCATAAGTGACACCAAAATAAAAATTTTGGGAAAAGGAATTTGTTTTAGTTCATACCTATTTATTTGGTGATCTGTGTAATAAATAGAATCTATTTACTAAAGTATTATTGTGTTATTGAATAAATTCGAAAACAAAATAATTTTTTACATTAGGGATTAACGAGAATTACAGTAAAACCCCGTTTATTCGAAATTCGCCGCAAGTTGAAGTTTTAGAGCAGAATGTGGTCCCTCTGGAAAGTTTTCATACTAAATTGTACTTATAAATCGAATATCGTTATTCGAAGCCATTTTTGGACCCTATCAGATGAATTTGTCGATCTATTTTTCGCCTAATTCGATTTTTTTTGTCAGATGTCAGCAATCTGGAAAATACACATACGCTACGCGATGTGCCTGTCCAAAGTCCAAAACCATCAAAATGGGTAGTATACCGATTCACAACGCATAAAGTTAATTCTCATTGTTTGTTTTCTCACTCACTCTCAGTATACATACTAGAAAAGATGACAAATATATCTTGTGCGTCCTCGATTTGAAATATTTATTTTCTACCGCGACGCTTTAATTTAAGGAACTTTAACGTTGAAAGGCGAGTGCCAAATGTCACCGCAACCATCACAAAACAAATGTTTTAAAAGCGCTGGAAACTTTTATCGCTAACTTCAGCGAAGAAATAGCGGGTTGACAAGTTCGACTATTATGTCGTTATTAAAAATGGCGCGCTAAAAGATAGTCCATTATAATAGTGTTTTTTTTTTAATAATATTGTGATTTGTTTACACTGTATTTTGACAACTTGTTTGTTAATTTTAAATGTGTGGATATAGGTGTATATAATTACTTTGAGTTTCTATGAAAAAAGTTAGTATGTAAAAAAAAATCGAATTTTTGAAATTTTTATATTCATTATGCTAATTTGTTATTCAAACTTTTTTCTTGATTTTCGGTACCTTCAACTTCAAATAAACTGGATTTTACTGTATAATGTTTTGTACCACCTCTTTACATACTATTTCACTTGAATGCTGGCAATAATAAATACCTTCCATCCATTTATGAATCCTCACAATTTTAAATTATTTTACAGGAAGAATTTTAGTGAAATCGTGGTAAATAAAATGTGTGATAAAAAAGAAATATACTAATTAATTAAATTGCTTTTAATATTATCTGAGGGTCGCCCCGTAAATCACCACTTTATTTTTGCTAACACTGACCTGTTTCGGAACCACCGTTCCTTCATCAGGGTATACAAGATACTAACTTAGTGTTACAGAATACAGGCAATTATACATTAGTGTCAGGTGATAAAATGGTGGTGGGTGACTGGGAAGGCGGGGGAAAAGAGACAGATGATATGGTGAAAGTGAACATATTTAAATGGGCTGTAGGATAGATTTTTTTGGTTGTTAATTATGCATTCATTATTATGTATGGACTTCTTGATTTCTAAGACCTCTAAGATATTCTAAGGACCTTTATTATCTATGTGTAGAATATTGAATCCTGTATTTTTATCAAAACTATGGTTATTTTCAATAGTGTGATTGGCAAATTCGTAAAAACTTTTATTATTTAAGCATAGTGTAGAATAGAGCGCAGCATTGTCAACGCATTGTAAATGTAAAATCACAACCAAATGAAAGTAATTATTAGGAAGTTTTAAATATTGCACAATGACAGTGTACGAATAGCAATCCCGAAGGAGAGTTACAAAATTTACAAGATTATAATCAGTGTTTTTAATTATGTTAATAATTTGAATAAATAAAAATTAATCAAGTGTTTATTTACTTTTCGATACTTTTTCGACAAACATATAAATCTCTTCTCCCCCTTGAACGGATCCGTGGGTTTTACTCATCCTCGTTATTTTCAAAGCACCTGTTTCGGCACTTTCTAAAAAAAAAAAAAACAAACAAAGATTAGATATCTAAAATGGAAAGTAACGAGATAAATTAAAATTCTTCTGACAAAATATTAGAGTAGAGAATTTGCATAAGTGTTATAAGGTAAATATAAAAAAATACCAAAGAACTAAAAATAAAATAAATAAATGTAAATAGTGGCTAAACAGAACATAGAATCATAATTAGTGACAAATATTTATACAGTCACACCTTGTTATTGTTGACTTACAGGCGCGTTTAAGTCTGACAGGGAGTTGATGAAAGGATACATTGTAATCATAGAAAATAAATAGTAATTTTTTGACTTATGTGTTTATGTGCGCTTGATATATACACTGAATTACAAATACTGATCCACATTTTACAGTAAAACCGCGATATAACGAAACCCGATATAGCGAAAAATGACGTATATCGAAAAAAAAATCGAAATTTAGTCCCTAAAACCAATTTTTCATACAAAAATGCATTTATATAACGAAATCCCGTTAATATTTATAACAAAATCATTTTTGTCCCGTACAAAAAATTCCAATACATTTACGTAAATTTATAACGAAATAAAAAAAAATTAAAATATGAAAATATTATTTCGCACTTACAAAGCCGCGCCGCTGCATCTGCCGTATGCGAACGGTTTAATGGCCTTTTCGGCGGTGCGCGGCGGTCTGCCGACAAGGTAGTAAAACAATTCAAACTTCTTCTTGGGTTCATAGTATCATATTTTGAAGTGGTTGCCGCCGTTACTGGTAAGTACCTTCGTAATTTATATACGACTCATTTTATAAAAATGCCGCGATTCAACTGTCAAATTTTTATTTTTGAATTATTTTTTATGTTTCATGCCCAAAACTATGTTTGAAGCGGTTCTACATTTAAACACAATTAAAATATTGTTTTGTGTTTGCAATATTCTGGAATTTACAAAAATATCTTCCAATTGGTGTTGAATAGGTTCTGTTCTTAATTTAATTCCTTTGATTATCCATTTGCTTATCTGTTTTAATAACAAAACTACTAAAAATATGTAGGTATTCAGTTCCCTATGGCCTTCTTCCTCCTTTATTTGCAGAATTTGCGATCTTTTTTGAAGCCGCGCAACATTTTTTTGTGGCGGCGCGTAATATATAGTAGGATTTTTTTTATTTATTTCGTTATATGTGGGAATTCGTTATTACGAATTTTTATTTTTTGGTCCCTTGGATTTCGTTATATCGCGGTTTTACTGTATATTGGTAAAACAGCATGCTGTTTCAATATTATAATAAAATAACATTAAAGATGACTTAGTAATAACAATTTTCCTAATTTTCAAATTTTCACATATAAAATATAGATGCCTTAGATTTGAACATTTAACATTTTTTTTAAATGTAATAAATAATCAATTAAATCCAAGAACTTTATTTAATATATTCCCTATTTAAACATCTCTATCTCCCCCACTCCCCTACTTCCGGCCCACAGGTTTGCGCCCAATTGATGACTAAATCAGTTTGTGGATATATTGTATACATCCATCCTGATGAAGAGAAAGCGGTGTAGAAACTGGTCATTATAATGAAACGGTTAATACAAAATTAGGTATTATTATTTTTAATTAATAACTCACTTAAGTTGTCAATCGGTTTTGTTGTTATGGGATTACACAGCTGTTGATAGTTGCTGTCGTATGCTGAGAAACATAACCTCACCGAGTTCATATTTATGTTTCTCGCCTCATTTTCACATTGAAGCTTTAGCTGTAATAAACAAACCCAAATTATTAAACCACGCTGAAAATAAAATCATTTTGTATCAGAGGCGAACACTACCTTTACAAAAAAAAAAAAAATAATGCATAAGCACGAAAAATATTTAATATGTACCATTTAGTAAAGTCAGGGTTGCAAACATCAATGACCCCCTGATACATCAGGATATGGCTTTATACTGCAGGAAAACCCGATAATTCAAACCTCGTTAATTTTATATTTAAAAATTTTCAAGCACTTCTAAACTCATATTGTGAATTCAATTTTATTTCAAAGTCAAATTGTTAATTTTAAAATCTGATACTTAGTATACTTAGATATAGAACATAATTTTGTAAAAAAATGTATATTTTTTCACAAAATTGAGGCCGTAAAGGCCTATCGCCTCCATAGTCATGATCACCGCCGATGACCCCCGAATGCACCTTGCATTTACCGGTGCGTAAAAACAGAGCTCTTAATAGCTATAAAAACATCCGGCACAAACGCCACAATAACCATGCGACCGACAGCAATCTGGGAGGCCGGCTTCCGAGTAATATGTGCTCATTAATAAATCTAGTGACAAACTTAAATAGTTTTTGTTCTCCAACCTGTACTGCACTGACCACACACTTATAAAACACACCCCGCGATCATCATCAATCGAACATAAGCAAAACTGATTCTAATTTATCAATATCTCATAATCTCATTCTTCTATTCCTCATAAGGTCTTTTTTCAAGTTATTAGTTAAATTTGCATAAATCTAAATTTTTTCTTTTTCTTTTCGGTCCCTTGAATTATAATTAACGTGGTTTTACTGTATCAGCTAGCGTAGAAGAAATAAAATAAAAAGATTACTAAAATCAGATAACTAATTTCAGATGAAAAGAAGAAAAATGTCTTCACGCTGAGGCAACAAAGTCACTACATACCAGGTGACCGAATGAAATCTGGTGAATAATACCTTCTTACTAATCTTAATATGTACTACTTAAAATTGGCTGACAATTCACCAATATCGAGGAAAGTATGTAATAGAAAAACTGATTAAGAGTTGAACACGCGTAATGCTTTCATCCTACTCACATTCATGTCGTCTTCATGTGACAACATTTTTTTGTGGCTCTGCAATAACTCTTTCCTTTTTTTGTATAGTTCCATATGAACCTTTTTCTTTGCGGTATGTACAATAGCCATGCCGGGAAATCTGTAAACAATGCAAAGTTATTAACAATGAAATTACAATAACAAGCAACTATCTAGGATTTTGGGAGTGCTAAATTACTGTTTAAAACTGTTTTTGTTCTCTTGTATCATTTGCAATTGGTTAGTAACATAACTCAATCAATAAGGATATAGATACATACACTAGTGAACATTATTATATATACCATGTTCACTAGTGTATGTATCTATATGTGTATATAAATAAATAAAATTAGAGTAAATACACATTCATGATAATAAACACAATTCTCGCCTCATCCACATGCACACATCGTCTTACACAAGCTCGTCGATTATTGAGGCTTCTAACAGAACTATCTTCCAGTATCTGGTTTACCTAGTAGTGCCAAGTTTTCCGCGGACGTCCTCTATTTCTAGTGCCATCAATACTTGTGTCGTATATCTTTCTAACCATTTTCTCCTCATCCATCCGTTCCATATGACCAAACCATCTAAGTGATCCTTTCTTAATCTTACTCACTATACTAATATCGGCTATAAATTCTTTATTTTTTCTTCATTCTTTACTCTGTCATAAATGGATCTGCCACATATATGCCAAAGTAATCTCATTTCCACTGCATTAAGTCTACTTTAGTTCCTCTTCTGCCAGCTACAGGCCTCACTTCCGTACATCGGTGTCGGTACCAGAACTTCATTGTGTGCCGCTAGTCTTGCCTCGGTTGACAAGTTCCCATTAGTTATTTTTTGTATTAAATATATAATTTGGAATTAATAAAATATTTCAATTAATCAAAAAAAATTGCATAACTACGATTTTTTTGAACACTTATATCTCTGATATGATTGAAATTAGGCACATGAAGTTTGAAAAAACTTGTATTTTTAATACATATGTATCTACCCCTAAAATATGATGTTACACTCAGTATACATAATAAGATTACACACAATTTATTCAGACAATTATAAATTCAAAATTTGATGAACAATTTGATTTTGGAATTCTCAAAATAAATTGAAGGTTCAGGCAGAGGAGTATAATTAGAGTAATACAAGCAAAAAGATGAAAATAAAAATTTCAATACACTACATGTTGTATTTTATCTATGTGATATCTGAAAATACAAGCTTGTCATAAAATGAGGCCTAATTCAATGTAGATCATCGTAAGAGTTAGGTAAATTGTTATATATTCTAAGAATTTATTTAAAGGGTCTTTCTGCCTCCTAAGCAATTAAGAATATTTAAAGATAGATATTAGTGGAAATAAAACAAAATTACCAATGCGGCTTTGGTATTGTACATGCTGAATGTATTGTTTATGATGGCTGAGGTTCTGTTTTGTTGATTTTTGGGATTTATTTTGCTTGGGCACTATGTTTTATTGGCCTATTCAAATATGTATTACCATTTTTGTAAATGGTTAAACATTTATGATACATAGAAAAACCCATTTAAAGGGAGTTAATTTTATTGCACCCATTGAAAGAATACCACTTTCATTTTTAGAAATGTCAAAAAAAATTACTTCTGCGAAAAACGTGGGTTTTTTGTAACGATAAATTGAATTCTGTCATAAATATTTTTATTTCTTAGGCGGGAAACTTATTATTTGGAAAACGTATTAAGCATAAAAAAATACATAATTTGTATGGGACTTTTTCGGGACCGAAGTATGTAATCCTATTAGGCGGAAAAACATATTAAAGGGGAACTTATTAAGAGGGTTTCACTGTATATCATTCAACACAATGAAAAGTGTAGTGAAATAAAACAGAGTTTGACATAATATATAAAATAATCATGGAATTCCACAAAGTTTCACCAAAAACCTTTGAACAGTTAAATTGAGTTGTTTTTGCTACCTTTTGATTGTATCGAAACTATGATTATAATAATCAAAACATAAATAAAGAGTACATTACTTGGCTATGTAACCTTTATCAGGATTGACATCCACCCCATGAGGCTCTTCCTTTATTTCGTCATGGTATCTGGTGACAAGCCTGTGCGGGTGTACTTTAGGGATTTCCCCATCTTCATTCTGCACCAGGGTGCACATGATTCTGGCATTTCCACTGTAATTCTTTAACTGAAAACATGAAAAATGTATTTTTGAAAATATTCTCGAATTGAATGTATATTGTAATAGACCATCATGTACTGTAGTACTACAGTACTGAAAAGTAATATGTTAATGGCTTTATAATAAAAATATCTTAGAGCCGGTCCTGTGATTAGCAGTAAATTTTTACCATGGTAACTTTTTACTAACACCCATAGTAAAAATCCTTTGCAGGTTATTGATACATCAAATTTACTACTGTCAAAGATGGTCAAAGACAATTTCGCCTCTCAGTGTGATAAGGTGAATAATCATGAAATGTGCTCTACTTTCTGCTTTATCTGTGGATTTATTCACCCCCGCATTCGAGATCCGTCACTTCAGTGGCGAAATTTTTTCAGATTATGTGCTAATGTATATTAAACAACGAGATCATCATCAGACAAACTCTCACTGAAATAGAGGGATATTGAATGATTAATTATTGTATACTCCAACTTTCAAAGTATCAACATGACAGATGATTTTTGAAACAGCTGTGAAAAGTCTGCCATATTTAACCATCGATTCTCATTTTTACTATCAGATATGGGAGAGTAAAATCAGTTTACTAAGGGATGTACTTTCGAGAAGTAAATATTTTTTTACCAACGATCAAACAACCCATTTTAGCAAATTATTTTACTTTAATAACATTTTTAACTATAGTAAAAAGTTACTACTGATCACACAACCGGCCCTTAATGTACACAAAGTACAGATATGAAAAAACTTTTTAGAAAAAAGAATTATTAGACAATTCAGAACTCTTTGAATTAATTATTCTATTATATGATGACGAAAACTTTATTTTACCAAGAGTCCATAATGACCGTTGTCATTCATTCAGAAATCTCTCGAGAAGTACTCTTCATGACATTTCTGATATTATAAGACTCTACTGTGTGTTGATCTCTGTTAAAGGAGTTCCCAACCTTTTCATTGTATATTTAAATTCTAATACATATGATTCAACTAGTTTACGTTAAGAACTAACCTTGACGGTAGGATATGTTTTTGTTCTGTTTTTATCTGTGTTAGAGTTTTTCCCAATGAGACTGCCGTGCGTTCCACCCATTTCACTTTTGTAGCGGAATCTGAACATCTCCACGGGTTCTTCGACTATCTCCAATTGCGGTATTTTTTGTAAACCTATGAGAAGAAATATAAATAAAGATTACAACATTTTTAAAATGTCAATACAAACATGTATGTCAAATATAAAAGATGTCGCATTTTTTACACAAAATTCTGGATCCTTTTATATACATAAAAATCATTCATTTTGTAATTTATTAAATAATAGTCATTTTATTTTTTTGATTCATTGTACATTGTTATAATCGGATAACATTGCAGTAAAGTAAGATATATATTTCAGTACCCTGCCTGCTACACTAGTATTTTACTGTATTATAGGAGACAGTGCCTTTCCAGTATAGTAATAAACAAAGTGTAATGTTCAATGTACAAATAAATATATATAAAGAGGAAATCAAAATGCGATTAGATAGCATATAAATACATTGTAAAACTTAACATTGTTCAATGTATAAAAATATATAATTTAATATTTATTTATATATATATATATATATAGTAAAACTCCATTAATTCGTAATTCACAGGACCAAAATTTAAAAAAAAAACAAATTTTTTTTAAGGCAACATTAGAAAGAAATTTTTAAAAACGCATAGTCAGTTTACGCTTCCATATTTTTGCGCGCACCGCCGCTGTCAACATCGTGATTTTCATACTGAAAAACATAGCGACTGTATTATTTCAGCTTTTTATGTGTCGAAATGGTGACGTGGTGAGTCCAATATCGAAAAAAGACTTCTTCAAACGATTCACCAGTACTTGACACAACAAAATTACGGACATTTTAATTTAACTAGTGGTCTAACTCACCTTTTCCATCAAAATTAAGCAAGAAATTGTAATATTAAAAAGCCTGTGAAAAATAATGAAAACCTTTTAAATCTTCATACTTCGTTGAAGCTTATTATTTTTCTGTGCTTTTTCAAATTTGAACTTAAGAGAGGTATTCAGGATTGAAATTTTCCTGTTGATTTTATCTTAGACATCAATTTTTGTCTGTTCGAGATGTTCATGCCATTTTAGAAAACAAACACAAAAAAAATTATTATAAAATAGGTTGTGTATTTAAATACAAAGGTTTCAGTTTCTTTATTACATTAAACAAATCGCAACATTTCATAAACAAAAAACCGGATATAAAATCAATAGAACTGTTGCACACAATTCATTTATAAATTACGAGATTTAATGAAAATTGTTCAATTTATTTTAATTAAAGGTTATAAGGGTTAGTAGAAATATATAATATGCAACACGTGGATAATTATTGTAAAAATAACAATAAATCTTATAAAATGCACTGCAGAATATGGTATCACTCAGTTTGGCCGCGGTCTTGCAAGCTCTAAGCGTGCCGATCTATTGTTATTGGCTAGGGGGTGGAACTAGCTACAGATGTTTACGAAGGGATGATGAATACTTAGTCGCACGAGTTTGGATTTAAAAACACCTGAATATGCGAATTGCGTGAACAAATTATTTACTGGGTATAAAAAATGCATACGAACTATGAATAATAAAGTTTTATGAAATATCAGTAGAAATTAGTATGTAATGTTATTTTTGAGGCTAAAATTTTTGAAAAAAGTGTGAATTATGTAAAAATACGAAATATAAGTACACAAATTAACGGAGTTTTACTGTATGTATATAAAGAGTAAAACAAGATGCGATTAGTAACATATAAATACAATATAAAACTTAACGAAAATGTAAATGTTAAAGTAAATTAAACTTTAAGTAACTTAAATGCAATGTTCCATAAATAAAAAAGAGCAAGTAAAGAAAGAGTAAATAAGTAAATAATATACAAATATGAAGTAAGAGTGTGTAAAATAAGTCAATAACATACAAATATGAAGTAAACTTATGTAAAATCGTAATGTTCAATATAAAAAGATTGAAAAAAGTTCAGTTAAATAATATACTAACACAACTACAGAGAAAAGTAGAAAATGCAATATTCAATATATAGGTACTGTTGTAGCAGTTTTAATCTGAAGTTTGTCCTTTTAAAATTTCTTGGGCATAATTTCTCGTCGTTTCGTGGAGCCAAAGCTGCACTTTTCTTGAAAAATATGTAAGACTATGGTTGCAATTTTTTACATCTGCATTTAGACTGTTATATATTTTTGGTGCTAGAAACAAATGAAATCTTTGTGCAAAAGTTTTGTTTAATTTTGGCACGAGATAGTGTCCTTGTTAAGTGAGGGTAATGATATGAAATTTATAATATAATGTAATAATTACCTGTCGTGTACTTGTGTACGACATCAACACTCCAATGCTCTAACTGGGGGACCTGTTGCGGTGGTGACATTGTGCAGTCAGCATCTGATGAACTGCTGCTTTGTGGAGTTGTTAAATACACATGATTCAATGGTGAACTCACATCATCATCAGTACACACTACCGCAAAATACTGCGGTGACGAATCGCCATCGTCACTCACAGCGTTCATCAAAAAGGAATTTAAGTCCATGGTGATATCTAAAAAAAAAAAATTTGTAAAATGTTATTTGCATTAGGTTATATTATTTTCATTATTCATTATAAAAAAAATACCTTGTTTTTTGTTATAATACATGTTCAGCAAAAAACAGCACATAAATGACATAAATGTCGAGTTCTGGGATTGAATTGAATTGGCGTCCAACAACGATTACAAAAACAGTATTAAAATGTAATAACAAGCAATTGTAAATCATTTTGCGTGCAAATAGTTAAAAGGTAAAAATTTAAAAAAACCTTAGTCATGTGAAATATTTTTAAAATATGATTAGTTTAAAAACCTACAAATTTTCATTGATTAGTACAGTAACCACCAGTTATTGTAATCACATTGGTTCTCGGAGATTTTGATTCTAATAACTAGTCATTTTATTTGAAAACTACGATCAAAACAAAGATAATTTGTATAATTGTTTTTCACATTTATAAAGAGTGGCCCAAATTGAACGCCGGATTTAAATTTCGATCCATTTTTTGTTTTGTAGTTGGTAGTTACCAGTTGACACTCTGACAGTGACAATCTATGATTCATCCGACTAGAAAATGCGGTTAGCTTGCTGACCATTCCTATCGCCGACAGTTCGCCAGTTGTTTTGTAGAACATCATGAAGTGGACTCTCAATTTGGTCGAAAAATCATCTTCGGCGATGAGGCGCATTTTCACCTCGATGGCTTCATAAACAAACAAAATAGTCTTGGAGCTCGGAAAATCCTTGCATGATTCATGAGAAGTAAATACACCCCGAACGAATTACTGCATGGTGTGAATTTTGAGCAGACAGCATGACAGGCCCACTTCTTTGAAAGTAAGGCTGGAAATATGGTAAATGTGAATGGCGATCGTTACCGTAACATGATAAAGCAGCGCCACCTGCCATACAACTCGAGCAACAGCTGTTTAGTGCACCAATAACTTTGTGGTTGCATAATTTCACGGAATTTCGACATCAATTGGACAGTAAGATCTTGTGATTTAACAATGTGCTACTTCTTTTTGTGAGGTTATCTGAAATCTAAGGTCCATGCCAGCAATCCACAAACAGTTGACAATCTCAAAACCGAAATCCAACGTGTTATCGATGAAATTAATCAGAGATTGTGCGAAATAGCAATCGAAAATTTTGTAAAAAGAACCAAGATTTGCAGCCGAAACCGAGGTGGCCATTTATTTGACATAATTTTTCATATTTAATCTGAGAGTATGCACTTTAATACTCAATAAAAATGCAATCATAAAATCAATAAAAACGTAATTTCATTTCCAATTTAAATCCGGCGTTCAATTTGGGCCACCTTTACATATTTAAGTCAACATAAGTACTCTACACACATAAAAAAAAGGATATCAAACACATTTTAAAATTATTTCATTTAAAATAGTCATCAGTTTTAGATTAAACAGTAAACAGTAAACTGTAAACAGTCCAACAAATCAATTTTCAATATGTGTAGTTTATTTATCAAGCACAGATTTAAACTGTTTATCTTAGAGATGTGCGTGTCAAATTGTAAAAATACAAAAGCAAACTGAATGTCTGATGACAAATAGTGCGACTGTAAAAGATGTTTGTAATCCGAAATACATACATACTGACTTCATATACCAGAAATTACACAAGGGATTATGTTCTTAAAAAGGTTGGGTGAAACTATTATTGTTTTTTATTTCACTTCAAAACATACTTAAAAGTACCTAATTCTAAAAACTGTTAATTTTAATTAGATAAAGACAAATATATTTTTGATGTTTGATTCCGTTTATTGAAAACTGTGCGCAGAACGGCTGATTTTAATAAACACTGACCACAATAACGAGCGCTTATTGTAATCCCTAGAAACATGACACAAATCATTATAGCACAAATATTACTAGCGTTATTATAATTGTGCATTAAATATACAATACGGGTAAATAAATTAATAATAATCAAAGTTCACCGTGTAAATGTCAAATTCAGAGATTTCTTTCAGATCTTTTCCCAACATATGATGTTGAAGTTTTAGAAAAAAAAAATGTTTAAGATATAAAATACAAAAAAAATTAAGTTAGGATAACAAAATGACATTTTTATTATTGAATAAATATACAACTAATATCATACCAAAATATACAATGTCTACTCATAACATGTCCAATGCTTAACCACAAATGAAGTCATGACACTACATACTTGAACTAACTGCAATATCAACATAACCACATGTATTATGAATTGATAATTTAATGTAAAGGTTAATATAATAAATATTTATCTTCAATCATTTTAGAAAATGAAAAAAATCTTAGAAATAACTGCAAAAAATGCAAAGAATGTTCCAGGATTAAATAAAAAAAACTGTAAATATAATTAAATGCGAGTACGATAACAAAGTATTTACTGCAAAAAATACAGATAAGATATCGCATGATAATAAATTTCTACGAAATCTGAGAGGTTTGTTAATACATATTATCCATCAAAAAAATTACAATGGTGTGAATCACAATTCAGTCACATTGTTACTTTACATAAAACATCACAAATGACTCTTTAGTTGAAACAAATCAGTGAACAGTATAATACTAATTAATATAGTACTTTAAAAACTAAGTAATTGTGAAAACAGTTTTATGAGTCTGATATCGGTTGGAACTAGTGAAAAGCCAGTGGCAAAAAAACTAATCAAATAAATATTATGCGTGAAAGATTTATACAAGCAGTTGGATAAATTGGGGTTAATTTTTCTCATTTTAATGCACATTTTCATTTTTAATAAATATATGAATGCTGTTTCAAGAATGCTAACAGATATTTGTTTTCCTTGCATTCGTTCTCTTAAACAAAGTGTTTTAAAGTGATGCAAAAATTAAATCTATTATAGTATATTACCAAAGCGAGGGAGACATGAAGTTTACTCAGAACAATTAAAGAAAATGTCAATTAAGAAAAAAAAACCCTCCCAAATAGTATGAAATCCACCCTTCTTTTACTTGGCAAATACACCAAGTAAAAGAAGGGTTGTCAGACCCACACGTTACAAATAGAATACCAGCAACGTGAGATTATGGTGGAAATGGATCAGGTACCAATCACTTTGAGATTATGAATATTTGCTCTGGCGCTCTCCCTCAAATGCCTGCCGAACCCCTTGTACCACCCACTCACCGGGGACGCAGATGCTTAGGGCTCTCGCTAAACACAAAAACTTTAAAGCGGCAGTAATAACAACATCGCTTCAGAGCTGCTCGATAAAGGGAAGAAGCACTCAGCATACCAATGCTCAAACTGCTGCAAGAGATATGATGAGTTACTTCCTGCGGAATGGAATCAGTGATTTGCCCAAATCCTTCAGAAAGGAAATAACTATTGTGGCCTATCCTTTCCCCTATAATCTATGAAGTCCTCTCTAATGTGATACAGGAAAACCTAGTTTAACTTGATTAATTCATTATATAATTATCTTGCACTATGTGAAACCCGCATAGATTGCAGAAAAAAATAATAGGATCAATTCTAACTAATCTACCATGATATGGATCGAAAAAATACACTATATACAAATTATATTAGAAAAATATTAAATAATAAAAAACAAAGCACGAATTTAGATATACTGAATGAATACATGATAAACTACTTTTTTGCAAAATATTGGAGCAATGATGTTCAAATATAGCTTTGTAATTTTCGACAGCTGGCAATCGCTTTGTCCAAATATCGGCGCTGTCGTTTCCTAAATAAAATTTCCTACCCACACTCGATGTGATGTAATGCTCACTCAAGTTAACTTCTTAACAATCTCTTCTTGTTCCTGCTCACACTCCTTATCTTCTTCTTCACACACACGCTGTTTATCTAGTTGAAAGAGATCATTCTCGGTTAGCTCTTCTGAATTAGAATCAAGCAAAATTTTCACACAAGTTCTTTTCCAACTGTGCAAATTTCTTTAACATTATTTACTGATTCATTGAAGCCAGTAAAATCATTTGAATAGTGACCCCCACCACGGCCATCTCCACAGGAGCAAAAGAAGAATGCAAATGACAACTGATTAATGACACTTAAAACGGGAAATAATATAATTTTCCTCAAGTATACTACTTGATCTTCATACTAATCAAGGTTTTCCTATTTTAAAATGTCTCACTCCACACGCAGAAAGCGCACTAGGAAACTATTGACGTGGCTTTAGGAAGAATTGTATTGGGGTGACGCAACAAGAACTGCAATTTTAAATCAATGGAAAAACAAGTTTTAATTTTTAAATGTTCATGTTTATTGGTATCAATGGAATTAAGTGTGGAAAAAGATATCTGTTACAGATGACTGAGCAAAATTTTCAATAACAGATTTACATAAATTAATACATTGAAACCCTCTTAATAAGTTTCCGTTTAATAGGTTTTCCCATCTAATAAAATCACATTTTTCGGTCCCGAAAAAGTCCCATACAAATTACTTTTTTTATGCTTAATAAGTTTTCCAAATAATAAGTTTCCGCTGCCTAAGAAATTAAAATATTTATGACAGAACTCCATTTATCCATACAAAAATATGTTTGTGATGCGTTTTTCGGCACAAGAAATATTGTTTGACATTCTCTAAAATGAAAGTAGTATTCTTTCAATGGGTGCAATAAAATTAGGATTTTGGGTTTTTCCCCCATCATAAAAGATCTATTCACTCACAAAAACAAAACAGACATATTTGAATAGGCTAATAAAATTTACTATAAAACAAGGATTGCCGCCCATAAATTATTTTTTGCATTTGTAGATAATCTTCGCAATATAAGAGCTGCATTGGTAATATTAAAATATTGCATTGTTTCAACATTTTTTAATTGTATGAATAGAATAATACGCAACTAATCAACAATTTTTAGGTTAATTACTTTATTTTTTATTGTTATTAGTTAGTTTTAGTTCATGAAATTATTTTTTAAAAAAAATCTAAATCCGATAATGTTCTGTTTTCGGAGATACCATACCCCATTTCATTAGGAGCTTCAATTAGTTAGTAATTTTCTGGTGTATTGAGAATACATAACTCCTCAGATCTTTACAAAAAAACATGTTTTCCTGTAGAAGCAAAGAATCTAGAAGTTTTGAATTCAGGGCACACAACTCTACCAAAAAATGTATTTTGCAAAATTCAGAGGAGTTACTGTTTTCTCAAGTTTAGCCGCATTTCTTAAAAAATAAAATTACTAATGTGTTTCGCGACCGATGGTTAGCACTTCTCTTTCAATTACCTTGTACCATAGTATAACAAGATATATATTTGAAAATTTATTGACAAAATCAAAAAACAAAGCAGAGCGTTTAAATATGTACTGAAAACTGAATTGAATTAACTCTGAAAAAAAATATCCGGTTGATTTTTTTGTTTGCTTGAACTTTTTATGCTTTTTACATCGGCACAAAATAAATAAACAAAACAAAAAATTATATCGTAGTTATATATTTATTTATATAATATTTATTATTATTATTATATCATATATTTATTTATATAATATTTATTATTATTATTATTATACAATATATTTATTTATATAATATTTATTATTATTATTATATAATATATTTATTTATATAATATTTATTATTATTATTGTATAATATATTTATTTAATACTTTCTAGCATCGTTTTTGCAGTTTAGATAGCTATTATTTTAAAATAGTAAGAATATTGATGTGACATGTATTCCATGTACGTCTATTTAAAAAAAAAAAACAATGTTAAATAATCATAATATTAATGTAACGTTAATTAAAACGTAAAATTAGATGTCAAATAATGCGAAATCCCTACAAAGAAGTTTTCACGTTTAATAGGTTTGAATTTGCTGCTCCCTCCGAAAACGTATTAGAAGGGGTTCACTGTACATATATCTGCAATGACACAAGGAATGTTGGATTTAAGATCGCACGCATATCTTAGTATACACTTGATTAAATTCTTCACTGCATTGAAGGTTGACACGTGGTTGTAAAACAGCATAAATTTTACAAAGCGCATGCTGATAGTTTCACAATTTTTATAATAAATTTATAGGTTATAGCGGCAAATTTAAAATTGCCGTTTTTGTTGCGCCACCCTTTAGTACATCAGATCAAATATAAACCCTTCTCAAAAACCCTGGAAAACACTAATAATACAACAAGGATGTAGTCTCTTTGTGGATTTCTAAACTCCTTAAGACTCGACATACGGGGAACCTCATGAAGCTATTCTAAGGAAATTCAAAAACCACAAAATATGGTAAGAGCGTGCATAGACGGGGCCAGTAGTAGGTTACTAGTAGATGACCTGTTCAAGAATTCTTCAATGCGACAATGGGTTCGATGATTATTTTCATGTTAGAGAAGCTAGTGAGAAAAACCCACAAGACAGAAGTAACAATTACCCTCAAAGCCACAAGTACAAACAAACAGCTCGCAGATGAGATGATCTGGCAGTGCTGGGAGAAACTAAATATCATCTAGCAAGCTCTCATATATCAAAAATCATTCCTCTGGAAAAATGGCCAAGATGATTTATCAGACACAGTACCATCTGACTACCACCTATTTCGTTCACATCATATTTTAACAGAGAAAGAAAATAAAATAGTGTATGACTTACGACATTACAACTTTCATCAAGTCTAAAATAAATAGGATTTCTAAATTAATGACATTGAATAACATTGGAAATATTATTTTTTTAATTAAATATATATACTGGGTATAACACACCTAGTGCACAATGTTTTAAAAATAGATATATATATATATATATATATATAAAAAATTCATATAAAATGTTCAAGTTACTTGAGCGTAATCTCAACCATGTTAGAAGCCGAGTCGAGCATTGAAAAAAACATTTAAAAAAGTTATGGGATTATTTAAATTAATTTATTGATTCCAAATTATATATTAAATATAAAACATTAAAGGCCATTGAACTTTGAGCGACCTGACCATTTATTGTTGAATGGGCCTGAAGCAAAGATATAGCTCAATTTTGCAAATATTTATTTTGAAGTATGTTGACTTAAAGCTTAACATGATTTTGTATAAAACTCATACAATAATATTTTCATAGTGGTATAGAATTTGTACACACTCCTTGAACATTTTCGACTCTTAATTTAGTCAGATATCCACTCATAAACTATTGTGGACAAGGTGCATATAGCGAGTGTTTGCTTACCGTGTTTAACCCATCGGCATATCACTCGCCAAAATTTGGCAGGTATAAAAATTTTGGACTCGCATATCAGTCGCCAAACATTGGCGGCTGAAGCCCCACCCTCACGCATGTGAGGTTCAAATACAAGGATACTTTGTGTGAAAAATATTCTAATCAGTAAACAAAAGGATTTACAACATATTATTATAATTATTTTGACACAGAGACCTGTCATATTTTATTTTGACACAAAGACCTGTCATATTTTATTTTGACACAAAGATCTGTCTCAATATAACTACTCAAACGTAACTGTCAATACAAGCACAAGATTATCCTGTCGTAATTTTTAACATTTTTCAAATATTATATTGTAATGTGTTACTGAGCTACTTTTTTGAGTTTTTGCATCAATTTGTGACTATTCCGAACTATATGCATAATTAATTATATGTTATTCATTTTTTGGTAAAACGTCGTTAGTTTTGTCCTATTTGATGAATAATTTATGATTGAACTTGAACTCCTCTGATACAAGTATGCTTCACACTTAAGCATTCTGGTTTGTTTGTCTAATATATATTTTAAAAAATCAAATTTTTTAGTGTGTGTTACCTTTTTCTGTATTAACAAGTCATTTTTATTTATGTGTTCATTTTTTCATGATATCAATGGTGAGTGTAAATTTTAAATCTGTGTGTTTTATACTAGTTTTAATGTTGCATTATTCTGAAACCATTAAAACGAACAGAAGGTCTAAAAAAATTTATCAGATGCAGATATCATTTCATTATTGCTTGTTTCGGACAGTAATACAGAAGAATTTGGTGTAAGTGCTTCACAGTAGTGATAATAGGAGTGATACAATTGTACCAATAGCGCAATTCTCAAAAAAACGGATCCTTGGAAATGGAATTCCACTTGCCCACCTACTGACATACCCACCAAAATTCTGACATCATAACAAAAATTCATAACTAATAATATGCCAGAAGAAATATGATGTATTAACATATTTAATAAATTTTCAGACGTGGATTTCAGACCAATAAACATGCCAGACAAAAGGCTTACGTTGCTTTGTGAATTTTGGATATTATTGGTCAACAAGAAAAGCATTGAGACACCATTTTTTCATCTGAAATATCTCTTAAACGGTATACACAACTGTGCAGATATCAACATCTTGTCGATAATGATACTGCGGTTAACAGCGATCTGTAACATAATCTAAAGTACGTTATCGACTATGTGAATCAGAAGTTTCCATTTATGTATGTATCTTAGCAAGACATCACCATCGATGAAAGTCTTATGAAATTTCGCAGTGCCCTCTCATTTATTCAATTTAATCTATCAAAAAAAGCTCGGTTTGGATTAAAATATTACAAATTGTGTGAATTTGCCAGTGGGTACTGCATGCAGTTTCGTATATACGCGGGAAGAAAAATTGGAGATGAGCAATTGCCAGCTTCAGAGGCAGTTGTAGTGGAGCTGATGAGACCTTATCTCTCCAAAGGTTTCACCCTGCGACAGCTGGTATTCCTAGCCATTGCTTTATCAACGTTTGCATGAAGGAGGAAAAAATGTGTTGGGAACAGTTTGATAAAATAGAAAACAAATGCCGCCCAGTTTCAAGAATTTAAAACTTAAAATTTATAAGTCAACCGCGAGTTTAATTGAAATTATATTTATTATTTTGTTTTATGATATGTTTGTATAGTTATGTGTGTAAAAACTATTGTGTCAAGAACCTATGTACAAAATTTTTATATATTTGTACATTAAAATTACAAGATCTCAATGAAGATTTTCTTATATAAGTGCCAATACTTTTTTCTTTCACTTGTTTTTTTTTGCTTTACATATAAATAATCCGTTTGTGCCGCAGTTTGACAAACTATATCATTGCCCCTCAGGGTGGGGCAACTTATCAATAAAAATGTTATAAATTAATTCATATTTCTATGCATAATTTTTTTTTTAATATTGATATGCGGATGGGTTAACAGGAACTGAAAAAAATTATGGTTAGTGAATTTCACAATCAATGAACAATCAGGGATTAATTTTTTTAAAAGACATGTAAATATTTCTTATAATATATTAGCGTACACATACATTGATTTATAATTAATAAGCAATAAAAACTTCCAACAGACGAAATGCACCAGAATTAATAAAACAAACGCTTTTATTCATAACACTTTTAAAAAAATGCATTTATGGAATACATATCATCTCATTTGTGTGCATTCTAGATTTTTAAATCACAGTTGCCTACGCGCACTTTATTGTGATTGTTATTTAATGTGTAGTTATAGATAAATTGTGCTGATGTGAATATCACAGAAAATTGTATCACAATAAGCGGACACCTACTGAATATCAATCTGTGTAATGACAGTGCAACAAATAAATAATAAAAAAAATAGATAAAAATAATTCACATTAACAATATTTCTCTAAAGAAATATCAAGTGGTCATTTAGTTAATGTTAACTAGTGGATTCCAGATAATTATAGAAGGGTAATTCACCTTCCTATTGTTAATTAATTATAATACAATTTTTATTATTATGTATAAATAAAAATATTCAAATATTTTAATTAAATATACTTGTTTTATCATTTTTTACCATAATGTAAAACACTTTTAATAAAGGCAATTAATTTAATTTACATTCTTTTTTTAAGGGGAAATTTAACTCGAAAGTCTACTATCTCTAACTATCTCATAGAATGGATTGTACTTGATGTTCGAGGTTCTACACTATATATAAATAATATATTTTAAAAAAAACACCTAACTCATCGAAGTTTGAACGCTGACACCAAGCTAGTGTAACTTTTCGTAAAAGGCAAATTATTACTGAAAATGAAACAATATATAAATAATACATGCATGTCATTTTAAACACAATTAGATTAAGTATGAGATACGTTAAAATCTAGACATCTACGCAAATGCACCTCAAATCTTCTACCTTTTGAGGAAATTATCATCTTCACATAATCGTGTAAATATTGTAAACCTTTGATTGATTTAAATTAATTATATATTTTTATAATGAAAAATATTATTATCGAACCGTTTTTTTTCCTTTTTTGGATCACATTTGTGGGTTTACTTGGCAGAACCCCACTCCCCTCCATTTTCCTCTTTTTAAAGCTGATTGGCTCCAGCTCTTCAAATTTTCAGCAAAACGTGGTAAACTGTCCAGTTCGCCTAGTTGCCTAAAACATACACTAACATTACTTTCTCCATTCAACAGATCTACTAAGTTGCAGAAACTTAGTTGCTCTTGTTTAACAATAATTTTTTAATTAGTAAGGAAAATCAGACCATTTTAAAAATAAAATGGTTTACTAAGAAATCAAAGAAATATTTTTATTTATCTAGTTGCCCAAGGACGTAACCATACATACATCAAGAAAAGTATTTATCCTCAACCTACTTTGTTATTTTTCTGTCAGATTTGATTATTGTCATTCTTTTTTATTTTTTTGAAAGGTTTTGGCCTTGGGGAGAATTAAAATGTTTGTACTGCGGACAATTGATCGAAGGATTGCCATCATATATTTACCATATAATATTAATATTATTTATTTTGCATTGTAGTGAAAAACTATTTTAAAAATTGAATTGCAGTGTTCCATCAGTAAAACGTACCCGTGTTAGGAAACGAAACGCATTTTAAAATTATTTATTTTATTTATTTCTCAAGTCTCATTTCAACTCGATACTTAGTCCAGCGATATTGCAACTTTTTTAAACCATCAAAAAAATATGATTAGTCTAAACTCAGCAAAATGGGCCTCTGTTTCGGTGATGACTTTCTCGTTTGACATGTACTGCTTTCCCGCCAAGCCATTTTTCATGTTTGGAAACAAAAAGAAATTGCATGGGAACAAATCTGAAGAATAGGGTGGATGAAGCAGCAATTCATAGTGTAAATCTTGCTGTGGTATTTGTGGATGAGTGACCTAGAGCGTTGCCATGGTAAAAGAGCACTTTTCTCTTCGCCAAATGGGGCCATTTTCTCATCAATTCAACGTCGAATCAGCCTAATACATTAGCATAATACTACCCCATGATTGTCCTTCCGTTCCCCAAATAGTAGGAACCCCTAAAAAACGGGCTGGCCATGAGCTCTCAGGCCGATGAAACCATTTTCACCTTTGGAGCAGGTTCGACAGGTGAAGTCCACTGTTTTGTTTGTTCTTTCATTTCCGGCATGTAGTGATAGATCCATGTTTCGTGAAGTCACGAAACGCTGCAAAACTTTCAGATTGCGCTTAAACATGCCCAAACAGTGCTCCAAAGTTGTCACGCGATTTTTTTTTGTTCCACTGTGAGCAAACGCGGCACCCATCTCGCCGATAGATTTCACAAACCCAATTTATCATGTAAGATATTTTGCAAGTGTTCAATTAAGATATTTACAATGTTAGCAATTTCTGATCTTCACCTGGCGGTCTGCTTACACAATATCATGGATTTTATTGACCACGTCCTTCATAGTCACCTCAATCAGATGGCCTGGGCGCTCTTCATCAAAAACGCATGTTCAGCCACACTTGAATTCATTGAACCAATATCTGATGGTAGTTATTGAAGGTACATGGTTCTTATAAACGTGTAATTTCACTTTGATTTCCTCACATGTCTTCTCATCCAAAAAAATAATCAAAACACTGACCGATATTGATATTTCTCCATGGTTGCAAACAAACACAAACTTGCCTACTTTCAACAGCTATCAATACAAGACTACTCGATAAATCTGTCAGAAATTTTGACAGGCGTTGTTCGAAAGATGGTATTTATCAATGGTATACAGATTTTACATCAGTGATGCCATCAGTCATTAAACATGGGTACTTATCATACAGCCCTGGTATAACAATATATATAAACACTCAAGTTTTATCGTTTAAAACCAACCAGTTTTGGAAGATTTATACCGCTATGACAAAAAAACAAACGTTCCGAAACCAGTTAATTTTAAACAATAAAACTTTATTATTATATCCAGACGTATTTCATATTAATTAAAATGTTTCTTCTTTGTTTTTTTCTAATAATTTGACACAAAGCAAAATATAATAATCTACCTAAACCTGCATTTAGGCAATAATTCTTATCCAACTAACATACATATTGATCTGGGATAAACAATGTTTTTATTGTTCTAGCATTATTACTACATGGAGGGGGACTACCACATTCTGAAGTGCACTTATCGCGGATTTTTCTGTTAAAAGAAGCAAGGAGTAAAATGCGAGTTTAAAGGTAAATTAACCATAACACTAAATGCTGAAAATAACAGTAACAAAATTACACAGACACGCCAAGCATGTTCTGTTGATAGTTATTTATAACTTCATGAAAATATTACAACACCCCTAATCGTAATCCGCCTCAACACATTAGATCCGGATAGTTTTCAAATATTAAAATACATTATCGTAATTCAAGAAACGCAGCATCGCGTCTGATATATCAGTCGTTGGCCGTGGTGGAAAGTTGTCTGAGGTCCGATATATCAGTCGTTGCTAAATAATTGAGAGTAATAAAGTAAATTGATTCGTGATTTTGGGACCGTTATATAACATAACTCATACATTGTATTTGTATTTAAATCAACAGTTTTTCTATAAAATATTAGAAATACTACAAAAATACATGTTTGTTTTCTTGTTACCTCCTAAACTACTAGAAAATTTGACATGTTTGTAATATAATTTCAAAGAGAACGTCGTTGTCAGAATTTTGATACAAGTCAATTTTAACTAACATGTCAGATACTTTGTTGCTCCAAGTAAGGTGTATCATTTTAATAAATATATCTCAATTTTAATAATAAAATTCATACATTTCATTATTTTTTTAAAATGAACTATGAACTAGAATTCATATACGCAAAAACGAAAAAAAAATACGGGAAAATCTTACATCGGTTCAGCCTTGCAATTTATTCACACAATCACAATATTTTGACAGATAGAACATCATATTACCCATCTTTGGGAATGTCTCTTTGCTATAGTTTTGGATAATTTCAAATTTACTCTACGAAAAGCTTCCTCAAAATATGACACTTCATTGTCATGTTCACTTTCGCTGTAAGCAGACACTGTCTCTTTATTTGTATATTGGTTTGACAAGAAGACTAGACTCCTAATCCGTACTCTAAATCTAACATATACAATATTACTTTAGTTGTTACAACACACACACACACACACAAACAAAACATGCAAATATTAACGGTGTTACAAAGCAGAGTACAAAAAGATGTATGTTAGTAATATTAACCCCTTTGAAACATAAATGTACTTTTAAAAAAATGGTCATGTAAAATAAAAAATATGATACTATGTCAAATATTAAAGATTGAAATGTCAGATTTTGCTTGCTTTTATTCAGTGTTTATGTAATTTTCTTTTTCTAATTTTAGTAGTTGTATAATAGATACAGTATTCAAACCAATTTGGAAAACATGTAATCATCTATTATTTAGTTTGGCTCTAAACAACCATTGCAGAATGCAAATAAAGGCATATTTTTAACAACTGCATCAGAACTGCACTTTTCTTAATTTTACATACTCAAACGACATGTACATAGGAAAACTTTGCATTGAAATATTCTTGAAAGAGCAGTGTTTTATTTTATGGGTAAGCATTTATTATGTGTTAAAAATCGAGATATGTCTACTGATAAAACATACTAGGCCGTACCTACTATCTACGGAAGTTAACAATTAGGCCTTGAAGATTACCATTAAGGTTAGGTTTGCGCGAACATGCTGCGCAGCCCACTTGTAATGTTGTTTTTGTATATTTCAACAGTTATCCTGCTGTTTACCTAAAATCGGCTTAATTTTACATCACATGCCAACTAGCACCAATTATTCGTTTCTGTACACAAAAATATCAACATTCCTTCAAACTTCCAAGGGAAAAACCTAAAGCGTCGTCCACTTAAATTTTCATCGTATTATTTATGAAAACTCTTTCACTAAATCTGGATATCACTAACCACATAAACGGACCTAGTGAGCCCGTGACAGCTTAAATATTTGGCCTATGTCTGACGCACTGTCAAATCCAACGTTATGGAATATTTAGTATTGTTTCTAGAGCCACATAAACATTGTGTACAAAGACATAATATCTACGTAAAAATCGTTTCAATAATGATAAACTGAACCAAACACTTTTTAATAAACATACAACACAGGACGACACACACCTTTCGGGAAGAGCAAAGAAATCTAAACAAAATACAAAAACAATCCTCACGGCCGCTTTGACACGCACTTCGCGATGGTTGCCGTCCGCATCGGCCCGCGCGTGGTCTATAGTCTATAGATGAACCGAAAACGCAATGAAGTAAAAATACGTACTATTTGTTCAATTCTATTGTATTATACACCGTAGTGTGCGTACTTTTGAGCTCCTTACACAAATGACCACTGCTAATCTTTGATTACTTGTTAAATATAGATCTCTTACGACTTGTGAGTCATAGGTTCTTCCCCCAGGCCCCGCTAGTCACCGAATTAAAAAGCGGAGATATAATATCTTTATGGAATGGAATCCCGTTTGACTTCAGCGGTATATTACCAAAAACAAAGTTTATTCATGTTGGTAAAGAGTTGTTATTTTAACGAAAAATTGCGTAATATCACAAACGTCGTACATAGACATCAAAATATAACCAAAAAAAATGTTATTACATATTTAGACGTGTTTTTGGAAAATGATTTTTGGTCACTTCTTTAATTTTGTCATAGTGATGTATTGTTATTAAGGTCATTGTGGGTCATTGTAAAGTGCGATTTGGGCTAACAAGTTAAACAGATAAGTACTGTAGTGGTGTGCCGTTCTGTTAATCAATTATGATGGTAAATATATTAACGCGTCGCCCCGTTCGCTAAATATTTACGGGAGCTTATCTTAGGGTACCTGTAATTAATGTGACAATTTGTCAATCTAAAATTCTCTGATTCGATTGTTAAAGGGGGGAGGGATAAGGGCTGAGCCCTCTTGTCTCCGACATATGAGATAACGACAATGGCGTGGGATTTTTTTTTTGGGGATCCAATTGCGGGGAACATGATGAAATTGTTTTATTTTAATTTTGTATATAATTGTTTAAAGTTATAGCAAAAATGGATAAAGTTTTAAATCGGAATAAAGTTTTAGCGAATGCAATGATTAAGTGTTTGTGTCGAAAAATTGCGTAAAATCAATATTTAACTACATTAATTGTTTATGTATTTTTATACTTTACTAACTTACCATCACGCCGTTTCTCCACAGGGACAAACAGATAGTATACAATGCCATACTTTTCTGACCTGGTACCACCTGATATTATTCTTACCTCGTCCACTTTCATATGTTTTCTCGTGCAAGCTCTTCAGTTGTTGAAGCTTTTAACAGGGCCGTCCTCCATATCTTGTTAATATGATTATACCAGGTCTGTCACGAACGCTCTATCTGTTGTTTTCGACACTCGCCTAAAATATTTTCTTTACTATCCTTTCCTACTCTCTATTCTTCTATCCTACGTTTCACATGTCCAAATCATCTCATCGATCCTTTCTTTATTCTATCTACTATACTACAAACAGCTTTACATTAGTTTCTAATTTATTTTTTTCTTCACTATTGTACATAGATTTTTCACATATGCACCTAAGTAACCGCATTCAGTCAACTTTAGTTTTCTTTTTTTTGCCATTTTCAAGCTTCACTTCCATACATTAATGTTCCAGAACCTATTATGCGCCACTAGTCTTGCTTCGTGTGACAAATTCTTATTGTCATTCAGAGTAACGATCACTTTATTTCCCGCAGTCACCCTTCTTTCGATATCATTCTCAACATTGCCATCCCTAGTAAACATATAATATTTCTCAAATACACAAACGCGTTCACTTGTTCTAAGCATGAATTATTTACTATTATACCTCTTTCATGTTTCTCGAATACCAGTACTTTCGATTTGCTAACATTCATCAGAAGTTCACTATCCATGTGCACATCGAATATCCTAGCCACCAGGCACTTCAGATCAGCTTCACTATTAGCTACTAACACTATAGGCTAACGGGCTAATGTATAATAGGGTATAATCAAAACGCCCATTCTCGCTCTCCTTCCAATTCTTTCAGTTTTTTCATACAATTATCAATGTAGAAGTTGAAAAACCATGGTGATATAGCCCTGTTTGACACATTTTGTGCATTAAACTATGATGTGAAGGCCCTATTAATTTTCACACAAGCACTACTTCTCTCATATAAGGATGCGATGGCCTGTATGAATTTATCCTTCAGACTCAATATATTCCGTATTCAGACAAAACCTTCGTGTTATCATCACTCTGTCATACACCTTTTGCAGATCCACAAAGGCATCGAAAAAAAAAAGATTTTTCGCCGAAAACTTTTGTCATTTGGCGCGGCGAGAAAATCCAATCCATGTACCCTCTTTCACTCATAAACATTCCTTGTACATCTCACACTTTTTCTTTCGTCATCATCCTAACTCTATATTAAAATTATCCCATATAGTTTACCATCAAAGCTCAACAAACTAATAGCTCCTAGGCTTTTGCAACCCGTATGGGACCCTTTACCTTTCTACAGGAGCATAATAACATCCCTTCTCCAATCCATTAGAGTGTGGCTCTCCTCTAAATACAGTTGAAGTGTCTATGGAGTCACAAGAGAACTACGAGACCACCACCCTCAATGTACTGGGCACTACGCAGCAACATTCTCATATCCCACAGCCTTGTTATTCTTCATTTGCTTCAATGCTTTTTTTTATTTCTTCTACACTTATCTCGTTCACACTATTGTCATAATTCGTATATCCAATCGATGTCTTGAAAGGATCTTCATTTATATTTCCGTACAAAATATTCCTTGTATCTATATTTTATTTTTCATACTGCTTGTTTTGATATCACTTCGAGGCCTTTAACTTCCTTCATAAAGACTTCGAGATTTTCTTATAAGTTCTTAGTTAATTTTATTTTCCTTTTCGTTCCCAAACGCTCCTTTCTTTCTTTCATACCACACTTGACTATTCTCTCACATATAATGTACATATCCTCCGTTTGCATGTAAACTATTCTTATTTTCATTCTTCACTATCAAGAGATTTCACGACGCTGTCTTCTCATTATTTCTTTCTTCGTTAAAATTTTTCTCTAACATCGTCAAGAAAATTCGTAAAGGGAAATCGGAAACATTTTTTTCGGGTGGGTAATTATAAATGTAATTTTCGTAATAGCCATACTAGCTCGCAACTTCTTTAGTCTTCAAGTGCATTATTTTATTTATAAAATTTTAATGATTAAAACGGGATACCAATATGAATGATATTTGTAGCACTAACCGCTTTCTTTTGCTAAAATGTATCATTAGTAGAGAAATAATCATGTGAAAAATAAGTTTTTGAAATAAATTTTAAATAATGATTTAAAAATAAGTACCCCGCAACTTAGTTTATTTTTTTTAGGGTTCCAATAGCTGAATCATGAGACTATAGAGACTGTCAATAATACTAGGACAATCAATAGTAAATTAAAGTTGAATTTAAAATTGTACATTTGTAAAAAATAAGAACCGCCGTTAATTTTTAAATTATTATCATATAACTCTTCGAGAAATAGTATTTTTTTATTTATTTACTTACAAGAAATCATTATTAATTTATTTTATTATTTTTTAAATAAACCCGATTTCTAATATTACAAAATTTATGCCGTGCCCATGGTCAAAAATTGTATCGATCTAAAGTAACTTTGAAAGATTTTTCTACTTCATTTTACCCTCACAGAGTAGAAAAAATTATCGATATTATACTTGTCAAAAAAACGCTTTTAGTATCGTTTTTAAATTAGTGTGACATCCCTAATTCTAATTGTCCATAGTTCTTGGAACGCCGGTACGTACACTTTTCTACCTCATACATATTCAAATGCTGACGTTCACTATTCATTCGACGGCTCGACCATAGATATTGTCTCGACTCCAAAAAGTGAATTACTCCATAGATACTTAGCTGTTTCCATTTTCCCCACCATAGAAATGATATGTTCCCCACTGCTCGTCACCTAACTGTTGATCTATGTATGTATGCATGTATATATATATATATATGTATACATAAATACATATACATGTAGCCCGTGTCCGCGGAAGATATTTTAAGGAGATTTTCGATTCGAGACAATCTCTGAGATACCGATTTTGCTCCCATGAGATGCTTTGGAGACAACTTTCGACTTCGATTTATATTAAATGTCATTGTTGTTATTTTGATGATTTAGGATCTCCCCAGTAGCAGTTAAAATGCAATAAATGTTTGTAATTTAACGCCCTATTAATGTTAATGTTTAATGACTTATATCTAGCCTTCAGAATATATAGTTTTAGGGATCTATGGTAGTTTTAGGTGACGTTTATGTGCACGTATCAAATCTCGCTGTCAGAACGTACGCCGTTACGTACGCATGGTTTGGGTTTTGGTCTCTCTAACAATCTCAAGCTGATCTCCGAGTTTACCTCCAGAACAAAATCTCATCACGTGTACACGGTACGAGATATATCTCTGAGATTGTCTCCTTTCGTGAACACGGACCTTATAAAATAGAGACCAGTACCACGATTTATTCCTATTTCTCATATTTTATATTCACTCACCGGTCATATACACAGAATATCATTTATCATCTAATCCTACAGTTAACTACGCCAAAGAGTGCTCGTCTAACGTTATAGATAGCCATATTGTAGCTGAACATGTACCAAGTGAAGAACTGACAGATAAAAGATACATTAAAAATAATTAAAATTAGACCTATAACTAAATAAAAATAAACTAATTACACTTAAAACGCTAAATAAATAGGTACTGACATGTGACTGTTGTGACTGTTGACGACAACTGGTACCATTGACATTGGCAGTGCTGACTGTTGATAGTTGTCTTTCACCTCGTAAGTACGCATTACTTTGATAATCAGAATTAATAATAAATTTTAAAATAACATTAACCTTTAAACGTCATAATTGCATCAGAGTTTTTTTATAAAATAAAAAATAAGTTATTTTCTTGACTCGGACAATTATAATAATTATATTCGATTTGTAGTTAGTTACCTACTTCCTAAAAAATAATTTGATTGGTAAGTTTCTTGGGCGAGTAGGTTTAAATTTTGTAGTTGTAGTGGTAAGGTTTTGATTTAGTCAGAATACTGAAGTCACATTTATCTGCTGATTAGAAAGTAGATTCTTGGATTGTTGATCAATCTTGATAAGTGCTTTAATATTAATTTCAAATGATTAAGTGCAGCCTAGTCATATGTTGCTTCTGACCCAGAAAGCTTTTTTTTCTTACATAGTGGATAGTATAAATCTTAACTTTAATTATAATTCTTCGATTGATTGTTTTTACCCGTCAGGTCTTTAATTTTCTAAACTGTGTGTTTTATTTTCTAAACTACAATAACAAAATCTGTTATCTAGGACTGGGATATTATAGATAAACATACCAAGTTAAGCTGGCTATGCCTACAAGAAAAGATTTGTTAAGGATAAAAAATATATGAAAAGTTAATTCAACAAAACAGATTAGGGGATGTATAGAATTTTTATGGCTATTCTGACCTTGCTGGTCAATTTTTCGGATCCCATTGCAGAATCTATCTGCTAATGCCTTAATGATGGACTCTGCAATGGGATCCAAAATGTTAGATAATCTAGAAAATTGTATACCTACAGAAGATTCTGAATGGCCACGAAAACTAGTGATGAGCTAAACGTTATTGTGACTGTGATTGTGCATTTGGTATTTTTTTATAACAATGTTTGGTAACTGATATTTTACTGTTAGATGTTTAGTTTCCAGAATATCAGTGATTGCTCGCCGAATTACGAATAATCAGTTACTAATCATCGTTACAATCGAACACAAATTTCACAATCACAATAACGGTTTAACTCATCACTAACGAAAACCTTAGAACATTTATTTAAATTTTAGGCAGTTCAAAAATGTATTATAAATGCTTACAGTGCAGTCAAGAGAGAACATTTATATTTAAAATTATAAGAACTCGAAGATCAAACTGGATGTGGTAGAAATTACATAATCATTAGTGTTACAAATTATGGACAGAAATACAAATTATGAATCAATTATATACATAATTAAATTATTTATTTTAAAGAGAACACATTATTATTGTGAAGTTGTATTCTTTTTTATAATATAGTTCTGATATTTTACAGATACAAGTAAAATCAATTTATCGAAAAAATATTTTGGCTTCCACCGGGATTTGAACTAGGAACTCTTATAACTGCAACATATATAATTTACTAGGCTAACATGGTGTAATTGGTCAGCGCGCTTCCCCGGATAGGAAGAGTTCCTGGTTCAAATTCTAGTGGCAGTTAAAATATTTTTTTGAAAATTGATTTTTCTGTATCTTTCTAATTGATGCATTTAATTTGTATTAAATTGTTAAATTGCAAAAATCAATATTGCAATCATTCTCAGTCAAATTGCAATAATATTTTTTCCGAAAGTCATCCAAAGTTAAGCCTCTGTATATTTTATACTGCTGTATATAAATAAGTATTATTTATATTTTTATTCTTATAATTTATTAGTTTTTTAAATTATAAAGTAGCGTCAGCACGAAAAGTGTAAAGTGTTGACGATAGCTCGATGAGACTGGCGTTATGAATACAATTGTGTACAATATTGTAATGTTTTATCAAGTACGTCGAGAATGATTGTGACTGCGTAGCAATAATATGCTCAAGTAGGTAGGTTGCGAGGCGGCTATGTCATGTCCCAACAATAACAGATTCCTTTCAGCTAATTATGAGTGAATCATTGCGCTAAACAATAAAAAATAATATGAATAATTCATCCTCTTAAGAATAATATAATTTAAAAAAAAAAAATTAAGAAGAAATGTTAAAAATTTTAAACTTATAAAAAAAGATTGCTTGTGTGTGTGCAAATACTACAATCTTGATTTTATTTTTAACACTAGTACTGTAGTGAAATACATCACATAAACACCTAGGCTTGAGAAAATTACATACAGGTGGCCCAAAAAAAAGAGAGCATTTCTTAAAATGTGATATAATTACATCAAAATTAGTTTAATTATATCGACAACAGCTTAAATAGTTTACTAATTTACTTACTTACCTATTTACCTATATTGTCATCTATACACATCTATATGTGTATTGTAACCTTGCCGGGAATCCAACCCAGAATCCCCAATATGAGAAGTCAATGTCACGTCTATTGGACTACGAGGGCCGCCTATTTATCATTTTCAATATTTATTTTATTTATTATTGCAAAATCAGTATAACACTATTATTTAACTGAAACTACAATGATTAACTTAGTAAAAGTGACTTTAATGTAATTTTGGTGATGTTGTGTTTGAGATGTTTGGCCAGAGTGGGTGGATTGTGAGTGTAACAGTACTTACGATAGTTGGCGTTTATTTACAGATTGAATTTACACTTCATTTGTTACATTTGTTTGTTGTATTCTAAAAAGTATAAGATAAACATAGTACATTGGAGGCGATGCCGAGGTGTGAGTAGATGTGTTCGTGGAGCAGGCCAGAAGAAGAGTGGTTAGTTCTAGGTTTCCTCGGACTGGTTGCGGCGCGACGTATTGTTGTGTGGTTTGGTCAGTACCAGTCGGACTGTATGGCTGTTGAGTGATTTCTTACACGCCCATGTCTGTGGGGCGCGAGCAGGGCCACCACATAATTTTCTTATATAAAAGAAATGCTTTCTAACAGTCTTTAGGAGAAGCAAACAACAATCAATTTTTAGAATTACTTTTCAGCTAAAAGTTTTTGGCTATGGATTAGTTTTAGTGTAATTATAAAACACCCAGGTAGAAAGTTCTTCAATTATTAGGTTGAGTCATAAATAACTTCCGTTTTTTTTGTCATACATTTATTTTACAACAATAAAAAAAAAATATAAATTAATCTAAAATGTATTCTTCATTATTTAATATGACTTGTTCACATCTTGTTTTCAATTTACCGATTCCTTTCCCACAAAATTTGGCTGGTTTGAACTGGAAGAAATCTCGGACAGCCTCGTTTACTGCCTGGTCGGAATTGAAATTTTTGCCATTTAAAAAATTCTGTAAGGAGCAAAAACGGTGGAAGTCTGTTGGAGCAAGGTCCGATGAGTATGGTGGATGAGGTAAAACGGACCAGCCAAGTTCGATAAATTTTTTTTGAGTCACCCTTGCTGTATGCGTATTTTCTGGCGTTCACTGAGATTATGGGTACCCATACTCCCAATTTACTGACTTTTCCCAATTTCTCGAGGTGGTGGCAAACGGTTGATTGCGACATATTCTCTGCTAACTCTCTTGTTGTTTGACGTGGATTTTGTTCCAATATTGTCTTTAAAATGTCGTCATCGAAGTCTAAAGGCCGACCCGCCCTCGGTTCGTCTTTCAAGGCCAATTTCTAACTGCCCGATCGGTTATCACTCCTTCATCGTGCGCACTGCATATTTTTTGAACCTTGGCTGCAGCACTATTGCCTTGTTTAGATTCCCAAAGCATCACATGGCAAAAGTATATTTTTTGATTCTCCATTTGTAAAGTAAAAAAAAATTAATGTAATGTACACAACACTAGAACTTGCTGTTTCAAGACTAACCAAACTTTTGACTGTGTAACGAATACAAAATCCCTTATCTGGGTAACCCATTGTGTTCGTAAACAACAATAGTAGGTACTTCTACTTAGGCGGAAGTTATTTATGACTCAACCTAATATATTTATTTGTCAGGAGGACCTAGCAATAACAACTAGTAAGTCAGTTGTGTCCTGCTACTAGTTCAATATTAGCCGTTATCATTTTATGTACAAACCTTATCAGCATTATGTAAACAAAAGTTTATCATTAATATACATCATTTTACCCTTTGTAGAACAAAATTGGTTATATCAATAATAGGCACATAAAAATATGAGTAATGATTTATTCAAAATATGTATTTTTTAAATATATAAATAATAATTTTTAATATTAACAGTGTTTTTGTGCTGTGATAATTGGGTTTACTTGGATGAACACTAAGGTGCTCAATCTTCTACTCAACCTTTGTTGCCAATGACAGTCCTTGGAACCCACACACTCGTACTCGTGTAGTAGTTTTTAATATCTTGTTTAATCTCCTCAATTGTCAATTTTTAACATGACTTTTTTTTTGGTTTTTTAAATTTTTAAACCATAAAAAGTGTATTCTGTAACGTGTTACAGTTATCTAGTTATTTCAAAATGTTTTTACATTGTACCATTGTACATGTTGATAATTTATATATTAAAAATAAAATATAATGACTAGTTAAATTCCAGTGTTCTCCATAACTGTTTATGGTGTTAAAATATTATCCCTGAGAAGGAAAAAACATGCTTGACACTAGGGATGAGCTCAAAATCACGAACTGTGAATCAATCACTGATATCTTTGAGTCACACTCATTATCAGTGATCGAATATCTAGGAATATCGTGATTCATTTTTTAATGTTATTTATTGATTTATGATTCAGCCCATAAGCGAATGAAATGAAAGTATTCATGAAAAAATGACGTTATAGTTTGTGATAAGCGCCATCTAGTAGATTCTGTCAAAACGTACGCATTTGACCTGAAAAATAAACTCATATTTTTTAAGGGTTTTCATTCTCTTTGTGACAATATTAAATAAGATATATATTAATTATACATGCTAGAATCTGTTTTTTACGTAAATGAAGTTTGAATAATATAATTAAATACGCTCAAAATTATGTTTTTTAAATTTATTTTGTGTATTATGATATTGTGCGGTGCACGCGTATTAGTAATGAAACTGTGATCTCAGTCACAGTTTTCAATCACTGATGTTATCGAACATCTATCACAATCACACTAGTGAGTCAAGAGTAGCATTTTTTCTCATCGCTACTTGACACCATTGAAATATGATATTAGCTGAAATGTGCTGTTGGTCAAATGCTAGATATAATATTACCATGAACTGCGAGATCAACGTCTCCATTCTTCATGAATTCTGTACTGAAGACAGGCTTTTCATAGTACACAGGAAAATAATTCTTGTGAACTTTAAACATTTGGGCAGAACAGTTAGTGGCAACTATCATCTAACTATTTTGTCCTCAGTGTGCGCTTGCTCTAAGTGTACCATCCAAGAATGATATTTTTCCATATCCAGTCAAGGGACACAAATGCCAGACATTTATAAAAAATTTTTATTTCAAATACGCCTATGCAACGACGTACATTACTGATAGTGTGAGTGATGTAAAAATGGTGAGAATTATTTGAATGTTGATTATTGTATAATTTCATATTTTGTAATTTGTAACTGTATTTATTTCAGTAATTTCAAGAGTACCTAGAATTTGAAGGGTTATTATAAAATAATTGTTTTTGAGTGACTACTTCTGATATCAGTTTGAAGTGATATAAATATATGAGCTGAAGTGATTTCAAAACAGTAAAGTAAACGGCATCATGGCACCTCCCACGCAGCGTGAAAAAATTGGAATCATTGGAAGGTAATCATATTAAATTTTCTTTGGCAATACGCATTTGTAAATTATATTTAACAG
Organism: Eubasilissa splendida; assembly: GCA_031772225.1. NCBI lineage: Eukaryota > Metazoa > Arthropoda > Insecta > Trichoptera > Phryganeidae > Eubasilissa > Eubasilissa splendida. The sequence continues at coordinate 28,442,721 of CM062851.1, read as the reverse complement.
TTCATGATTTTGTATTTTATTTAATCATCTGATTGATTCGTTTCCTTTAAATATCTTTAAGTATTTATAATTGAATATATTTTACGAACATTTATTTATATTTCTTTTATAATTAAAATTTTTGTCTGAATAATATGTGCATCATTGTTACTGAAATCTAGTTCGCGTCAGGATTCTATTTGTGAAGAAACTGATGCAAAAAAATTGGTGTAAAATTAACCTAATTCATCATTTCACTCTCAGTTGTGGACACAAGTAGGGAATTCAATCCAGGGATCCCAGCCCAGTTTACAATATTTATGAATCCTGGGATTAGTATGTACATATAATCCCGAAACTTTCAAGATTATTAAATTGAATTAATTTCAGGGTACCAAAATTATATCACTTTGAGCATCTTATTTATGATAATAAAATTATTTCAAGGAAGGCTATGTCTTTGAATATATTAAATATTATATGTATGTATTAAAATAATAGAATACAGTAGGTATATAAAAAAAATTACAGCCATTTAAAAATGTATCAAATATTATATGTACATGTGAAATACTAGAAGAACTAAAAAGAATCAAATCTACTAAATAAAATTACTCGGTAATGGCAAGAACACGCCATAGGGGTGAAACGCCAAAAAAAAAACTATTTTTCAGTTTCAATACTTTAATGTAGGTCGGGTCAATGTATATATTCAAACTAGGTCTCATGCTTTGAAAATAAATTTAAGTTATGGCTGCCAAAGGTGATCATACCTCAGTAGCGATTTCAATAAAAACGTTGATAGCATATACATTCCTGTATCATTAATTCATTTTTCCAGCGGATTGATAGGGCGATCCTGGTCGATGCTCTTTGCGTCAGTTGGATATAAAATTGTTATCTTTGATATCCTTCCGGAACAAATAGAGTCTGCTCTGAGTGACATCCGTCAACAATTGGACACTCTGCAAAAGAATGGGTTACTAAGAGGAAAATTAACAGCTGATCAACAATTTGACTGTATCAGTGGTATAATACCTTCATATTAATCATTTTTATATTCCTGCTTCCAATATGAAAGCATCGTTTCTAATTTAAAATATTGATGAAAATTTTGAATTTTTATCAATAATATTTCACATTTTTGTTGTGAAGTTGCATTTTCATAATATGGTATTTAATTACAGGTTAAATTAATCAACTAAAAAGATTTACGAGAAAAATCTATCGAAAAAATATTTAGTTGCCACTGGGATTCGAACCTGGACCTCTTCCTATCCGTGAAAGTGCGTTCTCCACTTTTGCTATAGCAAACAAATACATTTTTGACAAATTTTGAACTTATATTCTGTAATATTTTCAATCGATACATTTACTATTCCAATTTTAAAAGCAATCAACTTTATATTATGGTGAATCTCAAATGCCTTTGAGTAAAACCGAATAATTAGGAGACGCCAGAATTAAATCAATAAATTCATTTTATTAAATTTGGAAGCATTAATACAACTTATATATACATACAGTGGAACCTTGGTTTATGAACTTAATTCGTTCCGTAAAACTGTTCGAATACCATATTGTTCGTAAACCAAAACAATTACAGTGGAGCCTCTCATAACGAGCATAATTCGTTCCAGAATCTTACTCGTAATGTGAAACACTCGTTAAGCGAAATAATTTTTCCTATATAAATGAATGTAAAATACGATAATGCGTTCCATGACGAAAAAAATATTTATTTTTTATTTGTAACATGATTTCAAATGATCAAAGAAAATTACTTATTATTATTTATGAATTTATGACAATAACTAATTCTTTTTTACTAGAAAGCTGTCTAGAGACATTTGTTTTTGTCGACGCTTCAAAATTTGGTGAAAATGTGACAGCATTATCAATGAATAAATTTGTAGGGCGCATAGCCACCGCCATATTAGGGTGATGCTTCTCAATATATGACGCAACAGTTTCCCATTTCTCTTATAGCGCCAGAAGATTGTTGCTTTGCTACCTCTTCCACTGACAAACTCTTCTCCACAACTTCTTGCACGATTCAACTCCATAAGCTCTTCGGTTGTCAGCTCTTGGCTGTGCTCTTCTACAAGCTCATCGATGTCATTATTATTCACTTCCAGTCCCATGTTATTGGCCAAAGATATAATCTACAGATTCCACAGGTGCTGTCTTAAACCGCACAAAATCACATTCGATAATGCTCTCTGGCCAAAGCTTCTTCCAAGCAGAAATGAGGGTCTTCTCGGTAATCGCTTCCCACGCCTTGTCAATCATCTTAAGGGAAGCAACGATGTGGAAGTGATCTTTCCAAAACTCTCTGAGGGTGACATCGGTCCCTTCAGTCATCTCAAAACAACGCTCAAAGAGTATTTTAGTGTAGAGTTTTTTAAAGTTATAAATAATCTGCTGGTTCATAGGCTGGAGTAAAGGAGTGGTGTTGGGAGGCAGAAGCGCATCACTTGTTATGCAAAATGTCGCTCGTTAAGGGAGTCATTTTTTTAAATTTGTTTTGCTCATTATGAGAGGTTCCACTGTATTCCCATAAGAATCAACGTAAAATATATTAATCTGTTTAAAACTCCAATAATGGCCCTTTCTCATTTTTATTTTCTATTTCATCAAATCTTCATCAGTCTCTGAAAATAATATTTCCTCTGTCACCATTTTTTGCTGCTTATTAAGAAGCTGTTCCAGTTCTTCCGTAGTGATTTCTGAGACTAGTTGCCTATTCGTTAACCGAAATCCTGTTCGCAAACTGAAACATTTTTTCGTTAGGATTTTTGTTTGTAAACCGAATTGTTCGTAAACAGAGTCGTTTGTAAACCAAAGTTTGTTTGTTGTGCAGTTGCATTTTCAGAACATAGTTTTCGGGATAGGAAGAGGTCCAGGTTCGAATCCCAGTAGCAACTAAATATTTTTTCAATATATAGATTTTTTATGTATGTTCTAGTTGATTCTTTTAACTTTTATTAATAATATTTATTATTTATCGTATTGCATGGCAAAAAAATTATTGTCACCTTACAAGGTGTGATATAATTATATATTAAGTGAGAATATCATTTATTGTCAAGTAAAAGAATAGTATTTTTGTAAATACAAGTAATATCATTATTTACCATTTGTACCATGCAACTATTGCTCATGTATATTGAGTTCATTTATTGTATAATAATTCATGTTTGAGTTCTTTTAATCACATTTAACATTAAATAATGTTATTTCAATGATTATATTTAGCTTGATAGCAATCAAATGGTATGGTATCAAATAACACAATATATAGGTCCAGGCAATTTGTGAGATAACAATAGTGATACAAAAAATATTTTTTTAATTGAAGAGTTTGGCCGAATAACGGTCCATGTTACATTTTTTGCAAAATCGGGTTTTTGATAGAATAACATTCTATGTAGCTTCCGCTACACGTTCCTATAGAAACCAACAGATGTCGTCGCCATGTCACTTTGTCGTGAGTTAAATAATTGGAACAACAGTCTATGTCGCAGTTGCATTCATTGTTTTATTTATTGTTACATTCACATATCGGCTCGTTACAGTTTTGTTTATGAAACTGCTGCATTCTAAACTATGGTATTAATTTTTTCTTGTTTTAATAAATCTATTAACATTCTTTCACATTAATTGAAATAGGATGATTTAGCCATAATGAAGAATAATATTCCTTGAAAACAGTGACATAAGTAATGTCACTGCCATAAGAGTTTGACAGAATAATGATCTATCTTGCTTCCAGGCAAAAAAAGATGTTTCGCTAATTTAGCAATGACTTTTAATGTCTCTTCTAAAGTTAAAAAAAACCACAGACTGTTATTCAGCCAAACTCTTCAATTGTTTTATAAAAATCTAAAAACAATCATAGTTAGTGATAAACTCGTTACTGGTCGTATAATCAACACAATAATTTTTTCTAATTTACTCTGTTTAAATTAAATTTAGATTAAACAAAATTTCCTACTTTATGAATATAGTTTGTTTCATTTTAATTATTCCTTTTACTTTTGTGTTAATTCCTTATTATGTTAATGCTTTATTTATGTTGAACCCGACAATTTATTTTATTTTAGGATCCTTAAGTCTCGCTGACACATTAAAGGATGCTCTATTTGTGCAAGAATGTATACCTGAGAACATTGAGTTAAAGAAGAAGCTTTACTCAGACTTGGATGCTATTGTAAACAACAAAACTATACTATCTAGTTCCACCAGTACATTTGTACCGTCATTATTCTCTGAACACATGAAACATCGATCCCAGGTATACTAATTCTGATGTGCTAGAACAAAAACTGATAAACCCTTCTCATATTTAATGTGATTGATTCATTTTTAACACTTATACAAAATGTCAAGAAAAATCCTTTGACATTATTTGTCACGTCTAACTATCATTTAATTGATTGTATAAATTGGCTCATTTTTACATCATAAATTTCCAAAATAAATTAAGGCATAATAGTTTTTCATTATTATTAATAATGGATTTATCAGTTTTTGTTTTTACACTCAATTATAATAATGATGCTTGGTGATAGTTATGACATTACATATATTTTTTTTTTTATAGTTAAGATAAATTTATATATATATACTCTCGGTTCTCTTTTTCGGTAGATACGTTCCACAGGAAAACGCATAAAAAAAAATTGTACAAAAAAAGATTAGACACACGTATAAAAATAAAGGATACGTTCCATAATTTTTTAAAACCGCATAAAACTAAATCAATGAGTTACAATATACTGAAAATCGCATAAAAAAAGCTTTATTAAATTTCAGAAAAATAATTAGTCTTACCATATTCCTTCTAAAATGTTTGTTCATTTTTTTATAAAAACGTTAACAATCATAGAAAAGTTTATTAAATTTCAGAAAAATATAATCATAACATATTCCTTCTAAATTTATATATAAAAATTTTACAAAAAAAGTTAATCTTTTTTCACATTTTTTTCTTTAGAATTATCGTGGCTATATAAGAGTGTTCGGCATAATTTGCGAACTGGTTCGAAATCACTTTCATCACTAGAAGAGATAGTCAGCGCATCAGATCTATGTCCTGAAGATAATGATTCATCACAAGTAAAATTAGCCTCAACTTCACATTTTGATTTTTTCCCTTTGAAAATATAATCAGTGATTAAACTTTGCGATGGCTTTGCTAATTTTTTGTACAATTCCTGATACATATCCAGAAATGCAATTCTGAAGCTCGCATTGAAACTTGAATGCTCGTTCAAAATTATCATCTTTTTCGATGAAATGGTTTGCCAATTTACTGGAAAGTTGAAGACCTTCTCGAATTACACTTGCAGTGAGTGTGACTGGAGTTTCATCTTCTTCCAATTCATTTTCGTTTTCTTGTTCTTCAACAGTATTACTGCAAAATAACAAAGTTACTCGATCTTTACTTGCTTTAAACCCACTTCCTTTTTTCTCGGACTTTGCGATGTACGTTCGACTAGGCATTTTCTTCCAATACAATCCGGTCTCGTCAGCGTTAAACACTTGATCGGGGCTGTATCCACCGTCTTCAATGATTTTAGTTAACTTCTCTGGAAATTGTTTGGTTGCTTTTTCATCTGCTGATGCAATCTCGCCTCTGATGTTCAAATTCTGAAAGAAACATCTTTTTATAAACCCGGTCAGTCATCCATTGCTAGCCACAAATTCTTTATCAGACCGGGAACGTGAAGTAGATGACTCCAATTGCCTTATCTGTTCATAAAACTCAAGAGCCTTTTCCTTAATTAAATAACCACTTATTGGAAAATTTTTTTTAGTTAGGTCTTCAATCCAAATTACATGCGTTCGTTCCGTTTTTTCTAATAAATCATCTCTCGAGTATGATGATAATTTGGATCTTAGTTTTGTACCACAAATGACAGATTTTCTTATTGCGACTTCATTATTTTTAATTGCTCTTATAGTAGATTCACCAAAGCTAAATTTTTTACCAATAGTTGTAGATCCTTCTCCTTTTGCTAAGTAATCTAAGATTGCAATTTTCGTTTCCAAAGTAATCGCTTTCCGTTTGTGCTTCTTCTTCTCCATCGGGGTAAATTAAATCTTAAAAAATATGTAGAAAAGTTAATATGTAATAATGAAAAAGCAAACCACTAAAAGTAAATAAAGTACATACGTCCGAGCGTCGAACACTCACTAACTTCTTAAAACAATATAGGGAGAAACGCCCAGACATTCCCAATCTCACTTGGTTTCGGCCGCATTGTACTGGCGCATGCTGTGTTTGCACACGCAGACAGTTGACCTTACCTGAATTATTCTTGACACTCACCGTGGCAGGAAGCGATATATCCGGAGACAAAATTCTCCGAATTTCTTACCCTTTTAACATCTCAAAATGGTCTAAAATAGTTATTTAAAAATGCTTCTTGAAATATAAACCGCATAACTTCAAAACCGCATAAAAATAGAATCGAGTGTATATATATATATATATTATTTATTTTATCTCCGAATTTGCATATTAACTGACTTACTGGGTATTAGAAATCTTTGATTTATGGTGGCCTTTAGGCTTTTGTATATATTTATGTAGTATATTTTGAATGCATATAATTAATTATTATACATTTTAAATTAGTTGAGCTTAAACGAATATAGTACAACACACACTTATTGGTGGTTTAGATAAAATTGACCCAGATTAAAAAAGCCTGCAAAATCTCTGCAAAAATTAATAATTAATGTACTTATGTAATACCTTTTTATTTAAAGAAGTTTGCATTTTCCCTTTGTTCACTTTTGCGCATATGGTGTTACACATATTTCGCAACATCAGAAAAAATATGATATCAGAAAGGGTACCATCTTTCTGTTGCTCCAAGTAATATTTCAGGCTTTCAACATGAGTTAAAACAATTCACAGTTTAGCGTGATGTGACCGTTTGCTTTCTTCAAAAGTAAACACTGAAAAGCGCTGTTTAGATCACCCTTGATTCCCAAATAACAGTAAGTCAATTTTGACAACGTGTTGACAATTCCTCCATTTTTATAGTAAGTCAAATGTAATATTATGTTTACATATTGAGTCAAATTTCATTTGCGCTGTATTTAATGGAGCTTCGAATAAGTCACTCTTATTAAATGTATGATGATGACGTACTGCAACATAATATGTAGATATTTAAAGAATTTCCAACTGGTGTATCCATGTATTATGTACATGACCTGTAAAATTGCACGCTACAGACAGTTATATCGTAGCGTGTAGTGTGAGTCTTTAAATAATATTTGGACATATTGTTCAAAATTTTCATAACTTTTTATCGTCTTGCAAGAATATTAAGTATTTTTGTTTTGCAGGTCATTGTTTCTCATCCAGTGAATCCGCCTTATTATGTTCCTTTAGTGGAAATAGTGCCATCACCATGGACAAAACCTGAAATTGCCGTTAAAACCAGGGAACTCATGGAAGAAATAGGACAAGCTCCTGTGTCTCTGTCGAAAGAAACTCCTGGATTTGTACTCAACAGAATACAGTAAGATATTATTTGGATAATATGGTGTATAGTTTGCAATTTTGATTAATCAAGTAGAGAGAAATAATTAATTATAATGCTATTAAAATGAAAACTTTTTTTACAACAGGTATGCCATTTTAAATGAAGTGTGGAGACTTGTAGTTGACAAAGTATTAGATGTGAAAGATATTGACAAAGTGATGTCTGAAGGATTGGGCATGCGGTACGCATTTCTTGGACCACTCGAGACAGCTCACTTAAACGCTGAAGGTATGAAGAGCTACGTGGAAAGGTAAGCCATTTTATTAACATATTCATATTCATCCTACGCTAATCGACAGCTGCACCCACCAACGTGATATAACACAAGTTCTAAAGTGATAAGAAATCTTGATAATATTTTGAGATTCTATAAAACATTTAATTCAAAGAGAAAAGCAAACAGGTTGGCAGTTGACCCAGAAGATAAAATAGAAGTCATTGTGTAACTTGATTGATTAGAAATACTCTTGTAATTTTCATATTTTATTATATTAAATTAATGATTAAGAAAATAAATACATACCTACATACAAAAACAAATTGTAATATTTAATGCTCAGAATGAGGTGCCATCTGATGATCTAAATTCAAATACCTTATCATCCGTAATTCATTATTTGACTACCTTTGGAACAAATTAATGTCAGTTAACAAAGTGTTTTACATGCAGAACAGAATGATCAACTGATGTGTACAAATCTCCAAAACATCAGATATCCATATACATTAGGCTTACCATATGTCCATCATTTCTACAGATAGTGTGAGGCTTATTAACAAGGCTGTCTGTTGTCTGGTCCATAAAATGGTTCCAGGAAAAAAAATTGAAAAGTATATTACTAATGTCATCAATTTAAATTTGTAATACATATTTCTGATACAAGTATTATGTTGATAGATTTCATCATTGTTTCTAGATTTTAAAACTTATTTTATTTTGATGGGAAAATTATCTAGTAATGTAATAAACAACATAATGTCCCCACTCTAAAAAGATTATTTTATCTATATGGGACCATCAATTTGAGAGAAATTAACCCCTCTACGGCCCAGAGAATATATCTATCGCTAATAAATTTCCACCATGACTAGCAACGTAATTAATTTATCTAACACATCTTATATTTCATCTACGTTCTGTGTAGCTTCACCTACCAGAGATCTTACTTCAGCCTCTGAATTTTTTATTTGTTCCTTGCAGGTTCGAGTTAAGCGTGCTTCTATACAAAATTCTATAAATTATTTGTGTGGTCAATATATTAATAATCACCAAAAATATGATAAGAACTAAAACTATTCATTACCTGTACAATGAAATTGTTCATTTAAGTAACAATGTCAAAATGAATAATTATATTATCTTTATGTTGTAGTTTACTTCAAAGATCGTTATCATAAGTGTTCTTAATATAGGTACCTACTTTAATAGCAAGCATTTTCCACTAGATACATATCATTTTCACTCAGCATATTTTTATGTTTTATCATTACATCACAGATATAATATATAAATAACAACTTGATAAATAAGCTTCAAGTGGCTTGTTCAAATGAAAACTATAAACTGCTGTGATATTCTCGTGTTGATATTTTTTCTGAACAAATAATCACATTTTTAATGTGGAAATAAAAGTAAAGTCAATAAGGTAGTTAATTGCTGTCACTCATTTATAATGTTCCTTATCCACATACAATATTCTAAATTTCTAAAATTAATGATTGTTTTAAATTCAGCCATTACCTTTTACCTTCACTGAAAATGTTAGAACACTAAAAAACCCAATATTTTTTGATTCAGGCTTAAGTAAACCAACAGATTAGTTAAACAATATACATATCGATGCTAATAAAATAGAGAATAAATATTAATAAAACAGTAGACAAGGGTAATAGGTAACATGTTAGCCTATATCTTACATTTTAATTTATGAAACATAAAGTTCAGTAAAATGTATTTTAGAAAAGTTAAAATAATTCTGCTGTACTGGTAGGGTAAAAAATAATCCTGGATAATCTCCGCAAAGAGAAAAAATCTGAAAACAGCTTGCATCGGAAGTTAACACTTATGCATTATATTATATAGCATTATATATAATATCATGTTGCAACAATCTTTAATTACATATGGGTGGGTGGCTATAAAATTGTAATATTATTTCAGATACGCAAAAACTATCTATGCTGTCAGTGAAACAATGGGTCCAACACCAAAAATGGATGCCAAAGGAAGTGAAGAAATTTGCCAGCAGTTGAACGAAATGTGCCCACTAGACAAACTGCAAGACAGACGAGCGTGGAGAGACACCTGCCTTACCAAGTTGTCAATTTTGAAAAAGGAGATGAATTAGTTTGTACACGAGGCATTTCACATATCAAGGGTGAGCCTGCTGCCATTGAAAAATAGATGCGGTTTTCAAACGTCCATTTTGTGAAATTTTGATCTTGGAAACTAAAATGTTCAAAATGACAAATTCGATTTATGAACATGAACTCCGATCTTACGAACTAGTAGTTTGCTACATCTGCAAGCACAAATCATGATTGATAAAAGAAGGGTCTAATGTGGATCATGTCTATCTGTTAAAAAACACAGAAACAAGGATCCGCAGACTGTTGTTTCTTTGACGACCATTAAATGCTATGCAAACAAATGCATGTTCTTATAAAACTATCTCAATTTGCAAACTAGATTCTGGAAATGAATCCCGTTCATAAACCGAGATGATTACTGTCTTCATTAAATATTATATTCTCACAATAAAATTACTTTTATTTTAAGTGCAACTTAGCCCACAATGATGAAATATTTAAAAATGAGTTTTGAGACTTATGGCAAGCTCGCTCTCATACGTAAACAACATTCACATGCCGACCATTATAATAAAGTTACTAATTATTTACAGTGTATCTTATTTGTACTATTTTTTAATTTTATGGTGATATGGTAATTTCTCTAATTTTAATCCAATGATCTTGCTTTATATTTGTTATACTTATGAATTGTATTACATTATTATACAATAATAAAAATAAATTTATCTTCTAATAAAGCTGAAAATCTATTATTGTTCAATTAAGTTTTTGTTGCCCCTGGACTGGCATAGACAGGTGTCCATCTTCCTCCCCAAATTATTAGGTGGGCTGCAATATTATTCAAAGCTACCATGTAATTAGATGGATTATTAATGACCCATGCCAAGAAGAGAGCCCATAGACTTTTTCAATCCAATCGCAAACACCGACTTTTACGAAATGATTGTAAAAGAAACAAATGGGTCCGTGGTAGACGTTTTATCTATATCTGAAGGAGATAATAGTAGGATTACCAAATGGAAAGAACTCACTGTAAACGAGTTGAAGATATTTTTAGGGCTTATATTCCATATGGGGACTATACGTATAAATCGCATCAACGATTATTGGAAAACACACCATTTCTTCAACTTGACGACTTTTTCTCAATATGTGTCCCGAGATAGATTTTTGATAATTCTAAGACCACTACATTTCAATAGTAATGAGAAAGATTCGTCAAGTTTAGGAAAAATTCAACCCCTCATCGATTTTTTTAATAATCGGATGGAGGTCATATATTCTCCTAATAAACATCTTTCCATCGACGAGTTGTTGATCCCATGGAGAGGAAGACTTATTTTTCGCTAATATATGAAGGGCAAAAGAGCCAAATACGGCGTAAAGTTATACATATTAGGGCAATCTAATGGAATAGCTCTAAAAATAATTATTTACGGCGGTGCTGCAGACACTGAATTGGGTGGACAAGGCCATACCAGTAAAGTTGTCAAGAAACTAATGGAGGGGAAAACTGGATTCGGCCATAGTTTGTATATGGACAATTTTTATAACAGTGTTCCTTTGACAGAACATTTACTTTCTGAAAAAACATACACCACTGGGTCGTTGCGAGCAAATAGAAAAGAAAACCCGAAGGAAGTCACCGAAAAAAAAATGAAAGCTGGAGATATTGTAAGCCAGTATACAAATCTCTAGGGATATGCGTATCAAAATGGAAGGATCGGCGAGAAATTCTCGCAATATCTTCAGAATTCGATGCCCAAACGATAAAAATAACTAATCGTCGCGGTAGAGAAGTTTTAAAACCAAAAATGATTTTTGAATATAATAAATATATGGGTGGCATGGATTACCACAATCAGATGTTGGCTTATTATCCATGCCGACGAAAGACACCGAGGTGGTATAAGAAACTGGGGATTCATATTTTCCAGTCAATGCTTCTAAACGCATATTACCTTCACAATTCCCAAAGCAAAATAAAAAAGAGTTTGTATGGCAGTTATTGATAATTTACTCGGTCCTCCAGATATCTGTATTCCTCGTCCATTGGCACCAAATATAAGACATCTCCCAGTGATATGTGAAAAAACAATAAAGGTAAAACTAAACGAAGGCAATGTAAATATTGCTGGGAAGAGAGACAGCATTTTTACAAACATTTTTTGCTGCAAGGAATGCCCTGAATGTCCCGGCTTTTGTTTAGAACCATGTTTTAGAATTTACCACAATACCAATAACTTATAATAATAACAATAGTGGGTATATTCTGTTGTTTCTATTTATATCTAAAATACAAATTTTGAGTCATTGTACCTATTTATTCCCAAGGCTAATTAGTTTTCTACAAAGATAATCGTGGGTAATTCTTTTCAATCTAATTCATATACCTGCGGAAGATTTTGTTATTAGCCTTACATATTTGTATTATTTTATTGACAATGCTACCTGTAACTGACCCTTTTTATTATTCACATTTTCTATTTACTGTTATAACTTGGTGTATCCATGCAATACAATTCTATTCTGTTTAGAAATAGTATTATAAAATGTACAAAGATAATTGTGAATAATTATTTTCAAGTAAATTCATATACCTGCGGAAAGTTTTGTAATTAGCCTTACTTTATTTTATTGTCAATGCTACCTGTAACTGACCCTTTTTATTATTCATATTTTATATTCACTGTTATATCTTTGTGTATCCATGCAATATAATAATCCTATTATGTTTAGAAATAATATTATAAAATGTACAAAGATAATTGTGGGTAATTTTTATCAAGCATATTCATTCATATAGGTTTATTATTTATTTGTATTATTTTCCACTTCTTATTATTTTATATTAACTGTTATAACTTGGGTGTGTTCACCAAATATTATATTTAGAAACATTATAAAATATAAAGTTACTCTCGGAAACATAGGGAGGACACCAGACTTTTCATTCAAAACGATTTTGTGCAAAAAATAAAGTAGCAACATTTTTACATTTTTATAAGAGATGAAGGTAAAGTAATGGCAAGTGTAAACTCGTCATTACGACGGGTGACATAGTAACATCTCCGTCGGATTACACTATATACCTACCTGCGTATGCGGCATTTCTGTTCAATGTTATCAGTAAAAAGGGTTGTCAGTAATAAATATTACACGCAATTATGAGTTATTTTACATTTCTGGTGATTTAGTAACATTTTGAAAATCCTTCATTTTTGCAGCATCTCACCAATTGTATGACCTATTTGCCGCAGTGAATGTGTTAATATTACGTCTATGTAGATATATTTTGTTCAAATTATTTTCATTCTGTTCATAACAAATACAATTGTGTAAAACATGTAAATACAATTTTAATTCAAATTAAAATGTTTAAATTTGGTCCGTGTAGGGCATTTGTTAATACGCAAAAATATGTAAATATTATTCTTAAAAACTTTCTCTAATAGATAGTTTACAGCATATTATGTTATTTCATTAAATCGTATTTAAAATGAAATATCTATAAAATGGTTAATAAACTGAAATCTTATAGTGCGTCTGTTTAGTTTTAACCCACTGGGCGCTATAAGGGTTAAGTATAATGTATATATATATATATACATTAGCAACAAAGCAAAAATAATTCATATTTGAATAACGAATGCATGAGCACTATATAAATCCATACACACCACTGAAGTAGTCCCATATGATTAGCATATTCATTTTTAAATTGGTAGCCTGAGGACTACTGGACAAATTGATTTACTTAAATCAATGAAATATTAATTAAAATAACGAAAAGATGTTTAAGTTTTTTTTATTGTAAGATCTTAGTTTACAAGAATAATGCTATCGAATGTGATGAGGATGTCATGTTTATCGTTTTCCTCCCACTCGTGCTGTTGGCTTCTTGGCGACCTTAGCGGCCTTGGTCTTAGGTACGGCCTTCTTCTTCGGAGGTGCAACCTTGGCTGGCTTCTTGGCCGCCTTGGCTGTCTTCTTCTGTTCCTTGGCAGCCCTGAAGGGAAAAAAAAGATTTGTAACGATGTAATAATTATGTGAATCTTAACAAATAAGCATTTTGTTTGAAGAGTTTATTCAATGTACATTTGATACTAAATAAATGACAATGTAATAATTATGTGAATGACAATAACAAACTAAATGTCTAGAGATTGTTACATAGTTAATGCCTAAGAAATACAACAAAACAAAAAACCAAGAAAATTGAAATAATATAAGACATTTGTGATCGAGTTTAACCCATTACCACCCTCTGTACACCTCTTCGAATTCGTGATTTGGGGTATTTTATCAATGATTATTCTATAAAACACCCCAAATCGCGTTTCGAAGAGGTGTACAGAGGGCGGCAATGGGTTAATATAATGTGAAATGGGGACCGTCCCAAATCAATGAGATTTGATGAAATCTACGCTAGATACTATTACATCTGAAATAGTGTTTACCTGATAGCTTGCTCCCTCTGTGCCTTGCGAACCTCAGGTTTCATGTTCCTCTTGGCGAGGATGTCACTGAGAGAGGCGCCAACGATGGCTCGCTGGAACTTCTGTGTGCGGCGTGTGTGCTTCTTGGTCTGCTCCTCCTCCTGACCCTTCTTGTACTTCCGCCTGAAATCACACCACAAGAGTTGAGATGATAAAGCTTAAAAACTCTTTACAAATTGCAATATTTTTATCTGCAAGATATCCTTTTATAAAGTTAACAAATTCTGAAAACCAATACAAATAATGAAATAGCATAAAATTATAACAAAAAACAATAACGTCTACAGTGAAAAACAGATAAGTATATTGTCACGGAATTTTCCAATAATAAATACAGTAGGTGCTTATGATCATAGTAATCCTAGGAAATAATTATTCTAATATCTGGCATATTAGAATTTTCACTGTAGAGGTTATTGTTTTTTGTATATTATTATATATATTTTGTATATTATTTTGTTATATATATATATATCTTTTTAAAAACTTTATGTAATTAACATTTACTGTAAACACATTTACAATTATTTCATTAAAATAGTGACTAACTTTAGTTTTGTTTACTAGATCACGTAAAGTCAATTTTCGATGCAGTACAACATTTTCAGTACCAAACACTGATGCATAAATTTAAACTGATATTATTTTTCAGAAAAAACATGCTAATTTATAAAAAATAAAAAACTGAACAAGTCTGGTGACAGTAACATGACTGACGAATTCAAAAATAGATACCAAAAAAGATTGGGTGACACTATTACTTGTTATTTCACTCCAAAATGTGCATAGAAATAGTTATTTATGAATACCCTGAAAAAACTAATGAAAAATATATGTTTTTGATGTCTGTTCCGTCCGCTGAAAACTTGGATCAAAATGCATGGCAGACTTTAAACACTGAACAAAACCTGGGGGCTACTGTATGTGTATACATACGTATATATACTTTAAAAATATGTGAGAATGAAATCACTATTAAATAGGACTAACACGGGTGGTCACCGCATGGATTCAAACCCCCAATTTCACTGTTATTGACAGGTATTCTTATCAACATATGATTTTGCACAAAATGAACATTTTACTTATATTATATATGCACTACCCTCACGAGTATATGGTATTTTTTTTCATTCTAATATACCAAAGAACTGAGGTATCAATAAGACATATTTTCTTTCCTCAAATGTACAACATTAATTTCATTCTATATTTGAGTGAATTCTTCCATATCATTTTGTGTGTAAATCTGCAATGGGATCAACCAAACGCAAAGAATATTTTTATTACTATATTGAGATATCAGTACTATGGATACATATACAATATCATTGTTTTTGTAAATTTCTTCATATTCTGCTGCGCATTATATTTGGTACGATTTATAAATTTGAAAGCAATGGTCCAATGGATAAAAAATCACTTTAAACAATTAAAGAAATAAAATAAGCTCTACAAAACTTATAATTTTTAAAAATGATTTTATCGTACATATAGCAGAAATATAGATAATATACAGTTAAAAACGTGATTGTTAAAATTGACTGTACCACAATTGAAATGTATACTACATACATACACAAATAAAAAATAAAAATATATTTGAACAAATTCAACTTTATTCACCTGTACAGAACTGTCCATGTAACTTTTCTCGGATTCCTCTTCATTAGATGCGCAGCTTCGCATTTTGAATTGAGGAAAGTGAAGGACTGTTGACAGAAAAATAAAAAAAGTTAAGACATAACCTAAATGTCAAAAACATTTCAAAATAAAGCAATGTGCGCTGTTATTCTGCAAAAACGTCAAAATAAATTAATATATTATAAACTATAATAAACCATTATTCAATCAATATTAAGCTATAATCAGAGTATTCTTTACCTTTCCATCAACCCGGACAAGGGTTTTGCCATGTCCGGGGTAGATTTTGTAACCACTATACGAGCACAATCCGATCCTGAAAATACATGAAGATTAGAAATGAAATACATTATTTGTTGTTAATTTTAAAAATGTATGTGTTTGCACAATATGATGCTCGATATTATAACAAATTAAAAAATCACTCATTGCAATATTTACGTACTTCATCTTGACGGCTTTGGAAACGGAAAAGAACCATAGACAACAATGCGAATTTTAATAGGCAGAATGCCACAAGCTCATAAGTAGAGAACGCAAGTAAGCAAAAAATATTTATTACCGAATTTAAGGAAAACATCGATATTACGTACATAGAAGTAATATATTTATTTTCAAATGATTTACAATTTTGTTATTATGATATAATAACTTACCTTTTCGAATTTTTGCCCAAATAAATTTTGTAATAGGTACTTGTGTGAAATATTCGAGGATAAATTTAATATAAGTATATTATGTATTGTTGTTGATATATGGTAAATGTGTTTAAATTTTAAATTATTAAAAAAAAAACAAAATTAATAGGCGAGAGGCAAAAGAAGCTCAAAATATTTTTCTGACATGAAGCATTTGTTTTCGAAAATACTAATTTTCACCTGAAAAGTTTTTATTTTAATATGATCTATATACATAAAACTCTATGTATGTCTGTTACATATGTATAAACTTATATATCTTTGACCAATCTAAACCAAATTTTGAATAATTACTTATTAGAATCCTGGGCAAAATATTAGCACTTTTGCCCTGGTCACTTTATGCTCTTCCCACAATATAAATTGAACCTATTTAAACATAGACACCCTCCCTTCCCCTACTCCCTTTGATCGCCTTACCCCATCCCTTAATATAAATGTGCATTATATTAGTATATTGAATGCCATCCATACCATATTTTGTGAGGTTACTTTTTACGACTCCACAAATAACAGCCCCCCCCCCCCAATATAAATGATGTATTTTATATTAAATATACCATATATTCTACATTTTGCGTAATTACTCTTTGGGACCCTGCACACAACATAGGCACCCTCCTTATGGCCACCCTATCCCCTCCCTTCGATATAAATGTATTTTTAATTGAATTCCATTCATTCACTAAATTTGCGCAGTTACTGTTTAGGAAACCAACCCAAAACATAGGCACCTACCCCTTGCCTCCTCCATCCCATTAACACACAATATAAATATGTTTTAATTTGAATGGCATCCATTACAGATTTCGCATACTTACTCTTTAGGACTCTGGCATATAGGCACCCACCCTCTCCCTTATATTATAGACTAAATTTTGCATAAATCATATTTATGGCCTGTGAAAAACAATAGCACCTCCCTATCTAAACCCCAATTTTAAATAATAACCACAACTGAATCCTAGGCAACACCGGGTATAGAACACAAGCATTATATAACATAAAAGTATATTTTAGAATTTATTTTACCTCTTCAAGGCATTATACATTGACAAACGAAACTTCATTATTTGTACAAAAAATTATTCAATTTTGCAGATCTTTATAATTATATTTTAATTGAAAAAACCCATTATATGTCTCAAGCAGATAATAATAAAAAATTTAACCAAAGCCAACACATAACACCTGGGTAGGATATGTTTTTCTGGTTCATTATTCATAAATTCTGTAACATAAAATTCTCCTTGGCGGAGAACCGAACCTCCCACATGACAAATGAGAATGCTAACCACTATACTGATGAAGAATCAAACAACACATGAGAATAGCAGTTTACAAATACTTGAAAATCTTTATTAATACTGCCTTCTTACAAAGTTCAGCACGGATAACTATATTTTTAAATCAATTTTAAAATTAGTATTAAAATTAAAAGTTAAGAATGTACAAATAATAAAATATATGAAAAGTATGAATCAACGCACAATATTTTAACACAAAAAATCAGTATTACACATATGACAGTTTGACACTATAGTATATTAGGAGAGTAGCTAAGATGGCAGATATCTGACTTAGCATCGATAATTGGCGCTTTCAAAAAGGTTTTGGAAACACCTGATATTGGTAAAAGTGAAAACAAAACACATGATAAAAGTAAACTTGTTAAAAAAGCTCTCAGGTAACTTAGTATTAGACTTAATGCATGTTTTGTGTTTCCACTAAGAGGCCTTTCTGTTCAATACTGCCATTCAATAATAAATTGCGCCTGACGATGATGTGGTTATTTAAAACTGATTCTGTTCAATAAATCAGTTTACAAAATGGGGAATAAAACCTTTTGTCAATTATTTCAAGTTTTCAATGTTTACACATGCACAATCCTTCCACCAGCGTATCAAGTTCGTATAGTGTTATAGAACAAGCAAACCAGACTATAATGGGCAGATTAAGAAGGAAATAAGAGTATTCTTTCTTATCTCACCTGTGAGAATGAGAATGTGAAGAAAAGTTAAATGTATTCAGTTAGGTACGTTCAAGAAAATAAATGAATAAATTCAAACAATTGGTTATTTAATGATATCTTTTTTATTAATTTTCACAATTAGTTAACAACCAAAACAATAAATAAATCATTCCATAATGTTACTTTGACTATCACTTACATAATTCAACTTCCTTTAAAATTAAATTAAGTCTTTAGAAACAGTGCAATGTGGGGAAATGTTTAAGAGATTCCCAAATAAGATTTTCTTGTAATTCTTGAGAGTAAGCAGATTCTACATAGTGAAAAACTGAAAACTGATCAGGTTGTGTAGTTTTTCCTTACTCGGGTATTTTGGTCACTGATGAAAAAGGTAAGAAATATGATTTACATGGAAAACAGCGATTCAGGCAGTAAAGTCCCCCAAAAAAATTATAATATTGGTAACCACTCATACACCCCTCCCTGGAAATATTGTTTGAAAATTCCCAAACAAGTTAAGTATATCACTTATTCTGTTTTGAGAGCCTTGAGAAGGATTTCGAAAAAATGGTACACAATACATACAAATTTAAAATTCTTCAGAAGCAAAGGTCTCATATATTTTAAACAAATTAAATAATATGTTCAGTGCCAAAATAAACAGTAAATCTCTAAATTATGAATTTGGTACCTCAATACTTGATTTTAATATAAGTATTCAGTAACAAATGATTTGGTGAGTGATTTCCAATTTTAACATACAGAACTGGCGTGAACCCTTAGAGGAACATCAATGGATGCGGGTGGGGTTTTTAAAACAATGTTTAAGAGCATTTGATGGAGTTGGCGAATTATTAGATAGATTCAGTGACTTGACTAATTATTTTTATTATCAAATACTCTTCCTATATTATAATGCAGAAAAGCATCTAATTTCATAAGGAAGTTCAACACCTTAATATGACAAACCTTGATCTTACTAAATCATGAGTACATACATGTATTTAAACTAAAAGGGTATGTTGAAAACATAGCAGCTGAATATAATGGTTTAAACAAATTGTTCATAATATTAAGTAATCATATAAAACTATTAAACCTGAAAAACCTTATATTTAACCTTTTGATGCTGACTCGAAATTACACGCTCCTTCACCAAGGCAAAAAGTAAATCTGCATACATGTATCCCAAATTACACTTTAAAAAAAATCTGATCACATGTACTTCAGTTCTCAAGAACCAACTAATCATTGACTGTCCATGTCAAGTTTTGGGATTTGTGCGAAGGAGGGATGGATTGGGAAAAATCTGATAATCAAACCTTTTAAAAAAATTATGCGCTGCTTGAGATATTTATTGACATGATTAAAACAAGCACAGACACAAAATCAGTTTTACAAACCAAGGATTAGTTTTAAACTGTCCTGAAGGAGAAGATAACTTCAGAACTAAAAAACCAAAAGATATAACAGTATACAGGGGTGGATTTATGGTGCGGGAGCCCGAACCAACCTGACAAAGACTGAGCATTCGCTTTCTCTATATTTCTCGTTTTTCTTTTTTCGGTGATTTAGGAACCCACCGGGAAGCAAGGCTACCGACTACAAACCCACCACGGCCAGTATACCAATACAATTATCGCACTGATTCAAAATCAGCAAATAAGCATTTTAAATGAATAACTGCAAAAAAAATTCAAGTCAATATTAGTATTCCAGACTCGAAATTAAAATAATGAATATTTACAACCAGGATAGTCAAAGATTTATAAATGCACACAAATTTATATTACACCACAAAAATTTGTAAATAATGTACATAGGTCAGGAAACATCATAAATGTATACACAAGTATTCATATGAAGGACCGAGCTGCAATCGCTCAGGGTGATAACAAATGTATTTTGTCTTATGAATGAATGCAGAGTTTTGACTGATATTAACAATGCATTTAAGTTGTAACTTTGACATTTACAAGATGAGTTTTTTTGAAAAACTTCACATATTCAAATACATATTCTGATTGGCTTATAGTTGAGGGCTTTGCAAACAGATTTCCCAGTCAAAATTTCATATCTAATCTGAGTAATTTTTTATAAAAATCTAGGCCATCAATATTTAGTTTGAAAATCATACGTTAAGCAATCTTAAAATCTACTTCTCTTTGCGATTCTTTTGGCAATAAAAGGAATAAGTTTGATCAATGTAACAGCATGTGAAACTAAATAACCGATGATTGCTCCCAAACAACAAGGAATTGGCCAAACTTGCCATGGCCTGTCCCAATCGAGAGGGATCACTATTCCGCCACACCAAGTCCCGAAAAGAGTTATTAATATATTTTGCTGTAGCATTTCCATAATTTTATCACCAGTGTACCACTTCATCCCGGTCAAGAGGGTAATAGTAGAATCCACGCCAGCTTGAAAACAAGCTGGAAAAACGGTCAAGACCGTTAATAGCAGAGACAACATGAATGTTTCTTCGTGTGCAGTTGTGATGGGCGCTCCAAACAGAATTATCAACACAAAATAAATTCCGACGCAACATGGAAGCATTATAAGCGACTTAAATATATCCCTCAATTTGATCTTAATAACTTTCTTCGATTTCACATGCTTTGCATCCTTTAAACTTGAAGTGTCAGGCTGTGCAAGCGCAAATCCAATTTTAAATAATTCAGCCAATAAGAGAGCTAGTAACAAATATCCCGAAGAATATTTTCCAAGGCGGTAGATATTATTTGTAAAATATAATACAAATATTATGGATGGAATGTATATACACGTTAGTGTACTACAAAAAGTCACTATTTTCACTGAGGTATTTTCCTGTCTCCGAAACATTTTAATGCGAATTATGACACAGAATATAGAGTCCTAAGCGAGAATATTTCACATATGTTTTTTATTTGATATAATAATAAATTTTTGAAGTTAATCCATGACACACCGCACCGGCTTTTGACATTTCGAACATAGATAAGAGATATACTATTTCGAAGCAGCGCGATCATAAATCTTTTATCTATGATCATAAATCATATGTTAGAGATACTCTTGTCTATGAACTAGATTATGGCCTAATGACGAAATGGGTGGAATAATCAGTGCGTTCATATTTTAATAATATATATATATATATTTATTATTAATATGGGTGATATATATCACGCATAGAAAGCACAATAGTGGGGGAATGTCTTCAGCAAAGTACTAATCGTTTATTATTGCACGCCACTGCTATTATGTTTATTAAAATTTTTGTTTACATACATTACATTAATAACATTACAATTTTTTAGCTGTCGAAATATATGCTTATTATTATGGATGCTAGTTTCACAGTACATTAATTTCTTCTTCTTCTTCCATGGCACTATATCTCAGGGTAGGATTTGGCCTACTTCGCAAGTGCTTTCTTGTTTAGTTCCCAGACCCTCCCATTCTGCTCCAGTCCTCTTTCACACAATCAGATTACCTCTTCCTTGGCCTGCCTCCAGGTCACTTACAGTAGACTAACGCCCTGTGTTTATTTCAAAAATAATATATTTGTATACTTAATAAATAAATTAAACAATAATATGGTTGACAATAAAAATACTGTACATTAAAAATTACATATCCACGAAAATAATTTATGTATGTAATTTATGTACAAAGGTGGTTTCAAAGTTTGGAGTAAGGCCAGACTAGCGACGTAACTACAAAAATTGGGCCCCAATGTAAAAAAAGGCAATAGACCCTAAAGTAACGTGGAAGGACCACTGAATATGTATTGTATATTATAAGGATAAACAAATGTATTAAAAGGCGGTTTATCCAGTAAAAAGTAAGAACAGAATTGTTCACTTTACATCATGAAAAAATGTGTTTGGAAAACGCAACTTTAAAAAAATCCATACTCCTATTACCGAGGTACTACTGTATACATCAATAATATTTTCACGCATTTTCGTAATACAAGTGAAAAATGATTTTTCAAATTCTATAACTGGATTTTTTATTGTGGTTTTAAAAATTATTAGTCCTTATTACCACCGGGAAAGTATCGATATTAGCAAAAGTATCAATACCAAAATTATTTTGACCTTTTGGGCGCCTACTTGGTCCCCAATGCACTTCATTAGCGTAGTTACGCCACTGGTCCCAGACCCAATTGCATGGTGAAAAAACAAAATTTGCATAAATCATGTTGGCACGCAGATCTACTATGCGGTGCGCTCATAGAGGCGGTTCATTAGTATTGTATTATGTCTATGATTAATATTGATATAAATCATAGACAATCAAATGTCAGCATAATAAAAATAAAAATGTGTCAAACGTCAGCATAATTAAATAAATAAAGACTCTCGCTGCTAATTAATGTTGTGATTCTCAATTCGACTAAAAATGGCACAAAATAATGATGATTCGTTAAATATTGATTCAAATAATTTTAACTCTGAACTGTATCTTTCGGGATTGCTCAGAGAAGGTAGTTTGAAGATGATAATGGATAAGGAATGTGAAATTATTCGCGAAAGTCAGTATTTACATTCTGAAATGCAAACATTGGTGTACGAAAACTATAATAAATTTATATCTGCAACAGATACAGTTCGTAAAATGAGAAGTGATTTCAAAAACATGCAGACGGAAATGGAACAGTTGAGTGAGAATATGGACACCATAACAACATTTAGTGAAACCATTTCCGAATCTCTGAAAGACAGCAGGACCACAGTCGGCCGCCTTTGTGGAACGAGGCAGTTGCTTCGACGTTTGCAGTTTCTTTTTTTACTTCCATCCCAGTTGAACGAATACCTTAACAAAGGATTATACGCCGAGGCAGTGAATGAATACCTTCATGCACAACGAGTGCTTGAACGATATGGAAGCCAACCTTCGTTTCAAGGTATACAGAGGGAGTGTGAAGAAATAGTCAGTGAATTAATAGTAAGGCTTAAAGAGAGATTAACTTCTCACTCAACTTCAGCTGCTCAGCTTGCCGAGAGTGTCTGTTTGCTAGTCAGGCTACAAGGATCTGAGGAAGCTCTAAATGAAAAGTTCTTATGTTCTTCCGAACCTAGATTATTAAATCATTTGGATAATTTGAAAGATTCCGGTTCTTGTTCGGATTTATTAGAATGGGTGGAAAAGGGCAACACTGGATTGTTGGCAGATTTGGGCATCGTTGTGACTTCTTACGGTGAAATGTTTTTACAATCAGAAATAAACGACAGTACTGTGAGACTCTTGAATGATTTTACCGACAAGATAATGACCAAATATCTGGAATTGGCTAAGATTCAGTTTGAAACAAACACTATCCAAAGTGGAACAGAAATACTCGTCAGAGGTTTGGACAAATTTTACAGAAGGCTCCAAGCCATGAATCATCACATTCAAGGAAATGACTACGCCAATGAAGCTACTGATATTGTAATTTCAGTTATTTCAGCCAAGGGCCATAATCACTTTGAATACATCAAAGGCCAGTTTTGGGAACGTTTAATAAGTATACGACAGGGCATTGCGAGTAAAGGAAATATCGAGATAAAAGAGATGCTTAGCTCGTTGCAAGTATTCATTATTGAAAAAGTGCAAGCTTCGCTCCAGGACCTTTTGATATTCTTACAGAGCGGATTATCATTTAGTTTTAAGCCTGCATGCGTATTTAGCGTCATAGAAGCTTGCAATAATTTTATCAAAGATACTATAACTGACTTGGTCACCGTAGTAAAAGGATTTTGCACTCCGCAGTCTACAAGTAATAACACTCCGGCGCAATTACTTTTGATTTTATCTAAACTATGCTATGAATTACAAGGTTCCGGAATACACGGTTTACTGATGCAAGCGGAAACACTATTGGATAAGGCCAGTTTCTTGGGCGAGACAGTTCGCTTTTCCGATAAGTTAGAAAGTTCACTCTGCAAGTGTATGGGAGAGGGTGCCCAAGTACTGTTAGACTGCTATGTAAGCCGTGTGGGATTGCAAGTTTCACAAATGCTCAGAGTTTCAGTTTTATCGAGAGAATGGGTGCGTGTTTTAGAGCCGAGAGGAGTACGCGCCGTCGCTCGAAGAGTGTTGGAGGCGTTGGGTGCTGCAGAACAAGATGCTCAACAGCTGTACGACTCGGGTGGTGTAACCAGACAGTCGAGTGATTCCAGCCGTCGAACACACAGCCTAACCGCTTCCAGACTCCCGTATCGATCTAATTGGTCTAACGGCGTTTTAGATTCCAGTCTCGCGTCCAATATAAATAAATTGTTTTCAGAGAAGATTGAAATTTTCAGTCCCGTTGAACCCAATAAGGTTTCCATTATGAGTGGTATTGTAAAAATAAGTTTGAAGACTTTCTTGGAATGTGTCAGGCTGCGAACATACAGTCGATATGGCTTGCAACAAATGCAGGTTGATATTCATTACTTGCAACTATATCTTTGGCGGTTTGTTCAAGATGAAAATTTAGTTCACATTCTTTTGGATGAAGTGTTGGGATCTGTTATTAACAGATGTGTCGATCCACAATTGATGGAGCCAAGTGTTGTAGACATTATATGCGAGAGGGGATAGATTAATGTTAATAGTAATAAAAACAAATTAGAAAAATTCTATTTTTTTTACTCGAATCTGGAACTTGTTCCGAGGGTGTATTACTATATTGTTCCAATAGGAACAAATAGATATCTCACTAATACTTTACATATGTAGCTGTAATCTGATGACATTGTATAACCTTATATTAATTGGTTAAAGTTGTCTATCGACATTAGAATGTTCCGGGTTTGTGATTTTTTCTGTATTTTTCCAAGTAATTCTAATTTGTTTTAATTATCAAGAAACTATGTTCTTAAAAATTGCAACTTCACAAATAAAATGTGATTTCATTAAAACTAATAGTAATATGAATATAAATAAATAAAAAATATACATATATATCACATTTTGATCATTCCTAAGAAAATTATTAGATTTGTGGTAGCTTACTTCGGTGTGGATTCAATCCTAGGATTTTATTGTGTTGCGTATGAGTGTATTATTTTGACTGTACAATAGTTAAATAAAATTAAAATAAATGATGTCAGATACAATACAAGTACATGATGAAAATTTAATGTATTGAAATAAAACAATGGAGAAACATTTTATTTATACTGTTTTATTTAATAAACTTATATTTGCCAATGAAGCATGTTTGCAAAATGTTATTTTGACAAATGTACTTTTATCACAGTTAATCACATTTTCAAAATATTTACTTGGCTTCTTAGTAAAACGATATGACTTATAAGATACACATTTAGTCGCACGATGGATCATCAAAATATTTTGGTTCATTGGTGAATTCGCTAGCAGTAAGGTTAATTAAAGTAATAATTCAATATAATATTGTAAAGATCATAATAACTTTACACATGTAGTAAAAAAAAAAGGATTTTAACCAGTTACCTACCCGGTACAATTTTCCTTAATTCGCTACGAGCGGACCTTTGGTCAACTGATTAAAATTTTTTAAAAATGAGTAGTTTTCAGAGAAAATTAAGACGTTCATAATAAAAATATTGGAACCTGAATATATTATTTAATTTAAAGCTGCAATATACAAATGTAGCCGTAAGATAACATTTTACTTAACCCTGTAAATAACTACTCCTATTATTATCACTCTTAAATAAAAAATATTACAGTTTTTTTTACAAAATAATAGAAGAGAGAGAAATAATTGAAATAAGACTTTTTTGATTATACAATGTATGAAAATATATTACAAACTAAAAAATAATTAAAACAAAGCTTAAAATATAGATTTCACAATATATCAATGTACGAATCTCCACCCTTGGTACACTTTACGTAAAAGTTCCATCATACGCACATTTCGGAATGTCAAAATGGGTTCACAAATAACATGCATGTCAAAATATATAGTAAGTGGGGGACTTTAATATTACAAAGCGAGCATTGCAAATGGTTCCCTCCTGGTGTATCACGTGATTGTGAGTTATTATTACATTACCTTAAAGTCACTTGTTCATTGTTAAATACAGATATGAATATCAGATTAATTAAGCGTATAAGGATTATAAAATTTGCAGTTCTCAAACTATACACAACCAGTCTCAGGTTATCAGCATCCAAGCAACTTCCATTTTTGAAAAAAAAAACATACTAAAACAAGTAGATAAGTAGATAAAACACTTAGAAAGATATATAGAAAAAATATAGTTAACACTAGTTAAATCTATAACAGTTTACCAGCAATAGAAAGTTCCAAATTCAAGTTCGGTGATATTTGCTCGTGTATTTTGCGTACCCTTATTTTTAAAGAATGATTTCAGATTTTATTTTTTACTCCAAATACTGTATGTATTTGATTCCTGACAATTGAGTTTTCTACCTTGGTACAAAAGACAGTCAACTTGTTTTATACCTAAAAATTCACACTTGATAAAAGAGTGAGCTAGCCAATCGTGGGTTTTTCCAAGGGTACTAGCGTACTAGGGTAATAGCATTCGTAGAGCACTGTGAATGCTTAAGTCTATAAAATATTTTATTTGCTTTTCAACAACTTTAGTGTGCAATTACGTTAGTATATATTTTTTTAATTTCCTCTACTAAAAAAATCTGCATATTTTACACAAATGATGTGAGCAAATACAATATATATTTTCTGTTATTCATTAATCGTGAATAATTCTAAGAGATTTATCCAGGATTATCGAGGAACTATGTTTTTAAAAAATTGTAAATTTACAATTAAATGTGATTTCATTTAGATGATTTACTACCAATAAAATTTATTATATATTTCCTTTGATTTCTTATCTCAGAGATTTGTCAAAAAATAATACAATACAACAGACAGTGGGTCATAATCTACTCTGCACTTTTGTGAGAAGTCATCTGTGTGTACGCATCTTTACAATTGTATAGTCTAGGTGTTATAAGAATGCAGCTGTTGTCTTGAGTTCAAAGAGAAGTGCAAAATATGCATGTCTTGAATGTTTCATATTGCAATAAGATTATGTTTGTTCCATAACCTGAAAACTTTAGTGTTTGATCGTTATATCATTTAACCCGGACACTGATGACCTGAGTAAAATGGAATGCATCTCATATGATAGGCATTGTTAGTGTAATGTATTATGATATATGTATTAGGTGTACTGGAAAAGAAAGACATTTTTTTGATGACCATTTTCAAGTCGAAACCACTTTAACTATTCAAAAAAATTCTGACAAGTTAGGATACTCTTGGTCAAGTGTGCAGAAACACGTTAAAGAAATTAAAAAAGAGGTGCAGAGGGAGACAAGGAAAATGAATTTTTAAGAACACATTATTGTGGAGTTGCAGTTTTTCAGAGCAGAGTTCTATAGTATTTTTAATACAAATTAAATTAATTAACTAGAAATCTAACTATCCACTGAGATTCGAACCTGGACCATTTACATATAATATATCGCATCAACTCAGTGAAGACAACATGGCGACCAGGTAAACGCATGCGAACATATTTTAGAATTGGAATTGCAAAAGGCATTTTTGAATCACTAAAGGCAAAAAGTGGGTAATGCATTAAAATTGTGTAGAATTGAACAATGGTTGTCAAGAGGGCAGGTAGCAAAACCGACTCCTAAACCAGATCTAACATTAAAAAGGTCTTATTTTATGTATAGTAGGACTGTAAAGGTATAATTCAAATCTGGCAAAGTTTTATTGTGATCAACTAGACTGAATGAAGAAATTATAAAAAATGGAGTATCTTTATTTTTTTTATGAATGATCAAATTAGGAGGTTGGAACGGATAACAATTCGACATCCAGCATATTCTAAAGAATGCATACTGTTAGATTTCCATATTCATTTTTAGACAGTTAATTTTTTTATGCTAGGATGAAGAGGTTAAAACAGTATTTGCCAAGTATTTCAATTTGAGGGTTTCTAAATTTTATGAAAAAGGCATTAAAAAGATTAATATACCATACCTAATGAAGGAAATTATATTTTAGATTCATCATAAATAAATATTAAAAAATTATGAAATTTGTGTGATTAATTTAAAAAATGTCATTATTTTCCGGTACATCTAACACATTATAGAAAAAAATAACTTACAATTTTATGATGAAAAATGTAGTTTTTATTTAAAATGGAATGATATTTCTATTCTTAAACAGTATAAAAGGCATACTTATTACAAAAAAGCGATACAGTACCAATTTAAAATGTTTTGGTGATTTTTTATGGATTTTACATGTACCTAGGTTAGTTATGAGCACTAAAGTGTGTTATAAGGCACTAAAATGTGTTATAACAGATGTTTTGACTTTTATGTTGATGTATTTTCTAATGAAATTGTAAATTGAAATATTATGATTTTTATCTTATGATATATCTGTCTAGTAAGTCTTTTAATATATTATTTGTAAGAAAAACAAAAAAATGTATTGCACTCGCCAAGGTTTAAATAATAAACTAGTTTAATTTGTTTTGAGAAGTACCTAAGAAATATATTTTATGATATTAAAAAATTATTATGAAGAATTGAGTGTTTGGGAGTGTTGATGACGTACATGAGAAGAAAATACTGGGGATGAGTAGATAAAAATCCAAAGTATGTTGAAAACTAGTTTCGTATCAGTAAAAAGAAAAGATAAGAACTTGGCAATATATAAAAATGAACTGTGAAGAAAAAATTAAATGGATACGGAATTAATTGTGTAATTTAATCTCTGTGACTATGCCCAAAGAGGATGGAGGATGATGATGCACTAGATATTAAAAAGTATGAATAAAAAAGGTGGTATTTATATATTTTATGAATGGTCTATGGATATGTATATTCTTTAAAATAAAATCAGTCTTTTCGCAAGCCTAGAGGGTCGGCATTGGGGGCACCTATAACCTCACTAGTGGAATTGACTATATTTATCACCTTTAGAGCAACTTCCTTAGGATTAGGTGGTGGAATAATTTGTTTGGCACCGGAGGTCTTTTTGTTTGTCTTGCTGGCTTTGGCAGGTTTGATACTGGCCGATGTTTGAGCAATTGCTTTCTCAGCCAGCGCTGAAGCTGGTTTTTCTTGACAGTCACCAACTTCGTTAGCTTCTAATGCCGACTCCACTTCTGGTGGTGTGTGGTATCTACTCTTCAGCAGAGTGCAAAGCTGAAAAGAGTTATAGATATGTATGAACTTGAACAACATTTTTTGATCACAAGATGTTTTAAATTTTTCATCAGCCCTTGTAAACATCACTGACAGGTAGCCATGTTGTAATTTTAAAAAGAATAAAGTCTGAGATGGCAGAATACTTGCACAACAAATAAAAGGACATAAATCTGATTGGCTCACCTTTTTAGAAGTTCTAGTTAAAACACGAAGGGGTTCAAGAAAACTAAAAACTTACCTCTCGGATGCCACCTAATGCCTGGTATGCAGGATGCGTGGGTCCTAGGGTGGGAGGGAGCGAACGCTGTAGCGTCTCTTCATACTGTTCCAGCTTCAGATCGCACAGGGCCATTACGCTGTGAGCGTGTAGCAGTTCCTCTCGAAGTACCTCAGGTTCCTGGTAAATAGGTTCCTTAATACTTTGCTGAATTGTGCAATAGAATAGAAAATACATAATTAATTAAACACAACACATTTTTTGGTAAACATGGAGACGAGGCATGTGTTTTAATATTGATATTTATGCAGGCTAGCGAAGCACGGAGGACTGGATGCTGCTGAAATTAAATTTCTAAGGTGACTATATGGGAGGACGTATTTGCAAAATTGAAAAAAGCAACTATCAGATAGACAAAAATAATTGGGGAGCTAGGCAGCAATTTTCAAAAGCTTAGATGGCGAATTCTATGTATTAAAAATAATGCAATTTTAACATATGATAGATGAGTTTCTCAGTGTTATTTTAAAAATAAGTCTCTAGTATCTACTTCAGATGGCCAAAAGGCATTTTTATTAATAATGAACGCTGTTCTTAAATTAACTTTAAACATAATCAATATTCTTCCAAATAATAAGTGTTTGAGAATCAGAATAAAAACCTTGATTTCCAGGGTTACTTAAAACTTCATTGTAGTTCAATAAAAAATATTTAATGCACATTCCAAGAAAAATAGGCTTAATTAATTATCTCAGTACAAAGGCTGACCTGTGCTATATGAGGTAACTAAGATTAGGTCAATTGGAACAAGGTTAGAAACATTATTTGTCGAATATGTTTATTTATGATATTAATATTACATTTATGGCAACCTTACAATTAAATAATCTGATTAATAGTGATGGCAGGTTTAAAAATGTTTTTAATTCAATTGTCCAAAAAAAAAATAGATCCAACAATGTAGCTTTTTCGTGAATTGCTGATTTTCATTTTGGAAAGAAATAATTTTAATTTATTTTGAAGTCCTTGATTACAAACTCCATAATATAAAAAGGCTGATGAATTTGCCTTGGATGATTTATTTGAGGCAGAAAATAATGTTTTTTTTCAGTATCTTGCTCATGCAAAATAAAAAATTTCTTGGGTTATGATTTTGTAACTGGCCATGAGCCTAATATAGCTAGCAAGTATCCATTCTTCATTTCCCCAATTATCATGTCTAATAAACTCAGATCCCGTAAGCTCCCTACCAAATTCAATATGGTACATGAGACCGCACCAATAATTAAATCTTTGCAGAATAACATAAAAGTTCCGGGATCTGATGTAATTTACAACTTACACAAAAGTTTTCCCCCTAAAGTAGATTCAGTCATCTGGAATGCTTCTTATTATTTGGAATCATCCAAACTGGTAAGTTTTCAGATGCCGCTCTTTGAAATAGGGCTTTCTGGACTTATGTGTCGATCGACAATAATGGAGGAATGCTTTTTGGTATTATACTGTAATGTCAAACTTGGTGACAACAATGGCGTATTTTCGTAAGGTGAAGAGATAATAAAGAAAAGCGACAAAGCTAAGAATGGTGATGAAAATGAAGAAAGTGGATATCAAAGAAATGAGATAAATATACGAGAGATGTAGAAATACAAAAAATATGGTAGAAAAGAATCTAGAGATCAAGCAGGGGAAAATGAAAGAAAGAAAAAGAAAAAAAACTCACTAGTAAGGAGCTATAAAAACTAATGACTTAATAGAGATGCGTACACGGAATACATGTCACATCAATATTCTTACTATTTTCAAACTAAGCTAAACGCTTGTGGTATGAAAATAGGATTAACTCGCTGGTGTCCTGGAACGAAGCGCGAACCCACGACCACTAGATCATTAGGCTAACGTCTTGACCACTACACCAACAAGCTACTCAAGTTAGGTTAGAAAGAAAAATATGGAGGTAAGAAGACTGCTGTGAGCAGAGAATTTCAATATCTGCCCCCTCATAAACACAAACTAGATTTGTGACAAAGATGACTGAACCCAAATCCAAACTTTTCAACGGTTTTCCACACAAAGTGAATTTTTCAGTAAAGCCAACGATTGCGAGCACAAGTTGGATAGTGAGTAGAGGCAGAATGTTTAGTCAACTGTGTAGCACTGAGCACAAATATGTACATATATCTAATCTAATCGCTGCCAGTGTGTATCGAACTCTCAATAATATCTATCTCCACCAATATTTACAGGATAAAAATATATTGATTCAGTTGCCATCACTTAATTACTATTTACTGTAGGTATAATAATACAGTTGCTGCCGGTTATTATGATTAGATTGATCTTCAGAGATTTTGATTCTAATATCCGATAACTTTATTATACGCGTTAACAAATACATCAAACACATTTAGTCATAATTTTAGTTTGTTAGCTACAGTCGTAAAAATTACATCAATTTGATTTAAATACAGTAATTTTGAGTTATCACTCAATTTGAAACTTGAGAAGAACATCCCAAATTGTAATAAACACGAAATGATGGGATAAAACAATGTGGTGCATTTACCCCGATCAATATTAATCATAACATTATAAAGAAAAGAGAGCGGTGGCCGTAGTCTGTTAACCGAGGTATATGAGGATAATTACTACATACCGCTGGGAATAACATAAGGAATTAGGAATCTAAAAAGGATTGGTTAAATGACACTATAATTGCTTGTTTTTTCACTACATACGAGTTAGTTCTGAATATCCTGGATCTAATAATTGGTAACCTGAGTCAAAAAAGCCTTTAAAAATATATTTGTTTTTGATGTTTGATTCTGTCAATTGAAAATTGAGCAGAATATATGGCAGATTCTAAAAACTAATGAATGTAATAAAGTGCGGCTACTGTATTTTGAATGAAGAAAAATACGTAAGTATATTTTGAAGTCATAATAATAAATTAAAATATCACTTCATTTACATAATTAAATTATTTATCTGTTGGGGAGCATTGACAATACATGACATTGAACATACAATGACAACAAACATTATTCTTTATTTCGTTAATCATATTATATTGAATATGAAAAAGGTTGTGAGTAAAAGATTACTTTGTTTGTCTACATTTTATTTTATTATTAATTCAACTAATATACGTATATCCGTAACATATATTATTGGGGAAATTGGGTGGGGATTAAAATAAAAATGGTTTGTAAATTTTCTGCATCTTGTAATAAACTCTACTAAGAAAATTCGAAGATTCTGCTATACCCAATTTTAATAAAAAAAATATAAAATTTGAGTGAGAAAGACCTCTTCATTGTGTATAGAAGCTAGCATAGCAAAGTGTTAAGTATTTATTGGAAAATTCAACACATTTGAAAGAAAATTGATAACATCTTCCAATATCTCCTGCTGCTCCAAGCACTTGATGTGACCTGTTATGAAGGATGGGAGCAGCATCGTCACCACTGTAGCTAATTAAAAGTATAAGTAATAAGAGTCGGAGACTACATTTTTAAATATTAAATGATAATTGTTGTTTTACAGCTAATACCTTTTCCATATATTTTTATATATCAAAATTTGTGTCAATAATATCCTATCTCGCAAGGGAATCTCTTATGATTTATTGCCGCATTGTAAATTAGCAGAAAACCTGGATGTAGAACCCTCTCTGACGGATTCCTAGCTCCCCTCTTTTTCAAATAAACAGACTGCCAAACACCCATCAAATGGTCACCCTATGCTAAATTCAAATTTATATCCCTCCTTAAAATCTCAAATAATGGACACACAAACACAGAATTTCAGCTTTAAAATAAAAAAGAAATGTATAAGAAAGGTAATTTCTTAATGACGTTTGTAATCATGATTTGAACATGACAGTTAAATATAACATGCCGTAGAAGAAACCAGAGTCAAAATTTCTTAATATAATCTAATATGTACAATCCTGTCTCAATAAAGCACCTATTATAGTAAGGCGAGTATGACATCAACTTTACATGCATTATATTACAGTGTAATCTTTGAGCAAAGCAGCAACCTGCAGGAATCTCCAGCTCAACGTGCACCTTTAAAGCTACCAAAAGCTAAATAAACATATTCATCATGCCACATTGATATTTTCCTATTTTGAAATAAATAGGCTTTAGATAATAATGAAAACAATACATGAATATTGGAAGCAGTTCTCCCAACTGTTGACATACATATTTCATATAACTTTTATGGCTCGTGTACACAGATGAGATTTGTTACAAAGGACAGTAGAGTTGACGCAAAGCGAACCAAGATCATTACCTCATGAATTTTGTGTACAAAGTAGAATGATACAGCCAGTACATACCGAATTTTACTCCGAAAAATCTCCGAGGTGAGAGATTAAAATCTCATCCGTGGACACATACCATTACAATTGCAATACTGTCAAGATTTGTTATACTTCAGGAGAAATCATTTTGGTTTCAGATGGTGGAATTAAGATGACTTTCTTCTTGGACTTGATTGCTCACTTTTGATCTGGATAATTATTTAATTTGGACAATTCCATATCAGGATTAATAGGTCTCCGTAGTATTTTCAATATATAATTGTGTATTCTGTGAGGGATGAAATTAACAAGCCTTAACCATACCTGTAGTGTATATCCATCTACAATTGCACTGTCGTCTGCAGTACTTGCAACTTTGATATTAGGAATTGAATTTTTATCGTTATTTCCAGACCTACTAAAACAAATATACACAAAAAACATTTAATAACAATAAAAAGTTTAATAATAATATTTGATTACATAATGCAGTAGAATTTTATATTGAAATTTGTAAATCGCTAGGGGACTGGTAAAATTAATATGAAATGCTGTAATGTTGCATGAGTGGAAACCTTTTAGATTTGTAATCAGAGTGTACTTTAAGTGTAACAATTTCAAGTAAGCTAAAATAAATTGGTTCATAACATTATATTAATTACCTAGGTTTTGGTTTACTTTTTGGTTTTCTTTTACTTGACATTGTAGGTGTAGATGGTAAAACTTCAGCTTGGCACATGAATGGACGAGGAACCGGTTTACTATATTGTTCCGGATGTTTCAAATATAAAGCGTGCTCAATAATATACTGGACATCGATGGTTGTAGGATAATGCATCAAGTGTGTCAAGCAGACCATGGAATCGCTGTTAAGTACTGGAAAATTATTAAGTTAAAGTGCATTTTATTGTTTAAATTTATTAAACTCAAACCTCTTTTTGTGCGGAAGATGCGCTCTGCGGAAAGTCGCACAAAAAAAGCTACGACTTACATAGAAAAAATGAAGGTGCGTTCCAATAATTTTAAAAACCGCATAACTTTAAAACTGCAAGTTAAAATATACCCAAAATCGCATAAAAAAAGTTTTGAAAAAACTAAGAAAATAATACGGCATAAACTTTAAAATTATTTTATTAGAAAATAACATTTTTGGTTATTGTTTTGATAATATTTTAAAGATGTATGGCATATTGGGATACCCGTAATGTCAGACATTCACTAGAGAAATAATATTTATTTCAATTATCGTCGCTTTACGATAATCTTCGCAGCGATTTGCAATGTTGCTCAAAATCGCTCTCTTCATAGGAAGAAATAGTATGCGCAGATGTAGACAATGGTTCTTTTTGATTAGAATCAGCATCAATCTCACCACCCTTCTGTATTAATTTTTTTTTTTTAACAACATAATTAGTGATCAAAGTTTATTCTGATTTTCTTGTTTCAATGTTTCAATTATTTATGCAGTTCTTTATATCCTGAAATACAACTGTTGAGCTCACGTTGAAACTTGAAGGCTCGTTCAAAATTCATATCATGAAGAATAAAATGATTTTCCAATTGATTGCAAAATTATAGACCTTCTCGAATTATTTTTGCCGTAAGTGGAACTTAATTTTCTTCCATCTTGACACACTTTAGAAAAGTTGAAGATCGCTGCGTTATTGAGAAGTCGTGACACATTGTTCTGCTTAATCTATCAAAAGCACACTGTTTGTAAACAATGAGCAGATACTTGAGAGGGGGGAGCGATGATGCACGAATGTCCAATCTCGCTTAGTGCGGGGCGCGTTCTATTGGCAGCTGCCTGCTTTTAAGCAAAACGAAGCCATTTGAACTTCCCTGCCATGTACATATGTGACCAAAACACTGCCGGACGTGTTTTTGTACATTGTCTTGAAATAAACGAGTGAAACTCTAGATTTTGTACGTAAAATATGAGAACAGCACGTTATTAAGTACGTAATTAAAATTAAATACTTTTTTAAATTGCATTTAAAAAAACCGCATAATTTCAAAATTGTACAAAAAAAAGTCACACAAAAAGAGGTCTAAGTGTATGTATTAACATATCTTCATTCACAAATCAATACATATTATATTATTTTTAAGGAGGACACGTTATTATTGAGAAAGTTGCAGTTTTTCAGAACATAGTTCTATAAATAATATGGAGTAATAGATGCATCAATTTGAAAGTTAAACATATAGGTTCGAAAATTTGTCATCAATTTACTATGTTAACATGGTGTAATGGTCAGCGCACTTCCCCAGACAGGAAGGTTCCCAGTGGCAACAAAATATTTTTTCGATAAATTAATTTTATATGTACATTTTTCTAATTGATACTTTTAATTTCTGTTTAAAAGAAGAAGATACCTTTAATTTGTTTTAAATATATTATATTAATTTTCCAAGTACTTACATAGAGATCTTATGGCAATGAGCATGGCTACCATAGTGTAGCCTGCGAGAGAGAAATCTTTTCCCGCTGCAAATATTGCATCCCATAAAACTAATAAATCATGGAGGGCAAATTCTCGACCAAATAAAACCCGCAGCCAGCGTCTATCAACAGAGAAAGATTGAAGTTTCATAATTAATTCAAGACCAATGTTCCTTCTATGTTTGTGTCACAGTGTACGTATAAAAAATCTTTTATACAATTTTAAGGGTCAATGCTAAGAAAAACATTACCTTACCAGTATAAGGCTACTATGTATAGTCCGACCAACGTATATTGTACTCATACTGAACCTTATGTAGAGGGGAAAATCATCGCTCACCTATTTACATTGGCCGGACTATAGTAAGGCATGATTTGACCACATTACTAATGAAGACATATTAAGATGCTTAAATAAATTAAGATAATTATTAACAACTATCGAGGAAAGCTGCCTACTTCGGACGTATTCTTCGTAATGAAAAATATGACATTTTACGACTCAATATGCAGGAGTAGATAGAGAGGTATAAAGATATTATCTTGGCTGTGAAACCTCAGAGAGTGGTTCAATGTCCAAAATGTTGGTGATCTTATACAGGATACATCAACATACTGCAACATGATCGCCAAATTTCGATAAAAGGCGGCACATGAAATTGTGTGTGCGCTATGATAACAAATCGTGAATGCGCGCACACCCGCATACCTTAGAGAGAACATTGTTCAAGACATATGTTTATTATTATTTGATACTGGCCAGTTTCAAAGTGACTGCTCCTTCATCAAGGCAAAGCGAATAAAACAAATACAATACTAACGATTAGTAAAACAAAGATATAATCAGTTTAGTTTTATTAGTCCCTGATGAAAAAGAATTTGAAACCAGTCAGGCAAGAAAAATTAAAATCCAAATGATATTTTTTTTTAAAAGCAAAGTTATGTACTGCATTAAATAAAATAAATTTATCTACCATTTCAGCATCTAGTCAATTTTCAAAAATGAACATTACGAATAAAATCAAACTGAAATGTAAACCTATTTTTAATATTTAAGCAGTAAATAATAATAAACTTACACCAATGATGGCAAACCTATGACACGCCACAGCATTTTGGGCGAAACGCCAGCGTTCACTAATATTAGAGTTACCAAATAACACATGTCTTGCCACCAGACAACGATGTTTGAATTCATCACTACATATTAGGTATGTATATGTGAATATATATAAAAAAACAATTAATTGAAATAAGCAATTAATTAATTAAGAAGAACATTATTATTGTTCTGAAAACACTGCAACTTCACAATAATAATATGTTCTCCTTAATATATAAGTTAGATCAAAGTTTATCCAAAATTTAATAAAAAGGAATTGATTTAATTTCTGGCGTCTCCTAGCGAATATCACTCAAAGGTATTTAAGATTTTCGCAATAAAAAGGAGTTTGAATAATAGATGTATCAATTTCAAAGAACTGTAACATATAAGTTTGAAAATTTGTCATCAATTTACTATGTTGGTGCGGTATAATCGGTTAACGCATTTCCCCAGATAGGAAAGGATCTAGGTTTGAATCCCGGTAGCAACAAAAATATTTTTTATAAAATGAATTTTTCTATATATCTTTCTAATTGATGCATTTAATTTGAATTAATTAATTGACATCAAATCAAATACTATGTAATATGTAAATAAATTATATAAATTAATATGTAAATTGTTTATTTTTATATAATTAAATAAAAAAAAAATTAAATTTGGGGGGGGGGCGGTGACACGCCTGCAGAGTTAGATTTTCAGAATTTTTGGTATGCGGAGCCCAAAAGGTTCGCCATCACTGACATACACCATCTCCAAAAACTACGAAAATATTTGTAATATAGAAAAATATAAAATGTTTCATACATCCCAAACAATGACAGTGCAATATCGCATTTATTAAGATGTTCTGCCAACTCTGGATCTTGAGGAACGAGCAGGCGATCTCTAATCAAGGCTAAATGTCGAACAACTTCATTCTCCGGTCTTCTATTTGTTACCTAAAAAAAAAAATTCTAAAATTTTTATCAAAGGAGACAAGAAGTGAAATATTTTTAGTGTAAAAACTAATACTTACATTGTTAGCTTTTGGCGGACAGGGCGGAAGGTATGAAGTATCAGTAGGGATGTCATTCAAACGATAAAATGTCTCGATTCCCGCCATAATTACTTTAAACAGTGCGCTGAAAAATACAAGCACAATAATTGCTTATTGCACTGAGACCAATTGTCAGTAAAGCATGTATAATTTACAAGTTTACAGCCAAAATGTCAAGTAAGGCATAAATATTCTTGTCCCCATTGCTATATTTACCAGGGGCGTGCAAATGTAGTTTTATTCAATTAGTCAGTGTATAACATTCAAATTGACATTTAGAGTCTGATTTATTATTAGTTGTCACCGAGATGAAAAGTTGGACATTATTGTCACAGCTTTACATGGAAATATGAATAGGTGGCTGGTCTGACAAATGGAACAAACCAAATTCATATTATGTATTTTTCTAACCCGCTTTTTTAACGCAGCTTCGTGACACATTTTACCTGGGAAGCCTCCGAAAAAACAGTCCATATTAAAAGTTAGTATGTAAGGTTCTATATTTTATAGTGATTATTCCACTAACCACTTAGTTTTATAATAAATTTTTGATAACAATACTCACTAACTATCGTGTTCAAGGTATTCGGGATCCATAATTTCAGTTAAATCTTCACTGAAAGAAAAGAAAAAAACGTGAAATAAAAATCCAAGGCATTTTACCACATGTTTAATAATCTAATTATTTCAAAAAATGTTTTTGAATATTAATTTTCACATTAATTAAAAATTAGGTACCAAAATAATAAACAGACAAGAATAAAATAATAAATTAAATGTATTAATTAGAAAGATATACATATAAAATCAATTTTATCGAAAAATATTGTTGTTACCGGGATTCGAACCTGGATCAACGTGTTATCCTTAATAAGAATAAAATAGAATATAAAGTATATCCTGTAACATTTTAATCCCCAAATTGGCTTAAAATGTTTTACATTATACCTTCAAGGACTATTTATCAGAAGAAATATATATGTACAGTAGACTCCCGATTATCCGGGATTGGATCCCATATTATCAGTTACTACTCATGCAATGCCGGGTGAAACAATGACTATGTTATAAAAATATGAAGAATCTTTACCCAAGTTGTGAATGTTCGGCAGCCCTATGGTCAGACTGCAGAACAAAGAGTAAAGGAGCCAATATTTCATGCATACCCTGTCGGTATAACAGTCTTGGAGTTTCACGAGCGAAGCAGAATAGCACATTAACCTAAGAAAATAACATGTAAAATGCTGTTTCAAATGGTAATATTTTTAAAACAATAATTTATTTCTAGCTAAAAGTCAATTACTAAGTATGTAAAATATTTTCTGAATATACAAATTACATTTTGAATTTCAATAAAAGATCAGTTTACTTTAATTTAATAAGGCCTAATAAGTTAATAAAAATGAATCACATTGTTAATTTATTTTAATAACAAACTAAAATCATTATAAATAAAAAAAATGTAAAAGCATTTATAAACTTGTAGACAACGCATATAAAATTAAAATAATTTGCAGATCAAATATTTAAGATCACATTTTTATACAGAATAAAATAAAAACATTTATATGGAGTTAAATTTTTTAAAAACCTTTTGTCATAATTTCTGAGTCACCGAACCATGATTTGAATTGATTTTTCATTTAAGAATTATGATAAAACTGATCTTTTATATTGCAAAAAAGTCAAATGTTAATGAAATTTTTTGACTGATGTAAATGATAGTAAAGATATATTTTTTTAAATATACTGACCATAGTTGTCTGAATTTCTGCTTGCTTAAAGAATTCTATGCCGGGGAAACTTCTAACTACATCCAGTTTGATTAGAGTTTGTAATTCAGCATCTTGGAAGTGCTGATTCCACACACTCTATAAACAAACAATGCATGAATATAGGATATAATAGGTTTAATAATATAATTTTAAATATTACCATTAAAAGATGATAAAGACATACCTCGTCTTGTTGTGAAAGTGGATTATCCTCAGGATGATCACAGCAACGTGGGTCACATGATAACTTCTGTTTGATGTCTGAATAAATCTGCCTATTCTGCCTTAACCTACAGAAAAAAATACAATTTTGTAAGCAAACAAATCGATTGAATCTTTCAACAATTACATATATGTTACGTAAATATTTAAAAAATTTAGTTTTGAAGGGCCTCATACGGCGAATGCCCCTTACGACTAACTTTTCGTACAAAGAACCTCAGATTCACGAGTGCTTTTCAGCTTGCTTCTTGAATTGGAGCCCAAATCATGGAGGACATTGTGGCAGCAGCTAAGGATCTGAACTTGGAAATGTAAGATGTTGAGGAGCTAATAAAGGAGTATGAAACGCAGCTAACCACAGAAGAACTGAAGGAGATGCATTGACATCAGGTTGGGGAAACAGAAAAAATTGGTTTCCTCGGAAGAGGTAAACATAGCCAAAGGTGATTCAAAGCCCTAAGCTATAATCAAGGAGATTCTATAGAAATGGAAGAAGCTGCACAACAGGGGTTTTGAAATGGTACCCCTAACACAACTGAAGTGAACCAAGTGGGGGACCCTTTTGAGTCTACCCTACCTTAGGAGTCTCCTTAAAAAGAGGGAAAAGCAATCAACATTAGATGAATTTCTCAGTATTAAAAAGAAAAAACAAGCAGAAGAAGTTGAAGACCCTAAAACTTCTGAATATGAAGTATAAACCTATAACCATACAAAAAATAAATAATATTTTTAAATGGTGGTCTTTTTTTATCCAGGTTCCGATACCAATTAAATTTATTTCTCATAGGATATCGCATTTCAAACAACAAACTTTTCACACCACGAACCGGATCGTGTCGGTGTTATAAACCCAAAAAATACTACATATTTAATAATATATCAATTAATATTGTTGCTTTTATCAATACAAAGCACCAAAAAAATTAATAATTTTTTGCAAATTTAACATTTTATAAATAAATTGGATTTGAAAATATTTTTTAATTACTTTGGTTCAGTTTTATCCTTAGAATGTTGGCACAGAGTGTAATAAAGAAAATCTTTCACATATTCTAACTCATACTGTAAAAATGTTATCCAACACTAAGCA
This sequence comes from Eubasilissa splendida, assembly GCA_031772225.1. Classification (NCBI taxonomy): domain Eukaryota; kingdom Metazoa; phylum Arthropoda; class Insecta; order Trichoptera; family Phryganeidae; genus Eubasilissa; species Eubasilissa splendida. The sequence goes on along the minus strand of CM062851.1, from coordinate 28,400,679 downwards.
AACATTATCACCTCTTTTTATGCCAATATTAAATAAATAAAAAATCATATAAATACTAATTTAATGTATGTATTAATTATAAATATATACATATAAAATCAATTTTGTTGAAAAATATTGTTTTTGCGCTACCGGGATACGAAAATTGATTTTATATGTATATATTTATAATTAATACATTAAATTAGTATTTAAAACATCACAGACCGTCTGTTCTGAATAATTACAACTTCACAATAAGAATGTGTTCCTTAATAAAAAATCATATTGTCGTAACATGAGAATTTTTCTCATACATGATTTTTAAAAGTTAAATATCTTATAGATGTTCTAAAATGGTATACTGTTTACTTATAACTGTTTATGTTCAACAACAAAGAAAATTTATAATTCTCTTATCATCTGGAGTCACGTTGATTATGCCAAATGAAATCATGTTAAGGATTCATAGTGGAAATCTCAGTTATTTTGCCATTGAGAAAATCGTCAAATCGAAACTTCCGTTCATCAAATACAAAATTGCAATAACACGCCCTGCTGTTACATTTGCATATGAGATATTGATTCTTACAAAAAGTTTCGGAAAAGACCGATATAATATCTGGACTGGTGAGAGATGATTAATCAGGTTAGCGGTGTAATTGCAACAATTATCAGAATCCTGATTTGGTCAGTATGGTAAAATCGTAATAGATGAGATGAGGAAGACATAAATACAGAACTCTCTTGGAGCCATATTCATTGAGGGATCCCAAATGGATGGCGACCTCTAGGCAAAACCCTGATAGAGATTTAGCGACAATGTGATCAGAGATCTGGAGATGCTGCATGTTCCTATCTCCGAGAAGAGTGTGCTGACCCAGGACAGGAATGCCTGACGCCAAGTACATCGGTGAAGGCTATAAATGGGCTGCCAATTTTCTGTGCTGCATTCTCTTTGCTCCATTTCAGCGTTCATCATTGCACAAAAAAAATTTCTAATGAATTAATCATTACATAACAGATTAGATTTTGTAGATTAATGGAATATGTATTTATAACTTACGTTTCTAGCCACTTGTCAGACTCGGGAGGCAGAATGTCAAGTAGTATAGCCCAGGCTAGACTTCGCATATGGGAGCTGCGCAGGGCCCCCGTGAGGGCAAGCCTCCGAACTTCCTCCACACCAGATGAAAGTATGCGCCATTCCGATCTGTTGAGTTGAGACTTACATTATTAATTTGGTTGCATTTGGTAATTGATTTTATACCTAGGGTCATATAGATATAACTTGTCTAAAAGTTAGTACACAGTTGAGTGTAGAGCGAGCTGTTACCCATTGCCTATTGTATTTTGTGTGCAAATTAGAATGACCAACTGTTACATTTTGACTTTTACTGCCAAAACTCCAAGGCGAGAGATTCACAGCAATAAAGTTTCATCCATGTACACGCACTCTGAGAAATGATGATTCACACCAGGCCCCTGAATTCTCACACAATAAAAAATGAGTAAATGTTTGAAAACAAACGCCTGGCCATCCATTATGTTCATGCAATTCTGAATAAAAATGAATGTATCCACTATTAATACAGGCAGTGGCATGCAGTAGGTGTAGATCTAGGTTATGCTGTTACCAACGATATTATATAATCATATATAATATATGTACTTTAGTTTAACCAACGAATTTAGACAAAATAAATCTGTCGTTTATACGACCCTACCATGTATTTATTTGTAATTTTAGAGTACTATTAATAGTGTTTTTAAAGTTTAAGTTTTAACGTAAAATAACGTAAAATTGACATTTTTAAGAACACTTTCTATGACTGAACATGATTAATTTATTGTTTGAAAATCCTTCACGTAATAACTAATGGAAATAATTATTTTTATTAAAGGTTAATTATAGGAAATAGTTTTGCCAATTGCTTTATATTTTTCCCAAATCAAAAACCAATCCATGCTCCAAATATAAAGAACAATCATGAAATCAACACGTTAAAAACAGCAAGATAGTAAAATTTGCGAATTAGTAAAAGAGGAAGTAGACACTTCAATGATTTGCGTGCAGTTGTAAGCCTTTCTAATGTTACTCTGTTAAAAAACAGCATTGATAACGATTCCATACAAAACGGATCAACCGAAATGAATTTTCAAATAGCCAATTATATGACTTGAGTAATTCACTAGCTTAAAGATAGAACAGAGTGATGTGAATAGCTTGATGCGGCGAATACACAAGAGCGCCATGGGTACAGCGGTGAGTTGTTATGGTAGTTTTTAGAACTAAGCAATTAAAGTCTCTACTGGTACTGATGGTGCTAATCGTAAAATAATATTTCCGTTTATGTTAATCCAATTATTTAATTTATGTTTTTTTCCCAGAATTTTTAATAATGCACACCTTTTTTGCTTGTATGCACTGCACACCCCTGAATACAGGCATTCGATTTAATCATTCATTAAATAAATAAAGGTCAGTAATTTAATTATGATACACATTTTTCATAATCTAATAATTTCATCATAATCTAATCATAATAATATTTTTTTTGTTGTACTCTTCTTCTCTTGGAAGCATATGCTTGTGTAGAGAAGTGTAATGTATATCAATAAAAATTATTGTTTACAATGAGTGTTAAATGTTATATAATAAAAATAATAGTATTAGCAATATAAATAATATTATAATTCAAGTTTAGGGTACATGTTTCTTTTTAAGCTCACTTTGAAGTGTTTTTAATAGCATTTGATAGTTCTTCAGTATCACTAATTTTCCTAATGTTTTCAGGTAAGTTATTAAATTATTTTTTTCCCTAGGTGTGTATAGTGGTGTTGTGCAGATGATGTATTGATTTCAGAGCATGAAAATACAAATTTAAATCTAGTACGATTTTCAGTAATAAAATGATATTTTTCTTTTAATATTTGAAGAAAGAATAAAATTTATTTTAAATATATACTTGAAATTCTTCAAAAAGTAATTTTGTCGAATAATCTTATGGTTTCTTAATATTATTTTTATGATAAGATTTTTACTGAAATCAGATTATTTATTTTATTATCACAAGAGATTTAATTTACATATTCTCATATTGCTGTTTCTTGTTTTCAATTATAGGGATCCTTCCTGTTATCTGTCCGCCGCATTATTGTTATCTCCCTGCCACTATCTACTAACTCAGTTTACACTGTTATCTTTTGTTCTCATTCTAATATGCATGATTCATTGTCTATATACTCACTCGAGTTCTGTAGTCTGTCTGGTTAGGTTAGGTTAGATTTTGGGTTAAGTCAGGTTAGAATGATTTTTTTTCATACACAATACATATTTCTTAAACAGTTTCAAAATGTATTAAAAAGCTATTTGCTACCTAAAGTGTCATCTTGTATAACAATCAGAACCTGTCAAATAATTACAGGCAATAACAGGAAAGATCCAATTGTAGGTATAATAAATTATATTATTTTATTATCGAGGCAAAGCCGAGAGATGAGCTCCCAGTTACTTGACTAAGATGATGGAATAGACCGATTATGTATGTTAAAATTGAATGGATAAACTCCATATGAAAGACTCACTAACAACATATCAAGGTTACTGGTGTTTATTCATGAGAATTACTATACACTTTGTTGATGTGCATACAAGAGGGTGATAATTATAGTTAATTGAATATTAACTCTAGGGGAGGCATTATAATGAAGCACTCTTCAATGTTGTGAATATTACCCAAGTTGGCCAGATAATACTGATAAATATGATGTAAACATTATATTTATTTATTTACATGTCACAAATATTGTCAGAAACATTGTAAACATACAAATAAAAATTATCAGGTTTGTACCTAATTATCAATGTACAAGTAATAGAGCAAAGGTGATAACTCCCGCTAAATATGAAATAAAAAATAAAATAAAAAGGTGGTTGTTTCCAATTGGAAAAAATAGATGTCCCATTTAAAAAGTAAGATAAAAAATAATAAATAGATATGAAGAGATTGCTAAGGTTTTTGTTTTATTTGGTAAAGGTAACAGCTACATATACTTAAACAATTACTACTCGGATTAGTTTTAATTCAGTCATTTTGTTCTGTTTCTATTAAAAAAATATATATATATATATATATATTCTGATTGTAAAATGTATTTGTTATGTTTGAACATTCAAAAATTTGTCTGCGAATGTAACTGTTAAGTTTAAAGACAAAAACATTACTCAGTGTTGTACCGAGTGATATTGTCGCATAAATAAAATAAAATTTCTTTTCATCGAGTTGAATTTTGAATAATGAAACAAAATCAATCATTTTCAAATACAACAACTGTATAATTATAAGTTATAATGTTTATTTTAATTTGAATGATAGAAAAGGAAAGAATATGAACACAGAATTTTTTGAAAATTATTTGATTTATTGTGTTTATTCAAATAACACTTAAACTTTTTATAAACTTACTGCAAGACCTTTGAATAATTAAAGTCTTACGATCAATTATTCTTGAAAAATTTGTGAAAAATTGATATACATAATTAATTTTGTTTTCAGTCAGCGTAGTCTCTTTAAGCCATGTAAATCGGGCATGTTTCTAATAGAAACTGGTGTACACCAACACTTAAACAGTATATAGTGTAATGTAGTAATTAGTATAGTGTCCCTTCAAGTTTTGTAGATTGAGTGTATTCCTCTACAAATTATGTAAATTAGATGTGTCCCTTCAAAATATGTAGATTGGACATATTTCTACAAATCATATAAATTGGACATGTTTTTTAAAGTTATGTAGGTTGGATGGATTCTACTACTCTATAGACTATAAACTTTGTAAATTGGGCTATGTATATAGAATGAAGGAACAGCTCTATACAACACTTAAGGATAAGCACATATATTAATGAACTGTGCCTGCCTGTGGGAAAGATTGGACATATTCCTACAAAAAATCTGTATAGCAACACTTAAGAACATTTATGAATGAAGTTGTGTTATGAGTGCAGTACTACATAACACCAAAACAAATAAAAATTGATGAACAGACTTTGAGTAGCTATCAAAAACCATTGCTTTATAAAAACAAATTAATGGTTACATGCGTAAGTACTTCACATTCAGAGATTTTTTAAATCTTGAAAGTAATAGTAACAATGATCGACATTTTACGAATCTATAATCTGGATTAGAATTTAAGTATTCTCACTCGTATTTCCTATGTCTGACGCTGTTGTCAACTAATTCCGGCGACGGATCGCTGATTTTTGAAGTAGATTCAATGCTGCTGTCATCGCCAGCTGATTCGCCGATTTCATCAAACTGTCAAAAAATTCAATGAATATCATAGCACTATAATAAGGTAATATTTTATATTAGATAGATGAATGACGCATTACCATTTTCAATCTGATATTTCTTAATATTCATCACACTATGAACGTCTTCACAACAACAAATCGTACAATACAAGAACGACAAGAACACAATAAAAGATAATTTACATATACCACAGAAGAAATATGACATATAAGCATATACCGTATACTATGGTATACTATATCCCTTTATCTATGGCGAATACTCTCTTATCTATGAATATGGCTAAAGCAAATAATGGAGAAAGCTTTTTCTCAAACATAATATATTTATTTATATATAAGTATAGATACATATTTAAATGTAGAAGAAGAGCTACTAGATGGCTTTTAGTTATTATAGCCAAATTAGTCAAAACAGATAAAATTTAAAATAAGGAATGTATATACAGGGCATGTACAGGTATGGTTCATGTTACAGGATAGTTATATCGTAGTATAGTAGGGTGTAGGCCGGGCTTTTAAATTTTTTATTTTTTATTCAATTGTATATTGAAATCGAGGGGACACCGCCTGAAAAATACAGGTGGATTGCAGGTTTCGTTGGAGAGATTTGGATCGAGACAGGTCGTAACGCCGTATGGTAATGTTGAATATTTTGAAATGTCATCAAAAAATTCACCACGGTTAATCCACCCCGGTTAATGCGCAAACTGGTTAATGCGATTATGGATTTATTTACTCTTTTAATAACTATGACATGCAGTAAGCATAGATTTAGGTTATAACTATATTCTATACATAAGCTGCATGATAAACTTTTGTTTTTTAGGAAAAATTAAACCGCCATGTAATAAATAGTATCACTGCGCTCAAATGAAAACCTTTCGAGTAAACAATTTACAAAATTAAATAATTACCCACTTTATTCCCAACAGTAAAGCAGACTGTCTGAAGATGTCCGTACAACGTAACGCCAATATGTAATCGAAGAATCAATCCAGTGGCAATTATATTGATTTGATTTCGGTATCGATAAATAAGCGTTTATTAGTAAAGTTATTTTCTTTTGAAACTTGCATCAATATAAATTTTTTACACATAATTAATACACCAGCAAATACAATAAGTATTAAATATTACAAATTATTTATATGCAAGCTTGTTAGCCGCTTCCTACCTTGCTAGGTATTGACTAAACAAAACTTTTAACTACGCAAGCAAACAATTCATTTTACATGACCCGTACTCGGGCACATGGCGGCCTCAAATAGCCAGCTTAAAATAATAAATACATCGTTCGTATTATTACAATATTATGTTGTATCAGATTGACAACTAATATTTTATTTAGTGCTCACTAAAATGAGGAAAAGGCATAATCGAAAGTATATTGTAATTATTTACAATTTTTTTTCTCTCTTATTTTTTTGATTAACAAACAAAGTACCACTCTAGGGTATTAAAAATATATTATTTCTGTTTCTTCTTTAGTTAAATCCAATAATCTTGTTTTCTTTGTCGAATGGCTGCTTTAACAATCAACCAATTTTTTTTTAAAAATATATAATATTGGTATTCTTCTGTTATATTATATATGTTATGTTATATTTGTGCAAATTTATCCACATCTGAAAATAGTACATATTATATATATTGGAAACCAAGATCATACACCTTTCAAATATCTTTTAAAAATGAATAAATAAAGTTTATTCAAAAAAACTCACGCCATCAATAAATTAACCTATCAGTCAGTAGGTAATATAACTTACTACCAAATTCTTCAGTCCAATAGATTAGTGGAATATTGGAATTATTTATATCAAAAAATTAATTATTTCATATAACGATATGAATTAACATTGTTAGGCATCCCAAACTAATTAATATTTATTATATTTACATAACAAATAATATTACTATATATTGGACGGATGTGGGGTAGACGTAGTAAATTATGGTAATTGCGGATTATTATTGACTACAGCGGCGTTAGACTTTTACAACATCATAAAAAATTATTGTACCTCAGAATAGAAGATTATCATGTACCCTTACAGATATTTTATTCCGCGGTATTCTCATTAGGGGTAAGCAGAGAAGATCCTATCTAGATGTAAAATTTATTGTAATTTCTTACATCACAAATAATGGTTTTTTGTTATGTCGAAATTTATTGATATGACTATAAAAACATAAATCAAGTCTGTAATTTAAGTCTAGCAACACTAAAAAATGTTGTTTTTTCGCTTGTTGGCAAACACATTTGACCAAAAAAAAATTGAAAATTTCGGTCTGCGTCTATTGGCATCCATTTTCTATTTGTATCCGAAATTATGTGATGCTTGCTCGAGAAGGTAATGTTTTGTTATTTTCATTGAAATCTGTTATTGAAACAATCGTCATTTTAATTTTTCTCGGTGTCGCGTATTCTGGTAGATACGTGTGCATGCGACTAACGGTATATTTCATGAAGATGCTTTTTCACCACTTCTAACTGTCATTGACATTGGTTTGATGTTTTGCTATTATTTACTGTATTAACGCTCTTCTGTATTTTTAAAATCTTCTTCGTTATTTGTACGAATGTCGTTGTATTTTATGAACTAAGTTACGCAATTTGATATTGTTTAACATGGAGGTCACACAAACTACATAATATTTAGGACACAATTGAATGTGTTTACTTCAAAACTTGGGTGCCGTACGCATACTTTTGTAGCGTTGCTTTAAGCATTTGACTCTTTGTTGATGAATATGTTTTATTTCAGGTGATGTACCGAATTGATTATTATGGACACTGATAAAAAAAATAAAACCTCGCTTGATGGCGAAGCCGACATTAGTACGCTAGAGATTAGTGTGTTGGAAATTTCAACAAGCCAAGACGATACTCTAAATTATCAAACTGCGGATGAAGAGAATAATTCTAAATATTTTTCCGTTATTGAAGGCGATTCCACTCTGGAGGGCTCCAGTAGTGCTGATTTAACTCTTGATAGTAAATCGGACCTGAATATTTCATCAGTTGCTGAAAAGGGCCCTTTTGATGATGAAAATGATAAAAAACCTTCCCAGGTTTTGAGCAGTTTATCTAATCTAAGTATAGAAACTGTGAACAAGCTCCAAATCCACGAAAGAATTGATGCTGCTAATATTCTTTCCGGCGGAGTAGACATTTTTGACGACAATGAGAATTCAGTTGATGAACATGAACTGGTTATAGATGACGATGCCCACCCTTCTGAGAAATCTAACGATTGTATGGAAAACAGTGCTGAGGTTTCGAGAGACACGCCCTATAAGTGCAGCACTCCAGGCAAGATAAATGAAAATGTCGAGACAAATTTTAACAAACATTTTGAGTTATTTAAGAAGGGTGACGATGTTGAGATTAAGAATGACAATCCCTCAAAATGTGATATGTTAGTTGTTGTCTCCAAAGAGAGTGGTGATGATAAAAATGGACAAGGAACAACTCCAAAAGAAACAGTGGAGGAGAGCCAAGAATCTGATCCGAAGACAGATAACTACAGTGCTCTATTGCAGAGCAACCTTCCGGAAGGAAGTAGCGAAGTCACGCTCCTGATAGATGATAAAAATGTGGACGCTATTGACATTGGTGAAGGAGTGTTTATATATAAGAATGACGATGGTGAACTGACTGCCATACAAATCACAATGAATGAAGACGGCACTACGAATTTTAAATGCCTCCATGTTGGGTTAGTTATATTTTAAATAAAATTAAATCCTTAATTAAAATTAATGTTTCAAGTAACAATTTGTAACGTAAGTTAAACTCAGTTTTTCATTTGTTTTGCAATATATAATGAAGGATAGGTGGCTTGTTTGTCTTGTGGTAAGTTATTGTAATGTATTGAATGGAATTAATTAACTTTTAAGTGAATCTGAAGGATATGCATGCTTCCTGAGTGATGATAACTCCATATACGACTAATGAGTGATTTTTGAAGAAGTATTTTAAAATCCAAATACTTTACTCAACCTTAATTGCCATTTCAACCCTTCCTACCAAAAGTGTTGTATTTAATAAATAGGTCATTTTTACTTCTAGTATTTTGCATATTTTTGATACAATATATTATGGATTAAGCGGTAATTTGTTTTTATATATTGTATTCTATTATGTTCTATAGAACACAATACAGGTATTCCTCGACTTATGGCCGAGATAGGTTCCTAGACATAAGTCGAGTTTCATAAAAAAAACACTAGAACAAAACCAAAACGATTAGTAGATCAAAATTCAAATTCATAGTTAAATCTTTATTCAAAATTTTGATATGTAATTATGTATAATACATGTTGCCCTCGTCATCTAAACTTTTTACATTTGTACAATCCATTGTGTTATTTTGTGCAACAGGCATATATATATATATATACAGTGCTAGTTTTAAAAAAACCAATTCAATGTTGTTTGCGCAGTATTCACTTTCATCGGCCTGTAAATTTCATAATACCCGGCCATATTTTCCTAAATTAGCTTATTTATTTTTGTAAATCTTTTTTCGTTTGAATCCATTTCTTCTAATTTTTGCATTCCCTGATGAATTTGGTGAAAAGCTGCAGCCATCTCTTTACTGAATTTTTTTTTTGTGGCATTTCTTTTTCATCTGGTTTTCTTTCATCTGCGTCTTCTGCAATACATTGTGCTTCAAGATTCAATAAATTTTCATAGTATTCAATGAGTTGTTAACATCGAGATTAAGTTGCTGATCAAGCTCTACAATCTGATCTGTAATTTGCTCAATCTCAGTTTTGTTTTCAATTGCCAAACTAGTATTCTCTTGGAATTGTTTTGTCAGTTTTTTTCAAGAAGTCAAGATGGCGTGATTTCTATGAAAAATAGTTATCTATCCTACTGTTTGCATTTAGAACTCATTAGTATACTAAATCCCTGCAACTGAATTTCTAAAGAAATGATCGCAGAATGATTTCGGCTGCTCGACCGGAGTGGCTGGCACAAGGCCAACTCAATCTGCGGCGGCCAGGGCGCGTCTGCCGCGTAGGAGCGAGAGTGAACCCCTCCCCTCAGTCGCCTGCTGCTGTAATGCATAGATTCAAAATTTCAAAGATAATGATACCTATTAAAAAAATTAATTTCATAATAAATGATTATGACTGGACTAAAATTATTTTTTACAAATGCATGACGTTACTTTGTAATGTTACAATACATGTAAAATACTAGAATAATTAAAGATTACCTATTCGTTAGTTACAATACTTATTTAGGGAGACATGGTCAATTTGATGAGATATCTTGACATCAATTTTTTATTTTTTTTACTTCAGAATTGTGGAACTTATGCAAAAATTACATGTAGGTAGTATGTTCATTTGAAACAATGATGGTCGTTGATATCTCTCGTCCTAATTATAAAGAAAGATATATTGTTGTCTGGCATTTTATCTACAAATTATCGAAAATTTTATTAATTTGCATTTTTCCTAAGTTCGTTTCCGGGTTTTCACGATCCTTCAGAATCTTGTGTAGAGTGTGACTCATCTGTTTACCAATAATGAAAATCCTGAAACTAAAGAGGTATACATTTTGTATTGATTAGAAGTAATTACCAGTGCGTGTAGTTAAAAATGTTGTAAAAATCAGTTGAGAAATTTAAAATTAATGAAGCGAGGAGCTGTAATAACTTTCACTTAACAATGATTTATGTTTTAATAGGAAAAATGAAGATGGCAACTTAGAAGTGTATGAGGAGCAAGTAAACCAAGTCCCCGTTACAAATGAAGAATTGGAGTCTATGAAAGCTAAGGTAGGAAGATTTCCATAATTCGAAGATAAGTGTACTGTGTTTTACATGATCTGTTACTTATAAATACATATGTTGATTGGACTTGGATTTAACCTAATAGAAAGATCTATTATTTACATTTTTATTTTTGGTTTTAGGAGCTTTCAAAAGAGAGTGACACTGTGGAAATTACAAAAGGTGTCGATGAAGTAAAGACAAAAGAAATATTAGTTCTCGATAAGACAGAACCTATTTGCCAAGATAATGTGGAATGTATGACATTAAAAAGTCAGAATGATTCTATAAGTGTATGCGACTCTAAAAATGAAATTATCAATACGGAAACTATAATTGATCCATCTGTAGACTTGGTCATAAATATTGTGTCTACTGTCAGCAGTGTTGTTGAAGTTATTTGCGATGACAAAGACAAATTTGATGATTATTCTGACGATACAATTATTGAAAAAATTGATGACGCGGGTGGTAGTATTGCGCTTAAAATAATAGCGGCGTCACCATCAAAATTACATGAAAATGATATTAAAATTACAGATGTTTTTAAAAGTAATAATGAACCTTCGGTGGAGGAGAAAGCAAAACTGGATCTTCAAGATTCTCTAACAATGGTACCGTCAACCGAAGGTAAAAACATCGATAAACAAATTTCAAGTAATACCCTGATAATAGATATCGCAGATGAAACTAAACGACAAAAATCTGACAATTTAATAGATGCGACTTTGCCAATTTGTTCTGACCATGTAGTTGCGCTGTTAGATGATAAATCAATCTCCAATAAAGATTCAAATTTTCCAACAGACAAAAAGGTTCCATTGGATATTGATTCAGATATAAATATGGAGACTGATATTTCAGATAAGGTTGGTGCATCTGAAGACATAGATTCAAAATTAGTTGATAGTTGTGAGATAATTGCATTATCGGATGTAAGAGTCCATGAAGTTAACTCAATTGAAACCCTTGAAACCAAAAATAATGATAGTTTATCAGAAGACTTTGGTAATTCATCTGTAAACATGCCAAGCGATGTATCAGAAAATTTGTTGAATGAAAAAAATGCCGAGCAGGATAAAGCATTAAAAACTACTACCAATTTGACTTCTAAACTGGATACTTTACCAGATATTGAAGTGTGTCTCACCTCAACCTCAAATGAATTGGGTCCTACAGACACATCTGAACATTCTTTAGCTTGTGAAGATGATAGTCTTGATGCTTGTAAAATTAGTGAGTTGGACACTTCATCAAAAAGTATCCCTGCAAAAGTAAATGACAATATAAATCTTTCAAAATCTTGCATACTACAAGAATCTGAACTAAATAATGTTAAAATTACAAATGAAGGCGGTTCTGAATTGAAAGTAGAAGAAATTATAGTAGTGTCTGATGTTACAAATGAAGACACTTCTGTGTTGGAAGGAGAGGTTGTAATAATAGCATCCGACGCTACAATTGAAGATAATTCTGAGTTGAAAGTAGAATGCTTAAAGGCACCCGTCATTGCAAATGAAGGCGTAGAAAAAATTGCAATGGTGTCTGATTTTACAAATGGAGACACTTCAGAGTCAAGGGCAGCGGTTATAGAAATAGAATCTGATATTACAAATGAAGACAGTTCAGAGTCGAGAGCGGAAGCTATAAATGTAACATCGGATATTGCAAATGAAAACAATTCAGAGCCAAGAGTAGAGGCTGTAACAGTTGTATCCGATATTATAAATGAAGACAGTTCAGAACTGAGAGAAGAGGTTGTAGCACTAGTATCTGATGTTACAAATGAAGACAGTTCAGAGTCGAGATTAGATATTGTAACAGTAGTTCCTAATATTACAAATGAAGACAGCTCAGAGTCGAAAGTAGAGATCGTAACATTAATATCCAATATTACAAATGAAGACAACTCAGAGTCTGGAATAGATGCTGTAACAGTAGTACCTGATATTACAAATGAAGACAGTTCAGAGTCAAGAGAAGATGTAACATTAGTATCCAATATTTCAGATGAAGACAGTTCAGAGTCAAGAATAGATGTTGTAACAATAGCATCCAATGTTACAAATGAAGACAGTTCAGAGTCGAGAATGGATATTGTAACAATAGCACCCAATGTTACAAATGAGGACAGTTCACAATCAAGAATAGATGTTGTGACAATAGCACCCAATGCTACAAATGAAGACAGTTCAGAGTTGAAAATAGATGTTGTAACAATAGCATCTGATGCTACAAATGAAGATAGTTCAGAGTCGAGAATAGATGTTGTAACAATAGCACCCGATGCTACAAATGAAGATAGTTCAGAGTCGAGAATAGATGTTGTAACAGTAACATCGAATATTATGAATGAAGACGATTCTGAGTTGAGAGCTGAACATGATGAAATGCAATCTGATATTGGAAATGAAAATAGTTCTGGGTTGAATGTAGAATGTGATTCATTTTCATACAATGAATGTCAAGAATCGGATAAAATTAAAGAGTCTGAAGCAAATGTTGAAGATTTAAAAATCACTGACGAAAAGGTCAACATTCTCATTGAAGAACTGAATGTCGTTACTGAAATATCTTCTGATTGTGAGATAACTGAATCGTCTACTTATGAAGAAATATCTATAGTAAAGAGTGATGTTAGTCCAGAATCTGTAAAGTCTTGTACAGTTGAAGAATCAGAAAAATTATCAGACACTCAAAACTATATTGAAACTTCACAAGAGGAACCTTTAAAAACTTATGAAAATTTACAGGAATCCAATGGACAAATTGACACCAGCAAATGTGAAGAAAACGTAATCCGTTCTCATGATATAATCTCCAGGGTCTTTAACCAGAAACATATTTTGAATGCGAATAATGACACCGAGATTGTCCAATCTTTGAGTGAAGTTGCCATCAAAACGCATGAAGAAAATGTGAGTTCAGTCGCAGAAATATCAGTTAATTCGTCATTTCAACTCTCAGATGATCCAATGAGTAAAACACCGGACAAAATGACTGAAACTGTTGATGACCCTTCAAATTTGATTAAAATTTCTACATTGATTGAATCAGCAAAACAATCCATCCCCATTGACCCGGTGAATCAAAATCCAAACTCAGGAAAAGAATGTGATGACACTGACGAAATATTAAAAACAAATGAATGTGAGGTGGATAATTTTGATGAGTCACAAAATACACGTTTAGATGACAACACTAATATTGTCAGCATAATTAAAACATGTAATTCTCCATTGAAAACTTTGGTGTCCCAATCTAGTGCGGAATCAGAAGACGATTTAGAGGAGGATGACTATGTGGAGGGTGAGCCGGTAACTGGAGACAGTGGGGTCGAGTGGATTTCTGGTAATACCGCTGTTCCGGATACTCCTGTTCCTGATGTTACAACAGATCCGCTTGATAAAAGCAATTCCAAAATAGATGTTACATGCGATATCATGGAAGATTTGAAACATGGAGCTGGTTTTGATACTTCCAATGCACCAAAAGACATAAATGATGATGTGAGTGATAAAAAATGTATCGAGGATGAGAAAATGACCGCACCATGTCTTGAAAAACAAGATTTATCAGATAATAATAATGATATTTCTTCAGGTTTACCTAACAAGCAAACATCTAAAGTGAAAACTGTTGAAGCTGAAGAAAGCAGTTCTGCTGTCACAGAGGTTGACTTTGACAAATTTGTCAGAAGGAATTCTGTCCCATTATTTGAAGAGTGTGCCACTGTAGATTTTGAAGATGTGTCTGAAACTGTCAAAACAATGTCAGTTCCTGTGGTGGAAAAGGAAATTGAAGTAGTAAACAAACCTCTAAAAAAATTACCTTTAAACGCTTTGTCCGACGATAGTGTTCAAATGATGTCAAATATTGCCGTACAACCTGTACAAAGTGAATCAACACCGAAGAAGACTGCCCTGTATGAAAGTACGAGAAATAAACCCGAGTATAATCAATCAAATACGTTGCCAACAATCAGCGATAAAATAGAAAACAAAAATCTGCATCCTTCAGTTGATTCAAATCCTGCATCGACTCCGACTGACTTAAAACAAACTGAAACAAATAAAGGTCCAATATTGTATAAAAGCGATTGTGTTAAAATGTTGACAAAACATTCCGAACCTCCAAGCAGACCGTTTACAAATGTTTCAAAGTTAAAGACTTATTCTCCTAGTCACAAAAGTATTGCCAATATGAATTCAGCCTTAATACATAAAAGGGACCAAAAAAGTTCATTAAACGAAGACAAGTCTTTGTCACCGTTAGCATCGGCTACAACCTCCCTCGGATGTAGTCGATTATCTCCAACAAGTTCTTCAAAGGTTTTAGATGCTAATAATATCGGTAAGATTGTTTCAGAATGTAAAGGACAAAGTTTTGGAGCAAACAATGAAAAAACTAGCATAGGCAGTAATAGTTCCAAACTTTCTTCGGACGCTGACACAGTTAGTTCTGCGGATGAATCTCCTAATTCAGAAAGAACGCCTAAAGCTAAATCAAGGCAGCCCAGGAAACAAGTCTTCACACCGGTGACCAGATCTGACATGGAAATAATATTTCCAAACCTTTACAGTAACGCCGAAGAATACAAGAAAGAAAGCGAGGCTAAAGCTTTGAAACTTAATAATAAATTGAAAGAACGTGATATTAGATTTAAACAGCTGTCTAAAAAAGATGCTCCCAAGAGTCCTGTAGAGAAAGCTCTCAAAAATTCTAACGTAGTATCCACTGACACAGTATCTGATACAGTCAAAGCTGATGTAAATATTCCCCCATCCCCCAAGATAGATATTGAAACACCTGCTGTTGTTGAATTGCCAGAAAATGGAAATGTTGATAATCTGGAAGTTGCGAATGCCACCAGCAGTGTCTCAAATAGTCCTTTATCAAGTTCAGCGAAAAGAAAACGTGGCAGACCCAAGAAAAATCAATCAGTATCATCCGACATTTTGAAATCAGACGATGATAGTCCTGCGAAAAAGTATTTGCCTGATAAAATACAAGAATTACCCCAAAGACAAGAATCTCCTATTAAAGAGATGACAAAGTCGGAAGACAGTCCGCAGGCAAACTCAATTTCTCCATTTGGAAAAATTAATGATAATATTAAATGTCCTATTTGCTTTAAAACTTTCCGAACTGAAAATGTTTTATTAAAGCATGTTAAACACTGCAACGGAGTCATCGATATAGAGACAATCAAATCGCCTCGCAAACGGAAATTTACTTTAAATGATTCGTCAAAACAGGATCTGAATGATGAACTACTAGAACCGACAGAATCAAAAAAACAGGTTACTTTAGAAGTTGATTCGTCAAAACTGTGTGTAAAGAGTGGGGTAGAATCTAAAAATCCTGTCACTCTAGAAGTCGAAATCATCAATACAAACCGAAAAGAAGTTATTGAATCATCACTAACCGTGAAGGAAATGCCAGAAAAAAATATGAATAAAATTGAAATTGTTAATTGTTCCGAAATCACTCAGCAACCGGAATATGAAAATAAAATTGAATTGTCAAATAGTGTGATGGCGACTCCAGAAAAAAAAGCAAAAATTATAAAAAATGATGAGGGCAATGAGTCTTTGGTACTCGTTGAGTCAGTTAACACGACGCCTTCAAAAACTCCTTTGGAAACTATCACTATTGAAGATTCTTCTTCGAGTAGCCCTCCATCACCCTCTAATGTAGCACTCGAAAATAATCCAAACTGCCCTGGAAAATTAGATCTATTAATAGAAAAACAGGAGATTTCTAAATCACACAATGTTTTGCTTTCAAAGTGTGATTCTGAGGAGAACGATGCAACAGAAAAAAGAACAAAGGAATCTAGTAGAACTTTGAAAGAGAAAATGTTTGGAGGTGGTAAAAAACTTGTAGAAAAGCAGCAAACAGCCATGGCTTCTCCAATGACCCGACTCACGAAAATATTAAATACTAAACCAGCAGTTAACAGTCCGATTGTCTGTGAAATCTGTGGAAAAACATTCAGGCAACTGGCTCACATGGTGTATCATCGCACCAAACATGCCGTTGATGAACCGGTCTCCTCTGAAGACAACACCAAATTAAGTTCTTTAAAAAAACCAAACATCGCTGAAGAATTGAGTGAAAATTCTGTTGAAGCCGATGCAATGTTGAAATGTGAAATTTGTCAAAAAGGCTTCCGTAAACTACATCATCTGGTCGAGCACCGGGAACTTCATATCAATAATGAATCACGGTCTCGCAGGACATCTGTGGCTAGTGTGAAAAGTGAACCTGAAGCAGGCTTTCGTTGTGATACTTGCGACAAATCTTTTAGAAAATTACACCACCTGGTGGAGCACAGAGAACTCCACATCGCTGAAGCAACAGAATCTTTACTGCAGCCATCTGCGGACACCAAGCCAGTTGAGGATGCCACGTGTTCTGGCTGTGGAAAATCATTTAGGAAACGCCACCACATGGTAGAGCACAGGGATATCCACTGTTCTCCTTCTAAAAAGGGCAAAACTGATGATAGTTCTCCAAATGATAGTAATATTCGATTATCTATCGCTAGCTCCACGAGCGAAGAAGGAAACAATTGTGGAATTTGTGGTAAATCCTACAGAAAACTCCACCACATGGTCGAGCATAGAGAGAGTCACGCAGAAGTCAGGGAAGAGAAGAACAAAAATTTACCCGAGCTCTTGAACACAAAAGACATCATTCATGAATGTTCAAGGTGCTATATGGTATTCCCAAATGAAAATTCCTTAAACAAGCATGTCACAATTTGTTCAAGAAAAAAACTACTCAATAAATCAAAGTCATTACAGTCAGAAAATCAAGAAATTATAAACTTGTCCAATGATGCAACTGTCTCTCAAAGTATGCCCAGTATAGAACACAGTGAAAACATTACTGAAGAAAGTGACCCGGTTCCTTTAGATGGATCTGACAAGAAATGTATCACTTCTGATAGTTTAGTTGCTTCAGTATCTGAATCTGTCTCGGTTGCTTCAGCATCTGTATCTGTCTCAGTTGCTTCAGCATCTGTATCTGTCTCAGTTGCTTCAGCATCTGTATCTGTCTCAGTTGCTTCAGCATCTGAATCTATCTTGGTTACTTCAGTACCTGAATCTATCTTGGTTGGTTCAGCATCTGAATCTATCGATACAACACCTGAAGTTATAGCTTTAATGGTGCAAGATGCTGAGAAACCTGATCCTCCTAAAGAAATAACATCGCACTTAAACGAGTCAGTGGCACCGAGCAAAGATTCAACAGAACTAAACAAAAGAGGAAGAAGATCGCTCTTTTCTAAAGACAATTCTGTTTCGAAAATAAAAACTACCAATAGAAAATCACTCATTACGAAAGATTCCGTATCTGTTAAGTCTCAGGAATCTTTAAAACAATCTAATGTGCCAAAAAATGCATCTACTGTAGGTGTCATCAAACATTTAAGGAAATCATTAACTGTCAGAAGTCAAGACTCGTTGAAAATACAAGAAAATACAACAAATTCTCCCAAAGTGAGATCTTACAGTCTTAGGAGATCTACTACTTCCGTTGATTCGGCCACTTCAAAAATTACTTCTAGTAGAAGATCGACCAATTCTATCGCTTCTGTAGACTCTAAAGATCCTATTCCTGTGACAAAATCAATTCCGTCTAAGGATAAAAATGTTTCTAAATTAAAAATACCTCTTCGAAAGTCTCTAGTATCTACTGTTTCAGCTAATTCTAAGAAGGTAACTTCGCCCAAAACTGTGACCAAACCTGCGGCCGTAGCCTCTAAAAAAATTGTTACTAAATTTTCACCCAAGAAAAGTTCACAACCAGAACCGAAACCAAAAGATGACGATTCAACCGTTAAATACATGTTTAATAAAAATCCTGAATTTAAATACAAACTGAATCCAGTATATAATAAGCCAAATAGAAGACTGTCCCAGCCTTTGAAACCTTTGAAGGCTACCAGTAGCAACATTGTGAAACCTCGTGCTAGAACCAGTGAATCGGCACTCTCTGGATTGAAACTTCCCACTGCCAAGATGTTGAAAACTATTTTAGAGGAATCCACCATTCGATATTCCTTTCCTAAAAGTCCAGATGTAAAAGTTAAACCGTCAGAAAAAAGTGATCAATCCACACCGTCGACCTCCCAAAGTACAAAGAAATCAATCTTACCCAAAGCCAGCACACCGCTGCTAAAGGGAAATGAAAAAATTCGAAAAAATAAAAAAGTAATATCATCATTACTCGTATCACATAAAAGGAAATCAATAGGCGGACGTAATTCAGTTGACGGAAAGAAATTGCCAGGCGTCACCAAAAAGTTGCAATTGAGGTGCTGTGACCAGGTTTTTAATTCCCAAGCGAACCTTTCAATTCACAGGAAGACACACAAAGGTACGTGAAGCACACTCGATGGTTGAATTTGTTAATTGGTGTTAATCATGTCTGGTTGCCATATCTTTGTTTTCTTTGTTCGCATGTTTATATTAGCTCGTTATATATGAAATGTCTGATTTAGAATAAAAAATTAGATTTATTGTATTTCAAACAAGAAGCAGTACAATTAATCAGTGTGCAATTAAATTTTCGACACAGTTTTTCCATCTCAGGCAGCGAAGAAGCCTGAAGAGCAAATGGTGATGAAATTGCAAAAAGTGTTTGCCTCAGCTGGTTGAGAATTGAATATTTTCCCTTGCAAGTAGTGGTCCAGTACCTGGAACAAATGGTAGCTAGTTGGCGCAAGGTTTGGTGAATACGGTGGGTGACGAGAGTTTCTTTCCAAGTTCAACTTAGTTTGGTTTTAGCAGCTTTGTTTGTGTGACATGTAGTCGAGCATTGTCTTGCAAGAAAATTGATCTCTCTTTATTGACCAATCTTGGCTGCTTAATCATAAGCTCCTTCATCATTTGCTCCAATTGGATACAGTTGACATCCATTAATCAGTTGACCAGGATTCATGAAACTAGTGGATAGTATATAAAGTAAATTTTTAATTAATTATATATCAGTTCACATAAATTGCTATGTTGCCTGTATATGCAATGAGAACACACTGATTAAAATATCTAAATTTAATATCAATGAATATTTTATTAAGGAGAACACATTCTTATTGTGAAGTTGTAATTATTCAGAACAGACAGTATGTGATATTTTTAATACAAATTAAATGTATTAATTAGAAAGATGTACATATAAAATTAATTTTATCAAAAAATATTGTTGTTGCTACCGGGATTCGAACCTGGATCTCTTCCAATCCGAGGAATTAACCAATTATGCTATACCAATACAGTGCTAGATGACAAATTTTCGAACTGGTCGAACGATAGATGTATTAATTTGAAAAGTGTAACATATAGGTTTGAAAATTTGTCATCAAAGCACTGTGTTGGTATAGCATAATCGGTTAATGCACGTTCCTCGGATTGGAAAAGATCCAGGTTCGAATCCTGGTAGCAGCAACAATATTTTTTGATAAAATTTATTTTATACATATCTTTCTAATTAATACATTTAATTTGTGTTAATAATTATTATGATTTTTTTTCAGCTGTTCAACAAATTCACAAATGTGATTGCGGTAAAGGATTTGACAGCGAAGGGATGTTAAAGCGACACATAGACACCGAGCACACTCCGCCCAAGTCTTATCAATGCTCCGAGTGTGGCACGTCTGTCAGAACTGCAGCTCAGTTTGCCAAGCATAAACGTGACCATGAGACCAAAATCATCAAACACGGTACATCGCATCAATCTACAGCTGCCAAGAGTGTCATTACAAAAGAGCAAAGCAAGGCGGGAAAAGCAATCAGCACTAAACAGCAGTCTGACCCTGCTAAACAAACGCTCGCATCTAAGAAGACTCCCGGGAAGGCAAAGTCGCCGGCAGTCACGGTTAAAAAAGGTGTTAAACGAAAAATAGCTCACGGTGGAGTCCCTCTGTCTGAGAAAATGAAAAAAGCTATGGCTGGTGTCAAATTTTAAAAGTAAAATGATAATTTTGATTAATATGTAAATATGTATGGTTATCAGACTGCTGCAAAGCCTTGTTTTTAGAAACGTCATGAAAAATTGTATTTGAAATAAGTAAAAACAAAATTTTAATGTAAATAGATAAAATATATATTTTTTCATTGTAGCGTTAATTTTATATTCTCGTGTAGGAAGGTAGCATTTATGTTTGTTACTTCTTCCTTCAACATTGCATTCTCATGTAATTCTTTATCTCATTCTAAGTAAGTGTTTTTATTTTAATATGGATAAATAATAAACATCTTTTTTATAAATAAAAAAAAAAACATTTGTCGATTTAAATATGAATTTGAGTGATTGATTTTTAATTTGAGGATACAGTAAAATAATATTTTTATTTAAGTTCGATATAGCGTTTACGTTTAATTTTCTGCTCTTAATTTTATATTGAAATCATCTTTTTTAATATTATTTTTTTTAACAAAGTGCTTCATATTATTGTTTTTTTTTTGTTGTATTTTTATAATTCTTAAATATTATGCTTTGTATTCTCTAAATTTATTTTATGAAAAATCCTGCATTAAATACAGAAAACATGCATTACTGCAGAAGGGGGGGAGGGGGCAGCGTGTTGTGTAATTTATATGCATGTTAAAAGCGGATAAATAACATTGATGGAATTATTAATCATATTCTTTTTAAAATATGAACCTTTGATTATTGCAATATTGTGTACTTCAAAAATGATTGGGCTATTATTTTTTATTATAAATATATAGGGTTGGTTCATAAATAAGTGCTGTATAAGGGTTTATTATTTCTTCTGAAAAATTAGATGGGTATTTGTTAGTTGTTAAGAAGTAATTGTTTTAGATTTATGTAGTCAGTTTTTACCTGTCCAGGACACTGCAGCATTCATTGAATGGCAAAGTTTTATAAAACCATGGTTCATGACTATCATCAAGATCTTCGAAATTCTTCGAGGAATAAATTAATTAATTGACTTTTAAATGGGAACAAGTAGAACTTAATAACGGTGAATACATTGTTGGTTTTGATAAAAATGTTCATTTCGGAACTTATTTATGATTCAACCCAATTGTACAATACAAACTTGTAATAGACTCAATACTTAATTCAAGTTTGTTCGGTTTGCTGGTGGAGAGTGGGTGATGCTCGGAGCTCTGTTTTCCATCCAGCAACGGTAAGTTAATTATATTTCCACAGTGCAGGACATTTGGGCTAGTTTAAAAATTAATGTTTCTCATTTATCTAATTATTTTCTACACATAACATATTGAAACTCAGAATGTTTAGTCTTAACAGATCTGCAAATAATTTTGTGTATAATTTGTTTGATGTTTGAGTGTTGGTGTAATTTCTGCGCAGCGGGGTTCGCAAACTTTTAGGAATGTGTACAGCGCGTTTTGTTATCATGCGTTCTCGTGCTTACTCCTGTAAACTCTCAAATGATAAGAATTTTCTTTTATAATTTGCGGGAACATTTTTGTTTTCGAGAGGAAATGAGTAAATCTTAATTAATAAAGAAGCGATATTTATATTATGTAAGATATTTCAAAAATCAACTGACTTAAAGCATGTATATCTATCTCCTTTCCGAATTAAATGCAAAACTTTTGTGGTTTTTTTAAAATCATTTATTTAAAATTAGTTAAAATATTTGGAGGCATTGCTTAAAAAATCAACATGCGATATTCTCAGGGCTTTGCGATTTCCATATTGGAATTGTTATTTTAGACAGTTTTTAAATGTGGTAAAAATGTTGACGTATGTAACTCCACTGAGAGATACTGCAATTCTTTATTATAATGTCGGGAACTTGCTTGTTTCAAAACACAATGTCAGATCTCATTTTTAAAAGTGTATAATCTATCGCCTCGAAGAAAGCGTGACAAGTTTATTAAATTTCAGACACTACTTATTTAATTTACATACATATTTTTTAATAGAGTAATTGGTTGCTTAAACGTATAAGCTAGGACAGTGAATTTCCAGTATTTGTTGAGTTATGTGTTATTATTGTGCTTCGTTTTTATCATAGATTTCTTATTTTTTCCTTGTAGTGGTGGACAAATTCAAATAAAAATAATATAGCTTTTAACACGGTTATCAAATTTTTATATACTAGTTAAGCTATTACAATTTAGTCAATTTGTTATCTGTATTAAAAGATTTTAGTCAGAATCAAAGGTTTTCGTGGCCGTCAGATAACACTAGAACCTTCTAGGTTGTTCTGTCATCGGTTTTTGTCACAAATGTTGATTCAGGCCACATTTCAGTGGTTAGCGTGTTGAAGAAATCGGATAACGGCAACTGAAACGTGGCACGATTTTAGTGTCGTAAATTTATTAGAAAATTTTCATATAGGATTGCAGCAGACTTGTGGTGCAACTGTTCCTTGCCATCATTTGCGAACCCCTAATATTAAAATTAAACATTGCCATGGGAAATTTAAGAAATGATGCAATAACCAAATGCTGTCAATTCTGTATTGTGATAAAGGGTATATACATTATACTCATTATTTTTCCAAAATTCGACAGCTAAAATGCCAACAAAATAAAGTCATAAATATTTTTCTTGACTGCCTTCATGTAAATGTAGGAAAGACTATTGTTAATTTTAATTTTTAGTGAATGATAATGCTAGATATTTTCTCTTGCAAATGTTTAAAATAATCAACTTTCATTTTAAAATATTTGTAGTTTTAATTTAATCATATATGTTTTTGAAAGATTACAATGTTGAGGTTAAATTTTCGTTATGTAAATCACTCGGAACTTGGACAACCGCGCATGAAGGATGCGAGTAGAACGGTGAAGTGCGTCGTGGAGTCGATGTCTGATATATCTAGAAATAAAATGGCACATTCATGTGATTTAATTAATAATGCCTTAACAACATAAATATTCTAAATAAATATAATATTTGCAGATGAGAGTTGATCCAAGGACTTCTGAGTTGCTTCTCTTTATTTCTAGTTTCTAAAGATGTGTTTGTATAACCGAGGTTCGTAGTGTAACATGACTGAAGAGTTATTGCAGATATCATTTTCTCTATTTATGACTGCTTGAGAAATATCCTTTTATTATAATTTTGTATTCAGGGTTCATTGTTTATACTGATGGATAAAAATGACTGTTTTAATAAAATATTTAATAATAAATATGTTTGTGTTTTAAAAGTATTATGCATACATCATAGGTGTCTATATAAACATAATTCTCACATCAGCGTAAGCCACATGATGTTCTCTGTAAGTTTGGATTACGGTGTGCGTATCAAAAATCTTTTGTGCAATTTTAATGACCAATGTTATGTGCGCCGGGGGAGAAAATAATAAAAACATACCATACCAGTATAAGGCCACTGGTAGAACCTGAGTTGACCACATTACTAATGAAGACGTATTAAGACACATACATAAGAACTATCAAGGATAGCTGCATATTCCAGTCACATTCTCCGCAATGAAAACAATGATATTTTACAACTCATGCAGGCGAAGATAGAAGACAGCAGCGACGTAAGTTGAGTAAGAGTCTTGGCTGATGTCAAGTGCCAAATGTTGGTGATCTTATGGTGGATAAATTGACATACCGCAACATGGTCGCCAACTTTCGATAGAAGGCAGCACATGAAGAAGTCTTGTTAAAAAATGTTTGCGCGCTATACTTTTTTTATGTGCTATTTTATTTATTTTTTTGGCATAAAATAATACATTTGAAATAAAGGTAATTAATCACTTTACTAGACGTGGTCTGTTCTAAAGCAATTACTTGTACAGTTTTTATAAGTTGTATATTGTTAAGGTACAATCCGAATTATAAAAAAGATTTTTGTCTATAATATAGTTGGAGACAAAATGTGTAGGTAGTTAGGTTAGCACAACTGACAAATTAGTTTCATTTTGTATTCTAACCACATCAAGCAACCACTTTGTTATTTTTGGTTTAAAATCGTTAATCTCTTTAGACCCTTTAAGAAATAGTGGCGATTTATTAAACATACGCGGTGCACAAAACAAGAAAGATTGTTGAACCAAAGTATCCCAAGGTTTTGCTCCTAATTTCCTTTGATTTCAGATCGTGGATGTGAAGTTAAGTTTTTTTTTAAATATAGTTTTAGGATTGATCTGGTGAACAGTTGTCTTATATCTAAAACTTGGAAGGATTTAAAAAGTTCTTCAGAGTAGCAGAGAGCCTCTTGTTTATCACTTTGATGACCCATTTCTGAGCCTTATTTAGAGAATCCATTAGAGTAAGAGCTGCATCGCCCCATGCACATATTGCGTAACTAATGAGACTGATACCAAATCACGCGTGCACGTGCACCCACACACCTTGAAGAGAATGCATATTTTGAATAAAATAATTTTTCAATCTGTTAAATTGTACTTGACTGGATATGAAAAAATATATCTGATAGGATGTTCCATTTTTAAAAATAAATTAATTATATGGGTTTTGCGTATTCAACTTAGGTTGGTATCTATTTCCCATGTGTTTAATAATAATTTATTTTGATATCAGAGGGTAGGTACCTACCAGCTGTTTTGTGTAAGTTAAATAAATAAAAAATCCTGCCATTATTGATGGGCTTTCACTTAGTATATATATATATAATATCCCTATTTCCTTGTGCCGTGTGAAGAGAAATTTGAAAGGAAACTGGAATAAAATGTGAATTATCTCTGAAATATATGAATTAGGTGAATCACAGCCAGGCGTTACTGAACGCGCCCTGCAGTTATTGGTGTGTAAAATCAAACGCCTAGCAGCCGTAAACACATCCAGTATCGATGCCAGGTAGCAATACTAATGCGGCCAGCAACCGTCTGGAAGGCTGTCTCTCGAGTTTCACTTTACTCGCTGTCGTTTTTCCAACAATAGCTACCGAAATTTGTGCGTAGTAACTCTATTGTACGGTCAAATTTATCTAAATAAATCAAGTGACAAATGTAAGTAGATTATTACTTCACATATCTGCAACACACACAAGACAAATGCAATATATCCCGCGACTTTTAATCGGACACGTGAGTGATGGATAAATATTGGGACATCCACCTATCACACATTAAGCATTCATTCAAAACATCGCCTGCATGATCCTCTTGATTCGCATCATGACATATACGCACACGCACACACCATCCATCCAACATTATTCTCATACCGGTTAACGATCACACTCCATAGTCAGTAGCGTAATTACGCCAATGCGGTGCATTGGGTCCCAAAAGATCCAAGCCTATAAATAATATATTTGGTATCAATA
The DNA here is from genome assembly GCA_031772225.1 of Eubasilissa splendida. Classification (NCBI taxonomy): domain Eukaryota; kingdom Metazoa; phylum Arthropoda; class Insecta; order Trichoptera; family Phryganeidae; genus Eubasilissa; species Eubasilissa splendida. The sequence continues at coordinate 28,374,312 of CM062851.1, read as the reverse complement.
CCTTTTCTCAGTACTAATGTGGACTAATATTTTTGTAATCCCATAGCAAGAAATGGGATTACGTAAAATTAAAAACGTTTTCAATACATTATACAATAGTACCTACTCTTTTTTTTAAGAGGACAGCTGGAAGGGGGATCGGTTTAGAAGCTAGGGCTTCCTTGTCGGTCCCACTCATCATAGCTAATAAAACTATGCGACTTTAATGCAATATATTGTTCAGTATTGGAAAAAATAAAAGAATTTTAATGGGATTATTAGCAATTCGGCAAAAGTTAAAATAAATACTTATTCTGCTGTCTTTATTTATACAAAGCTTATCAACATAAATCTATACAAAATCATAGTTATATTTGATTGATGACATATAACAAAAATAAAATAGTAGCTACTCTGTTAGTATGTCAGGATAGGGGCCAGACAATCGCTGCAAAGGGAAGCAAGGAATTATTTCAGTTTTGATCATGGATAAGGTTGTGATGGATATCGATGCCATTAATCATTTTGTTATTTTTTCATGAAAGAGAATATTATAGGAGACAAGAAATCAATTTACTGTTTAATGAATTAATCAATCAGTGCAGTGCATACAAGCAAAAAAGTTGTGCATTACTAAAAATTCTGGGAAACAAATATAAATTAAATAATTGAATCAACATACACGAAAACATTATTTTACAATTAGCGCCATCTGTGCAGCATTTTAACTGATTAGTTCTAAAAACTACAATGACAACTCACCGCTGTACTCATGGCGCTCTTTGGTATTCGCCGCATCGAGCTATTCACACTAATTTGTTCTGTCCTTAAGCTAGTGAATTACTCAAGTCATATAATTGGCTATTTACTGAATTGAAAATTCCATTCGGTTGATCCGTTTTGTATGGAGTCGTTACCTATGCTGTTTTTTAACAGAATAACATTAGAAAGGCTTACAACTGCGTGCAAATCATTGAAGTGTCTACTTCCTCTTTTACTAATTCGCGAATTTTACTATCTTGCTGTTTTTAAGGTGTCGATTTCATGATTGTTCTTTAAATTTGGTACATGGATTGGTTTTTGATTTCTGAAAAACAAAAATTAATTGGCAGAACTATTTCCTACGTTAACCTTTAATAAAAATAATTATTTCCTTTAGTTATTACGTGAAGAATTTTCAAACAATAAATGAATCATGTTCAGTCATAGAAAGTGTTCTTAAAAACGTCAATTTTATATGGGTAAGAAGGTATTATTTTACGTTAAAACTTAAACTTTAAAAACACTATTAATAGTACTCTAAAATTACAAATAAATACATGGTAGGGTCGTATAAACGACGGATTTATTTTGCCTTAAGACGTTGGTTAAACGAAAGTACATATAAATCTATACCTACTGCACGCCACTGCTTACACATAATACATATACAAGGGGACCCTTCAATTTTGCGTTGGGGCCTAATGGGGTTTTTCATTCAATTTTGCATCGAGGCCATTGCCCATATTGGTAGGTAAAACATATTACACAAAATGTCGATATTTCTCTTGTTCCCGAACTCTTTTTCATATAAATTGATAATTAAAAATCGGTGTTATCTGCAAAATCAGTTGTTTTTAACCGCAACCATTTGTATTTTGGCTTCCTGACGCAAGGTTCACCACTCTGATGCGTCCTCCGTTGTCTTTTTCCAGTTCGCGATACCGACTGCACGAGCGTCCTGAGTAACGCCATCCAACCACTGCAGCTTGGGTTTTCTAACACTCTTTCGGCCAGTAGGTCTTGCATAAAACATTTTTCACTGGTTTTTCATTCATTCGTTAAACGTGACCAGCCCACCCCAGAAGTGCTGTTATCTTGGACAATATTGGGTTTGCTAAATTCGCGTCTAATTTCCTTTTTAATTTTTTGCACCAATGTTATTTTTGTTGTTGAGTTTTCATTTCACCGAACATTTTAATTCGATTTGAAATTTGACTAAAACCAGAATCAAATAATTTAAACATGTTTAATATAGATTGAGTTTGATTGAATAAGAGCCTATTTATACTTAACACATTTTCAAATTAAAACTTCTTTCATTTTTGATTAAATTTTTTATGATTGAATGAAAAACTTTTGAGAACATCAATCAGAATTCAAGATACAGAATTGAAAACGATAATGAGTCACACGTTCCACTAGTTACCGCCTGGGTGAGAACGGAGTCAGTGGTAGATAGATTCCGTGACGCATTTTTGTATATTTTAATTTGCACATAAAAAAAAAAATACATTATCGTATACACTTTTCGATCGGATATATTTATTTTATATTGGTAGTTACACATATATTGTAAACGTGTAACAACGTTCTTATATATTGCGCCTCCACCCGGGAACCTCCAATAAAATGTTACTCACTTTTTTAAACGTAGTTTCGTGACACGTTTTACACGGGAAGCCTCCGAAAAAACATATTATTTTTAGAAATGTATTATTTCGGAGGTAAGTTTGTAGAACTCCATAATCACACATATGAATAAAAACCACTTTAAATAATATGAGATTGATGATGCCCTCACAAGGCGAAACGTGTCTCAAGGAAATTGAATGAGTAGAACTAAAAAACAAGTGTTTTTATATTATACTTTTAAAATCAGCAATGTTATCTTTGTGGTTAAGATTCATATTTTTATTTATTATCTTTGTTTTAATTATTATGTATTATGTATTATTATGTACAAAATGGGAATGTCAATTTTGCATATAAACGGTGTTGGTCACAAATTAAATAATTTGGAATCGTTGGAGATAAATAAAGCGTGTAAAACTAATCAAAAAATTATAAACAACCAACTAAATTTAACTAAGAGTCCCATTCTAAAATTTTCAGATTTTTTAAAAATAGATTCTGTCAAAGAAACAATATATGTTTTAGTTAGTTATGACATCCTGAAGAAGAAAATGGTATTTTTCGAAACCGGTAGATGTATTTAAACTCATTTTAGTGGTTAATAAAACAAAGATAATAAATAAAAATATGTTTATGATATAATTCAAGGTTAAAACATTTTAATAATGTGAATCTGCCTTTAAAAAATCTACTTGTAATTCGTTTGTCAGGATTAACCCTTAGTTGGTATGTTAATATCGTCACACCATCTATTTGATATGTAGGTACACAAGTGATGAAATAATCGACAGCGTGCGAGTTATGTATGTACATACTAACAAAAATATTATGTTATCTTATACAGATCGACATTTGGACGTTTGATAGATTAGCTATTCGATGCATTCTCGAGATAACCGCTTTCAAAAGAATGAACTTGCAAAAATAATTCACGGCCACAACGGCGCGGGAATATTAATTTGCAATTTAAATTCAAAATTGTCCGCCGTTTTGTGAGACCGACGCTAATATAAAATGTATCGAAACGGGATATCAAGTTATGCAATGTAAAATATGTGCAGGGTGACGTTTCCCGAGCTCGGCGGGTAGCGACAAAATGCTAAACGTCTGTATTAACACGGCGATAACTTGCAACATGGAATAACTACGTCATCACCCTGTGTAACAGTCACCGCCTGGAACTGCTTCAGTGTGGAGTGTCTGATGTTCTCTATGGATCGATTTGATAATGTCAATGTGTCGAGATTCTTTAGTCGAGTACCTACCACAAATCAAATGTGAATGAAAAGATGATTAGCATAAAATGTCGCGCGTGCCTAATGTCTAACTCTTCTGTCTATCCATAAAGACTGAATAATCAATATCTTGAACCAGTTAAGACGGCAATAGCGATTTTATTAAAATGATCGAAAATATGTGGACGAAACTTAATATTGGACACAATATCATCATTTTCGTTCACATGTTCTAGATTGGTCGGGGCCCTAAAGTCTCGTTAAGGCGCATCCATCTTTCCTTATTCTACGCAGCTTCAATATTTTCCGACCAATCAAGACCCAATCTGTCTTTATGCCGCCGAGGGTCTCCTTTATCTGGGTACTTTTCACTCGGTCCAATATGTTACTCCTGTTACTCCGCTAAGATACCTCATTTCGGCAGCCTAGACCTAGACTAAGTCTGGAAAAATAATTTTTGAAGTGTTGTAATGTAGCAGTACCAATTCCATACTTTGGATTTTATTTTCTAATTCAGCATAAAATTCATCAGCTATTGATTACTCTGCAAAATATGTGGGTGCGTAGCTCTGTAGGTATAATGTTTAGTTTGTGCGGAGCAGTATTCTCAGCTCTCTCAGAGAATTTAAGAATTGGTCCTCCTTTTTAATGATTCCACCCAAGAACAGGAGAGACTGTGTCCGTTTGGATGGCGTCCGCAGCACCCGCCTGGCGGACGCTGCGTGAGAAGGAACAATTAATAATATTATAATAACAAATAAATACCAGGAGTCAAAAAAACAGCGAAAATACAATAACAAAATAATTTAAATATTTAATTGATATTCTTGTATTATTATTTCTCAATTTATTTATAAATTACACATTTTTTCTTCCGTCTATGAATTTTGTTAGTTAAAACATAAGTTCTCACTTATTGTGTCGATCAACGATGTTCCATACTATTGTGACAGATTCAAAGTCGGATTTTGTTAAATATTATTTATATATATTATATCGTATCCAGAGCGGCATAAGGCTATTATGATATACAGTCGATTCCGCTTATTTGGGCCAAATCTCAAGGAACGAAAACCAAATCAAGCAACTAACAATAATATACATCGCTTAACTGGGACAGTAAATTTAAGATTACAATAAATAAGTTTAAAATTTATTAATCCAGAAATTAATTAATCACAAAAGCCAGAGAGTTGGTGCAAAAATTTCCCTTTTGCTTGCAATACAGTTTGTCGCTGACAGTTGGCGAGCTATAAAAACCAACACCATATAAAATCTTTAAACCTTTAGATATTTCCGAAATGAGGACATGTTAGAAGTTCTATTGTTAATTATCGAGAGATTTCGACAATAGATAACAATTGACCATGGTACAATTTAAATAAAGAATGAGAATGCAATTGTTGAAGCATTAAATCGAAACATCAAAAATGAGACGAAGAAGACGTTGATGATTAATATCCAACTGTGCCTGTAAGTAACGAGGAGAAAAAAAAATGATAGCTTGGTTACAGCGTTATTTTATGCAGGAAGGCAATGAAGGGAGCCCTACGTATTTAAAGAAAAATATTCATCATTTAATTTTAAGCTCGTTTCGGTTAATTGAGGAAGCCGCTTAATTGGGCCAAACTTCCTGGTCCATATGTGTCCCAATAAAGCGGAATCGACCGTATTGTGTAGGATATTATTATATAATTATTTACATTCTTTATTTTTAACATTCACTCCTTTAGTTATACATTATTTTTCCTTTCATACTCTCAACTCTTTCAGCATTTCTTTGATATTAAGTTCTTATTTTTAATCTTTCCTACTTTTATCTCAAAACATACACGATTTTTTAAAAAAATTGTTTTTTATTCCAACTTTATTTCATATATGACATAACAATTTTTATTTTTTGCCAAACTGCATAGCAGTTTTACGGCAAGGGTTGCACTTCAATTAAAGCAATTAATGTAATATGTACAAAAAACATAAAAATTTAAGTAATAAGTAAGATTGTAAAATTTTATCAGCATTAATGTAAAGAAAATATGTAATACAATAGAGAAATCAAATAATTAGATAACAATGTGTTTGAATTTATATTTGAGTGTGTTCACTGATGTTTCTTTATTTTCCACCATGTTCAATAATTTACTGATTTTATTAAAAATTTTTGGCACAACACATTCTCTCACCGTACACATTGTTCGAGATCGGTACTCTCATGGAGAATCTGGTAGAATAGAATATTCATATTTACATTGTTAATCATCTCTTCTAAAATTATATTACATGTTAATGATTTGTAATAATCATCTTTATACAACCACTATACTCTGTCCCAAAATTTTAATAGTAAATTTTAGATATACTTGTTTAGTCTAGCAGTGAGACACTCGCGTTCAGCTTAGTTTGAAAATAGTAAGAATTTTAATGCGACACGTCTTCCACGTACAAATTCCGTTTAAAATGATATAAATTTAAAAGTAATCTTTTCAATTAAACGATTCAAAGTTGCTTAAAACCGAAAACAATCCCATGAGCGACACGAAAAGCTAAACGATGGCGATTAGTTGTTTCAAAATATGTAGCGTCTGCCGTCTTCATATTGACGTTTGAACATTTTTAATATTTCGATAAAACGACTTGATTAAAAATCAAGAAAAACTGCTAATAATTTCGCGGCAAATTGGTGATAAAGATAATCAAACGATCTCACTCGATTTAATATCGAACGGACCAATAGCGAACGAGCTACGAAAATATCGTAGCTTTGAAGTTAAATCTAATTTGTCTAAAATGTTGCGTGACAATGCCACTCCGCATAAAGGGACCGATCGTATTTCATTTGGTTTTTCAAGATGATTCGTCAAGAATGTGCAGTTTGGCCCCGCGTTACTAAATAACCATCGACGCTATTTTCCACTGAGCCCCGATAACAAATAACATTAGTTTAAAAACATAATAAACATGTTTTTAAAATAACTACTCCGTATTTTAGTATTTTTGTTTACATGCCAACCTTGAAACTTACTTAAGCTTAATATTTTTAAAACTACGCATTGGAGGTCGAATGAATGAACTTTTGTTGACGACAGATTGGTTATTAATCCGTTGCGATGAAAAACTATGGAAGAATACTATTTTTATGCTTTAATACAAAAAATGTAAAACATTAACTAATCATGAGGTGGGAATGGAACAACCATGGGTATACAAATAGCAAAAAGACTTGTAAATGAGTTTGTCAAAGATAATGCCTTATTACTGTACTGTATAAACTAAACTACTGATTATACTAGTATGTATTATATTCTTTTTTTTGATCCCTTAACGTATCACGATATTACTGACTCCAAAAATTACGCATTTACTCTCACTTGGATCATTATTAAATTACTATTAATTTTGTAGGTGAATATAAATGATTATTTATACCAGAAGTGTTGACGTTGAATGTTGTTTTCATTTTAAGACGGATTATCTACATATGAAGTGTGATCTACATGTGTGTGTGTGTGTGTGTGTGTGTGTGTGTGTGTGTACCTACCTACTTAGTTTCTACAAATTATAAACCACCATAGTTAAAAATATAAGATAACTGAAGAGGCAAGCACATAAATATGTAATAAAGGCTGTATAAAATAGTATAAAATTTGGCATATTTTTTCCAGCGACAAGTTAATTTGACAGCCGACAGCTGATTTGTGCTCAGTTTGGTTTGCCATTTCACCATGAATAGACTTACGCCAGAACAAGGCTTGCAAATTGTGCAAATTTATTTCGAAAATAGCGGTTCAGTTCGCGAAACTTACCGTGCACTACGTCCATTTTACGGTCGACATAATCGTCCACCCGAGCAAATAATTCGAATAACCATGGATCGTTTTCGCACCGCGCATACTCTAATTGATAATACGCATCCGAAGAGACATCGTACAGTGCGTACCGAAGAAGCTGTTGCTGTAGTGGAGCGTAGTATTGAGGAGGACCCGAATGAGTACTAACTTTTTCTTTCCCCAATTGAATGGTATTAATGTGGAAGAACTCAACAAGACGGCGCAACATGCCACACAGCGCGCGCCACAGTCAATTTATTGAAGGAAACATTCGATGAGCGCATAATTTCGCGTGAATTGGCCTCCAAGAATGTGTGATTTAACACCTTTGGATTATTTTCTGTGAGGATATGTGAAGTCGCTAGTCTATGCCGATAAACCAGAGACGATAGACGACTTGGATGCCAACATTCGTCGCTTTATTGTCGATATACGTCCCCAACTGCTCCAAAAAGTTGTCGAAAATTGGACATCCAGATTGCTCTTTATTTGAGCCAGCCGCGGCGCCCATATATGCGAAATCATACTTAAACACTAATGGAATAAAATTATCTTTCCAATAAAGCCAATACCGTGGCCATTATCACGATTTTTACGTGTTTTATTTCATTTTAAGGTCCTATAGCTCTAAAAAAAACACCCTTTATTATCATGTAGGTTTCTACACACATAGCCTTTGTGTGAAGAATGGCTCGTAGAATCGAATTTTTTAATTTACAGTTTTCAAATTTCCTATAAAACATGCAATCGCCCCTATCGCCGCCCCCCCCATCCCTAATTTCAGACAAATTAGTATTTATCGTTCGAAATTCGTAATGTGTTTTTTCCCCCGAGTAAAAATTTTATATTGATTCAAAATATTTCTGTCACGACAGCTGGCAGCTAAACCGCAAATGTACCAAAAAGGTTTACTTCTCGGGTACCCGAATGATTCCGGAAAGTAAAAGCAACAAGGGTCGGGTTTTTTACAATACACATTAAACAAAATTTGTCACCGCCCTTCTCTGGAAAAATTCCTGGATCCGTTGGTGACATATTATACTACTAGTATGTTTAGTAGGTAGTTCTTTTATGGTACATTTCAATTACCTATATGTCTTTTACTTAAGAAAAGAAGAAATTATTTAATTTATTACTGCCACGTTGTCTGTTTACTTACTACAGAATATTTAATAATATTGGTGGAACAATTAGGAAATTTTAGGGTAATTTTAGAAATCGAAATAGATTTAATTTTAAAAATATTTTCACGTTTATTTGCCTTATATGTTATGTATTCGATCTTATTGTGTTTTGCCTTCAATGAATTTTGATTTTGTAAAATGTATTTGTTTACCAATTTGCCCTAAAACAGGCTCGCCTTGTTGGGCAAATGCATTTAAAATGTGTGTAAAATTTATGTCACAAACTGTCTTTATTTTTGCAGCTGTACAAATGTTATATATGTCTAAATAAATAAAAACTGAACGCTGTGGAAGCGCTCTTTTATATACGATAATGTTATATGTATACGACAGGAAATAGCACAGTGGTATAGTCGGGCCGAAGCGTACCAAATCTTTTACTAATACATATACATATAATTAAAAGGCATTCGATTCGTCAGAAATAAACACACTTTTCCAATTGTTCCAATTTAATGTGAGGGACCGATATGGGAGGTTTTGCTCATAAATTGGTTCTGGGTAACCATTCACTGTCCATAACATAAAGTTCTAAACGTCCACAGCGTTCTAAAGAACCTTTTTCTTCGGCCATACGCCTACCATAAATTATCGGTTATAACTCATAGCATGACTGAAGAGCCTTATTTTCGAACAGGATGCAGCTGCAGCTGCCCTCTTCCGTTTGCATATTTCTCCAGCTGTATTTGTTGACGCTATTGCACTCAATCATGGACCCAGTGTTCAACGATCCATTAGCATATCGTTAGCGTTATTTAACATATCTATAATATTTGTTCGGACGTATTGATGTCTATGAGATGTGATGCTGGAGACGCATGTTGCGCACACTATAGACGGCGAGACACACGCATGTCTCCATTTTGCAACAATTAAACATCGAGGACAGACTCTCAAACCTGTTAATTATTCAATTTAAAAATCCCAAGTTTATTTTATTATTTCGCTTTGTAGTTTTCTTACATTTTCAATCTGCTAGTAAACCACCAAAGGGTGAGAATTATCCAAGAATATCGAAAGTTTTTATTTGTATTTATTTTAATAAATCATTAATTTTCCACGAAAATAATAATACATTCGGATAATTACACATTTTTTAGTACATATAAATATCACATTGAATGATGAATTGGATTTACAAAATACACACACAAAAAACGAAATATTATATTACTGATAGGTTACCGTGCCAACTATAAATAATGATTTGATTATAAATAATAATCATAAAATCGATAAGATTATTGACACATGGAATCAACATCTATAGACATGTAAAGATTTTGATATATTGAGATAATTTATGTATCATATCGAATATAAAGGTGAAAATAATATTATCTATATATACGATATGTAGAGGTTTTTTACTTCATCAATTTCCATTTTATTGAATTGTCCAATATTTTTTAAGTATTTATTTTATTTTTTTATTATTCCTTTCATTTTTATGTCAGTAATGATATATCGTGACCTGGTATCACCAAGGTATCATCATTTTACTAAAATTGACTATCTTGTATCTATATTATGACAATAATTTTCTAACACGTCAAATTTCTTAATAGTTTAGGAGATAACCAAAGATACTTTTAAAATTAGCAATATTAACTTTGTGGTTAAAATTCATATTTTTATTTTATTAACCACTAAATTGAGTTTAAATACATCTACCGGTTTCGAAAAATACCATTTTCTTCTTCAGGATGTCATAACTAACTAAAACATATATTATTGTTTCTTGGCCAGAATCTATTTTTAAAAAATCTTAGAAATTTTAGAATGGGACTCGTAGTTAAATTTAGTTGGTTGTTTATAATTTTTTGATTAGTTTTACACGCTTTATTTATCTCCAACGATTCCAAATTCTAAAATTATTCGAGTAAATTTGTATTAAGAAATGATTTATGTTAGGTACTAAAAAAAAAATGATTTTTTAAAAGTAGATTCTGGCAAAGAAACAATAATATATGTTTTAGTTTGTTATGACATCCTGAAGAAGAAAATGGTATTTTTCGAAACCGGTCGATGTATTTAAACTCAATTTAGTGGTTAATAATACAAAGATAATAAATAAAAGATAACAAAAGAAAAGAAAGTTATATTTTAGAAGCATTTGTAATATTTTTTAGAACAAAAACTGTTGAACAACATAGCCTGATGGCTTTCTGAGGTGAGCCATTGACTGCAAACTTTTCCAGATCGTCCGCATGTCTAAAACCTTCATCTTAATGGACCTGGTAATGTTTATGTCTTGCCAAATAGTCTTCAGTTCGTCCATCGCAGGTCGTAGCATTTGTTCATCTAATTTCGGCTTCACATCCTCAACTGTTTGATATTAGAGAACCAAGGAAGCCTAGTTGTATCTATCTCTCAACGTTTGAAGATGTCACCCGAACAACGATGTGCGGCACATTTTGAGGTGTGTTGAGTTAAGTACGCCAAATTACGCACATTTTGGCGTAGTCGGTAGTTCGAAATTCTACTACCCGACGGAGATACGGCGTGTTGAAATATGCCCCGCGGTAGAACAACGCTGTAAAGTACCCAAGATGGCGGACTTGTCAGATATGGTTCTCTCACCAAAAAATAACATGTCAAACTGGAGATGAATGATGAAAGATGCTGGTCAACCGCATATTCGGAAGAGAGGAGTAGCTGTTGCTGTAAAAAATACTCCAACTGATGTGTGTAGAACGACGCTGTACATAATATTTTATACGTTGAACTCTGTCAAACATCACTTTGAAAGTAATTATTATTTTATTATTTCATAAATATGTACGAAGCGAGTGATGTGTATTCTTTGTTCTTTTAAAATAAATACTACTTTCATATAATATAATCTGTTTTTATTTTCACCTCACGGAACAACGCAGTCCAGCACATACCGTACAGCATTCATCGTAGATTACAATTGGATAAAAAGTATATTATTATCATTTATCATATATTAAAAACACACATCGAATATTATGTTATTCCATCATTAGATGTAATAAACAGTTTTTCTCAGTTCCTGTAAAATCACCAAAATGTGCTGTACGTTGTTGTTCGTGTGACGTCTTTATTTGTTTATATTCTATTTCCCAAACTATGTAATATATCTAGTAAAGCTAGCTAGACATACTCCTCTAGTTTCTTTGTAGTATAGGATTGCCTTCTACATAACTATAGGTTTTAAATATATTTATATGTAACGATTATTTTATTCGGTTATCTTAATTTCTCTTACAATAATCTTGTCAATGGTAATTTTCAACTCCCGATTAACTTGTGTCATCTTCTTTCCCTTAACCCTTCCCAAACCATGCAGTAACACGGGTCTACCATCACAATTAAACCTGTAATATTTTGGTAAATACATGCAATATAAAATTCACATTTTAGATAATCCTTAAGAAAATATTAGCGCTTAGGAATGACTAGTGAAAAACCAATTATTGGTTGGGACTCGCAGAAAAACAATTATTTTTCCATTCAATCCGTTGTAAAATTAATACGTTGGTAAAAATATAATTTATGATATGAAAGACAGAGATCACACACTATTTTCACAGTGAAAAGAACAACAAACAAACAAATATAATTTTCTCTTTCTCACTAATTAAATGAAGAGAGATAAGAAGGAAGGACACATTGTATACGACTTAATGAATGCTCTAAATTATGTTAATAACCATTTTTTCAAAATTGAATGCTCAATATATAAAGTAAATTCTCGCTATTAAAGCCATTCAACTAATAAAAACATTTTTTCTAACTGTTATTTACGGTAACACGAGTTGTATATCATATCACGGTATGGTAAAGGTTAACTCGCCACATTTAAGCTATATAATAGAAAATTTCTTGAACGTCAACGATATTAAGTTGTAACGCAATATTCCCTATTCTATAATATTGTTGTACTGCTTTCTATGAAATAACGTTTTAACCTGTTTAATGGCACAAATCACTTTTGAAGGGTGGATTCCCTGTTTAAAAGAAGAAGATTTCTCTTACCATGTATCTATATGTAATATCTTTGATTCATAACATAACCTAGCTTAACGAAATCTAATCACACAATTATCTTTTCACCGCGTTATAAACTATCGTGACAAGGAAAGCGTGTTGCAAAGTTGATAAGATAATTCGTTGGGTTGTACCTATTTAGTATTTAGCCATATTCTATTTCATATTATTATTTTTCCAAGAAATAGAGATGATTGATTGATTTCTTTATTACACATTCAATCGGTTTTTTGATATCTCCGATTTCAATTAATTAACAATATCATACAATCTATAATTTAATAAGTAAACATCAGATATCTCATAGAGACACAGGTATTTTTATTATATATTTAATGAAATATATATAGAAGTGTGGGGTGATTACAGGGCTTACCGACCTGTCTTCGGCTGGCTTAAGTGATCACTTTATTACTATATAACACTTAGAACGTATATATATATATATATATAAAACGCTCACCAACACTCCAACACCCCTCAATCTCCATATTTATCAAATTTTTGAAAGTTGTATATATAGTATTTACATGGACTCGCTTAGGGTACCACTACACCATCGCCATCTATGGACCAAATTTGATAATTCATTTTTCCTTGCAACAGCATATATTATATGTCAACTCAATGAGAATCTGATTTTTGTTGAAAATTATTTAAAGCAATATTCTTTATCTGTAAAATGTTTTAAACACATTATACGCAAGAAAAATCAATATTTTTCAATTTTTTATATTTTAACCAGTATATTAATATAGCAATATTTAAATATGCCCAAGAACACACAATTACTGGATTTTTTACCTATAAGGCACTGTTATTAAATAAATATTAGATATCTCATAGAAACGAAGCTATTTTTATTATATTTAATGAAAAATATGTAGGAGTATGGGGTGATTACAGGGTTTATGAGCTGTCATCGGCTGGCTTCGTCTCTATGAGATATCTGATATTTATTTAATAATAGTGCTTTTGTACATAAAAATCCAGTAATTGTGTGTTCTTGGACATACTCAAATATTGCTATAATTTAATAATAATATACCATGTTTATTTATGATATGAGAATGTAAGAAGCTAAATTTTTCTTATAAAACTGCACATTTTCTTTGTCTTTTATACATCTAATCGAATGAATATACAATTAATTTAATAGATATAAATAATAAACTTCAATTGAATTTTTAAAACCTAACCATTTATAATTATTACTTAATCACCTATAAAACGCTTAATCTTTATTAACAATGTTACAATTTTATAGGGTTAACTTATTGTGATTTTCATTGTTTTCGGTTTACGTTCATGGTAAAATGTAATCAAGTTGATTATATTTGACACATTGTGATTATAATAATGAACGGTCCAGGGAAATAAGGTGCTATGTACCTTTAATGGGTATAGTCTTGATGCAGTTGTGTAGCATTTTCAAAGCTAAAGTTGTCAAATAGATCAAGTTTGAATCACACGCATTGGCAATTTGAAATAATCGCAAACGGCGAAAAAAAAGGTGCTAAATCCACTAATCATTTTGAATCCTTGGCTTAAATAATAAATACGCCTTATTTCTGTTTCAGTTTCACATAATAAAACTTTTAATACAAAACAAATTACAGTAATTAAGTACAAATTAAGTGCAACATATAAGTTAGAAAATTTGTCGTCACTCACTGTGTTGGTGTAGCATTTCTCCGGATAGGTTCGAATCCCGGTAGGAACAACAATATTTTATCAATTATTGATTTTATATGTATATCTTTCTAATTAATACATTTAATTTGTATTAAAAATATCACAGACCTATGTTCCGTAAAAATTGCAACTTCACAATAAGAATAAGTTCTTTTTAAAATAAAAAAATAAAAATTGTATACCGTTTTATAAAACATGGTAAAAAGAGGTTAGCATCTTTTATGGCTTTTCAATTAAGGGTTAACATGTATTTACATATTCAGTTATAATTAATTTATAAGAAATTTTCAAAAAGTATTTTGAAAAATATATTTAAAATACACATTCATTAGTTATTTTACATTTTAAGTCTGTAAAGTTTAAATTTCACCCCCTTTCCATGGGCTCTTCAAATGTGTATATTAACCTTTACCATACCATGATAAAATATACCCGAACGCAGCCATGCTGTCAACTCGTGTTACCGTAAATAACAGTTATAAAAAATGTTTTTATTAGCTTAAATGGCTTTAATGACATGAATTTATTCTAAATATTGAACATTCAATTTTGAAAAAATGATTAATAACATAATTTAGAGCATTCATTAAGTCGTATACAATGTGTCCTTCCTTCTTATCTCTCTTCATTTAATTAGTGAGAAAGAGAAAATTATATTTGTTTTTTTGTTGTTCTTTTCACTGTGAAAATAGTGTGTGATCTCTGTCTTTCATATCATAAATTATATTTTTACCAACGTATTAATTTTACAACGGATTGAATGGAAAAATAATTGTTTTTCTGCGAGTCTCTTTTCATAATTGGTTTTTCACTAGTCATTCCTGAGCACTTATATTTTCTTTAGGATTATCTAAAACATGAATTTTATGTTGCATGTATTTACCGCAATATTACAGGTTTAATTATGATGGTAGACCTGTGTTACCGCACGGTTTGGGAAGGGTTAAAATCGTCCACAATACAAATAAAATAAACGTAATAATCTAATCTAACATAACCTAAGAGATACATAAAATGTTATTGCAATATTCTATGATTAATCTATTTCATACATACATCATGACAGTATATTAATTTGTGAAATAAAAAAATTAATTTTAAATCAATATTTTATGTTTGAAAATATTCGGGCAATACTTGGACTGTATTTTATTCGTATTATATATAGGTAACAAGCTTAAGTGAGTCTTAAGACGGATGTACAATTTGTATACGCTAATTTCTCAGATTTTATTAAACTCACCGGGGCCGCGACCGCAATGAAATTAGTTTTCATTGCCTATTCGGTCGATCTGTGCGCGACTGAAAGTGCCTGTGGAAATTAGTTCTGTTGCATTTCCCAGCCAAAACGATTGTTGGCAGGGCCGGCGACTGGTAAGTTCTGATCGGTGATTTCGAGTTGGATGAAAGCGTGACATGTGTGGACGCCAGTTGACATAAATATTTCGACTAAATGTCTCGATGTATATACAATAGAACATTCAGAATTTCAGAGAAGTTCCATTAGCTTTTATCATACCGCGATAGAAGATATACGTAAGCAGCCATGCTGTCAACTCGTGTTCCTGAAGGAATTTAACATTTTTTAAACAGAGAAAATTTACGAATACAATCAGATTCGCAAGTTAATTCTTCAATTCATTGCGAATTTATTGTGTGATCTGTTTATGTCATATTATAAATTGTATGTTTATGGCATTCTATGTTCGCGTTTTCAAATTGTTGAATTAAAAATAGATAGGTATCTATCTACCTGTAAAAATATATGTCACTGGAGAAAAATATAAAGGATAGATTGAACACATTAACGTGACATAGTAACGGCAATAAAAAGATCTTAGGTTCAAATCTTGGAGGAGTTTACAAGTGATTTCTTCGCACTTATCAAAAGTATATAGGAATAGAAAAATATTTCTTATTTTAAACATAACATATGTAACTTAATAATGTATAATTTTTATATCTAGAAAAAAGATGATATATTATGTTTTCTTTCTGTGGAAAATCTTTTTTGTCCATGCAACACAAATAGATGCAAACAATTCAATATAATAATATAGGAAAGAGGTGGGGGGGGGGGAGGGGGAGTATAAGTCAATGCATTAAATTTTAATATAAAAAATTGGCATTTTACGACTAATACATACTGTGCAAGTTTTTGGGATTTTCAAAACAATTTTGGAGGTTACGGAATTTTCTAACGCAGTTTTCATGACAAACTTTACTGGAGTATCTATTGAATAAACATATATATATATATATATATATATAATGGATGATAAAGATAAAATCGAGAGATTTAGAATTGATGGATAATGTTAGGATTGAAGAGATAATGTTAAAGTCAAGAAACTTAAAAAGTTTACATCTTCGGTTATAAAACAATAATATATATATAAGAAGGAATGAAGTAAATAAATAAATGAATTAAAAAATATTATTGTTTAAAGTTATTCAACAATATTTCGAGCATGTATGAAAGTTGATTTACTTCGCTAGAACCGGCCTCTAGCAACAAGTCGTTCGCGGTAGGTACTCGCAATTACTTAACGACAGCCCCAGAGGTCGGTGGGGATATCTCGGTGTTAATTCTGTCAAACGTGTTGAACTGGAAAACGTCACGTTTTCCGACGTAAAACTGGAAATACTCCGGGCGTTAAAAAAATAACAAACAATTTTAAACGGAATTGTTATTTTACGTAAAAGTGATGATCCTTGTCGGACGATTTAATTAAAGTTGACTTTTCAATTTCAAAGTGACATTCTTCACGTCCGCTGAATATGATGTATTTCAAAATGAATTGTGTCTTTTTAGTTATTGTGATGTTGATGGTTGAAGGTAAGGCCGATTGAAATATATTTTTAAAATTTTTAAATGAATGATCCACTAATACTTATTAAGTTCACACGAACACAAATACAAGGAGTAATATAATAACTATAATTAAATTATAAGGAGAACAAATTGTATCAAGTATTAAAAATAAGGTAGACGGCTCTTTCAAATAATGGAACGATTAAATGTATTAATATCAAAAAGGTGACATATAGGTTCGAAAAATGTCGCTGTAGCATAGTTGGATAATGCACCTTCCCCGGTTAGGAAAGAGATTCAGCTTCGAATCCCGGTGGCGCAACAACAATATTTTTCGATAAAATTGATTTTATATGTATATCTTTCTAATTAATATTTATAATTAAATTACTTGAATTATCTACATTGAAATTTATCACATTTAAAATGTTACGTATGTTAGTAAATCATGAATTAAATTATTGTAAAATGTTTAAAGGTACGCATATATGCGATCTAGATGGAAAAATAAAGTGCACGAAAAGGCATTGCTACGTAGTAATTCTATAATAAAGTTTAAGATTATTTTAAAACGGACTAATATCATAATTCCCTTTATACATACTTTGTGCGTATAACTACCAAAATTTGACGATGGTGATGCCTATAACCGGATATATTCTACCGCAATCTGCAGTGATCAACGTCTTTATGTTCGTATAATACAATTTTCACCCGCCTAAGGCCAGTGCATACAAGTGCGCGAGCATAATTCTTAATACCCATAAAAGTCGAGCAGAGTAATAAATATGTGTCAATTTATCACTTTGACCGACCTTAATGAATTTTTTAAATTAAAAAAACTGGATGTTTTCATAATATTTATCCTAACTTTAGATAACCTTGGCCTCCAATCGGCGACATTCTTGCACATTGTCTTAGTGAATTTCTTTATGTCTGGTATATTATCAACAGTAGGTAATAATTTTTTTTTTACAATTGATAAAATGTTTTAGAAATATTTGAATATGTCCAAGAACACACAGTTTCTTTAAACTATTGCTTTAAATAATTTTCAAAGAAATCAGATTTTCATTGAGTTGACATGTATGCTGTTTCAAGAAAAAATGAGTTACCAAATGGTCCATAGATAGCGATGGTGTAGTGGTACTCGTCCACGTACTAACATATATACAACTTTAAAAAAAAAGATGAATATGGAGATTAAGGGGTGAGAATTAATAAAGTAATCACTTAAGCCAGCCGAAGACAGGTCATAAGCCCTGTAATTACCCCATATTTCTATATATTTTCCATTAAATATAATAAAAATATTTTAGTCTCTATGAGATATCTGATATTTATTTGATAAAATGTTTCTTGATTATTAATGATTGATTTATTTTAATATGTATAGTGCCCGATTTACAAAGATTATATTTGCCGATGGCCAAAAAGGTAGTCACATTGTGCGGTAGTCACATTGCCCGGAGAATATGTAGGATTATGTATAATGGCCGGTTAGAGTGATAGATTAACATATATTTACCACTCTGCCCGATTTCACTGGACTTTACAAATAATACTCGTGCACACGCATAATGCCCTATTACCATCTTGTCCTTAGCATGTATAATACTAAACAGGCATCAACAATAATATATTTTATATAATAAATAGTTCATTAAGTTTGTTTTTAACCACTGTGAATTTATTAAATTCACAAATTGGTTTCAAAAAATACATTTTTCATTTATCAGGGTGATAAAAAACTATCCAAAACCACGTGACAAATTATCAGTGATCTATTTATTATTAAAGTTAATAACCACAAGGTGTTTGCGTTAAATATTAAAAATATATATACAGTGAAACCTCTATCTATCGTTTATGAAAGGACCTATTGAAATAAACAATGAATGCGGGAATATAGAAAAAGTTAAATTTTTCATACTTAAATGTACATATTCTAAAAAAGATACATATTCCATATGTAAAGCGAATGTATTTTAACGAGTGCCGTTAACTATGCTGCGTAATTTAAACGATTGATGTGGTAAAATAATGCATGCGGAACGATGCATGCGATCTATTTTTGGGTGTTTTGTATGAAATCAACTCTCGGGACGGGAAGAAATAAACGATACACGCGGGAAAACGACTATTCGAAGAACGATCGATCGAGATTTATGTACAGTCAAATCTCGAATATATATATATATATATGAACATACAAACGTATAATATCCCAATGTATTTCTGTGTGCCTGAAAGGATTGGTATTGAATTGTACGAATTGTGTGACTTTTCCACCCGTCTGACGATATTTAAACACTTGTTTTTTTAATTGGAAACAATTGAGTCATTTGTATTATCGGAAATTTGAATGAAATGAAATTTGAATGCTGCAGTATTGCAAGCTGGTAATTATTTAAATTGTGTCTTATGTATGTCTTTTTAAAAGGCTTTAAACACTAGTTATCTACGGAATGAAACGTCTTTGACTATTAAAATCGCACCAATCAAATCAGAATCAACAGTGGAGTCGCGTGCGTGAGAAAACAGTATAATTTTTAAAATAAATCGAATTTTATTAAAACATTTATCTAAAATCAATTTATTTGGAGATTTATATCTGTCGTTACGCTCAGACTGCAGATATTTTTTTTAGTGAAAATTAAAGATATGAATTATACGTAGACGCTAGTAAGTAGGTAGGTACCGACTTAATATTTATTTGTATCAGTACTTACATAGGTACACGTTTATATGTTACGATAAAATGAGTTAGTGGAGTCATCTTTGAAAAATCTCATTTACAAAACTGAAATCATTTTTTCGATATCTTGAAATATGGCAGAGTTACGTACATTATGTTCAAAGGTGCGTGTTTTAAAAACGATTGTTTTATACAGTTTTATCGTGTGACGTCACATCTTCAGAGTCGACAAGTCCATACTCTAGCGATCGAGTATTGACGTAGTGACGTCACATCTCTCGTACCCGACTTTGAACGACAATATCTCCGAAAGTATTACACATTTTGAAAAAATTCAAAAAGCATGCTAATCAGGATTTCTTTAAACATATACTACAAAAGCTCATTTTTGACATGAACCTCATTGAATAAATATGCTTTTATGTAAGATTTGATCAAAAGTATCAATAAAAACTTTTTTTTTATGTCGTCTTCATTATTTTCTTCCCTTATCGTAGAAGGGTGTTGATAAGAACTTCCACCTTTCTCTGTCTTGTACCGCTTCATTACTTGATGACCAAATCTGTATTCACAGTCTTTGTTGCTGTTTATCACAACTTAGTTATGTCAGAAATTATTATGGTGAAAATCCAAAACTTTAAAATGTAATAACTTTTTAAAAACTTACGACCGGGTTTTTTTTCATTTTTGAAATCAGGGCACTCAATTCTACAAGATTGTAAAAATTCGATAAAAGACAATATGCCCACCGTTTATTAACCGATATGCCCACATTTTATTAGCCGATATGCCCACATTTTATTAGCCAATATTGTCCGTCTACGATACTCTGAGTACTCTACATGCGGCTAGACCGCCAAATCTACTTCTACAAGTGCATCAGCGCTAATCGCTTTGACACTTTTACTAACTAACTTATTGTAATAAACATCATATGTGTTTTATATTAATACATGAATTGGAAGGGTAAAAAATTCTGATAAAAAACCCTCTAAACAATTTACTGGAAGTTAAATATTGCAAATTAATTAGGCGCGACACTTTATGTACAGTGCCGCCTTATTCTAGCATAATACTTATATTTAAACTAAAATAAATAACTACTAAACTTAAAAATATATTGTTTTATTATTTTTACAAATCATATATTGGAAGCATTGCTCATTATTCGGTGGCTCTGTCATCTTCCGTACATAACATCCTCATTTGTATTTCTTTCAGTCCAGCTATGTTTTTCATCCTTCTCAAGCATCCGACCTATTTCTCTCTCTGGTCAATTGTCACTGTGTAACATTAATTGTATTTATATTATGCTACGGATTTTGTTTCAATTTTTTTCTTCACTCAATCTATTATGCGTGACATTTGATACCAGTAATACAAATCGATTAAACTTCCTAGGTTATAGAATTTTGTGACTGAATATTCCTTCGGAACAAAAAACTCGTTTAAAGTCAATTTATTTCGAGAGAAAGAAACGATATGCCGAAATAATTATCCCGTTCACCGTGGCTACACTCTCAGTTTAGCGTTGGAAGAATCTTTAATATTCACATTCCTTCTCTAATAATATAATTTCTATACATACATAATGTTGATTTGAATGGTGCATTTAAATAATATAATAATAATTATTGATTAACACTCATGACTAAATACTCGAGTCGTTTTAATTTGGTTTATTGTCCCGTGACATTAGTTTTGTGAATGTAATTTGACCATGATATGTCTCGAAAAGAATTTCATGTTTTTTTTCTTCTATCCACTATCTAGCCTAGATATTTATATTTTGTAAGTACAAATATATTTTTCTAATACTATTGTTACTGCCTATGTTATACCTTCCTCCGGTATGAAATTAATCTATTTGAGATTACAAATGAGAAAAATGGTTTCATCGCCATCCATAACAAGTAATTAAACGTTATAAATCAAAGATATCTCATGTATTACATTCTGAACAAAACAGAAAGTGTTAACATATTTACATACATATAAATATACTGTATGTATGTTGACACTATCAGTTATTATGTATTGTGTCGACAGGTATTAGACGTTTAACGTACGATTTGGTTCAGTTATCAAATTGAAATGTTATTTGATTCCCCCCTTGGATTCGCTGTAAAATTAACTTTCCGAATGATTTGTGAATTTTGTAGCCAGAGTCCATCTACCTGAATGTATTAACTATTTTTTCCCATAAGCGCTGCGAGAAACAAATAAACTTTATTTGTAAAAAAATATATTTTTATATTTGAAAAGTCGTCTGATTTTTTGACTTTTTCTTCATCCTTCCAAATAAGATACGAGATGTTCTCGTATCGGAGCGATACTGAACGTATCTATAATATACAAGGTGAGAACATCTTGTTACACATGAGTTATATCAAAACGTAAAATAATTAATTATAATTCTTAATGTAATTTTTTTTGCACATTATTTAGCTAATTAGAAATCATCAAAACACCCCCCATATTGCATAATCTACTGGGTTTAAATCTGGCCTGTTCGGTGGCCACATGCCTGGCACGATGAAATTAACGATCTCACGACGAATAAAGTTGATTGTATTTCTGGGTGTGTGAGATGGAGCTCCGTCCTGCTTTAATGTCCAGTTATGCTGTAATGTCTAGCTATACTCCAGGCATTATTTTGAAACTCTTTGATCATTTTCCTAGCACCCCAACGTATTTCAATTCGCAAATTTTTGATCAGAATACGGTCTTCTGCAGTGATTTTTGTCATTCTGGGCAACAATTTGAAAATAAACAAATATAAACAGTGGGAAAATTAATAATCAAAGATGGCGACAGGAAATTGACGAAATAAAACGTAATATAGGTAAATAGGTAAGTAAATTAGTAAACTATTTAAGTTAGTGTTGATATAGTTAAACTAATTTTGATGTAATTATATCACATTTTACGAAATGTTCTCGTTCTGTTTTTGGGCCACCCTGTATACATTGAATGATACAAATTATGAAGCTTCAAGATAATTGGTTTGTTGTCAAATATGCACATTTCTTGTATTTGGATAATTAACAAAAGTGCTAATGTTATTTAAACAGGTAAATTAATCACTTTATCTATCGGGTTTATAATCAGATAATTATAGAAATTAAATATATTAATTAGAAAGATATACATTTTATATGTATATCAATTTTATCGAAAAATATTGTTGTCGCGCCACCGGGATTCGAACCTGGATCTCTTTCCTAACCGGGGAAGGTGCATTATTCAACTATGCTACAGCGACAATATTATATTATGTTCTGAATAATTACAACTTTACAATAAGAATGTGTTCTCCTAATATAGTAATTAACACTACACTCTTTTGTCTGTCATACATATTTTTCTTCTGAAAGGACAATCTTTCAATATCTGATTGACTCGATCTCCCGAGCTTTCATGAAAACACTTTTATCCCTTTACTTCTTTCTGACACATTATGATTACTGATGAAGACGGCGACAGTGGTAGCCAATATTTGAAAGCAGAACGCCAACAGGAAAATAAGAGTAAACAGAGCGCAGAAATTGTGGATCCACGATTGGACTCTTCAACTCGTGTATGACAGATGATGATGATGAAATTTTTGTTGATGAAAACGGATGTTACAGACACTTGTTAATCATTCGTTGTTCGCCGTATAATATTTTGTATTTAGACCAGTCTGACCAACTGACACACACCGATCTCTCTACTAACAGGGCCGAGACTCGAGGGCAGAGATTAATCTGTTGTCGCATCCTGAGGCCGATCCCTCCCACCGGCGCGATTATTTTTCGTCATTTTCAAAAAACAATTTTTCAGTTAGTCTCTGCGAGAAAAATGGGTACTTTGCCAGAAGGCCAGTGTCAGAGATGTCAGAAAATAAGACGCCCACGCGTGATTTGTGTAAAATAACTCGATCAATCTCGTACCCGATCTAATAACAGACAGTTTGGTAAGAATCAACAATTCGTTATTAGACTATTTTTTCTCCCGGCGCTCGTGTTAATTTAACTCTAGTAATACGGTATACCTCGGCAGTCGTGCCAGCGTGCCGCCAAATTTTCTCGACTTAACCTCTAAAGAATAACATAAATATGAATTAAATATATTAATTAGAAAGATATAAAATCAATTTTATCGAAAAATATTGTTGTCGCGTCGCCGGGATTCGAACCTGGATCTCAGTAAATATGTCAGTGGAGTAAATATCCATTATTAACTTAAGTTGTATCAATGTGTGTATCAAATTTTGGACAACTGTTGTATCAAATGTTGTATCAATGTGTCCAAAATTTAATAAAAATGAATTGTTAATTCTGGCGTCTGCTATCAGTTTACTCAAAGGTATTTGAGATTCTGTAAAAATAAGGTAGATGGCATTTTCAAATAATGAAACGATTAAATGTATTAATATCAAAAAGGTAACATATAGGTTCGAAAATTGTCGCTAAAAATATTGTCGCTGTAGCATAGTTGGATAATGCACCTTCCCCGGTTAGGAAAGAGATCCAGGTTCGAGTCCCGGTGGCGCAACAACAATATTTTTCGATAAAATTGATTTTATATGTATATCTTTCTAATTAATATATTTAATTCATATTTAAGTAGAAAAATATTCAAAAACCGGCTCCATTAAAAAATAATCTTTTGATAAGTGAAAACAATTAAAATTTAATTTGGAAAAATGGATATTCGCATTTGTAAATAACGATCTACTAATTAGTAGAGATAGGTTCGAGTCCATAACGTTTAAATGTATCAATAGTCATGCAATATTACATAGATTATTTATACTAATGAAATTAATCAATTAGAAAGATATACAAAACATATCCATCTATCGATAAAATATTTATTTTAAAATTAGTAAAATTAACTTTGTGGTTAAAGTTCATTATTTTTATTTGTTAACTTTGTTTTATTATCCACTTATTGAGTTTAAATACATCTACCAGTTTCGAAAAATACCATCTTCTTCTTCAGGATGTCAATACTTTTCAAAAACATATGTTATTGTTTCTTTACCAGAATCTATTTTTAAAAATCAATAATTATTTAAAAAATAAATTTACTCGAATAATTTTTAGGAAAAACTTTTAGAATGGGAATCGTAGTTAAATTTAGCTGGTTGTTTATAATTTTTTGATTAGTTTTAAACGATTTTTTTTATCTCCAACGATTCCAAATTATTTAATTTATGACCGACACCGTTTACATGCAAAATTGACAATCCCAATTTTTTATCAAAACCATGACCATTTTCTATCAAATGATTAGAAAAATCTGAAAACCCACTATTGTTCAAACATCTATAGTGGGTAGATGTATTTAAACTCAATAAGTGGTTAATAAAACAAAGTTAACAAATAAAAAATATATATATTTAGTTGCTCTAGGGGTCAGAGTGTTGGGCGAGTACAAAGATGGACTAGACGCATGTAGTTGAGATAGGCTGATGGAGTCGCAAATTGGATATGGTTTTAAATGTTTGTAGGTTCTTGGTTCATTGAGGTTGTACAATAATTTTCTGATCATTGTTATTCACGTTCGTAATACTTTAAAATTCCTTCATTCCCAAAGTACAAATATTAATATAATAATAATTTATATACTCACATCCAGGAAAGTCTAACATGTAATACCTAAAGATTGTCAATGATTGCTTGTTAAATAATTAGTAACGTAGCCACTGAAATGAAAGTGGTTTTACAAGACACGGTATAATATTAATCTTTTTATGCGATTGTTTTCTGTGTACATATATAGCGTAGATACGCTGGAAATTTACATTGTTGTAAGTGGCAAAAGTATTTTTTTATAAGAGAGAAAAGAGAATATTAAAAATTTGCAGTGCTGGCTCGAAGAAAAGAATTGGTATGGCCAAGTCAGCGAAAGCTTCGCAAAACCGCTCTATCTCAACAAATATAAAAGTACTACTAGTTAAAGACCTAGTTCTTCATCACAGCTCTGTAAGGAGTTTAAACGAGGACCCTGAGAGAAAAAAAAACATGCAAGTATGAAAGATCAAAAGGGTAAGATAGATAGAGCAAGCTTGAGTGGTCTCGCTACGTATGTAGATATGCACTTAGGGTTCTAGGATACATGCCCCCAAGACACAAACCCCCTATCAAAACCCCTCTGACAATTAACGCCTGCCACGTAAAAATAATCAGATTCATCATTAGTTATCCGAATCTGTTCAATTCAATCTAACCTAACCTACACCTGTTTCTTACCCTAGATTACAGTCAAAATATACCCAAGAATTTTTTTTTTAAATACATACTGTGATATTATTAAGTAACTAGTGATTATTTTTATATGTGGCGGGAGTTCATTTTTAGGGGGAATTTTTGCACGGGGGTTAATGTCCAGGGGGGTTTGTAAAGTAAAGTTTATTTATTTATATATTCGACAATAAAAAAAACAATAGTAGAGTTATGCACCCCCAAATAACAAAAATATTGAATTATGGGGGTGGCTGTCAACATTTACATAATACAAGGTCAATATAAACTAGATGTAATAATTTGTTTACAACAAATGAAAAAAGATAAATAAAATATACATACATCTATAATAATACAATATAAAAATTAACAATGTATAAAAATGTTGGGAAATTGATCAGATTACAAACAGGAAAAGATGTCAAATACATAGTTGAATAATTTTGAAGACCTTTAATCCATTTTATAACTTCTTTTTTGTAAAAATGTATATTTTCAATTGGTTATATAGTCTAGGAGCAGTGTATGATGCATGTCTCTGTCCTACTCTTAATTTAGACATTTTTAAAATAACACGTTCATTATTTTGGCTCCTAGTCTGATAGTTGTGGTGAATTTTTATTTTATTCTCTTTAATTCTTCCCAGACCGTGCAGTAACACAGGTCTACCGTCATATTTAAACCCGTAATATTTTGGTAAATACATGCAGCATAAAATTCGTATTTTAGATAATCCTGAAGAAAATATTAGCGCTCAGGAATGACTAGTGAAAAATTAATTATGAAAAGTGAATCGTACAAAAACAATTATTTTTTCCATTTAATCCGTTGTAAAATTAATACGTTGGTAAAAATACAATTTGTGATATGAAATACAGAAATCACACACTATTTTCACAGTAAAAAGAACAACAAACATACAAATATAATTGTCTCTTTCTCACGAATTCAATGAAGAGAGATAAGAAGCAAGGACACATTGTATACGACTTAATGAATGCTCTAAATTATGTTATTAATCAATTCAAAATTGAATGCTCAATATTTAGAGTAAATTCATGCCATTAAAGCCATTTAACCTAATAAAATCATTTTTTCTTACAGTTATTTACGGTAACACGAGTTGACAGCATGGATGCGTTCGGGTATTTTATATCATGGTATGGTAAAGGTTAAAGAAATGAAATTAGACAGTTTTTTTATAAAAAGAAGATAAATTTAATACAGGAAAATCTTTAAAAACTTATTTGGTTGGATAATCTCTAGTCTTTTTAAAAATTATTTTTATTATTATCTTTTGAGTTGTAATTATTGGTTTGAGATGTATGGGACAAGTTCCGCCCCATCCTAGTGTATTTCGTATTGTAATATTGATTCAACCAATGCAGTTTGTAAATTACAATACAGTCTAAGGATATAAAAGTGAGAATAAAAATTTATGTAATTTATTATTTATATTTTTATTTATTATCTTTGTTTTATTAACCACTAACATTAGACCGGCATTTTATACAAATAATAGTATAGGAAATTTACTCATAAATTCTAAAGACAAAGATGATAAATTTAACAATTCTGGTGTCTATAAACTTAGTTGCAAGGATTGTGCTGCATTTTATATTGGTAAAACGGGTAGAAATTTTAATATAAGAGTAAGGGAGCATTTGAGATGTTTGAACAATAGTGGGTTTTCAGAATTTTCTAATCATTTGATAGAAAATTGTCATGGTTTTGATAAAAAATTGGGATTGTCAATTTTGCATATAAACGGTGTTGGTCACAAATTAAATAATTTGGAATCGTTGGAGATAAATAAAGTGTGTAAAACTAATCAAAAAATTATAAACAACCAACTAAATTTAACTACGAGTCCCATTCTAAAATTTTTTCCTAAAAATTATTCGAGTAAATTTGTATTAAGTAATGATTTGAGTTAGGTACTAAAATTTTTTTTTTAAATAGATTCTGGCAAAAAAACAATAATATATGTTTTGGTTAGTTATGACATCCTGAAGAAGAAAATGGTATTTTTCGAAACCGGTAGATGTATTTAAACTCAGTTTAGTGGTAATGAATAAAAATACGAATGTTAACCACAAAGATAATATTGCTAATTTTAAAAGTATATTATTTATGTGTCCGGGGGGTATGTGTTTTCTTTTTGTCACTTACGACAGTTGAAAACACCACCGCTGACGTGTGTAAAATATTGCATTGTACATGGGTATGTACACGCTAGTATCAGCAGCCGTCAGAGACTGACAGCTACCTGAAATGTACTTTACAACGAGCCAGTCCCATTGTACCGCGTGTGTTAAAAATGCTTGCTTATCATGTGCACATTTCTATGTAAATCTAATCCGATCGCAGTGTTGTATCCGCTGCTAGTTCTCTCCGCACACGGTGGCCACGTGACGTCTTTAAATGTCAAGATTTATCAAACAGTCGTAAAAACTCGAAATGTTTTCATTGATATTATATTTTTCTCCATGAATCCAAATGACATGGATTAATTCGTTTCTCAGATGTAACATCCCATGGGCGTATTAAAAAATACAAAATTTGATTACGCAACATATTAATGTTAACCTTTACAATACTGTGAAAATATTCGAACGCAGCCACTGGTGATGAGCTCAAAATCACGAACCGTGAGTCAATCACTGATGTCTTTGAGTTGCGTTTACTATCAGTGATTGAATATCTGGGAATATCGTGATTCATGAATCAGCGCCATCTATCGGATTTTCTGTAATTTGATTAGCGCCATCTATTGGAATCTATTTTTGTTGGTAATGTATATGCTAGCTTGCTGGTAACATAATTTTGTTCGTAATTATTTTACATTTTGTAGGTATGTGTATGCATATGTAATAATTTTCTACCAATTATTTATGCTAGATTATGTTTTTACGCACATGAAGTTTTAATCATTTATTTATTTATTTCGTGTACTGTGATATCAGAAACTGATATCACGGCCACAGTTTTCAATCACTGATATCGTCGAATACAATCACAATCACACCAGTGAGTCTAGTGTAGTATTTTTCCTCATCACTAGCAGCCACACTGTCAACTCGTGTTACCGAAAGAAAGAGTTATTTAAGCATGCTAAATGAGAAAATATCGCATTAAATAATTAATGTCGTATATTTACTATAAATATTCAGTATTATATGCATGAATATAATATGTAGCATTCATCAAGTCATGTACAACATGACATTTCTTCTTATGTCTTTTTATTTACTTCTCTTTAATGAAAACACATTATAATTATTGTAAAGTTGCAATCTCATAACACAGTTCTGTAATATTATAAATATATTCAATTAATAAATTAGAAAGATATATTAAGGAGAACACATTCTTATTGTGAAGTTGTAATTATTCAGAACAGACGGTCTGTGATATTTTAAGTATGAATTAAATATATTAATTAGAAAGATATACATTTAAAATCAATTTTATCGTAAAATATTGTTGTTGCGCCATCGGGATTCAAACCTGGATCTCTTTCCTAACCGGGGAAGGTGCATTATCCAACTATGCTACAGCGACAATATTTTTAGCGACAATTTTCGAACCTATATGTTACCTTTTTGATATTAATACATTTAATTGATAAAAATAAGGTAGATGGATCTTTCAAATAATGGAACGATTAAATGTATTAATATCAAAAAGGTAACATATAGGTTCGAAAATTGTCGCTAAAAATATTGTCGCTGTAGCATAGTTGGATAATGCACCTTCCCCGGTTAGGAAAGAGATCCAGGTTCAAATACCGGTGGCGCAACAACAATATTTTTCGGTAAAATTGATTTTATATGTATATCTTTCTAATTAATATATTTAATTCATATTTAGAAAGATATATATTTATCGAAAATTATTTTAATTATGAAGGTAGATCTGTGTGACTGCACAGCTAGGGAAGGGTTAAAGTGTCTAGTTTTTACGACTTTGGGCAATACAAGTTTACTGTTTAATACAAACGACTAAATAAAAACGTTTCTCTTTTTATTATGGGTACCTATGTCACGCATTTTTATGTTTCACCTTGAATTGATTTGTAATGTACCGTTGTGTTTAGGCCACAGTCACACTTAGTAATTGATAGATGATCGATAAATTCGGGACTACATATTTCACAGATTGGCTGATACATGGGTAGTAACACCTCGCGCCCCTCACCGACCATCCTACTCCCGCTACCACCCGATAGGTCTAAGTTATCCGACGTGAAAATATATCCCTAGAAAACCCTTTATTGCGCTCTTAGAACCTTTAATTTTATCAGGCACCGCATGCATGGGTATGTATGTATTTAAGATCAAGTATTCGATACTTGTTCCGGGTTGTGTAACCTATTTTATCTACAAATACGAGGCGCGTACCATTGTCGTATGTACAATGGTTTCCTACATTCGCATAGTGTGTAACCATCTTATAGTGAGCGGTTTAAATGTTCAAGACAATAGATCAGCCCGCCGACTGTGAGATACGGTCCGTGATTCGTTTCTTGAATGTACGAAACATGAAACCAGCTGACATTTACCATCAAGTGTGTCTTGTTTTGTCCTGTTTTGGCGCCAAATGATTTCCATATTTTCCTTTATCTGAATTGGTTCTTTGATGGGAAGCGTTTTGATAACGATGATGATTTCAAATAGGGCGTACAGACATGGTTTTCATCCCATGCGGCGTCGTTATATGCTGAAGGTACACAACAATTGGTGGCCCGTTACGACAAGTGTCTTAATAAGTGTTTAAGGTGTGTAGCGCCCGAAGAAAGTAAAGTATGTATTGTGTTTCTTACTTAAAAAACGTTTCTCGTATCATTAATATTAAAATATTTTCGTAAATATACCCGTAGTTAGCCCTTTACCGTGCCCATAGAACCTTTTTTGTTTTTCAGCTCGCCAAGCATCGCGTGTTAAAATTGGTCGCTTTTCGGTTGACGTCATATCCGCCCTCACGATTTAAAAATATTTTTATTTATTTTTATATATTATGTCGTATGTTAAACACTTAAAGAACGGAGGAAGTAACCAACGCGAATAAATGTATCAAATGAGTGAAGATATAATATAATATTATAATAATAATGATAGAAAATTTGACATCATTAACAGTATATAACCACTCGGGTTTTTAATATTAACGTCAACCGGTTTCGCAACAACGTTTGTTCTTTCATCAAGGAAGTATAAAACTAAATCTAAACTTATAAGTTTGCTAATGGGGAACGCATTCTTATTGTGAAGTTGTAATTATTCAGAACGTAGGTCTACCGGATTGAAATAGAGATCCAGGTTCTCAATCCCGGTAGCGCAAAAACAATATTTTTCGACAAGATTGATTTTATATGTATATATTTATAATTAATACATTAAATTAGTATTTAATTTGTTATAAATAAAAAAAATCAACATGTATCAATAAATAGTGGTTTTAAACAAAGTGTCATATAGTATGTTGCCACAATGTAATTTTGCTAATATTGAAGAATATAATTTTGTTTTTGGTGTCGCTGATTATCGCAAGGTTCACCTTGTTCCAAGGTCACGACGTTTTCAGCCCACTGCAGCTTCTTTGTTTTCTCCTTCCCCTGGATACACGGAGCGTTATATATACCCAGTGGCGAAACTAGGAATGTTTGGCCCCAATACAAAAAAGATAGTAAGCATTGGGCATTAATGTAAAATGGATGGCCTCCTTGTATATATTGTTGATAAGATGTAAGAATATGCGTATTACGCAGTTTTATTCTAGTTTATCTTATTAGGAGAACACATTGTGAAGTTGTTATTATTCACAATAAGAATGTGTTCTCCTAATAATAAAGTTGTATCAATGTGTCCAAAATTTAATAAAAACGAATTGATAATTCTGGCGTCTGCTATCAGTTTACTCAAAGGTATTTGAGATTCTGTAAAAATAAGGTTGATGGCTCTTTCAAATAATGGAACGATTAAATGTATTAATATCAGAAAGGTAATATCATAATATGTCAGAAAGAAGTAAAGGGATAAAAGTGTTTTCGTGAAAGCTCGGGAGATCGAGTCAATCAGATATTGAAAGATTGTCCTTTCAGAAGAAAAATATGTATGACAGATAAAAGAGTGTAGTGTTAATTACTATATTAGGAGAACACATTCTTAATGTGAAGTTGTAATTATTCAGAACATAATATAATATTGTCGCTGTAGCATAGTTGGATAATGCACCTTACCTGGTTAGGAAAGAGATCCAGGTTCGAATCCCGGTGGCGCAACAATAACATTTTTCGATAAAATTGATTTTATATGTATATCTTTCTAATTAATATATTTAATTCATATTTATATTTAGTTTAAAAAAATGATATCTGGTCTCTTACAATATTCACTTTATTTTTAGGTTATTATGTGCACTCGTAACTGAAAAAAAATCCATGTTTTATTTTAACAGCGATTTTTCCTTTTGCGGCGATGGTCTGTCGCTAACCGTACTTATTAGTGGCATCCTACTATTTACAGTATACGTTTCCTACGTTTTTTTCAATTTTAACCAGCTGGGCTTCCATCTAACGTGGGCCCCAATGCGCAGCATTGGCTGTAATGGTACAGTCACGCCACTGGTTATACCACTCTCAAAGTTACAAGTTCTTTAACGTCCTTCATTCCCCGGTTTGGTTGTCACGTATTGGGTCGTAAATTTTTTAAATATTTATTTTCGTTATCGTAAAAAATGATTTATAAATATTTTCGATTCTTATATATTTAAGAATAACATTTGAAGCTTTACCTGCTTGTCTTACGCGCGACACACGCAGTGTAGAAGAGAAGGTGAATTAGTTTTGTGTATCTTTATTCTAGTCACGCCGCGTAAAGGCTTTCATTAAAGCAGTTCATTACAAAAATATGTCTTCCTCATTATGTAGTCATAGAATATATAATATGTTTGTCTTGTCTGAAAAAAAAATGTTTCTGTGTATAAAAAATGTGTGTACGTATACCGTCGTACAAATGCTTGGCATATAAAGTGCTTTGCGTATAAATTTCCACTCATAAATGTGTTGTCGTATAAATGCTGAAATATAAGTTTCCATCGTATAAATGTTGGCATAGAAAATTTCAAGAATCCGTAAAATTATTATCAAACAAATAGTCAAAAATAACCGCTGTAATTAGATTTGCACAGGTAAACAATACAACATTGTCTATCTATCTAGCAGACCATCAAAGTGGTGTAATTTTATATTATATTAAGCATTTTTAGGGTGGTACGCCTGAATAAAAACAGAAAAATAAAACAGCTCTTTTTTTGTTCGTTCTGCATTATAATTTTCATTCTTATTTTATAAAGTGATGTTCATTGTGTACACATTACACATATGAATCTACTAAAGATCGTTACTTTGTAAAATGTGTCAGTTTTACAAAAACAATCGCAGGGTATAAATGAAACAATGTTATTACTCTACTCGAGTTTATTAGCACTTATCGAGTTTCGAGAGAAACAGTAACACTACACATAAATCTATGAGATATACAAGTAATTAGATATTGACAGATAAAGGGGGAGGGGGTGAAGTTACTGGTGGACGGTGGAGGGATGGTTGTATCGGGAATATTGTGAAGAGAAGAGATGAATTAGAAAATGTAATAGTGTTTAACAGATTAATACCAGAGTTCAAATTTATTTTTATTTCTAAACTTTAACATTATTGATTTTATTACCTTTACGCGTGAAGAGATGGAGAAGTTTAATGGTACACGAATGATTATATTCCATGATGTGGTTTGCGAATTCGGAAAAGTTGTTACTAGTTAGACAACGACGGTGCTCTTTGAATCTAATGTTGAGATTTCTAAATGTTTGACCGATATATTTACTATTGTAATCTCCGCATGAAATTACTTGTATGTCTACCACCTAAGCCTTGTCTCCTATGTGTGTAGTCAGTTTAATACTTCACCTGTCGATGAGAGTTACCGTTCTCTCGAAACTCGAGTAATCGCAAGGTATTTTATTCCACTTTATTTTTAGCTACCAGTTTCGACCAAGTCAAGGTAATAAGCCTGAATAGTCACGTTTTTCCTGCTACCTCACCAATAGCTCATAAAACAGATCCACATCTCCAAGAATAAAAAAATGAAAAGTTTTATAGATACATAATTGAAGAATGGAACTCAAACATTGTCCATGTACACATTTTGAGATAATCAAATAAAACGATTTAATATCAATGGACAGCAAATTTTTTTAAATTTAATGTGCGTCTGTCAAGTGACTCTTGTACCTGAGAAAAATCTTTGGAACATTTCGCGATATTTAATATTATTATACACGCCCTATTCAGGTATTAACATTTTTTTTTAAATAATGGAAAAAAATGATATAATATTAGCATGTTTTCTCATAATAAAAATAAAAAAAAGAAATAAAAAATGTGAAGTAAAGCAATTTATCCGCCACCATTGAGTCGAGACATGAAAAATTGTAAAAGAGTTAAATTTACAACCAAAATGTTGACTACCTCCGCATATTCATTCCCCTGAGAATGCAATCTGGGGACTGCGGAGTTAGCTAATGCATGTGTTCTGACATTGTCACTGTAATAGAACAATGAATTGTGTATCGATGACCTCACTACCATTAATGATCCTGTATAGAAATATAAGGTCGATCGTCGCACGTCTCACTGATAATTTTAACAATTTCAGACGGCTAAGGAGATAATCATAATTGTTATCCTCAGAGCGTATATTTAATTTAAAATGAATTAAAAAAATCTTAAAAACTTTCTCTGGATTCTTTCAACCGCCGTCGAGCGAACAATGTAGTGAGGCGACCATATAACCGAATTATATTCTACCGGTGGTCTGACTAGATTAATTTGTAACCTTTTTCGGTTACACCTATTTTTTATGCTTTTCTCTTTGAAATAAGTGCTTTTTCTGTTTTTATAAATTCTGATGATACATGGAATTCCGCATTTTCTTTTTCTATTGCTAGAACATTGCGTTTTACAATGGTTGTATTATACGGATAGCATAAATATTAATATTTTGATACAAAAAACTTTACCGACACTTGGTTGAAATTTGAGATAACATATAAATGCAGGTCCAACTAGTGCAATCTTTTAGAATAATTTTAAATATTTATTTATGAGATGGGGACAGTTTTGTTAGGATGTATTAGTCAGGTCACATTATATTTCAGTTAAAACTTAATATTTATTCAACATGGCACAAAGGTCTATTCTTTGTCATGTCAAAAAATTTTCTAATATTGTGTTATGTTATTATCAGAAGTTTTACACTAGATTTGACTTTTAAAAAATTTATTACTCAGATAGGCCCTTTACAATAATGTATAACTAATAAACTGAATGTTATTTGCCATAATTAAGACAATACAAGCATTATAAGAATTAGATACATTTTCCGAGTGCCCTAAAATTGTCTAAACATGGAAAAGTCTCGCATAAATGAGATATATTTTCTTAAGTACTCGTTTAAAAATATCCGCGCAGTGTTGGTTTCAGTCAATCCAATGTTTTCCTTGGCATTAAGAGCGACACCGTTTTCTGGATATTTGCCTGAAACTTGTTCCTTGACAAATTTGATCAGAAACACGCCAAATTAGCCCGACCAGCTGCAGAAGCCGACAGTGATTGGCCCATTGGCTCGCATCACAGCTGTAATGTATTTGTGTGATGCTATAATAACACGCCTCTGTTACCGCGAAAAGAATATTAATTATTATTAAAATAGTCGACAAATTGACGGATTGTCGTGGAAATATTATATTTTGATGTTAGTTTTCACGTCACATTTTTTCGGCAAAAAAATGCACAAATTTGTCACGAAAAGTAAGAAGGAATTTCATTAGAGGCGAAAGCAGCGCCGGCGTTACGCACAGGCGGAGCAGGCGCCTGTCTGTGGCGGCCGAATCAAGGGAGCGGCCGAAAAAAATCCGGATATTATAATCACGAATGTTATCAATCGGTTATCGTTATCATTATCAAACGGTCTCAAAACCCTGTATATAAAATTTCTTTAAAATAATCTGCCTATTATAATCGAACTGTTATCAATACGTGGATACAAAAAATGTAGGAAATCCCTACAAAATGATGATGATGAGAAATGTCAGAAGCTCCTCCGACTAATGTCCATATGTAAGATGCGCTACAAATTCTTCGATGTGGTGTTCAATACAGAGCAAAAAACTTTGATAAACACTATGAATGGGGATTACATTCAGGTGTTAATAAATTCACACGACGGACAACAATTAATGAATTTATAAAATAATGTTAATAGAAATGTAGTTTTAGATAAATAGTAGATACGAGTAATTTAGTCATATTACTTTTTAATAAATTGTGTTCGATAATTATGTTTTATCTTCGGCTTAATGTTTTGTTACCATAATGTCCCATAATGATTACAATAAGCGGATTCCACTGTATTGAAAAACAAAATCCCAAGTTGCAAAACGATAATAGTGTGTAATAAAAATAATCCCGGTATAAACAATCCAATAAATAACATTATAGTTATTAGGAGAACACATTCTTATTGTGAAGTTGTAATTATTCAGAACATACGGTCTGTGATATTTTAAATATGAATTAAATATATTAATTAGAAAGATATACATATAAAATCAATTTTATCGAAAAATATTGTTGTTGCGCCACCGGGATTCGAACCTGGATCTCTTTCCTAACCGGGGAAGTTGCATTATCCAACTATGCTACAGCGACAATATTTTAATTATAATTCTGGCGTCTGCTATCAGTTTACTCAATTTGAGATTCTGTAAAAATAAGGTAAATGGCTCTTTCAAATAATGGAACGATTAAATGTATTAATATCAAAAAGGTAACATATAGGTTCGAAAATTGTCGCTAAAAATATTGTCGCTGTAGCATAGTTGAATAATGCACCTTCCCCGGTTAGGAAAGAGATCCAGGTTCGAATCCCGAATTCCCCTCAAGTTCTCCATTGAAACTCTAGCTGTGTGTGAAGTGGCCCCGTCTTGCTGAAATTGTGTTCTGTTGTTGAACATCGCACTTCAAATATTGCTCAACCGCGAACGCGTGGTGCGCTCCCGACGAGTGATTCATTGCGACTGGCAAATCATAAAATCACGCGCGTCTAACAATACCCCTTCCACTTACTTACCTCACCCTGATGGTATACGAGCAATTACAATTTAATGTCGAATTTTTTCCGCTGGACATTCTTTATTATGCTAAATTCAATGCTAGTAAATCGTCGGAAATAGGACAAAAATGACATCGATTACCAGTATTGGAGTAATACGATGTTTTAATAGGTGACTCCCATTCTGTACAACAGTTCCTGTCCTGCTCCTGGGCTTCTACCGTCATCCTTTACCTCAGTAAAAGTAAAGTTCTGGTTCTGGAATTTATGTAACAGATTCGGGGCTGGGATCAGATTATTCCAATTTAAGTTAATTCTATGGATTACATTGATTCTATATTCGTCCGATTCAGTATATATTTAGATTATAATATAGAGCTTCCTGTGTTTTGTCTCTTCACAATTATGGTAGGGATACGCGGAACAAAATATGTATAAATAATGTATGATAATTCTATTCCAAGGCTTGTGAGAATCGTAGAGATTGTGAAAAGGTCGATACAATCCAAAATGCAAAGGGCAATTGTTATTTATTGTCGTTCTAGGTTAATAGACTCCGTAAACACTCAACTTATTAAATAGACCAATATGAAACAAGTTCGTTTAATTTGCAGCGTCGTGGTGCAGCGGATTCGGCTACCACAGCGCAGACCAGCGGCGATGGAAGCGACGCCACAACGGATGCGGAGGACACATGCAGTCGCCCATCAGCGTGTCGGCCCGGAAGGCCATCCCGCTGCGCATGCCCGCGCTGGAGATGGTGGGCTATCACAACCCTCTGCCGGGACCTATCAAGTTCCACAACAATGGACATTCAGGTGCGTTTCATTTTTCATGTGTGACATATTCGTAATCAATTTATATTTTATTTTTTCGTAGAAAGCATTCACTTTGCGGTTTGACATATTATATTAAATAAAATAACAATCACTTTGTATGAATACATGAAATTTATTATACGTCAATCGGTTTCGCTTATCTCAAGCTTCATCAGGACGTATTTAAAACTGATCATAAATACGTATCATAGTCACAGCTGAATCGTTGCATAGTCGATATCTGAAGATGTATAAAAACTATAAATGCTGTTAATTTATTAATATATTTACCTAGTCTCAAAACATATACTTTTTATATTAATTTGTATGATGAAATACACACATTTATTGAAAAATGAAGAGGTTTTTGAGAAACATTTTAATCAAAAAGATGAGATGATATTCCGACGAAAATAAATAGTTTGTCTCACTGAAAAGTAACATATATAGAGAAAAATTCTAGAATAATTTATAAGATCAATAGAATATAAGGTTATTTTATTTTTTCAATACAAGTAATTATCTAATTTGTTTTAAATATAATAGACTTATTTATTAAAGGAGGAAATAATCCTACTAAAAAATCTATGATTTTAATCTATGGTTTTATATAAATTTAAGATATAATAAAAAAAAATATACCTTAATCAAAATTAACAAGGCTCATTAAGAGCTTTGTATAGCTTCGAGCTGGTTGCGTAGATACAAGTTGTCCCAAAAGTCTTGTTCACAATAAAAAAATAATGGATGGTTTTATATAAAAAAATGTTTATTTTGCATTTAACTAGTCTCTGGGAATTTATTTTTTTAAATTACGTTTTCTAAATGTGATTCGTTATTTCGCTGGCACTCTTCTAAACGGGAGGCAACATTTTTGAGAACTGCTCGGTGCGTATTCTTGGTGATCGCTGCCATTTCTTCTCGGATATTTTCTTTTAATTCGTTCAAAGATGGAGGATTGTTACTGTATACCTTTTATTTAAGGTAGCTCCATAAGAAAAGGTTCATTGGTGTTAAGTCGGGGATACGCGGAGGCCAGTTTATGTCACCTCGTCGGGATATCAATTTTCCAGGAAAAATTTCATGAACAACTGGTAAGCGACTGAATTTCCAAGGACGCGGCTAGTGACCGGCATACCCCCCGCCCCTCTCCCGTTCGTTACGTTGGAACAGCGAATCAACCAAAATGAAAAAGACTTTTTGGACACACTGTACAGCAAATTACAATTTAAACTGACATGTATAATATTATTTGGAGTCGTAAGTTCGGCCATTAGCATTTTTATAAAATTATTACTAATAATCAAAATGACGACACATTTTTAAATATTAAAAAAAAATTGAAATTCATAAATATAATATAAAATTTAAAATTTACACAACCGGTTAAGACGGTTAAAAAAATTTTCGCTAATAAAATAATTAATAATAAATCTATATTTTTACATTTTTTAAATTGATGTTTGATGAACATATTGATGTGGGAATGATTTTGATAACACGTAAAAGATAACATTACATTACACTAATTGAGATTTGATCTATTTTCGCATGTAAAAAACATAATTAATCAATGTCTCTTTTCATTCGAATTCTTAAATTAAATACTTATCATCGTGATGATTTAATTTAATGAATCTTGCAAAAAATTATAGTTTATACTTATATAAATATCTACAATAGAACCTCAATTATTAGGACTAATTGGGGATGAAAGTAGTCCGGATAAGGAAAAATTCGGATAATCGAAAAAATCATAATTGACAGTGAAAGACATGTACATACAGTATGAATAATTTTTATTTGTCTAGATTTACATTCAATTATTCATAATTCAATTATCGATTTTTGCTCAAAGCTAGCTGTTGCAAAAATAATGGACCGGATATTGGCTGTCTAGATGATCATCTTTGTATGAACGACATAAAAATACACTCTTCAACTTCTTCATTTCCTGATTTTTTCATAACTTGACGCTCTGATGTTCCATCTTCTGACAATTAAACAATTAGTAAACTTCATAATTTTTTCACTTTGTTTTTTTATATCTGAGATCGTTGACGTTCCAACACCATAATTATTAGACAGAGAACGTCCCGAGTCACCGAGTTTCAAAGCAATGATTAAATACAATTTGTCTTTTAATGCTGATTGATACAACACGTTTTCTTTTCGATGACATATCGGTAATATTAAAAATAAATATTTAAATACTGCTCCAAATGGTTTGATTGATATCCACAACCAGCGGTTCGTGCAACAACGCGTATTGTATCACCACAGAGTGTCCAGACAGATCAGTGCCATAGAAATATGTAATTTGAATATAAATTATTTATGAATATGTCAAATTATATTTTTATTACGACGCAAAATGTATTAAAAAGTATTGTATTTTGAACAATCCGGATAATCGAGGTTCTACTGCACTACCTTTTTAGTTGTCAAATTACATCACGCTCGCTTGGTAGACATGAAATGAATTCCTATCGATACGGTTTTAAATAAAAAATAAAATTCATTTTGCGCCACTCGGATTGAATAACTTGTGTTATAAATGTTGTCTGATTAGTTGGGATCTGCGGTTGGTGTGGAATATTAAAGAGACTCTCACGTTCTGAGCTTTTTTATTCCCTGTACCTACGAGGATCACCGACGTAGTCGATATCTATGATAATAACATGGTCGTAGACGATAAACAGGTAGGATTAAAAACTATAATTAGTAAGAACAAGACACGAGCAGAGTTTATGAAATTAAACTTCTTTAGCTACGGTGCAGTAAATTTAATTAGTATTCAAGGCCACCGTCACTTGAATTCGGAATGAAAATGAATAATCAAATAAAAATAATTAGATTATTATTGCGGAAAAACTGTTTTCGTTTGAAAAATTCACATCGCTTACGCTTTTGTAACATTATGAAATATTTCAAACCAGTGTCGTGCGAAAGAGAGCTCTTTTTCGGGTTAATGAACCACCTTAGGTAAAATAAACAAAAAAATTGTGCAGCTCCACGTGCTGTTGAAAAACGACAAACAATCCTTATAATTTACTGTCTCCTAACCAACAAATTACTCAAATAAAGGAATATATTCATTGCTCTAATTCCGTTTACGGTAGTGTGAGCAGCTTTACTTAAAAGGGATTTGGATAAAGTAGGTACTTATGATTTTAAATGGCGATTTTAATAATAATAATACATTTAACCTAAAAGTTAATTATGGGAATAAAATCGGGAACGTCAATTTATGGATTACAGTCAATAATATTAACTTTAAAAAAAATCTTTTATCAAAATGTTTAACTTTTTAAAAAAAATTAATTATTTATTAAAATAAAATACAACGTTGATTACTTCACACTACACTTTAATTAAAAATTAAAACGTTTTCGATGCTTAATGCGTCATCTTCAGTAATAAACCAAATCTTAAAACTAGAAGATAGACTATCGACTATATTATGGGGGGGGGGGGGGAGGAAGGATGAGAGATGTTGGGGCGTGGAAGGTTTCGGTGAAAAGTGAAAATAGTTGTGGGAGGGGCTAATATGGACAGGGATAATAAGTACATTTATATTGTTAATATATCTATACTTTCTAGAATGTCTAATTTTCTCCTCTTTTTGCATATATGTAGTACTTCTACGTTATCATGGGCGAAACGATGACCCTCTGATCTTGCATGGTCTGCCATCTCTGAGTTTATGCTGAAGTTCTTTATCCCTTTAAGATGTTAAAAGTTAAAAATTATAATAGACTTCCACAAAGTTAATCATGAAAATTTTGAAATATGCTCAATAATATTTCAGTTGTCATGAGACAATAATTTCATTTTTATTTTGTGAAAAAAGGGATGTCTGAATAGAAAAATATTGTTGTTTATCAATATTTTGTTATAATAATGATATAATGTAATAATAACCATTTTAAATTCTGAGACTGAGAAGTTTCACATTAATAGTGCATAATATATGTGACGTAATATTGTCTTGGATTTATCGACCTTTGGAATTGATATAAAACATTAAACAGAGCTGTATTACACGGTGGACCCTTTGGGCAAAGTCTCGAGAAAATTTTCTGGTAATGAAGCCATCGTGGAATACTAAAATGGGTTATGGCGGATAAGAATGCGTTTATTAAATTTCAAATCTGCGGAGCATTATGTGACATACAAAGACTCACATTTATCATAGTATTATAAATTTCCAATTAAAATAACAATATGGTAGTTCATTCAATTTATTCTAACAGACGACAAGAGTGATATCACTCGCACAGATATATAATACTAACGAACAATTATATTATGATAGTTGATGATCTTTTCGGACAAGATTCGAACCCTTGATCATATGGCCATTAGATCATGTCAATATCAAATACGTAGTACTCTTTACTTATGTTATTTTTAATAGTATTTAATACATATGAAACTGAAAACAATTATTCTGATTTTTTTTACAATTTTTGTATAATACAAAATTATTTTTTTTGAATTTACCCAAGGTTTTGCCTATGGTCCAAATTTTCTCAATCTGACCAGAAGTATAGTTATACAGCCCTAAGAAGTAATCCAATGTACAGAGTGGTCCAACTTGGACTGACTGATGTAAAATGCATATAACTTTTGTAATTTTTATATTTATTAAAAATATATATTATTACATGAAAGTGTACTTTGTTAACTCTTTTTAAATCTATGTATGAAAAATAACACCGTTTAAATAATCTATACTTTCTTGTTGACAAATAATTGCTCTTTCTAAAGTATTTTGCATTACATTACGCAACGTTTCTGTCTCCAAATTTGTTATTTCTGCACGAATATTTTATTTAAGCTCCTGGATTGTTGCTGGTTTGTTCATGTAAACTCGGCCTTTTAAGTAATTCCACAAAAAGAAATCAGGCGCCGTCAACTCTGGGGAACAGGGAGGCCAAGCAAACTCTGCATTTTTTTAAATTAGCCGGTCACCGAAAATAGATCGTCGCGAAACATAATAAAATTCAATAATTTTAACGCGCTCTTGCACTGGCTATGTAGCCATGATAAGCTTTCATAAATTATTTATTATCTGCAACAAAAAAATACAATTAAAAATAAACCCCACCAAAGTTATACATTTTTAAAAAAAGTCAACCCTTCATTATACGTGAAAATATTATCGATGTACTCATATACAGTAGTAGGGTAGACCGGGGACAATTAAAACGTTTTTCAATCTTGAATTTATTTCTCTATTTAGGTAATTGATATCTCCGTCCCACATTTTTAGTAAGGCGACTACAAATATATTTTTGCCATAGTCCACCTTCAATGGTGTTCGACGGGGGACTGGCGAGTGGAAGAGAGGTCTCGAGAAATGTATTTTCCTGCGGTCGCGCGCAGGAAGAGACTAACCTACATCATCGCGGCAAAAAAAAAAATTCAATTACAAATACAAATATAAATAAATATTAAAAACACTTTTTTTCAGTAACTGTGAATATTAAGAGGTAAGTTACTAGTGTTGTCCTCACTATTAAATATTTTATGGATAAAACCATGTAGCACTTAATACTCTTATAACTTATATATACAAAATTTCAATTTTGCATTAAGCCCCAATGCCTATTTTCCATTTTGTATTGTGTCCATTTTTTTTAGTTACATCTCTGAGTATACACGTTATTACGTTACTAAAGTCTGCATAATGGATCCATTATATCTGTTTGAATAATAATCTACTTAGGTTTTTTTTGCACCGACGACTTATATTAAATCTAACCTTGAATTTCGGGCATAAGACAGACACGACAAGTGCCTACTGAATAATTAAATTATATCACTCTATCTGTTTAATTATGCCAACTATGTATATTTCTTCGGTGGACACTGCTTTGAAATTTCAAAGCGCTTCGGTGGAAAATGATATTTGATACGTTTGGATTGAGTGGATTCATTAAAAAAATATTGAATTTGATTTTTAACAGGATTTTTAAAATAAGCAAGAATCTGTTATTCGGTCGAACTCGGATATAATGAGGTTCAGAGGACTGACAAATTTTCCCTGTTATAACGTTATTACTATATCCACGATTCCATTGTATTTTAGACGTCTTTATTCTTCTGCAATGTCGACACGACTTCAAAGAAAACTTTCTACAGATTTCTACATTTTTTGCGCCACATTCTCAATAACGCACTTATCGCGCATTGAAAGGCACTTAATTTTATTAGAACCGTTAGACATATTTCCAAAGTAAGACATTGTTTCCATGTGATAATAGTTTTGTTTTAAAATGACTAAAGTCATGAGTAAATAGAGAAGTAATCGTTTTAACTACGTTTAATCGTACAGTCACATTTGCAATACGGTATTATTGGATGGGGAGGTGCATATAAAACATCAATGTCACAATTAGAAATCACTCAAAAAATGATAATAAAAAAATAAAAAAGACTATCCAAGTATACAACTATTCGCAGATTTTAAAGTACCAAAAATAGTAGACGTATACAAAAAAATTTCAATAATTTTCAAAATTAAAAATCAATTAAATTTTAGAAGCGAATTCCGATCTACAAGATATAGAGATCAAATTGGTATCCCAAAACTAAAATATACCGCAACTCAAAATCAATATA
Organism: Eubasilissa splendida; assembly: GCA_031772225.1. Taxonomy (NCBI): domain Eukaryota; kingdom Metazoa; phylum Arthropoda; class Insecta; order Trichoptera; family Phryganeidae; genus Eubasilissa; species Eubasilissa splendida. Next base: position 28,329,610 of record CM062851.1, on the reverse strand, counting down.
TTTATCAAGGTATCAAATTTTTTAACAATCTCCCCATCACAATTAGAAAAATTACGGACTATCATAAATTTGTAACTGAAGTTAAAAAAATATGTATGCAGACTAACTGAAACATAAATTAACTCGAATATACTCCTTCTCTATACACGAGTCTTACTCTCATAGAGAAGAAACAAATGTTAAAATATATATAACTGATTATTGAAATTGTATTATATTTTTAATATTATTAAAAATAAAAATAATAAAAAATTACTAGTTATCAAGAATGCTGGGAAAATCCGAAATAAATTAAAGATTTGGCGCATACAAGGCAATCAATTAAGTGGTCGCCAATGCAATTTTAATGAGTTCATTGCCGAAAGAAAATAGCGGGAAAACCTGAGTTAGGTTCTGGGCCATTATCCGATTCAATCATACTCTCTATAATCAATTCAAAACGATAGAAAAATGACATACTGACGTAGGCATTCTTGTTCTGAAACCCAATTTATATCCCCGTTTATATTAAACAGATTCATAAATCGCTTAACTATATATTTAAAAAAAAAATTAGAATGTGGATTGTAAAAAAAAAATGGGCAATGTATAATATGACAGCTTTTTTATGACCACATTTTGAATATTAATTACATTAAATAATATATTAACTAAGTCTGCACATAATTTAATCCAGCCATATTGTATGATTGATGTAAACCAAATTCATAATATTAATTAATATATGAGTATGCATACCTAACATGTGAAGTCTCAACAATATAATAATAAATATAAATTAAATATATTAATTAGAAAGATATACATATAAAATCAATTTTATCGAAAAATATTGTTGTTGCGCCACCGGAATACGAACCTGGATCTCTTTCCTAACCGGGGAAGGTGCATTATCCAACTATGCTACAGCGACAATATTTTTAGCGACAAATTTTCGAACCTATATCGTTCCATTATTTGAAAGAGTCATCTTTCTTATTTTTACAGAATCTCAAATACCTTTGAGTAATCTGATGGCAGACGCCAGAATTATCAATTCATTTTTATTAAATTTTGAACACATTGATACAACTTTATTATTAGGAGAACCTAATATAATAATAAATAATGAGGGGTTTAGAAGCAAGACCGCCATTATCTAATTGACGAAATTAGAGGGAAACGTGTTTAAAAATAATTATCTGGCGGTAGTGGTAGTTTTACAATTGATAACTGCTTTTAAAAACACGTTTTGTACGTTTTAGAAGCATTTTATAAAAAGCATATCAATTTTAAAATATCCACTCTGGCTGTAGAATCAGTGACAAATTTATATAAATTATAGTGAATTGGAAAATGATGGCTTCGCTTTAGAATCCTGAACCCTGAACTGAATATAATATCTTATTACTGTAATAAAATTAATTCTTCACTTATTGATGTGGTACTTTGAAAAAATAAACCAATAAACTTTGTTGTAGCATATTTATAAAAGTTTCCATGTTGCGTATCAAGTTAACTGATGAAAAAAAGGACATGTCTATTCATTATTTTCGTAGAAAAAATGTGTAATATAAAACATATCTTTCGTCGTCCAGAATTTCATATCTTCGTATGTATAATCATAATTTTAAATGCAAAATATTTATGAATTTCAGACAAGAATTTTCGTACGTCATCCGCTATGTGTGTAGTTGTGTATTTATATTTTCGTAATACCAACGTTATAGCTGAGCCGCTCGGCCTTAATAGTACAAGTTAAGAAATGACAATTTTATAGGACAAGATTTTTTATTGTTTATATTGAAATATAATATTAAAACCGACTTCGTAAATGACATCATTTATATGTGGGAATATATATATATATAATGAAAGCTCATTAGACTAAATAAACTAATCAATTTTAATTAGATACTAATACGAGAAGTTAAATGGTAAGTATAAATTATCATGTATACTTTAATGTACATATTAATAGGATTTAATAAATCTGCCGCAGAAAAAACGGACAGAACTGATTATTATAACACATACTACAAATAACCCATGAATAATGACGGGAAATTATTCAAATTTTAATTTATTTAAAAAGTCTAAACGTACAAATAATTTGCTTTGTTTGACGCGATAAAAACACACTTCCACGCGGTTACTGACAGCAGATTTTATTTGTTCATGTTGCTCTGCGACACGGAAACATACAACATGACATGATTGAAATTATTTACGATAAATAAATAGAAGTTTCTTTGATATCTAAAGAATTGTGAGAAGTCACAAATTAACTCTTCTTTGACTTATACTCTTAAGGCGAAGTAGATTAGATATTATCTTGGCGTGACGCGATATGTTTGAAAGTACGTTGAGTACTCAAGAAAGGTTAATGTATTTGTGGTCCAGAGGTCTTTTATGATTTTAATTTTAAAAAAAGATAAGGCAGGCAGCAAACAATAGTTATATTGCAGATTTTCTAGAAATATAATAGTATCTTATTTGGTAATACTACGATATTTAAGCCCGGCGAATAAAATACACATACATTGTTTATGTACACGGCGTGGAAAAAAGTGACATTTTTACATGTTTGCACAAATTAGATAACGAGTCACATGATCGAAGTACACAAATGTAAATTTAAACGAACCACATGTATGTGTTTGCTAGTTGAAATGAAACTGTGCAATAAATGTGAATATTAAAACTTCCCATCAACATTTTTACATAATCATGTAAACTTTCAAATCGGCAAAAGCCGTCAGACCTAGCCAATTCCGTTGTAATTAAATACATTCATATATGTACCTATATCATCATCATCATCGTCTCTAGCTTAACAACCCAGTATGGATCCTGGCCTTCATGCGAACACACTTCCACCGGTGTCTGCACTGGACTGCTTCCCGTAAATCAGTGATGACTCCATGAATGCAGGAGTCTTTATTTATCATTTTATGTCTACCTTATTTATTATTGAGCAGCCTTTTGGGAATTGCGCATCATTCTTATGCTCTATATGGCATAGCCATCGAAGCCACCCTGATTTTTGCGTTTGTCTTGCAACCCAATGACGTGTACATCGTCTTATCTTGATTCTCTACAACTCATATTTTTTGGTGCTATTTCTTGGGATCTTGCGATGATATCGGTGCCATCGTCGTGGACGTCATAGACACGAATATGCACACACACAGGTATATTTTTAAGGTTGATGTTATTCCGAAAGCTCGTCCATGTTAATCAAGCAACACACGCTCGGCACTAGGTATCGAAAATAGGACAATAGTCGCAGTCAACTTTTGGCTAAGTTGGCGCAGTACGCCGTCCCCGCAGTCACAGCGCCAGCTGCCAATAGGGAAATGACGAAAGCATACAAATGGAATGTGAACTATGCGGTGGCGCTAGCGTACGATTGCGAGAGTACTGTCGAAGTAATTATTCAGAACATAGGTCTGCGATATTTGATACATGAATTAAATATATCAATTAGAAAGATATACATATAAAATGAATTTTATCGAAAAATATTGTTGTTGCACCTTCCCCGGTTTGGAAAGAGATCCAGGTTCGAATCCCAATAGCGCAATAGCAATATTTTTCAGTAAAATGGATTTTATATGTATATCTTTAATTCATATTTAAAATATCTGAATAATTACAACTTCACAATAAGAATGTGTTCTTCTAATGTGAGAACTTCCCCAACGAGAAAGAAATATATATAGAAAAAAAACTTATTCTTTGCAGGGATGGTATGATACATGGAACTGAAACGTGTATCGTATTTTTTTATAAATTGATTTGAACATCTGCTGTGTAAAAATATAATAATGCAAACATTTACGATTTTTGAGAAAGATGACTGAAGAAAAATAACAATTAGAAAATTGTATCAATTTATTAAATACTAAATGTTTATTTTAAAGTTGAAATGGTCTCATTGGGGTCTGAAAACTTTTTACAAGATTGATTAATATATTAGTGAATCGAATAAATTTTAAAATTGACTAAAAATCATAAAAAAAATTAACGCGACAATAATTAAGAAATATAGAACGGTTTTATGAAATTAATTTTAATATAAGTTAATAATATTAAATGTTTGAATACTTAGACATCAACAATTAGAAATCGAGTACGATAAAATGATATTGCGATAGACATGCTAATTTAATTATGAAATATATGCGCATTTAAATGGTGACAATAGGTAATAATAGTTTTATAAATAACTTGGTTATGATGATATCGTAATAAAAATTCAATCGATCATTCTGTGTTTGCATTCGGCCTCACTTAATAAATAGCTACAGCCCTTTATGGTTTGTGGGACTGTTGCATTCTGCGTCAATCAAATAACGATTAAGGGTACGAGTGTACTAGGGGAGGGGATTAAGTGCACTATTGCCATGCATATTTAAATATGCCATATTTAAAAGGAAATACAATTGTTTTATTATTCATTGTAATTTTTATTGTTTTATTAAGTAAGTTTTTCGGGGGCATTCGTTTATAATTCGTTAGAATAATAAATAAATCATTTAAAAGTGTGGCGATGTCTCGCAACCGTTTAGGATATATATTGGCATGGATTTATGTCCCGTGACAGGAATTTCGCTCCCATGAGAAACCCTCGGTTTTCCTTAATTTTGATACATTTTCATACAGAGTACCGGGTCCGATTGGACCTCTTGCTCTTCCATCATACAGAATGCCGTATGGGCGTGTTGGAAAAACGAAGATATAGTTATTATTATTGATTTTTATTATTACTGCAGTGATGCAGGGGCTGCTAGTTGGGGCAGCAGTTAACCTCTAAAGGAGGACGGTTTTTGGACACTTGACCGTTATATCGTACTTTGTTAAAACGTTAAGTTTCGTAGTTCATTCCACCGTCTACGCCAGAGATTCGAGCAACACCACTTGTCGCCAAATCGATGTTTTGTTTTTTTTTGTCTCGCACCTCACTTTACACATGCTGTACGTTCGATGTTGATTGTTGATGTTCCATTCGTCCGTTGGATGAGTAAATATTTGTAGATATCTATGATGATAACGCGTGTTGCTATGAAATCGAGCATCCTGTACACGGGTTTGAGTTTTTGTCTTTTTATACCAATCTCAAGCTAATCATTGAATTTATTTCCAGATCGAAATCTCAACACGCCTGCGCTGTTTTGAGATTAATCTCAATTAACAACATAGTCACAATTCATGGACATGGGCCATTAGGTTATATGAGGGCTTTATGATAAGTATTCGTGTTAGGGAAATTGTTTTTTATTATTTTTTATTTCTCAACATAGTCTTCTTTCAGCGCGTACTTACTGTTAATAATGACGCTGTGATATGATGGTCTGTACGGCCACATTAGGCTGTATTCATTTGATCTGAGAATAGATAAAATATTTCGGAAGCATATTATTGTTTAAAAGACTACCTGTTGGAGCATAATAGCAAGGGAATCAGTAATTAAAAAAAACACATCTAGAAAGATGTATCTACAGGCAGAGTGTTTTACATTGGTGAAAGTTGTTCGCCCAAAAGGTTTATTGAAATCTTTTAAATTTGAGTTATGAATATCGATTTCATTTCTAAACTCGTTTGTTAATCGATGCACAGAGGTATGCAGTAGCGTGACTACGCTAATGCAGCCAATGCGGTGAATTGAGGCCTAAAAAGTCCGCGCCCTACCTTATTACATTTAGCATCGATTATTTTGTGAGTATATATACTATTCTCAGCGCTGATGTGGGCTAATAGGTTTTAAAATTCACTTCACCGAGAAATGGAATAATCAAATAAAGATAATCTTATATTTCTCACGTGTATTACGATTATTGATTTATATATAATAGCACCCCGCTAATATAGCCGCAAAGCGAAAATCTCAGTAAAGCGAAGTAATAATAAATATGAATTAAATATATTAATTAGAAAGATATACATATAAAATCAATTTTATCGAAAAATATTGCTGTTGCGCTACCGGGATTCGAACCTGGATCTCTTTCCTAACCGGGGCAGGTGCATTATCCAACTATGCTACAGCGAGAATATTTTTAGCGACAATTTTCGAACCTATATGTTTCCTTTGTGATATTAATACATTTAATCGTTCCATTATTTGAAAGAGCCATCTACCTTATTTTTACAGAATCTCAAATACCTCTGAGTAAACTGATAGCAGACGCCAGAATTATCAATTCATTTTTATTAAATTTTGAACACATTGATACAACTTTATTATTATTATTATCCTAAAGAAGTAATAATAGTTTTTCTTTCACGAAAATCTGAATATGAAACCAATTTAGTTCTTACTATTTTGTCTTATATACATTACATAAATATATGAACAGGGATTCTTCCGTTGTGCATTGAAGTCCGATACCTTTTCCATTTTCCATCGGAGCCCAATTTTTATCAATAGCTACGCCACTGGGTGCAGTGGAATGTGTGCGGTAGTAATGTTACCTTATTTTTATCAATTTTTCATTCAAAATTTCACGTTGATTTTAAGTGTTATTTAATGAACTGTAGACGTAGGTATTTACAATTGAATTGTTTTGGAACACAAGACAGCTATATCTGCGCGTTAAATTTTATGTTTACCGTATATAAATATTTTATTTAAAATATAGTATTAAATATGTATTGATGTGTATTTGAAATGTATATTGCAATCACATACGCATCGACCTTATCGATATGTAATCACACGAATGCATCGTAAGAATTGAACGCCACTTTGAATATTAATTGCGTTTAACAACTCTATTAGCTTTGTAGACTTTCTATAAATACATCTATAATTCTGTTGAATACGTAATTTTTTATATGCTGAAAATATATGATATAAAATACCGAACGCAGCCGTGCTGTCAACTCGTGTCACCGTAAATAACAGTTGGAAAAAATATTTTTATTAGCTTAAATGGCTTTAACGGCACGAATTTACTCTAAATATTGAGCGTTCAATTTTGAAAAAGAACGTGTCCGTCCTTCTTATCTCTCTTCGTTTAATTAATGGAGAAAAAGATAATTATATTTGTATGTTTATTGTTCTTTTCACTGTGAAAATAATGTATGATCTCTGTCTTTCATATCACAAATGGTATCTTTAACAACGTATTAATTTTATAACAGATTGAATGGAAACAATAATTGTTTTTGTACGATTTCCTTTTCATAATTGGTTTTTCAATAATCATTACCAAGCGCTAATATTTTCTTTAGAATTGTCTAAAATATTAATTTTATGTTGCATGTATTTACCGCAGTATTACAGGTTTAATTATGATGGTAGACCTGTGTTACTGCATGGTTTGGGAAGGGTTAAGTAAATTCAGTGCAACACAGAAGCTGTCAAAGAGAATGTTTGTACAAAAAGAAAATTGGAAGGAAATTTAGTATACTTTTATTCAGTTGAAAAATGTCACCATTTGTATTTATTTTGAGTATTTCAGCTGTTTAGCTTTATTGGAGAAAGTATAAAAATAAAAATTGTAAATTTACGAAAAGTGTCCAAGATATATTATGTGCGCGGCAGGTGTCGACTATAAATATAAAATTTTCTGAGTTGATACTGGTAATGAGGTAAACTGTGATTGTATGATTGATTATAACGATGATTTGTAACTGTAATCTAAACCTCCAACCGTTCACGCTTACCAATCATTGTTACAATTGAACACCAATCACAATCACAGTCACAATAACAATTTACCTCATCACTAGTTGAAACTCATTTTAGAACACTCTTAATAGACTGGACCCGTGCCGTGAACGGTTTTAGAGTTTTATTTTTAAATAACATTTCTGAACATTTTATTTACAAAAGTGAAAATAATCTACATATGTAATTATTAGAAATCACATCTATCTAAAAAAATATCGTCTGTTCTTAGAGATTTTATTATATGTTTTTTTTTTTGGATGAAGTTCAGAACGTTCTGGACAGATATCGTTGTGTATTTTATTCATTCTAGGATTTTCATTAGAATTGATAAATTTTTCATAGTATCTGTATACCCGCTCTCTCTCTCTCTAACCCTTAAGTAGTTTTTAATATGCAATGATTAAAATAACTTTTTATAGCTGAAGAATACCTTTATTTGTCCAATACCCCACGGCGTCCAATAATTTCCGTAATCCGACCGAACATTTCTTTTCGTTTCTGAAGTCAAAAATAACCTCAAAATAAATAAAAACATAGAAATAATTCTTTGTATTCATTTTCAGTGAGCCTCTCCATCCCCAAGTCCAACGCGAACACTTCAACGAAAGACAACTTGCCCTACATCTTCGGCGCCCGCCTGGACTCGGAGTACGAGGTGGAGGGTCTGCACTTCCACTGGGGAGATAAGAACAATCGAGGGAGCGAACACGTGCTCAATGACGTCAGATACCCGATGGAGATGCACATCATTCACAGGAATCGGAAGTACGCCTCGACAGCTGAAGCGATTCTGTACCACGACGGCCTGACTGTACTGGCCTTCTTCTATCAGGTAACATTCATTTCTGTTCTAAATATGAATTAAATATATTAATTAGAAAGATATACATATAAAATCTATTTTATCGAAAAATATTGTTGTTGCGCCACCGGGATTCGAACCTGGATCTCTTTCCTAACCGGGGAAGGTGCATTATCCAACTATGCTACAGCGACAATATTTTTAACGACAATTTTCGAACCTGTATGTTACCTTTTTGATATTAATACATTTGATCGTTCCATTATTTGAAAGAGCCATCTACCTTATTTTTACAGAATCTCAAATACTTATGAGTAAACTGATAGCAGACGCCAGAATTATCAATTCATTTTTATTAAATTTTGGACACATTGATACAACTTTATTATTTTAGGACAACACATTCTTATTGTGAAGTTGTTTTTATTCAGAACAGACGGTCTGTGATATTTTAAATATGAATTAAATATATTAATTTGACACATTGATACAACTTCACAATAAGAATGTGTTCTCCTAATAATTTTTGTTCAGTGGTGTAACTACAATGCGGAACGAATAAAAGGGCCCCTCAAATAAGTATTCTGCACAATGTATACGAATATTAATACTACGTTGTTAATCCATTAAACAGTCAAAAAAAAATTAATCTCTTATCTCCTCATATTTACACTTTCATGAGAAAAACACGTCTAAGTGTTCTTAAGCATTTTTATGCATTTATACTTTTAAAAATACATTGATAATATTTTCACGTGTTTTCGTTATGTACGTGAAAAACAATTTTTAAATTGAATAATCTTGCTATGGATTCATATTTAACGCTGGGAAGGGTATTTATATTCGCAAAAATATCATTGTCTCCTATTTAATAATGGGCCCCGATGTATTGGCACAGTTACGCCACTGTATATCTATCTTCTTCTTCTCTGTATTATCCGTTCAACGGACGTTGGGTATCATCACTTTGTTCATTGCGACCTCTTTACAGTAGACTGGCTGAACCATTGCCCTAGGTTCTTCAGCCATGATGTTCTTCCGAAATTCCGATTTCCAGTAATCTTTCCCTGCATTATAAGATGCAAGACCTCATACTTCTCTAGATGTCTCATCACGTGTCGGAAATACTGAAGTTTTTGGAGTATTATTGTTTTAAATACATATTATTCTCTATTCATCCGAACCATAACATTCGTAACTCTATCCATCCAGCTTATTTTGAGCATTCTTCAGTAGATCCACATCTCAAATGCTTCAAGTCGCCTCATCATTTCTTCGGTAAGTGTTCGTGATTCTATTCCATAAAATAATATCGAGAACACATAGCATCTGACCATTCGCATGCGTAATCTGATTTTACGAACAATGTCATTTGGTGTTATGTTATTAACTAGAATATTTATGTTGTCATTGATAGGCACAAAATGGTTGTTTGGATCTATTATATCTTCTGCTTACACAGATTTAAAAAGTCGGCCAATAAAATAATGATAAATGTAGTTCAAACTTTTTAGAATTACAAATTAATGGGGCTCTCAAATTGACAAATTTATTATATTTTATAATTTGGATCACAAAATAATAGAAGAATTTTTAATTGTGTTGATTTTAGAATACTGTAGCTTGCTCAATGCGAAGTTTGATTTCAACAGATCCCATCATTCATTTATATTGCAACCCATGTATATAATACTTTGTATCTTCTCCAATTTCGTTGAAGAAATATAAAATATGTATCTACCCATAGAAAATGAACTACGTTGAATATTTTCGCCTCGTAATACCACCCTTCAAATATTGTGGACTAGGTCTGTTACACCCTGTATAAGGCATCAATAAATTTATTTATTAGACTTTTTGACATACGTACATGTTTTTGTTGTAACAGAGGTGAATATATTATAATATAACATGATAAACATAAGATACAATTATATTGCAATCGAGTTTATTGTGTGAGATGGAGCCCACCTCTGATATATACAGTATTGTCCTGACTACTTTGCTAGACTGCCGTCTGTGTTAAAGTAGACAGTTTTTTTCGTGCTGTTGTGGTGTTATTTAATTCAAGAAAGACAAAGATTCGACTGGAATAAAAATATAAATAAAAATGCAGTGAGAGCGTTGTAGAACTAGTGACTTATTAGTGTCGACATTGTATAATGATTATGTTAGAATATTGGACAGCGATGCTTTTGATTGATCTCTACCCAATTGGATCATATATTGGGTCCATGTTTGTGTAATCTTATTGGAAGAGTAAACGATTTCCAGTCGGTGCCGAGTGTGTTGTACAGTTTCGTAGCTAAGAACATGTAGAATCTTTGATAAAATGTCGTTGTTGCTATCGGAACTGGCGGGTAGATGTTCGTTGTTTGTCTTGTGTTAGGAATTTGTTTGAAGCGAACGAATGAGGCGTGACGCGGATTTGATTTGATAATTACCATAAACATTATTTTTCACAAGTCATTAGTAGGCTGGGCGACTCATTGCTTTTGACCTATCGATAGATCATAATTAAAACATCTGGGGAACAATTACAAAATGATTGACATCTGTATTCCTGCTGTACCTCCTGTGACTCCTCCTCCGCTTGTGCGCTGAATACACCACCGATACTATTTAAAACTTAATCATATTTTAAATAATTCAATCATTATTCACAGTCTTACAAAATATTATGCGCAGCGCAGACTGTGTTCATACATAAGTAAGTGCCGCGCGCTCTCAGAAGTGCCCCGATATTTACATATAAATACGATATGTACATATATGAAAATGGGCAAGGCTCCCAAAACGTACCATAGACATACTCGTATATGGCATTTTATACGAGAAAACAGATTATCACCGTTCGCCGCACTGAATCATTGTAAACCTTTTTTGTAACTCTGTATTTCAAACTGCAAACGAGTGACAAATATGAAGTAAATTACCTTTGATAATTCTCACAATAAAGTCTACAAATATAGTTCATATATAGAATTGTTGGTAGAGGTGGTACATAACCTGCTTCTTTTACAAACCCCCACAAGAAAAAGTCCAAGGGCGTGAGATCGGGAAATCTCGGGGGTCAGAACTGAAGAGCCAGATCTTCATTCCCAATGTGAATTATCGCGAAATGACCCTTCCATAATGTAGTATGCCTTATAGGCGTGTTGAAAATGGGGGGTGTATAAAATTTTTAAAGTTAGAATTTACTGCAAATGGGGCAGGGGCTGTTAGCTGGGGCAGGAGTTAACCTCTAAAGGAGGATTGTTTTGGGGCGTTTTAAACGCGAGGGGATTGTTATGTCGTAGTTTGAGAGTAAATTTTTGTAACCATGCATTTAGCACAGTCGCTATGGAAAGTTCAGGTTAACCGCTATGTCTGACAAACCAGTACGGCCGATTTGTGCTACGCTACTCGTACTGAAATCGGTGTTAGGCGACAGCATCGGTGTTAACTGTTGTAAGCAGGTACTTAAATGATTTTTAATGTTTAAGTTACAATAAATATAATATCCCTCTCGATATACCTGGACCGTAAATTAGACAGGACAGTTTTGGAAGTCAATAAGTTTAGTTATGAGCGACCAAAGTCGTTTTGGTTAGTTCCTAACTGCTGTATCGTATTATAAAAAGAGTAGCAAAATGCAAACGGCTGTCTCCGCTGTGTGGCCACGGCCAGTGTTTTCGCAAAAATGTTTTTTTTATAGCGTAAATGTAATTTATTACAAATAAAATAAAGTCGTCTAACACAGTACAGCTAAATTTAACCAATTAGATCAAACATATATCCGGTCAGACACATTCTTTAAAAGATGTCAGGACATAAAATATCACGACCAGGTGGATATCTCAGCGGAAGACTTGGATGAAAACGAAGGGAGAGGCGAGTTGATTTTGTGGAAGAGGACTGGAATAAGATGGGAAGGTCCGGGAACTGGAAAATAATGGCCAATAATGGAAAATCGGAGGAAAGCCACGGAGAATAATTAATAAAAACATATATATTCGCCGACCACGGGCGAGGCTATACTGCATCTATATAGTTGCGCCTAGATTAAGGCAAAATTCGTAAAAGAACAATGCCTGCTCTAGTTCCCTAATACATAAATAAATGTCCTATACTGTACAAGTATAGGGACGTACAGAGAATGTGATGCTGGCAACCTTGGACAGCCCACCGGTCTAACGCTATCTTATCATCGATCACCGAGAACGTAAAATAGAGTAACTATCGTCTGAATTTAATTATCTTAACATTTTTTTCTCTAGGTCCAATATTAACAGAGTTGTAATTGTAATTTTTTAAATTAATATATATTTTAAATATGAATTAAATATATTAATTAGAGAAAGATATACCTTTTAAATTAATTTTATCGAAAAACATTGTTGTTGCGCCACCGGGATTCGAACCTGGATCTCTTTCCTAACCGGGGAAGGTGCATTATCTATGATATTTTAAATATGAATTAAATATATAGATATACATATAAAATCAATTTTCTTTCTTATTAATATATTTAATTCATATTTAAAATATCATAGATAATGCACCTTCCCCGGTTAGGAAAGAGATCCAGGTTCGAATCCCGGTGGCGCAACAACAATGTTTTTCGATAAAATTAATTTTATATGTATATCTTTCTAATTAATATATATAAAACACAAATAATGTATATAACTTTATTACGACGGTGAGTTTTTAATGAGATTTCTCAATTAAACTAATTTGTCGCGTAAAAGAACATTAAGCGATTTAATGAGTTTATACAAAATAGTAAATGGCAAACTGGACGTCATTGATTTGACTGAATTAATTTCGTACCATGTTCGTACTCAAGTACATAAAATACTTTAATAACAAATTATGTATTGTGCAATAGTAACGCACTTATAGAGACTTCGAGAATGATTTTATTCTTGTTGATGTATTTCAATGTCCAATGTTTAAATATAAGTGTAATATTATTGATGCTGTATTGAGACAGTGGTATATTGGTAGTTAGGCCGTTCTGTGTTTAACAAAATTATTATTTTTCATCTTTTTAGTCACTTATATGTTATTTACCTATTGATACTGTATTGTATTTAGAATCTATTTTTATGCATATACATGCCGCGCGTCTAGATATAAAAGCCTACAATATACGTATTATGTTTCCACCCGTGAAATTGGAGAGGTCGTTACTCGCATCGGCAATGGGCGCCATTTACAGTGTTTCCTTTCAAATCTTCTGAACTGGTTTTAAGTCACGCTTCAGATGACAAAAAAAAAAAAAAAAGTCTCACTAAAGATCGAGCTAAACAGGTCGCAGAACGGAAAATAATTTGAAATAAAATTGCAAAGAATCGCGAAAGAATTACCAACGACAATAGGCCGAAACACGACCGTGTCTCGCAGACCAGCGCGAAGCTGTCAAAACTGTCCAGATAGTAGCGGCACAACTGACAACCGAATCTTTAGATAATTTTAATGTTTGCAACATTTACATTGCGATAAGACATTTTAACTATTTAGAAAATACTGTTTCTTTGTTTTCGTTTAATAATTAAATTTATTCGCGTGCTAATTAATGATAAATAAGGCAAATTGAATAATTCGCTTTTTGATACTGAGCCACTTTCTGACGTTGCACACCTGTGACGTTCCTTCTCTACCTTCGCTTCTGGCCCAAATGAGATTGAAGGATTAAAATTAATGTCGTATTGCGGATGTGACTGGTGATCTTGGGATAACAATTCCTGCACCGTTTGAATTTTATACGGAAACATTTTAAGATCCAGTTTCAAAATGGAGATGCTCAATTGACAACGGGTGGAGACAGATGAAGCGTCGTTTACACTCCGTCGTACAATCCCCATAACTGAGTGTGCCCAGACCGATGAATATAGTATATTACGTATGTAGCGATCAGAGTTCATATTCACCGCCATCTCAGTCGGCATCCGACGCTAGCGACAGCGCTGCCGGCTGCTGCTACGAGTCTGGTTCAATCATTCACCGCCAAGCAGTCTCTCCAGTCTCATCGTTTCACAACGGCGGCCTTGCCGGCCCGCGCGCGCCGAGCGAGACCGCCGACTCGCTTCATTTCATTTCATAATACACGTGCCCCTTCTACATCTTCATTCATTCCTTTCATTATATCTATCTTCGTTGTCATATCCATCGCAATAAACACCTTCAACACGCCAATCACATTTCTTTCATTTAACCACCGTCCTAACCCCCAAAAGTATTTTCGTTGAGTTGAGATAATAGACCTTTCAGAAGAGGAGGAGGCAAGCAGCTGCGACGCTCAATCATGAGCATATCGATCTAGAGAGCGATTTTAAAGTGTCAAAGCTATACACAGCTTTTAAAGCAGTCAGTTTTCATTTTAACTCGGATTTCTAGATCATATTTATTATTTTAATTTTATTTGTGTTTAAGTTACATGAACCAATTAGAAAGATACACAGAGAAAATCTATCCATCGAGAAACATAGTTGCCGCCTGATCTCAAATTCGGAACTTTTTAGTGCTTACGCTGCTTTACCAATTGAGTCACAATAACCAGATTATATATTGTTAAGTTTTCAGGAGAGGGCAAAACAACTATTTTCCATGATTGAGAATTGTTTTAGCTAAAGTAATAAGCAAACCAAATTTTATCTGATATAAAGGGTATTAATTTGTAATTGCTCGTAAACCATCAGGGTGAGGTAAGTGGGAGGGGTATTGTTCGACGCGCGTGATTTGCGGATTTGTCAGTCGCAATGAGTCACTGGTCGGGAGCGCACCGCGCGTTCGCGGTTGAGCAATATTTAAAGTGCGATGATTTATTGGTTCGTGCGCGTCGCGCTTTTTGTACTCACTTTAATATTCGACGAGTAAGTGATGGGCCGAGCACGCTATTTATCTGGTGTTGGGTTCAAAAGTTCAGACATGAAGGGAAAATGGTTAACCAAACTCCGCTGAACACACTTTACATAGATAATAATAGCATTTTCTCTTTTAAATGTCTGAAAAGTTACTTACTTATTTACTTACCATCACGCCGTTTCCCCGCCGGGGTAGGCAGAGAGGATAGAGCACCACACAATTCTCGCCTCATTCACATTCATACATCTTCTCATACAAGCTCGCCGATTGTGGAGGCTTCTAACAGAACCATCCTCCATTAACTGGTTTACCTGATCGTGCCAAGTCTTCCGGATTTCTGGTGCCATCAACACTTGCGTCATATATTTTTCTTACCATTCTCTCCTCATTTATCCGTTCCATATGACCAAACTACCTAAGTGATCCTTTCTTAATCTTACTCACTACACTAACATCAGGTTTACATTCTTTACTTATTTCTTCATTCTTTACTCTGTCATAAATAGATTTGCCACATATACGCCTAAGTGATCTCATTTCCACTGCATTCAGTCTACTTTCGTTCCTTTTCTGCCATCTCCAGGCCAAACACAACAATGTGTTATTTTTTTAACTCAATTAGATGATTTAGATTATTTAATTTTTTGTATTTCTTAGACAATATTTATTAGTGTTACGGAGAGAACTGTTTATTCTGAATAACATACATTTTTGTGTTATTAAGACATCGAAATCAACATGATAAACTTTACAGATGACACTAATCACAAGAAAAACTATCCTACCAATTTACACATTAATGTTTTATTTTTCAACATGTCCCGCCTGTCGTTAAGCACATAAAAAATAATCTTATTTGATATTTTTAAGAGTACAATTTTAGTTATTTCTGCATATTTTTTTTAACACCAAGCTAATGTGATTTATTACGCCTGATGTAAGTATGTAGTACGTTCAAAATTGGGTGTTTGCCATAGACATCTATCTGACTTGAAAAATTACATAACCTCATTGCAAGACTTTTTCTATCTTTAACTCAGATTGGTGATTCGTCGCGCTTATTTTCACATGAGAAAATATTCTCAAAAAGACTGACAGTATTTAATTTTAGACTGACACGCAGGAGACTCGGGTTCGGTTCTCAGCCCGGGAGATTTTAATTTCATTGATTTAATTGAATTTGTGAATATATAATATTTTTTAGGAGAACACATTCTTATTGTGAAGTTGTAATTATTCAGAACAGACGGTCTGTGAATAAGAATGTGTTCTCCTAAAAAATAATAAAGTTGTATCAATGTGTCCAAAAATTAATAAAAATGAATTGATAATTCTGGCGTCTACTATCAGATTCATATATAATATATATACTTTCATTAGGAGAACACATTCTTATTGTGAAGTTGTAATTATTCAGAACATAGGTCTGTGATATTTTAAATATGAATTAATTAATAATTTAATTAATTAAATAATTAATTGATAATTCTGGCGTCTGCTATCAGATTACTCAAAGATATTTGAGATTCTGTAAAAATAAGGTAGATGGCTCTGTCAAATGATGGAACGATTAAATGTATTGATATCAAACAGGTCGAAAAATTGTCGCTAAAAATAATGTCGCTGTAGCTTAGTTGGATAAAGCACCTCCCCCGGTTAGGGAAGAGATCCAGGTTCGAATCCCGGTGGCGCAACAACAATATTTTTCGATAAAATTGATTTTATATGTATATCTTTATAATTAATATATTTAATATAATATTTGATTCACATGTTTGAGACGTGTAAAACATTTTTTATTTTATTTAAAACTTTGGCGGGAAGAGAGTTATTTAATAGAATAACGTTCAACTTAAACAATTCACATATATTGCTGTAAATATTGTAACTGTTGAATTAATCTTAAATCCATTTGCATTCACAACTACTTTACCGATTAAAATAACAAAAAAAATTTCACGTAGCCAAAAATGGATCCCGCAATTTAATATATAACGTCATCCGTATCTGTCCCAACCCTGTGCCAAAAGCTTACTCCAGTGTAAAATCAAATGTAGATATTTTACAAAAAAATTTGAAACCATCGGCAATCACAAAAATTAATTTAAGTTTAAAATCAAAATACAAAATGAGATACAGTATAATCAATACTTTTGATGTTCTCGATGATACACTAATGAATACATTTATCTAAAAAATTAAATGAACTAAATGTAATGTAATTTAGTTGGATATCAAATAAACAAAATACAATATAAAATGATGCAATAACATTACAATTTATTAGAGATCGAAATTCTTGATTATAATTTATTAATGTACATAGTAAATGAGATAATTGATTTATCGGTTTTCAACTAAGACGATAAATTTTCGTCGTTAACCCTTCCCAAACCATGCAGTAACATAGGTCTACCATCAAAATTAAACTTGTAATATTTCGGTAAATACATGCAACATAAAATTCATATTTTAGATAATCCTAAAGAAAATATTAGCGCTCAGGAATGACTAGTGAAATACTAATTATGAAAAGGGAATCGTACAAAAACAATATTTGTTTCCATTCAATCCGTTGTAAAATTAATACGTTGGTAAAAATACAATTTGTGATATGAAAGACAGAGATCACACACTATTTTCACAGTGAAAAGGACAACAAACATACAAATATAATTGTCTCTTTCTTACTAATTAAATGAAGAGAGATAAGAAGGAAGGACACATTGTATAGGACCTAATGAATGCTCTAATTTACGTTATTAATCATTCGTGCCATTAAAGCCATTTAAGCTAATAAAAACATTTTTTCTAACAGTTATTTATGGTAACACGAGTTGACAGCATGGCTGCGTTCGGATATATTATATCATGGTATGGTAAAGGTTAAAAAAGATGCCATGAATTAATAATGTACGGAAGTGAAAAATTCTTCAATTTGGCGGGCTGTCATCTTTATTTACTCAACACTGTTTTTCTATGAAAACTATAGAGTTACCATTAACATTCTTCATTAATGTGCTAATAGGTACCTACTCGTGATGGAAAATTGAGTTCCGAGGAAAATTTCCTCGGCTATTGAAAACACTGAAAATTATTGTCGAGATATAATGACCGCGACTAATATAATTTGTACTAAACGGCCGTTTACACTCAAGCGATGGTAATGTAAATGGGTCAAAACTAATAAATTCTTATTGTTTTTAATGAAACTCGATCACGATAGGTACTATCTACATATCTACGTCAATTTACGTGTACAAATTGACCATAGAAACAATGCATTATTATAATCAGTTTTATAAGTAGTTATTTACTACATATGTAGGAATGGTCAACGGTTCAGAGCTGAATTTAATAAATACCATTTTGTATTTAATTTTTTTTGTTATTTTTCTTTTAGGCAACATTCTACATAGCACAGATTTTTCTATATTTACACCTTATCTATGATTTACATTTACATTTTCATATCTTGTAAATGACCTCTATCTCATCTTCACAAATGCGAGATCTTTGAATGATGCTTTCATAACTGAAAACAAAATGGCTGCATTTATCGCTCGGATTTCTCCACGAATATTGCGAACATAGGCGTGTTAACAAGCACTTGTTTTTTGAATATCCCTACATAAATAATTTTTGTAGAATCTTGAGGGATGTTCCTGTTCACGTCGAATCAAGGCCATTATAGGTGGGTTTGAAGGAGAACTTAACCCTTCCCTTACCATGCAGTAACACCGGTCTACCGCACTAATTAATCCTGTAATATTTCGGTAAATATACGCAACATGCAATTCATATTTTAGTTAAATTGAAGGAAAATGTTTACGCTTAGAAATGATTAGTGAAAAATCAACTATGAAAGGCGAATCCTACAAAAATAATTATCTTTCAATTCAATCTGTTACAAAATTAATACATTGACAAAAATACCATTTGTATCAAGACAGAAAGAAATTACATATTAATTTCACAGTGAAAAGAATAACAAACATACGAATAGTTTCTTTCTCACTAAATAAGGAAAGATAAAAATGAAGGTTGTATTATATAATGCAACCTCCTATACAGGACTTGATGAATGCTCCGAATTATAATATTATATATATTTTTTATATTTAATGCTTAATATTTAAAGTAAATTTATGGCGTTAACTATTTTTTCGAAAGCATTTTTCACATTTAAAAGGCTAATAAAACTCTAATTTCTTACGGTAACACGAGTTGATAGCATGGCTGCGTACGTGTATTTTATATCACGGTATGGTAAAGGTTAACATGTACGCTCTCTGAACAATGGAGCGCTGTATTCAAAGGAAAATTGAATAAGTTTCACGTTAGTAGCATTTTATTTTTAAATTCTAAAGTGACTTTTGACTCACCCAAATGTTCAAATACAAGTCATCGTGACATGATAAACAAATATAAAAATATGGTGTTCGATATGACCATTTTCATTGCGAGAAAAAAATAGTGTGTTAATTTGTTTTACATCAATATGTAATGTATTTAATCTGTTAAAATGTCATTTGTTTAACGTAAAATTCTGTACGTGTAATTTAATTATTTCATACTGCGGTATTATGCACATATTATGTTTGTGCTAAAGCGCGACATTAAAAAAACCCAATAACTTCAGTAATTTAATGAATCGTAACCCACCTTCAACGTAATACTTTTCATTGATTATGTACATAGGTTCACCAAATTTTAATTGAAATAATACTTAATGTATTTTTTCATCGTGTCTTAATAATATTAGGTTGATGCGTAATTATCCGCAGTTATTTTCGCAACGTTTTGTTTTTTGTATTATTTGACATTTGTTATAATATAATTCTTAAATGGGGTTAGGAAATTAAAATGCGCACCGAAAACCATACACATATACGCCACATTATGCTGTACCACCTCGAGAAAGGGTAGAAAGCCTCCGAGTCATTTCGCGATCTCAACGATATTTTCAGCGAAGGAACGATTAGCGAAAGGGCATACCGAGAGTGGTTTGTTCGCTTCAAAGTTGGTGATATCAGCTTAGACGACAAGTCAGGAAAGGGTTTTGATGATCAGGCCCTTCTGGCGGCTGTGGAAGAGGACGAAAGTTGCTCCACTAGGACACTGGCTGAGAACTTCAACATCGATCGGTCCACGATTACGGTGACTACGCCTCCAAATGATAAATGTACATAATATGATTTGAGTTTGTTTTTGGTTATGTTACATTTTTTTTTTAATAAACGGTGAATAATTATGCATCAACCTAATAGTATAATAATACAGAAACAGATTACAACAGGAACTATAGACCTCTTTTTGATTTCAGGTACAAGACGAGGAAGCCAAGGAGCTGAATCCTCTGGTTAAGAATCTGACAATGATGGAAGAATTTAATACCAGCATGATCCTGAACACCACTTTCACTCTCGCTTCCCTGCTGCCTATCCACACGGACCGCTTCTACACCTACAAGGGATCCTTAACCACGCCGCCATGCTCGGAAGCAGTCACGTGGATTCTGTTCCCCGACTTGCTGCGTATCTCAGTGTTTCAGGTATTTCATACAAGCTTCATCGCGTCATTTGTTACTGTGTTTAGATAGGTATTAATTATTCCATATTTATGCAATGTTATAAGGTATTCCACATTCATAAGATACTGTTGGACCAGCTCGCTGTTCACAACACCTGGGTCGAGGCTGCAGAGATGCGTTTTATGAATTTGATAATTAATTAAATGTTCTCTTCAATATTGTTAATTTTATTTATTATCAAATAAAGGGACGTTGTATATCGCAGTATGGCATAACTTAACCAATTAACGCGAATCAATATTAAATCGAACATATTCTCAAAATAAAATAATAATGTATTATTATTTAAAAACTATTGCAATATTATAGAATGAAGGCGATATCGGTATTATCAGTGGCGTAATGCGGTGCATTGGGAACCACGTCAGATAGGGACACAAGTCCGCGCCCTATAACATATTGTATATAATGTATAATTTATATGTACAATAAGTAAATAAATAAATAAAAAATATTATCCCAGTGCCGCCACCACCGCAATAAGAATTGGAATAGAAAAAATTAAAAAATACATGTACTAATCCTGCGTCCATGTATCCTGCAATATACTGGGTTAAGGACAAGGCCAAAGCAGGAATTTTTTTCAGTTGCGAGTGCACGCTATTGTTTTCAATTTTGTTTTATTATGCATTGGTGCTCAATTTTTTTAGTTACGCCACTAGGTATTACAGATATATATGTCTGTAATGCTTTGTTTTATTGCTGATAGGTTAGTATATGACATAACAAGGGCGGTGTCATGGCATAAATCCTATTAAACCATTACCAGTTCATACGAAGCGATGGTGATTGTTATTGTACATACTTTTTAATATGATGTCATTGTTCAGGCAAGAATTCGTTGTCACAACATTCTGCAGCTAGTTTTGGGCTCGCAAAAAACAAATTATCTTTTAAAACTTGAAATGATGCCAGAATCAGATTGTGTGAAATCGTATAACGAAATTGGTACGCGCTATGAAAATTGGCTAGACCTTGCAAGCTCAATCCCTGATTCCATATATATATATGATATCATATGAGTGCATAAAACCAGGGCCGGTAAAGACAATTGGGGGGATGGGGGCAATGTTTGGACGCTTTATCGTTTTTTTTTTTATTATTTATAACTATTAGCAAGTGTAAAACACCCAATTAAAATACACATTTTTTATTTCGGGATAATATTGTCATGAATAGATGTATTACCGGACCCACGAACAAATACGTAAATATGTATACCAAGCTTCTACCCCCCCCCCCTCTCCCCTCCCACCATACGTTCAAATATACCACAGCTGCCCAGGGGATAGTTACTCCGCTGGATGTACGCAATAGATAAAATCCAAAAATTGTACTAAGTATCGCACAGCAATGCGCCAGCATAATTTAATAACACTCAAAATGCATTACATATTTAGAAATATACAAACAAATATATTTAGAGGCCTATTTGAATTTGAACCTGGGACCGTGAGCGCGGTGCCAGGTGCGACTGCGCCATTAGCATTTGATTTAGGCCGGCCCTGCTAAAGCTCAAAGTATTCTCGTTATTAATTCACACGATGCAATGCGTGCACCTAATTGATATACACGAAATTGTTTACAAAAATAAAAATTAACGATTTAAAAATGTTTACTCGTGAAACATTTAGCTAATTCACTTCTGTATTAGTATGCGTACCTAATAATTGTGAATGTAGATATTAAATTCAGTGTGCAGTGGCAGAAAATACGAGACTATAAATAACTAAATAGAACAGCATAACATTGCACCTCGAAAGCCTAGACCCACAACGATAAATCAATTGCTTACATATTGACATTTGTATTTTGCATTAACATTGCAAACGGAATAAACCTACTGCATATTCAAATTCAAAACTATTTAAGATTCAGTAAATACAGCAGAATCATAAAACGTAATATATTTTCTTATAAAATGTTATTAGAATATATTATAATGTTAATAGAATTAATAAATTATATTTATTTCCCACTAATACAGCTTATTTGATTGTATGGGCAGCATGTCGCCGGCGTACATTTAATTTACGTACCCTCTGGAATTGAATAAAATTATTATTGAAGGTAAGTAGTTACGCAAAGTGGATACTCAGCTAAGATGGCGCCACTTATAAATGTAGAACAACCTCAAAAAAATTCTGTTTTTCGAAATTAGAATAAAACATCTTCAAAATATGAATTAAATATATATTAATTAGGAAGATATACATATAAAATCAATTTTATCGAAAAATATTGTTGGTGACAAATTTTCGAACCTAAATGTTACCTTTTTGATATTAATGCATTTGATCATTCCATTATTTGAAAGAGCCATCTACCTTATTTTTACAGAATCTCAAATACCTTTGAGTAATCTGATAGCAGACGCCAGAATATTCGATTCATTTTTATTAAATTTTGGACACACTGATACAACTCCTAATAAAAAATCTTCAAATTAATCTTTCGAAATACCTTATTATTCCCTTCAAAATTTCGTCTTAAAATCAAACTTCTAATTTAACAAACCTTAATTTATTTCTACAATAATTTAAGTATCTATGTCCTTCAAAACATCAAAAAGTTCATTTGATGTCTTCACGAGTAAGAAATATTTTCACGAAACTAAAAAACACAATCTGAACATGAAATAAAATTCGGATGATGTTTGAAACAAAATACAATGATCTGTATGCGAGGTGGAACTAGGTGAAGAGAAAAAACATAATTTACTGAGGGGTGGTACGATACATGTAATGCATTTTTTCATAACATTCTAATAATTTTAAAGGGATTTTTATAATAGAGATATTTTTAATGTTTACATTTCCTCGATTTAATCTAAAATAGATCAATGGATCACGCATAAAATAAATGTATACTTTTCAATGTCAACTTATGTATACCGCCATACGTACAATTTTTTTTAAATTTCACACATTATATTTTTTATTGCACTATATTTCAAGGTTCATTTTACACACTACTCAGTATTTAAAATGAATTTAATTTCATGCATTATTTTAGTAATGGTTTCAAAATATTTATGTATTTATTTAAAAACTAGTAGAAAGCAATTGGCTATTTATTACCAATTGCAGTTGCTAAGTCCTGCGGGCAGCTATATGTAACTGCAGATCGGTCATATGGTGGCCACTATGTGCCCATGATCATAGTCTTTGAAATTTTTAAAAGATTACATTATTAGACATTTTATGTAGATGCTAGTTTATAAATTAAAAACACAAAATAGAGCAGTAAAAGCATTATATTAATACTTTTAAAATCAGCAATGTTATCTTTGTGGTTAAGATTCATATTTTTATTTATTATCTTTGTTTTATTAACCACTAAAATGAGTTTAATAAAACAAAGATAATAAATAAAAATACATTATATTAATAAATAGATATTCACCATTTTGGATTGTAGTGTATATAAATAGCTATTTCTTGAGTAGAGAGAATTAGAATTATGCGGATAAACCATTAACCTGTTTAACTGACTGCTGTTGATTCTTCTTGTGTTGTTCAAGCCGGTCGGTCTCCAAAAATTATCCAATATTTTAGAGCCCTGGATCTAGCATGCCTGTCGTTTAATTCCGTTTTGGATAGCGTTCTTAGGAGCTTCGATCCCAATGGCGACTTGATTCATTCTGGCGTTGTAAGTTAAAATGGAATACCCACGTAAGATCGGAGGTATATACATCACACTTTCAAAAACCCAAGACTGGTAATCGAAGCATGTACAACGCGCAAACAGTGATTAAAATTGAATTTGACTTAAGTCTTTAAACAATAGGGGATTATTATATAGCAGTAAAAAAATAGCGTCTCATCTTTCATCAAGAAAGCTAAATAACAATGGGATCTGCCCCGTTTGATTGAATTATTGTCAAAAGAAGTTCAATATGTTTCTGATTAAAAAGGTGCATGTTCATTTTTATACATTTGGATTCTCCATATCAATTCCATTAAGGGTTAGTTTCAACTTTGACAAATAGGTTCTTACCTATTATTTCAATCAAAATTTATCACTCTGATTGCACAACTAGTCGTTCCATGCCACCCGAAGAGTGGTCTAAATTGTGTATTGTGGCTACCCGAACTATCCCGATAGTATTTTATAAATATGTAATTTAATGATAAATATTATTTTATCAAATATTTTTGATGTTATAGATTTTGAAATATAATAGATTTCATAACTGCCATAAATTGTTAGTATTGTAAAATAATACAAATTAAATGCATCAATTAGAAAGAATTTTCATGGAACTCAACATATACTCCTCGCTTTTCTGCTTTATCAGGTTTGGAGACATTGACCGTAAAGGTTATAGAGCCCAGCACAATTTTCCTATCAGCAATAACTGATAGGAAAATTTAAAAAATTCTAAATACATATAGTATAAAATATTAGATAATACTGCACCAAACTATTTTGATATTCACAGTTCATCCCGGTATTTCATACACACATTTTCATTTCAACACCTGTTTAGAAAATAAAAATTTGATTATCTAATTTTCACTCAGGTAGTCTGGTTTTCTGAGTGATCTACTGATTTAGTTGGCTAATTTTCCAAGCATCGAGTTAACATTTTCAATCTTATATTCCAATGGTTAAATTATTAACTTTCTCTATAACTCATTACAGAAGAAATATAATCACTCCTGAATATGTGTTAGTAATTAATTAATAATAGTCATAATTTAAAATTCTCTGCAAAGAATTTTATAATAAACAATAAAAACATCTTAAATATGAATTAAATATATTAATTAGAAAGGTATACATATAAAATCA
The DNA here is from genome assembly GCA_031772225.1 of Eubasilissa splendida. Taxonomy (NCBI): domain Eukaryota; kingdom Metazoa; phylum Arthropoda; class Insecta; order Trichoptera; family Phryganeidae; genus Eubasilissa; species Eubasilissa splendida. The sequence goes on along the minus strand of CM062851.1, from coordinate 28,303,906 downwards.
ATTTTATCAAAAAATATTGTTGTCCCTTTCCTAACCGGGGAAGGTGCATTATTCAACTATACTACAGTGACAATATTTTTAGCGACAAATTTTCGAACCTATATGTTACCTTTTTTGATATTAATACATTTAATCGTTCCATTATTTGAAAGATCCAGGTTCGAATCCCGGTGGCGCAACAACAATATTGTTTGATAAAATTGATTTTATATGTATATCTTTCTAATTAATATATTTAATTCATATTTAAAATATCACAGACCGTCTGTTCTGAATAATTACAATTTCATAATAAGAATGTGTTCTCCCAATAAAAACATCTTAAAAGCTGCAAAGAGAAACACGGAAGATGATCACTGCAATAAACAGAATACGTAAATTATTAGGTGTTTGGTAGATATCCTCATGACTTTTTTTTTTTTGATAAGTATCAACAAGATTGCAACACTGATTAAAATAAATATCGCAATAATATGTAGTTAAGAAATAAAAGCATAAATTGTGAGAAATTATGAAAACGCTTAAAAAAAATTAAAATACTTCTTTTATATTACGTATCTAATTAATCATTGTTATTTGTCAGATGGAGAAATTCCGCCAACTGTCAGACAGCGCCGAAGGAATGCTTGTGGATAACTTTAGGCATCTCCAGCCCCTCTACAACAGGCGAGTATTTGTACGAACAGTTCACGGAAGCTCCGCCAAGTTCATGAAGTATAATAATGTTCACTACAGCAAATGGGACTGGCTCGGGCCCGAGAGCTTCACCGATGAAGATGAAGAAAATGAAATAGACGAGGATGAAGAATAATTGTAAAATGCGACACGCCTATACGACACATTGATGATGTACAACTTATTTACGTACTTCGCATTTAATTACACTAATGATCATTTATATCTTTCCAATTTAGTTCAGTTGGAATCTTTTTTCATTTATATTATATATGTACCAATGATAAACATAACTGTAATTTAGAGAATGTAGATTCAGTTATTAAAATCATATTTTTCCAAGTAAGACACATTTATAATGTACTAGTTAACTAAACGATGAGGAATTACTTAAGATCAAAATATTAATATTTTTAATTAATCAATTATATAGCAACAGATTTGGTCTATAAAATATTATTATATGTAGATGGATACCTTTCGATATTTTCAATATAAAATGTATGTGAAAACCAAGACAATTTCTTAATTGTCAATATTTAATAATGATCATGTTTTAATTTTGCTCTAACAGTAATTGTCAAGCAAGAAGAAAAGACTGGCTAACGTTTCAGTCACCGTTTTAAAAAAAAAACAATTTAGAGTTCAATTTCAAACTCATTGCATCAATGGACTCTGTGGGCATGTAAGAAGACCAACCATCTCCTTTTAAGAGTTTTTTTGTACTCCTTTGAAAACTTATTCTCTTATACTTCTTTTGGGTCTCAGTGCCAGCTCTAAAATTAGTCTCAAACGAGCTAATTAGAAACACAATTGGTGGTCTCTAACGGTAAAATCGGTTATTGTACTTCTTCTTTTACGACTTTCCAAGTGTCAGTCTCAACCATGTCTTCTTAAAATTCTTTGAATCAAACATGCACATTTTTTATTAAAAATAGTTGTCACCATAAGTAATGTATCTTTTTTTCAAAAAATGTTTTCTACAGATGTCTACTTTTAACACTGTATATTCATATTGTGGAATATACTGACAGGATTCAATTACATATAACATATTGTTAACTTTGGAGTATCTATAACATTAAATGGACTCTTATATCTCTGAATAATTGAGATTTTAGATTAGAAAAATACCCCCCATTAATTATTGTGGGCTAAGGTTAAACAAATAAATGAAAACTGAAAATTGTCTTCAATGAAAAATCAGCAAGTCTACAGGGAAGACAAAACCACTCTGAAGTTGAAGTTATTTTAAATGATTTTATTAGTTTAAAGTTGAAATACATAAGATTTTCGTAGTTGAGATCCAGCAAATTATATTTTGAGAACAATATGTAAGATCACAGTTACACAAATATAATTCATTAAATACAATAATTTTAAGCTAAATTTATGCAAAACGAATAAGGGAAGATTTTATAGTATGTACATGCATAGAAATCAGTTGTCATTATATTCTTTATACTAGTTCTGAACTTGAGGTGACAAATCTAGTCAGGTCATTAAAAATATATTGTACGGGCTATGTACCCTTAATATATATTTGAGTAAATACACATATGACAATTACAATCCAATACTGTTGTAATTTTATGAGAATTTTTTGATAATACGAGTATTTTTAAATGTTTGTGTGTTTAGTAAATATTGAATAATATGATTAAAAAGTAGGAATGTGTATAATGAAAAATATGCATAATTAAGAATGCATTCTGTAAACAAGATTGCTTATCAACTGATACATTAACCCTCAATAATATTAATTACAATAAACAGTACTTTTTTTGTATTGTTTTATTGCATGCAGGCATTTTTTAAAAACAAAATACAATATCTTTCACGAGAGCTGTAACCTTAGTGTCTGGATTTAAGAGAGGTATAGCAACATTTTCATGTATCATGGTCTTGGAACAACAAGGCATCATCGATGTTTTGGTCAAAATTGAAATTTTTGTGTCAAAATTCTTATGATAATTTTCTTATTAAACTGTTACAAAAATGTCAAATTTCTTAGTAGTACAAAGTTATATTTTTTATAGTACTTGTATTATTTTCATTTTCAGTTGTAGCACTTGTATTATTTTTTTAAAACAACTGTTAATTTGAACACAAATATTTAATGAGTTGTATTATATATAACATGCTCGAAAATAGGAATCTGTTTATTTTATCACTCTAAATTGTACATGTAGTGGTATTTTTATAAATATTTCATATAATATATCATGATCAATGAATCAAACCCCGCAGAACAAATTGAAAAATGTTTAGATTCAAAACTTTGAAGCTTAACTTCTCAGTTTTGATGTAAATGTCAGATGATACCTTGTTATTCCCATTGAGGGCGTGGTAAGCCAAGATGTCAGAAACTCCATTTGATCTAGCCATATCTAAAGTAAAAATTGAGTAATCCAGGCCTATTAGTATATATAAATATTTTTTGAATTGATATTAAAAATATTAGAGGTCATCAAGGAGTCAATTAAGTACAGTAATTTTAGTGAACATTTAGTATTATTTATAATAAGAAGAGTTTAAAAGTAATGTAACTTTGTATTTTATATTACAGAGATTGAAATTATTATTAAAGGAATAGCTAAATCTTATTGTGTTTGTTAACCTTGTCTAGGTTAGAAATATATTTACTAATATTATATTCTATGGTCAAAAAGGTAATGACATTTTAAAAAGTTTTGTTTATGTAATAAATATTATGACAATGTATCACATTGCAAAATGTACAAATGATATTGTTACCTTTAAAAATAATAAAATTGGTTTATAATAAAATTCTGAATGATTGTTTTTAAACTTTATTATTTTTATTAACAATAGCTAACCTCTAATTTACACCAAAACATTAGCATAACGACACAAAGCAAAAAATATGCATTTCAGATAAACACTTTTAATTTGGAATGATCAATATATAATGCACATTGATTTATTCTGTGTAAGTATTTACATAATATAATATATGAAGAAAATAATATAATAATTAAATTATATACAGTGATATAATACTGTGCATTTTCAACAGTACAATATGAATTCTGAAGATTGTTTAACGTGCAAGGTCTTCTGGATTGAACATACCCTGAAAAATAAATAAAAAAAAGTAAGCATAAATTTTTCATAACTTGTATCACCTGAATCTAGATATGTATTAGTTTCGCAAAGGCTAAATGATTTTTAAGCAATATCAAATGTTTCATCCTTTTGAAAAAAATTATTAATAGTGATATATGATTGTATTGATTTTATCTATTGTGTGGGATGAGGAAGGATAGATGTAAGTATAAGATAGAGGAGAAAATTTAGAACATATCAATATTACTCTGGAGCCATAGACTACCAAATATATAGACATGAACTAATGCAAATTCCTTGTTTCAATATTTGCATTTTGGTGTCACCCACATGATCATTTTGGTACCACTTACTCAATCAAATAGCTCCGAGACTTTTTTTAAATATATGACACGATTGGAAATGAAAATTTAAATGCTGACAATATAATATACATTAATGTAAAAAATATGTCTTGTTTACACAAAGATTTAATATTCAAAGAGTAAATTAAGAATGTGTGTAGAATGCCCCTTGTCCCGCAACTAATTTTCCAACTCCAATATGAACACTTTACTTTACGTCTATTCATTTACTGGTCTGTGACTGGGGCAATTGCTTGAATCAAAATGTATATTCACTATTGATAGTAATGTTTAAATAATAATATATCTAAATTTTATCTATTTAAAAAAAATTTCGATGGAATCTGATTCCAGTGTGAAGTACATTAATAGAATAATTCATAGACCATAAAAGATAAACTATATACAAAAGATATAAAAAGTCACTGAGAAAATCGAATTTTAAATCACAAAATTAACTGAGTGATATATACCCTGGCTCGACGAAGAATGGAATCTTTGCTGGCATCATACGGGTGATCCTTGGATGGAATTTCAAGGATGGATGGAACGGGCTGCGTATGACCATCAATCACATGACGAATTAGCTCCGCCACATTCTGATTGATAAGAATGATGTCAATGTCATCCCTCTTCAGGAATCGCTTGAAACAATCCTCAATCTCACTTACCGCAGTATCTGTTAAAAAAAGGTTAAGCTTATAATATTAGAAAATAATACAATTTGCAGAATACTAAAATGTACTGTAGAGCAGCCGTCGCCTAAGTAGTGAGAAAATTTCACTGGTCCGCAGAGAAACGTGGACATTATTTGTATTTTTTAATCCACAGCAAATCAACCAATAAGTGACTTGCACAAATGAACGATGCAAGATGCATGAAATTATTTCAATCTCGTAAGACGTATAACTAGCTGCATTGCACATGTTTTATCTTTCTAGCCTTGTTTCGTACTCTTCTAATGTTTCACAGTGCGGCTCTGCTATTATTTTATAAATATAAGTAATATTATTCTCTGTTCACGCCCCCACACGCGGATGCACTCCTAAAACATATCGTCGACTCCCTTCATTGCGCTGAAATTTGCTTATATTTGTCCTTATTTCTATGCTTTCTGTTCAGTTTTGGCTTTTCATAAAAGGCAAATACCCTTTGCTTGGTAAAAAGGCGATGAAAATTCTAATTCAATTCTCCACAACTTATTTATGCGAAAAGACCTTTTCATCTATCACAGCAATCAAAACACAGTACCGATCTAGACTTGAAATAAATGCAGTTCTCTGTCTTTCAGTAACATCATTGGAGCCAAATATCCATAATCTTATTTCAAGCAAACCGGAACAACCATCATACAAGAAATGTATAAAAACGTATAAACGTTAAAAGAAAAATATAATTAAACCATCTACAAATTGTTTTGTTTTATTAATAAAGCTTTTATAATTTTGTTACAATTAATAGTTTTATTTTATTAACTAGGTGTATTTTATGTGTTCTTTGATCGCTTTTTTCTAAATATATTTAACACTTCAAAAAATCCTATTAGTGGTCCGCGGGATTTCAAATTATGAATTTAGTGGTCCGTGAGGTCCTAAAGTTAGGCAACCGCTGCTGTAGAGCCTTGTGTTTGATAACTGAATATGCAATGGGAAGGAAGATGTCAGTCTGGTAAATTTTTCATATTTTATTTTTAAAAAATAGACAAAACCCTTCCATTATTGTGTTTTTGTTTGTCCAGGATTAAAATTGAAAATAAATAATATGAATTGCTCAGATCAAAAATCTACTAATGATTTCAGCAGAAATTGAGAATTTAATATTATTGTTTTGGAATGTTGTACAGACATGACTATGTGGTTCCAATTTCATAATTTTATTGTAATTTTTTTTAATATTGAGTGGAGTTTAAAAATCGTTCCGGATTAGGATCTGACCCATTCTTTGAATCCCAGGCAATGCTGAGCATTGACCGCTAGTAGATAAAACTCTTTGCTAAAACATTTTACATATTATCCACTCATCTCGCTCTTATGCATCCTGGGGGCTGCGTTCCAGCCAGATTTCCTTTGAAAATCTTTCAAATCCCAAGGAAGGATCATTAGAAGTTAAAGATTAAAAAACCCCTTCAAAATAAACAAGTTCCGACTCGGTCTATTGCTAATTGCTGAAATTAGAAAAGGAGTCTCCAAGCTGTTGACCGCAAACGGTTGGAATAAAATTGGAATGAAAAAGAAGAAGAATGCCAAAGTATTTTAAAATTATAAGTGATGACACTTTATCAGAAATCATTTCTTGTCTTCCAAATATTTTGGTATATACATTATTTCTGTAAAAGTAAATATGTAAAAGAAAAATAGAATAAATTAAATATAATAATAATAATTTGAGGAGGGGAAGAGCTAGCATGTGACAAATCGCCAATCGGTTCTACGACCCCTTAAGATCGTAATCATCCCAGTAAAACTGGCTTGCATAAAGCCTAAAGTTCTACAGATTTACTCATTGTTACATAGCATACTCTAATTAAATCATACAAGTATACCGGTTGCTCATGATACGAAAAAATATTTATAAGATTGAATTTACTTACTTTTATCAACCACCATAAAATTAGGGTGCCTGTTTTTATTGATTTCTCCAACTCCACCGAGCAAAAATCCGACGCAAGTGTCCTAAAAATACGACAATTAAAAATATATATTCATTATTATTATAACAATCTTCGCTATTTGATTCCATGAATATGATATTAAAGTACGATGATAAAAATCTACACAACAAAATCAATCCCTCAAAACAAAAAAGATTTATTTTCGAATTAATCTATCAACATGAAAGTGTTGAAAATACGAACCTCGTCACCAATAACACTAATTAATTTTCCTTTTACAGCGGAATGAAGAGCCATTTTTACAAAACTTCAAGGGAGTGTTCCAAAAAATTCGACCAAAAACAGACAGCGATAGAGAACTGTCACGAGTAAGCTGAAAGTTAAATTCTGTCACCTGACTCCGTGATTACAGAACAGTCGTGCACAGACAATATATTATTATTATTACATAGGCCATCGTTTAATTTTCAATGTGGTTTATTTCAATACAATTCGTATTTCATAAACTCAGTTGATTAAGAAAATAAATACAAATTTATGTTTAATTATCGAAGAATCTTTCTCAATTTAAATCACAAGAAATATAAATATATTTTATACTTCTTAGTACCTGCCTAACTGGTATTACGCCGTTGCTGCAGTCGTCATAATTGACGAGAAGTAGTAAAGGCGCGAGTTTTGATTGAATCGACCCGAAAATAAAACATATAAATTCATATAGTTATCGAAAGTATAAATATAATACCAATTTTGTTTTTAATTGTATTTAATAGAAAACACATTATTGTACGTAAAAATTTCAAAATTATTTAGTTTGGTCTTCAAATAACACTATTTAAAAAGTGATCCTTTTTTAATAATTGTTTGAGCATACGGTACAGTGATGGTACAGCGACAATCATTCGTCGTAATTGAGGAAACTTGAACCAAGATAATTGAAAAACAATGGTTAATCCAATTTAAGTTTTTATTAGGTGAAACAATCAAAAATACATATAAAACATGGGACAACAAAACTAAACATATTAATAATTACTTGCTAAGGCTTTAATTTTTATTTGCTGTTTTATAACATTATTTTTTGTTTGATTTTAAAACAATTAATAAATTAATTAAAAATTTGTAAAAAAATTACTTTTTGGGATTACAAAAAAAAAGTACTACAAATGAGAAGATGTACTCCATAATCCAACTCCATAGATAATTGAGCCCCGCTTCCATTCCACAGATAATTGTACCCGTGGATAATCGGCATTCTACTGTGTATACATTTTTTTATGATATAGGATTTTACTAGCATTTTAAATTTCATATACCTAGCTAATATTGAAAATCAAATATCAATAGACGTAATTGCAAGAAAATTATTTTTAATTCAATATCATGACTGTAGCCACCCCCTGCCCGATATTACCTTTGTTACATATTTTATTTTATGGATTAGTATACGCCCGTCCTGAGGAAGTTACAGTGGTATCGAAAACGGTCAATGTTAAATTATTCAATGTGGCTTATTCAAAGTTTGTTGGTAAAAATTAATAATTATGTCCAATCACAAAGTTAACGCTACAAATATTAACAATAATAAAATAGTTTTTTCAAACCCATTTCTTTATTGTATCAAAAAGATTTGTACAGAAAGGTATTAGTTCTTTTATTAAAAAAGTAGAATGAGGAAATTGATCAAAATGTAGATTGCAAAGTGTTCCGCACAGCATTGCGAACTACGGACGCGAGAAAAAGTGGCCCGAGAAATGAATGAATAGGAAGGAGCCATTTTTCCGCGTCACAGAAACATTCCGCCCGGCACCCCACGCCGCTGGATTCCCTACGCCGCTGTCGTCAAACGACCGCCGAGTGTAGGGGGAAGCGGGCCGCGGCGAACAAACCGCCCGCGCCAGCGCCAGAAAGAAATGCATTATTTCCAAATTAGCATAACTAGTCGTAGGACATTATTTGTCATGTAATGTTGTATCAATAAAAGAGAATGGAAGGGGCGATCGCCCGGCGATAATATACGCACCTCAAAATCATTTAGGTATTGAACAGTTTTACCAAGTTTGAAAGGTGCGTAATTAATTCCCCGCCATCGCCCCGGAAAAGACTTAATCAGGCACGCGAGGACAATAAAGACTATAAGATAAAAAACTCGCGGTGCCTGAAAAAGTAAAACATAAAGAGGAGAGAAGAAATGCCGGAGAAAACCGAAAGAAGAAGTCCAGGGCCGTCCCCAAGCTGACCGCGAAAAAATGAACCAAGTGTCGAGATCTAGCCGCCCAGGGGGTGGCTGCGCTGGACCGCAGCGGGGCGCAGGGGACGATCCGCATTGATGATTGGAGAATCTCCTGAGCCTGTAGCGCTCCTGATATTTCGATATGTTAAATAAATAATGGTCCAGTGGCTGCAAAGAGCACTCTCGTTTCTACTCTCGCTTCGTGCACCACTGGACTTAGAAAAAGCAAATCTCGTCTATTATTCATCTCATCTTTGAACCCGGCTACTACCTTTGGACTATCGAATCTTCTGGCTTCCTGACTTTGCAACGACTTTAGATCACGGACCTGGAAATTCACCCCTGACATCGGCTGCTACACTGGACAAGATTTTGGACCCCCCTGGACCGCTGCACCACGCTGCAGACAATCTCATCCGAGCTACCAGAGCGAACCGGCGAACCACCCCTACAATTACAGTTCTTGTTTCCTGTACGGAACACAAAGAATAAAGTAAGATTTTATTTTCTACAAAATATTATTTTATTACTTCCTTTATTAATGAATATTTATTGGCCTTTAGAATTCCAATTAAACATAGACCTCTCCTGTTCTACTTCACTTATCCTTATTTTGAGTCAGGCATCCCAATTGAGTTCCGAGTCACAATTGCAGCCCGTTCTTGGCTGTCACTCCAATAGTCGCTTCATTTATCCTTAAATCTTATCACGTGACCCATCCAGTTCCACCTTACTTTACCAGTTGTTACTTTTGTTTATTCCGTTATGTATTTGTTTGTCTTATGGTTCTTTAGAAATATGTCACAAATGCTGTAATATTCTGCTTTCCATTACTCGCTGCACTATTCTTAATTCATGTGTATATCTGAATTATGGAAATCAATATCACACTTTAGATTAATTAAAAATATACAGAAAAAATCAATCTATCGAAAAAATATTTAGTAGCCGGTATTCGAACCTGGACCGCTTCCTATCCGGAGAAGCGCGTTCTCCATTTTCGATATAGCAATCAAATATATTTTTGATAAATTTTAAACGTATATTCTGTAATATTTCCAATTGATACATCTACTATTCCATTTTTAAAAGCAAACAACTTTATTTAATTTGTATTAAAATACCATAGAACTATGTTCAGAAAATGCAACTTCATAACAAAAATGAGTTCTTCTTAAAACATAAATATTGTAAAAATAAAACTCTGTAAATTTGACTAGTTAAATTTTATTTAAATAAACCATAGCTGTGTACAGACTATGTACATATACAGGTAAAAACATAAACAAGCAATTATAATAAATATAATTTAATTAATCATTTACTTTCGTTCATTGCATCACCTACACTGGGGGGGTTAGCAAATGATTCGATATATTCGTAGCCTGACTTGCTCCACTTCCTTATGTAAATCGGACAATCTACGATGAAAGCAAATGTATTTTTTACTCCAGAATTCCAATAAACCCGTACTATATGCGAAACATTGTCAGATTTTGGTAGAGTTGGAAGCTGCAATTAAAACACAAAGATAAAAATAAATAATATAAAATAATCAGATATCACAGGTTACAATGATTTTTTGCATTACTAAGAGTATTTTTCTTTTAACAAAACATTGTTAAATAATGTTCTCGGCTAAGACTTTAGCATATTTAAATCCATATAGAAACATTTCTAATTTCTTTCACATTGAAAAATGTATTCTTTTGGGCCGCAAATCAAAACAGCTATAATTTAAAAATACCATTAAAGCGAAAAGTCGTATAGCGAGGTATTAATATTCGGCAGTGGCATAAAAGTAAAAAAGTTGGTAAATAGAAAAACATACAGTAAAACCCCAATAATTCATACCTTGTTTAGTCAAAATTTGACATAATTTGAAATCTTTCAAACACACAAGACCCAAAATGTCAATTTTATAGTTGATTAAACCCGTTAATTCGAAAACCCCTGGTAATCCGTAGTTTGAGATAATTTTGAGACCCTTGCGCCAAAAATCAATATCTTTTTACATCACGTAATAAGATTTTTTTCAAATTATAAGTGTGGAGCCTCCTTTGTGCGCTGCGGTACTTGCCGATATAATCCGCTGAGCCGTTAATTTTCAAATAGATTGAAACCAGAAGTTTACACCTCGTGTATAGATTGCACCAATTACTCCTATTAATATAGGGCTTTTAAAATGTTTTTTGTAAAACTTTTTAAAAAAAGAGATGCGTACACGGAATACGTATCACATCAATATTCTTAATATTTCCAAACTAAGCCAAATGCTTGTACTATTAAGATATAACGAACTTGATGACCTCCTGGAACGACACTCGAATTCCTGACTAATAAATCACTGGGCAAGTATTGTAACCACTAGAACACTTTGTTACCAATCTTTTAGTAATTCTGTCATGCTTTCGCTAATTCCGAATCCATTAATTTGACTGACTCAATTGGTTCCATAAAATAAACAATTTTCAGTCTCTTGATTATCGAGATAATGGGGTTTCGCAGAATTAAAATTTTATTTTTCTTAGTCCCTTGAATTTCGAATTAACGAGGTTTCACTGTATATATAGTTTAAGATATCTGTCTCTGCATAACATATGTGCCTGGCGAGATGAAAGATTTTAAGAGTATCTTTTTATGACAGAAAACATACTTATCAGAACTAAAAAAATTGATATTGAAAATATGTAGATACTTTGTGAAATTTTTAAATGGTTCCTGCGGGTTTTTGTTGAAATTTTCCAGTGATGCAAGCAGTCAATTAAATATAAAAATGTTAAGTTGATCTTTTGGATCCCTTTCTAGCGTGGACCCATTGCACTGCATTAGCTGTATTGCTGATATTCAGATTTACTCGAAACGAAGGATTAGGTCATCATTGGTTGAAAGATTCACATGAATATTGTCAAACCACATAGTTTATTTCCAGACCATATTTCTATCCTCGTGGATATCACTCACTTCTTGAAACAAGTGCAGCATTTGAATTCTGGATTTGAGAAACTGTATCATCGAGATTATATAAATATATAGCAAGTGATCCTTGCTGAAGATTTGTGCAGTAAACATAAATTATAATGAAAACAATACAGGAAATTAAACAGTGTAGATACCTCGAATGGAAGTTGCTCAGAAGCTTGTTTCATAAGAGGACAGGCGTGTGTTTTAATAGTAGAATACAATTCTGAAGTTGTATCACTGTCTTTCCAGACACCTTGTTCCGCTGTATAATAAACGGCTGCTGTGGCGATTGCTCCCTTGGTGGCAAATCTAAAATGTAAGAATTTTTCAAATTTATTTTTAAACACAAAATAGCTACAAATGACAAAAAAATCAGGTAGAATATCGCTTAAAGATTAAAATAATATCACACGTAAAAATAGATGAAAACAGTAAAACATCCGCGACATGGATTGTTCAAAACAAAAAATAAGGCTACAATTTTTGACAGCGCTAATATATGGTCCATCAGTTTTATAGTTCAAATAAAATTGTCTTACCGAATCATTCTCGTAAGAGTTGAAAATTTGAGTTTTAAACAGGATAACAAAAAATAGACACGACTATAAACAGATAAACTAAAAAATTTGCACCGGTAACATTATTTTATTCGACATTCGACAACTCTACAAAACGATGCAATCACATTCGAATTATTATGTAATAATTCTATTGGTAACCCTGTATTTTGTCTAGTCTTGTTTGACATTTCTTTGGAAGTAAAAAAAAATATGAATAACGTCTAGAGTAGCGCCACTTCACAACAGTAATATCGCGGAATTTACAAAAAAAGTAATTTGTTCAATGTCAGGCGTTTTAGGAAGTTTGTTGGAATGCAGGTCAGCATTTTTGTTGAAAAGGCGATTAAAAATAATACCAGATTCTCGCCCTTCAAGTGACATGGCTAAATTTAGGAATATTTTGAAAGAGTCGAAAAGCGTACTTATATTAACAGGGGCTGGGATGTCTGCAGAGTCAGGTTTACCCACATTTAGAGGGGCAGGTGGATACTGGCGCAAAGTCGATACCAGCTTGGCCACACCTGAAGCATTCAAAGGAAATCCTAGCATGGTTTGGGAATTCTATCACTATCGTAGGGAGTTGTCTAGGCATGCAGATCCTAATACGGTAAGTAAAACAATCCATTTTTATAGCAAACTTACAGTGAATCTGTTTCTCCGGCTTTTCCCTGTTCTTTTAGATATTTTTTTCTATGTCAAACTATGCCTTAAAATTAGTTTCTGATGGACGTTTTTAGATCTTGAACATTGTTGAGCTTTGCTTTGACATGTCCCAAGGTGAATTAATGTGGACTATCTGCATTTATAGGTCTTATTTTATTTTCTAAATAAATAAACATGTAAACTAAGCTAAACGCTTGTGCTATGAAAATAGGACTAACTTGCTGGTCTCCTGAAATGAGGCTCGAACCCCCGATCACTGGATCACTAGGCAAGTAACATGACCAATAATCACATTAATATTGAATGCATTCTGGATTCCACAAAGTACAAAGTGTATCTTCACTCTAACATTGCTTAGTTATTCATTTAAGAATTTTTATGTATCCATATTTTTTCCCTGTAGTTTTCATATCATATGTCAAGGATCTTCCCACCAGTCATTGCAAATTAACCAAAATCATTGCAAATGCTTGTTTTGACTTGCCCTTTACAAATAAAATTTCCGCATCCCTTATATATTTTTTTAATATTGCAGGGGCACATTGCTATTGCAGAGTTTGAGAAAAGGTCTGAAAAAGTAGGAAGATCTGTAACTGTTGTCACACAAAATATTGACAATCTGCATACGAGAGCTGGTTCCCAGAATGTAATAGAGCTTCATGGTAATGTTTTTAAAACTAGGTGTACCAAATGTAAGAACATTGAAGTCAATAATGACAGCCCTATCTGTCCGGTGAGTTGAACGTGGTACTTTCATGGAAATTGTAATTTTCATAAACTTGTTTGTATTTTCTGCCTCTATTTATTATTTTACTCACAAATTAGATACCAGTTTCAACATTTGTTTTTAATGCAGTTATATATATTTTTTTATATAATAAGGTTGTACCAAGTTATCACCATTGTTCATAATAAAGGTAATTGATAACATTATTGGCAATCAGCAGCAGTTGAAATCAATGTTCATTATAGGTGTCTAAATGATTTTGTATCACTTAATACACTTATTTTACGAATGTCAACAAAAGATCTTGACGTCTGTTTAAAAATATTATTAAACATTAATAATTATTTTAATTTTTACTCTTTTAATCGTGAACACATAGAGTGCACCTGCAAAAGCGAGCATCTGTGCATGCGAGATAACAGACTTAAGACTAAATTAATCTAAAATCGGAAAATGCGTTCCGTGCCGGACAAAATACTCAATTTTTTAATTTGTAATGTTTATTTAAAGAAAATTACTTATTATCATTGAATAAATAATAGCCACCGCCCTATTAGGGTGATGCTTCTCAATATACGACGCAACAGTTTCCCATTTCTCTTATTGCCCTAGAAGATTGTTGCTTTGCTATCTCCCCCCTTCCACTGACAAACTCTTCTCCACAACTTCTTGCTGTGAAATACGATTTAACTTCATAAGCTTTTCGGTGGTCAGCTCTTGGCTGTGCTTTTCCACAAGCTCATCAATGTTATTATTATCCACTTCCAGTCCAAAGATACAATCCACAGATTTCACAGGTACTGTCTCAAACCGCTCAAAGTTACATTCGACAACGCTCTCTGGCCAAAGCAAAGAAGAAATGAGGGTCCTCTCGGTAATCTCTTCCACGCCTTGTCAATCATCTTGAGGCAAGCAACGATGTGGAAGTGATCTTTCCAAAATTCTCTGAGGGTAAGGTCGGTCCCTTCAGTCACCTCAAAACAATGCTCGAAGAGTGTTTCAGTGTAGAGTTTCTTAAAGTTAGAAATAACCTGATGGTCCATAGACTGGAGTGGTGTTGGGAGTCAGAAACTGGATCTTGATGAAATTAAATTCTTTAAGGAGGTCATCTTGTAGACCTGGAGGATGACTAGGTGCGTTGTCCATAACAAGTGAGTCATGGAGTGGCAGATTCATCTCGAGCAAATATTTTTTCACAGAAGGATCACCCAAGCCTTCTTATTGGATCTCCACATCCCATTTAGCCTGCTCTTTTGAAAATTACACTTCTTGAAGGCTCGTGGAGTTTCTGAATGGTAAACGAGCGCATCACTCGTTATGCGAAATGTCGCTCTTTAAGGGAGCTGTTTTTTAAAAATTTGTTTTGCTCGTTATGCAAATTGCTCATTATGAGAGGTTCCACTGTATTACAAATATTTTTTGCTCATATTTAATTTTATAATTAATTTCTGACATTAATTATATTCTATGATTAACACTTCTTTTTATAACTAACTTTTGTTTTTTTAATTTTTTTATTTAACTACATAACCCGTACTTTTAGTTGCATAAGAATTAAATAATATTTTTTACTGTTAGTTGCATAAATAATTAAATAAACACTTTCTGTACAGTACAGTTATATTATTTGTTTAAACTGTATTATGAAAAGTTTTCTTTTTGTAATGTCAATGTTTTCCCTTTTTTAATACAGTAGCTTAACAGATGAAATAACTAGAACTTATTAAACGTAAGAAATTGATGCGCAGGCCTTGAATGGAAGAGGTGTTCCAGACCCAGATGCTCCGAAGCCTGCCGATATACCCGTAGACCAACTTCCACAATGCAAGATCCCCACTTGTTTGGGATTACTCCGTCCCCATGTTATTTGGTTTGGGGAGAACTTGGAGTCCGATATTATAGAGAAAGCACGTAAGTATTAGTAATATCAATATTTAAGAAAATTATTAAAATATTTTTACAGTGTAGACATTAAATCGAAAGTGCCAAGTAATAAAAAATTATTTATGTTATTCCTTTTAGATTTTTAAATATTTATATGTGAAGAGAATTCTGCAGTAGTTTTATTTTCTATACATATTAAATTTTCAAATGAGAGTAAAAACTAAATTATATTATCAATAAAAATATACAAGGGAAATGCTATGTACATATATAAAAATTATTCATGTATGTTACTATATATTGGAAGTAAGTAAGTAAAACTATTCACGAGTCATTGATCAACAAACAAAAATTTAGCTTGCGTCAAAATATTATGCACATATTAAAAATGTATAATTCTGTTGCAATGATTAATTCTGAACTTTATTGTTTTGTTTTGTTACTGGTATTTATTTTTTGTAATTTTTCTCTCTAAATCAAACAATCTAAATACCCCCCAATTGTTATTATTATTTAAAAAATTGAAACAAAGCAAATGATCATTGTTATTGTTCAATGTGGATTTTTCAAAAGATACTACCAAGTTTAAAATTGTCTCTTGTAAAAACAACACAATCATTTTCCACCAAACATTACTCATTTTTATAACTTCCAACTCTATATAAAACTGAAAATAATTACATGTGATGTAAATGGAAAATCTAATATGTACATGGTAATAACTCGAAAATTTAAATTCTTTGCATCATATCATTTCTTTGAATTTTACATAGTTAGTATAAGTAGTAGTAAGACAAAAGTCTTTTATTAGCTATCTATTTTTTTATGTTAATGTGTCCTGCAAAGCTTTGCGCGTGCGATTCTAAATTGAGAAATAATATTTTTCTATTAGTGATAGAATTTGGCATTAACTTTGTAGATGGATATAAATAAATGCTAATAAACTCAAGTAAAGTAATAACATTATTTCATTTATATCCATCCAATATTTTTTCTTTTATAACTCTAAAACATATTATAAAGTAGATTATTTGAACTGCTCTCTACTGACTCCTATTCCTGTCCATTCTTCTCCAGTTCCCGGACCTTCTCATCCAGTTTCAGTCCTCTTCTACATAGTTAGCCCACCTTGGTACCACACTTGGTCATGATTTTTGGTGGTCCAGTCTTCTAGCAGCCTTTGTGATCTATAGAATCTTATGATTGTTCCTTGTTCAGTTAAATTTTCGAGTTCATGGTTCATTTGTATTTTGTAAGTTCCGTTTTCTAATGTAGGCCCATACATATTTGTTAATTTAAAAACTGTTATTTCATTTTCTTCGATTTGGGTTAGGTACCATATTTCACAACCATAAGTGACCACTGGTCTTATTATCGTTAACTCGTATTTTCGACCCCAGCAGTTGTTTTTGCTTTAGGTATAGAATCATTTTTCAATTTGTCTTTTTTATTACATATTTAAATTGTATTTTGTTTGATGTAGATGCAGCATTGAATGAGTGTGATGCCTGCCTCATAATTGGCACATCGTCAATAATATATCCTGCGGCCATGTTTGCCCCTCAGGCAGCTTCACGAGGTATTCCTGTGGCCGAATTCAACATAGAGCCTACCCTTGCTACCAACGAATTTGGATACTACTTCGAAGGACTGTGTGGGACTACGGTTCCACAAGTATTAGATTTTTGAATTTTTATTTTTAATTCTCAACCCTTGTTTGAAAAAGTATTATTCCCTTAAAAAATCTATTGTTAATTGTTCACCCATCACAAAATTGATTATCGAAAGTAATGGTTAGGATAAAACTCATCAAAAATAAGATTATATTATCTAGTTGAATTCAAATATTTCTCAATCAGCTAGCCCCTAAAAATACTACATATTTCCAAAAGAAGAAATTACGTATGTTTAAAAATAATTAAAATGGTTGATTTTAACATATTTAAATATTTTTACTATAATTTAAGGATCATCATTTGTCCGAAGTTCTGGAACTGTTTTAGGCTTTATACAATGATTTTATAAATTAAACATGACTGATTTAAGTTGTTTTATAAATGTTATTTTAAATAATATTTTATACTAAGCTACTCTCCATTATATTTTTATGCATGGACAAAATGGCTGCAGTAAAGAAAAAAATAACCTTGCGGATCTTCCACCTTCATTTTTACACTCATATTTTGAACGAGCTGAATAATGATAATCTTTACATGACATCTAATATGAGAAGTACTTCATTAGTCCACGGAAAATTCTACTATTTACTAATTTATTTTGCAAGACGTTAATGATTTTTTTTATCTCGATGTATGTATCTTATATTATAACGAGAAACTATAGCCATTTTGTCCACTAACGTGTTATGGATCTCAGGTAGTTGCAAGAATTTCTAGGAAATTGAGAGATGGTATCAAGCTTTAAATTATCTACCGAGTTTTCCTGATGTTCAAGTCGTAAGAGACCTGCCTAGTCTAAAATCAGCAATAAAACTTTACACAGAATAAATACTCAATAACTATATGTACAAAAAATGATATTATGACTAAGGAGTAAGATAGCAGTAAAATGTAATGTATTCATATAAAAGATCTCAATGTATTGAATAAACAAACATGCTTAATATGTATAATGTATGTAGCCAGCAGTTGTACTGTTTCTTTAGGCACAGTACTTGGATGGATAATTGGTGATGCTTAAAATTACCCATTTAAACCCAACAAGTAACAGTCCCGTTTTGAATACTAATACATAGGTATATTTCATACAATTTTTTCATCAGATTAACATGATTTTTTAACTTTTAAAAATGTTGCAAAGTAATATTTAGAATGACCAAATTATCCAGACAAAGTATGTAATTTAAGGACACAAAATACATTTTTATGTGATATTAGGAATTTTAAATTGTTTATGTAGTAGGTACATGTTATAAAAAAATTACATTATAAAAAATTCTTTCGTTTAACTTGTAAAATTTTATAAAATGATTAAATATACCATCAAAAATTAAACATAGTTTTAATTATAACGTGTGTTCTATTATTTTTACTATTTTTAAATGTTTGTGATGTGAAAAATTGAACAACTTGTTGGTATTATATTTTTTTGCAAGGAAATCCTTAGATTAAATCTTTTAAAATTATTTTATAAGCCTTTAATCACGTCTTATAAAAGTACTGCGGGCCGGTTACGTAATAAGAATGAATGATATCAGAGTATTTAAGAGACAACGAGCCTGTAGGGCAGCATATGGAAACACCTAAGTTAAGGTGGTAAATACTGTAGCTGTGTGCATAATAAGCTGGAGACTGATTGCAGGAGACATATGTGAATAAGCAATGGTTGATTTTGTCGATTTGCTTTATCTAATTGTTCAAATTCGATCATGCGTTTCGAATGTTGGAACTGGTTCCAAAAGTAAATAGGCAGTTCTTGATTTACAAACGAGTTCTGTTCTTTGAGGTCGTTTGTTATGCATCAAAACACCTAAATATACAATGCAATTGGATAAGTTAGCAGTTATTTTTACGTATGAAAAGCATTGTCAAATGTGTACATTTTATTATAACAATAAGTTGAAAAAATACCAAGAGAACACAAGATATGTATAGCAATACATAGTTAAATTGAATTAAAAACATTCAAAATTAGGTATTTTATATACCGTAACTTCACACAACTATAATCCAAACAGCCACGTATATGAAAAGCCAGATATTGAAATATGAGCGATATCTAGTGAGAAGTTGAACTACTAAATGAAAGAGCATAGATTTAATATTATTGTTATGGCATTAGATTACACTTTTCCTGCCTTTTTCTTCAGTTATCAATTGCCAGTGTGAAGTTAACTGTTCCACCTAATTTGGTCAGCTTCAAACCTTCTTAGCCACATGTTATCACAACAAGCTGCTCTGTGTTCCCGCTGGTGTACATGACAGGTAATTTATTGTTTTCATACATTTAATAAATACTTTTACTAAAAAATCACACTTCAAGTTCAACTATGGTCCATCATTTTTTGGAGCATAATTGTGTTCCGATATTTGTTTTTAGTTTTTTACATTTCAGAGTTTAATTTACAGGTTCTGATGGTCCCACCGAATGAAAATTTTCGTAGAATGGTAGGAGGAAGACCATATAAGCCATATGGGGACAGAAGTATGGATCATACTCTGATACCAATGTCACAAACCCAGATCCAAGTGCTGTTACAGACACCTTCATAAAATACATTGAAATGGCAAGGAAACAAGCAGTAAAATAAACATCCATAAAAAGGAGAAAGAAGAAGCTTGATGTTGAGCCAGGTGAAAGTATTTCAGCAGAAGATATTAAAAAACTCGCATCACCATCTATCTCAAACACTAGAGTTTGCTCAAGTAAAAATAAAGTTTCTCGCAAGGAAGGCAATGGATATTCCGACGAAAGCGATGGATATTCCTTGGCTTCAAAATCTTCATTAAACTTTTCAGACATTGAAGCGACCTTCAAAGATATATCAAACCATGAGTTCCTGAGTGATGGTTATCTCCCTGCAAGAGAGGAATTTGTAGTTGTTATTTACGAGGAAGAATATTGACCTGGGCAAGTTACGAAAGTGGAACAAGATGACAAGATCTGGCAACTTATGAAAGTGGCTAGATAAAGAAGATTGCATTTTTTATCCTAAAGAGGATATTAAACTAACCATCAGTTCGCCAAAGCAGAGAAGCAACAAAAGAGGGCTTTTCCAAGTGTCTGAACTTGAGGGCATATATGGTAAACTAAAAAAATAAACCACTTCATGATTTTGAATAAGAATACATTTGCCTTGATTTTGATTTAGTTTTTATTTAGATTTCATTCGATTTAATAATAAATAGTATTAATTTCTTAAAGTGTAAGTGGTGTTGAAATGAATAGATAAATACTTTTTATTACATACTTCATCATATCTGTGTTTTATTTTAAAGATTATTGACTACCCTATAATATAGTTGCAAAACAATCTCCCAACTATGATTCTTTATCGATTTGTAGCGATTGGAATTCAAATCCACCGCCATCCCGCGTTTCAGCGTTTCACAACGGCGGTCTTGCCGGCTCGCGTTCGCCGAGCAAGACCGCTAATTCATTTCATTGCATAAGACACACGCACCTTCTACATCTTTATTCATTCATTCTATCTGTCTTCATTGTTTTTAATCATACCGACAATAAACACCCCTCCACACGCCAATCACATTTATTTCATTTAACCACCATCCTGACCCCCAATTTGGGGGTTAGGACGGTGGTTATTTGATGCAAGGAAGACAAATAGAATGAATACAGTGAATGAATGAATAAAGATGTAGAAGGTGCGTGTGTCTTATGCAATGAAATGAATTGGCGGTCTTGCTCGGCGAACGCGAGCCGGCAAGACCGCCGTTGTGAAACGCTGAAACTGAAGAGACTGCCTGGCGGTGAATCGAGCCAGACTTGTAGCAGCAGCCGGCAACGCTGTCGCTAGCGTCGATGTCGACTGAGATGGCGATGGATTTGAATTCCGATCGCTACAGATTTATTAAGGAAAATATAGGGACTATAATTGTGTGCTTGTTATCAAAACTATGGTATAAATTTACAAAAAAAAAAAAATTACATATATAAGCTAAATACAGATTAACAAAACTCTTTAATGCCAATTTCTGGTCTTTCTGAATATAATATCAGAATAAAAATCTTTTGAAAAGTTTTATTTTAAATGCTGTAACACAATCTCTAAAAAAAATAGCGTTCTTTTAGACCATAGTTGTGTGAAATTACGGTACATACAATTTTAATTCGTTCAAATTTTCTAGTGTGCGTTATTTTCACACGCGTGTCATTTTGTGCACTCGATCTAATGGTTGAACTTCCGATGAAACTTTTAAAATATGACTTGAAAGACTGCGCAGTTAGTTTTTTTTTTCATTAAAAATCTCATTATAGTCAGTGAATCATAAACTATTAACTTTTTTTCGCCCTTTTTCATTTTCGCAATTTTCTCCAAATTCGAATCCTGTTTTACAAATATTGCCAATCCCTCAGAAATTAACTTAAAATCTGCAACCATTTTCTGCGCCGTAAATGTTCTGGAACGTGAAATTTCAAGTTTTTTTTGTACTTCTGTGTTTAAATTTGATTAACTCGTCAGTTGTCAATTTCTTAGAATATGAGTTCAACAACTCCTTTGCATTAGCAGAGTCAAGTTCGAGTCCCATCTGATCACGTGTTACGCAAATAAAATAAAATAAAATTATGGTGTTACAGCAATCTATGTAAAATCGAGAATTGTATTTCTATGGTAGGTGGTGGTATCGATCTTAATTTTTGAATGACAGCTGACAGTGTCATAGATAAGAGAAATGCACGTGCAGTGACACGCGCGCTGCACGCCAAATCATAACAATAATATTACGGAATATGGTAATAACAAAACGTAAATAAGTAATTTATTCAATGTCAAGTGTGTTAGGAAGTTTGTTGGAATCAAAATCAATATTTTTGTTGAAAAGGCGATTGAAAATAATGGCAGATACTCGCCCTTCGAGTGACATGGCCAAATTTAAAAATATTTTAAAGAAGTCGAAAAATGTACTGATATTAACAGGGGCTGGAATGTCTGCAGAGTCAGGTGTACCCACATTTAGAGGGGCCGGTGGATATTGGCGTAAATATCAAGCTACAAGCTTGGCCACACCTGGAGCGTTTAAAGCAAATCCTAGCTTGGTTTGGGAGTTTTATCATTATCGTAGGGAAATGGCTAGGCAAGCGCAACCTAATGCAGTAAGTAATACAATCAAATATTTGCCTCTGTTTTGAAGTGTTATTTAATTAAATTTCTTGCCACCCACTTTCAGAAAAATTACAACTGTTACTCCTGCCATTTTTAGAAACATTTCTGTATTTATTAAAGTTATTTTCTTTCACGTGGAAAGCTGAAGTTAGAAAATTAATACAATGGTTATTTTTAGATCTCGAACACTGTTAAGACTACTTTAATTTGCCCCAAAGGGAATTACCGCAGGTTATCAGGTTTAGAATTCATTGTATCATGTCAACTCAGGTTCTTTATATTATTTATTGATTATGTGTATTTATGGATGCGATTTCTTTGGGAGATTTATCTAGAAAGTCAGTAAATTACAGAGTTTAGCGTAAAGTGAGCGATGACTCATTCCTGCATGTATTGGATGCCACAAAGTCTAGCTATTTTCATGTGGTGAATTTTCAGGTTCTTTATGCATGGGCGTACCATCATTTTAGTCTATTATGGACACTATACTAGGAAGCACACTGTAAATTACAAAATATACTCATTTATTACCCTACTAGATGCTTTCTCCATCACAAG
Organism: Eubasilissa splendida; assembly: GCA_031772225.1. Classification (NCBI taxonomy): domain Eukaryota; kingdom Metazoa; phylum Arthropoda; class Insecta; order Trichoptera; family Phryganeidae; genus Eubasilissa; species Eubasilissa splendida. Next base: position 28,280,792 of record CM062851.1, on the reverse strand, counting down.
ATAGATCAAAATTATATGAAGTTTTAAAATCCAGAAACAGTGATAAAATCCTACAAATATAAATTCATCAGAAATATTACTGTTTTCAAATTCATATTATTGCCATAAAGTAAATGGTCAAATTCACCTATTCCATTGAAATTTGAGAAAAATAAGAAATTAATATCGACACATCAAAAACATTTTAATATAAAGCATTAAAATGGACTTCTTAAATTTTTCTTGAAATAATGAACCTGACAATGTACAGCCTTCTAAAATATGTACCGTTTAATATAAATAAAGGTTATATGATCAGCCTTCTTATGGATAAAAACAACAATCATAAATCCTGATAGAATTTTAAGGTGATTCTATTTTATAATACTTTATTCTAAATTTTTGATAATTTTATGACTGATTTTATTAATTTTGTCTTGCGAGTCTTTTTGCAAAGTAAAAGTTCATTGTGGTATGTATTTCATGATTGACTCATTTAAATATTTTCTCTCTAGTTTTCATAACATGTCAAGGATCTTTTTACATATTAACAAATTGAACTTTCTGCAATAACTATTTTGACATCCATTACAAATTAAACTTACGACTCTTACACCTTTTACAATATTGTAGGGGCACATCGCTGTAGCGCAGTTCGAGAAAAAGTCTAAGAAAGAAGGAAGATCTGTAACTATTGTCACACAAAATATTGACAATCTGCACGCAAAAGCTGGCTCCCAGAATATAATAGAGCTCCACGGTAATCTTTTTAAAACTAGATGTACAAAGTGCAAGACTGTCGAAGTCAATGATGATAGTCCTATTTGTGAGGTGCGTATGTTATACATAGACAAATAATGATTCTTTCAATAAATTAGTATTTTCTGTTTATTTATTTATTAGTTTCACTCAAATTAGATGTTAGTTTCAGTATACAGTGAAACCATCTTAATAAGTTTTCCCACCTAATAAGATCACATTATCCGGTCCCGAAAAAGTCCCAAATTACGCCATTTTTAAGCTTAATACGTTTTCCCGCCTAATAAATTAAAATATTTATGACAACTCAATTTATCCAAAAACCTTTGTAATATGTTTTTCGGCAGAAGAAATTTTGCTTGATATTTCTAAAAATGAAAGTGGTATTCTTTCAATGGGTGCAATAAAATTTGGGTTTTGGGTTTTGCCCCACCATAAGAGATCTATCCACTGACAAAAATTGTCATATTTGAATAGGCCAATAAAATTTACTGCCTTACTTTCACAAAACAAGCAACATGCATATAATCTTCACAATACAAGAGCCGCATTGGTAATGCTAATATTTTTATTAATTTTTAACTTTAACTACGCAAAAATGTTGCGTTTCATTCTCATTTGTATCTAAAATGTGTTTATCTAAAAACAGAAACATTTCTCTATGCATTCAAAACATGTCAAAACATAGACAAATGATCTCCGGCTAGCAAAAGTAATTCAATACAAACAGATCCTTGCGACTCGGAAGCCCCTACCAACGACTAGCTACAAAGTTCAAGCTTATCCAGTATAATTAAAATAAAAAGTTCCCTAATGACCTGTCACTGAGAATAATTCTACTTCGTGTAGAGTACATACAGTCGCCGCACAGAAGTACAGGCTGATTAAAAATTCCTATCACTTTGAAGAAGACATATGATATTTTATTGAAATACAATAATTTACGCTCATTATTTATTATTGCAGAGGTTAAAATGTAAATTAATCCAATTCTTAAAATAGCTTAGATTAATGATCATTTTATGGCAAGCTTATTTCAGAGAACAAAATAATGCATTGACATGTATTACTCTAATTGTACACTGTTCGCATTTACAAAAGAGCACGCTTTCTCCTAATTTAGAAGGAATGATAAAAAATGGCTTATCGATAATAACCTGTCTTACCTGTAAGAATGAAATAAATTGTTTAAACTGTGACTGATCAATTGTTGTTTTTGATTTTATTAAATTTAACAAAATGGATATGAATATACCTGTTCATGTAAATGTGGGTCTAGTGTTAATTAAAAAATAAAAATAATATAAAAATAAAAACAACTGAACCTTTAATACGTTTCGAGAATTTAAAATATTGTATTGTTTCATCAACATTTTTTAATTGTATGAATAGATTTTGTTTAATATTATGTATGTATAAATAATACGCAACTATCAACACTTTTTATGCACATTACTTTATTTCTTATTGTTATTAGTTAGTTTTAGTTCATGAAATTATAAAAAAAATAATATGATGTTCAGTTTTCGGAGATACCATACCCTGTTTCATTGGGAGCTTCAATTAGCATTTCTGGTGTATATTGAGAATACATAACTTTTCAGATCTTTACAAAAAAACATGTTTTCTGGTAGAAGCAAATTCATAAAGGCGAATAGGGTTGCTTTTCGAATGGTACAGTGGCAACTAGAATCTAGAAGTTTTGAATTCAGGGCACACAACTCTACTGAAAAATGCATTTTGCAAAAACCAGAGGAGTTACTGTTTTCTCAAGTTAAGCCGCATTTCTTAAAAAATAAAATTACTAATGTGTTTCACGACCGATAGTTAGCGCTTTTCTTTCAATTACCCTGTACCATGGTATAACAAGATATATATTTGAAAATTTATCAACAAAATCAAAAAACAAAGCAGAGCGTTTAAATATGTATTGAAAACCGAATTAACTCTGAAAAAAATTATCTAGCCAATTTTTTTGTTTGCTTGAACTTTTTATATCGGCACAAAATAAATAAATAAAACAAAAAATTATATCGTAATCTTATTTGTAATTAAAAATTAAAATTGTAAAAGGACAAAAATTTATATTATATTGATATTTTCGCATAAAGTTCGGCCCTGCCGATGTTCTATGTCATCTAAATAATTTCTCCAAAAATGAACTGCAAATGAGATTCAGAGTGAATATTACATGTTTAAACAGAATTTAATAGCCTTTATTGATATTGCGTGTAAAGGTGATGTTTTTGGACAGTTTTTATTTTTATTTTTGATTGCATTTACTTGTTTTTTATATATTATCTAATTGCATCTTGTTTTACTCTTTATATATATATTTATTTTTATACATTGAACAATGCAGTTATTTTAAGTTTTACAATGTATTTATACGCTATCTAATCGCATCTTGTTTTACTTTTTATATATATTTATGTTACATTACATTTTGTTTATTATTATACCGGAAAAGCACTGTCTGCTATAATACAGTAAAATACTAGTGTAGCGGGCAGGGTACCGAAATATGTCTTACTTTGCTGCAATGTTATCCGATTATAACAATATAACACACTGTACTATGAATAAAAATTACTATTATTATTAGTTATATTGATCATACAAGCGTTGAGGATACATGTAAATTGTGTAAAAATCATCAAAAGGGATCAGTTTTAGGTACGAGGTCAAAACAGGTAACTATTTACAAACAACTTTTTAAAAAATATGCATTCTTCAAGTTGATCAGCAGGAAACACAGTACGTTTTCTAAGACAAGTAAAAAAAATTACGCTTTGTAAAAAGAAATAGAAATAAATAAACGCAAGATAATAAAATAATGTCCGACTTACATGTGACATTTATGTCATATTTGATCTCCAATTACGCGTGACCTATCCTTTACGATAGAAAAAGCGCCGATTTGAATTCTAAAAACAATTTCGCATTTTTGTCTTGTCGGTGATTCTGCTTCCGATTTATTTTTCTTTTAATATTTATTTGATACTATCTGGCATTCTTTTTGCAGAGCAGATAGCTATTCTTTGAAAATGGTAAGAATATTGATGTGACATGTATTTTGTGTACGTGTCTATTTAAAAAAAAACATCCTTAAATAATCATAATATTAATGTAACTTTATTTAAAACACAAAATTAGATGTCAAATATAAATAATGCAAAATCTCTGCTAATAAGTTTTCACGCTTAATAGGTTTGAATGTGCCAGTCCCTCAGGAAACGTATTAAAAGGGGTTCACTGTAATGTTTTCTGTACAGTTAGTTATACACATAATTTGTCTAGATTAGTTTTAGTTTAAACAATATTTTTCTTTTCTTGGTACAGTAGCTAACATACCAAATAACTAGAATATATTAAATATGAGAAGTAATTTGATGTGCAGGCCTTGTCTGGAAAAGGTGCTCCAGATCCAGATGTTTTGGAATCCAATATTCCCATAGAACAACTTCCACAATGTAAGATCCCCAGGTGTTTGGGATTACTTCGACCCTATATTGTGTGGTTTGGGGAAAACTTGGAGCCTGATATTATAGACAAAGCACGTAAGTATCGATAATAAGTTTATCTTTTATTTAGTCACAATTTTTTACATCAATATTAACTAGTTTCATTAATTAAGTATTATTTATGTATTAATTAATGATTTTCCTTCTAGGTTTATTTTGATATAAAATGGAATTCTATTATTGTTTTATTTTAAATATTTTAATTTGCATAGAACCAGTAACGTTTCCACAAAATGTGTCAATTGGTTTGCCAAAATAATATTTATATGTAGTTATTATTCGCTATCATGTTGCTAAAATCATATTAAGAATAGCCATTCAGGCATACTTCGCTTATTTAGCGGGTTATGTTCTAGATCATTGCTTCAAAGCGATTTAGTCTTTTTTCACTTGCCAGGACATGGCATAGAAACAATAAGAGAGCAATAACCCAAAGTCTGAAAAATCAATGTATAAATAGGAAAAATATTCACGAATGTGAAAATAAAACACTTACGTAGCTAACAATTTATCTCAACAACTTGTATTTATATTAATGTTAATCTACAGTAGAGATATAAATAAGAAGAATAATGCCCTTACAAAGCGAAACGCATCACACGAAAATTAAACAAGTATAATTAAAAAACAGTGTTTTGTTTTCATAAATGTGATTATGGAGTTCTACAAATTTATCTAGGAAACAGTAAATAAGGAAAAATATTAGCGAAGTGCCGTAAAGTATGCCTATGTATGGATAGATGCATACATGGAAATATAAAATATTTTTAAAATATCTAAATTTATTTAATAAACAGTACCAGCTAATTCAAATTCTTTGATTTCTTATATTCTCAAAAAATGTGTATAGTAGTGGATTGCACATTGGCAAATAATGTGTGAACCTAGTAGCAAAGGCTTGGTAGTCAAGGATAACATTTTACAATTTAATTAGCCATATTTTATGTGTGGTTTTAAAAGTGTGTTTTGGTAGGCCTTAGTGTTAGACATGACCTTTGAGCATAGGATAAACTAACATTATTTTTTATACTATGCAGATGCAGCAGTGAGCGAGTGTGATGTCTGCCTTGTAATCGGCACGTCATCAGTGGTGTATCCTGCGGCTATGTTTGCTCCCCAGGCAGCTTCTCGAGGTGTTTCCGTGGCTGAATTCAATATAGAGCCCACCTCTGCCACTAATGAATTTGGATATTACTTTGAAGGGTTGTGCGGAACTACAGTACCGCAAATATTAGATGTTTGAATTTTTATGTTAACTTTGCATAATCAACTGTTTAAAATATTTCACACAAAGTTTATGGTGAATTGTTCCCCCATTGCAGAATATCAATATTAATCAAATTTTTTAACTTAGGATATATTTTTCTGTTAGAAATATGATTTGATAGTTGAATTTGAGTACCTACACTTATTTCATAATCAAACTTTTACAAAATACTATGAACATGTATAGCAGTCACGCGCAGTCAGTACATTTAAATATGCTGTGTATGTAACTATGTGTATATTTTAGGAAATAAAGTGAAATTAAATATATATCAGACAATATTATGATATAAATATTGCAACCAAATTAATTCATTGACTTTATAATTTCAAATTCTAGAATTGGAAATACGTTTTGTAATTAGTCTGATACATATATGTATATTTAAATAATTAGATAACTTACTTTGTTTTAACCACTACACGTTTCGATACCTATGGTACCTTCTTCAGGAAACAATGTATACTGAAATTAAAAATACAAGCATAGATAAAAACAAAACTATAAAGTGGTGAATAAGTTGGAACTAATGTTCCGCACAGCTTCGAGCCCGCGGGCGCGATAAGCGCGGTCCGAGAAATAAGAGAGTGAAAAGTGCCACTTTTCCGCTTTATGGGAACATTTTACGTGGGACAAGAATCCATCGATTTTATTAAAAATGTTGCCAGTGAGAATTCGCGGGCCCCGAGGTGAAGTAGAAGTGCACGCGCTTCTTGATGAGGGGTTGACGGTAACCCTCATTGAGGCAGAAGTGGCGGATGCAGTCGGGGCCGTCAGAAAAAATGCTGAATGGACATTGGCGCCCCGAGGAATATGAAAACGTCAGATGAGGCGTCGCGAGTGATCGACGTCCATATTCGCGATGAGGCCTACGAATATGAGCTGCGTGCGCACACCGTACAGGAGATGAATCTCTCGGATGTGGGAAGCAGCAGCCGATTATTTCGGTCGAGGACGAGCCTTGGTTGGACCAAGCACGGCCTGCAAGTGAGCGAGCCGTCGAACTCAACCGCGCGGAGAGCAGTCCGAAACCTGAGACCGGCGCAGGCGAGGAATGACAGACCGGGGACATCACGTACGGTGCGAGCGAGAGCGGAGATTACAGCTCTTGCTCATGTGTCAAGGGGCACCGTGGATGACACGGCCGGTATACGGGAAGAGCAGGAAGGCGCTATTGCTCCACTGGCGGTGAGAGCGAGCGTCATGGCTCTCACTCATGACACGGAAGCGCCGAGAGCGCAAGAGCAAGTGAGAACACAGACAGTGGATCTCACTCCCGCAGGCGCGGAACGAGACCGCGTAGGAGAGCGCGCAGGAAGGCGCGTATCGCTCCGGACTGAAAAGAGACGGACTTAGCTCCTGCCATAGTAGGAGAAATCCGAGGAAAAGAGTGCCTCATACGTGCCGTGTGGCAGGCGCTTGAGGCCAAGCGGGACGGCGGCGGGAGACTGCGACCGGCCTGCCACGAAGGAGATCCTCATGCCGGCCCGGAGGCCTGGGTCCCAGGCGGCGAACGAGGATGAGCTGTTCTGCCTGCGGAGTGCGGCGGAGCCGCACGGGGGGGTGTTCACAGCTTCAAGCCCGCGGGTGCGATTAGCGCGGCCCGAGAAATAAGAGAGCGAAAAGTGCCACTTTTCCGCTTTACGGGAATTCCCACGCTTCTGTGCTTAGCGGACCGCCGAGTGGAGGGGGGACCAGGCCGCCGCGAGACTCCGCCCCCGCCGGCGAGCGGAAAAATTGTTTTGAGATAACTTAGAATAAAAAAATATTGTATGCCTGTATCATTGTGTAATAAAAAGAGCATGGAAGGGGCGATCGCCCGGAGATTATATTATGCACTTTAAAAATCATTTAGGTGGTGAAAATGGATTTTAAGGTGCGATAATTAATTCTCCGGGCCATCGCCCCGGGTGAGGCTTATCAGGCATCGCGAGGGAGAATAAAGTCTATAAAATAAAATACTCGCAGCTGAGACAGCAGGTCTTTTTTGGATAAAAGTTAAAATAGCGGAGAAATCAGAGTTCTGCCGCCCCGGACGGGACGGCGAGATAAATGAGCTGAGTTTCGGGAACGGCCGCCAGGGGGTAGCTGCGCTGGAACGAAGCGGGGCGGCCGGGGGACTGTCCTCGCCGCCCCATTGCGTCTCGGCTCAACGGAGCATCTTACGCTCCCGATACTTGCACACATAAAATAAATAATGGTCCAGCGGCTGCAAATGCATTCTCTCTCGTTTACAATCTCGCACCGCTGGACTCTCTGAAGAAAAATTAAGTTTTCATTTATCTCTGCTTGACCCCTGCTGTTACTTTGGATTTTCTGGCTTCTCGACCTTTTGCTGTGACTTTGGACCGAAACTGGAAAATACTTCGACTTGGCTATTACACTGGACGACGATTTTGGACCCCTTCTGGACCACTGCACGCCGCTGCAGACAATTGACGTTCGAGCTACCAGAGCGAACCGGCGAACCACACCTGACGCTTTACAGTCTTGTTTCCCTGTGTGGAACAACTAATATGGAAACTAATTTAAAAGGCGACTATTTGGAAGAAGATACCACAAGGTATCGAAACATGTAGAATAATCAATAAATAGTGGTTAAAACAAAGTATTTTGTCTAATTGTTTATATAAAATGAGGCACAAAGTAATTTTGCTAATATTGAAGAAGTGATATATATATTTGTCTGATTAATAAATAAACATTAAAAAAAATAATAATGTATGTAGCCAAGTATCACTTCTTGTACAGTATACCCAGATAAAAAAGTGCTTAAAATTATACATGTAAATCAAACGTGTGAACAACGCCATTTTATTACTGTAATATATTTCATATAATTTTTTTCATCAGTATCCTTCTGTGTAGAGTTTTCTGTGCTATTCTGCTGTGTATCTATGGCATTATATAACTTCACATCTATGACAGGGTCCATCATCAGTGCTGATGTCGTTAACACAATGTGTAAGCATCGGTGTTATATTAAGTATTGGCTTGCAATACTGTGTTGAAAGAAAAAGTATGGGACGTGCAAGGGGCTTTTGTGGGCGGAAGAGGATGCATGGATCAGGTTATTTCTCTGCGAGTGATGGTGGAAATATTTTTGGCGGCGAAAAACTTTTTTGAGTCTTTGTAGATCTGCAAAAGGCGTATGATAGAATAATAGAAGAAACGTAATGGAAGGTAAACTCCGATTATAGGGTGAATAGTAAATTTATACGTGCAATCGCATCCCTATATGAAGGAAGTTCTGCACGTGTAAAGATAAATAGATCATTCACACCATGGTTTGATATTACAAAGGGTGTCAAGTAGGGTTGTGTAATGTCTCCATGGCTGTTCAACTTATACATGGATAATTGTGTGAAAGAACTGGAATGTATGAATATAGGAGTGAAAATGGACGAGTTGATTATATGCTGATGATGCAGTATTAATGGTAAATGAGTGAACAAGAATTACAGAGTCTAGTGAGTAAGATGTACGATGTATGCAAGGAAAGTGATCTTAATGTCAACAAGTCGAAAGTGATGGTATTCAAGGAGGAAAGTAAGACAACATGCAAAATACTTGCAGGTAATGATGAATATTTGAAACAAGTAGACGAGTTTGTGTATTTGGGAAGCATGTTTGATAGAAATGGAAAGGGTGAGAAAGATATTAAAAGGATTGCTGGGAATAAAGTGAACAGCGCTTTAAATGAAATAATATAGAATGCAAACTTGTCAACCGAGGCAAGAGTAGTAGTATACAATGGAGTCATGGTACCGACATTTACGTATGGAAGTGAGACCTGGAGCTGGCAGAAAAAAAGTAAGAAATGCAGTGGAAATGAGATCATTTAGGTATATATGTGGCAAATCCATTTATGACAGACTAAAGAAATTAGAAGAGAATGTAAAACTGATCCGAGCATATTGAAGAGGATTAAAAAAGGATCGCTTAACAACTTAACAAATATGCATCAAGTGACTGTTTTCGTAAATCGTAAATTCTGTTAGGCACTTTTAAAATGACATTTACTAATAGATAAACGCCCTTGTGTCTAATTTATCACTTGAAAATACTTTTCAGTTAATGTAAACAGTCACTTGAGATCCTCAAATCATTTTTGTAATAAAATGTTAACATAATTTCATCCTCCCCAAGATTGCGGCCCGCCATTTTGAAGGTTACACAATTTTTATATAGATAATTATGACAAAAATATACAGCATAATACAAGTTTTTCGATTCTTACTGCAAACGACTTAGTCAAATCAAATTGTTTCTCACAAAAGATAACTTCACACAAAAAATAACAAAGTTTAAAGATTAATTCACAATATTTAAATAAAATTACATTGTAATAATTATTATAACATTTTCTAACAAATATTCACAAAAATAACGACTGTTTATATTCCCAATGGATCACAGAACAAAAATTGACAATCGACTCAAGTCCGATAATATTTAGGCGACCCTGACAAATACAAACTAATATACGAGAGTTGTAGGGCGCAAAATTCAAACGATTGAACTGAGGTTTGAGATATCTTGGTTTATAAACTGTTTTGTATAAATAAACAATAAGATTTCACTTGTGACCACGAGATGTCAGGAATGGTACTGATTTAAACTAATTTTTCATATATGTTTCTACCAAACCTGTCGCGTGGTTACGAAGTATTCAGCAGTACAAGTTGAATGCGTAAATATATGCGCGTAGCGCTGGAGGCATGGCTCGCATGCGCATAGCTGTGTAAGGGTTAAGTGGTATGGTCATATGGAATGGATGAATGAGGAGAGAATAGTAAGAAAGATAAATTGTATAAGAAGATGTATGTACATTGTGTGTCAGGACAGAAGAGTCTGACGTTCTATCATTTCTGCTTACCCCATGTGGAGAAACGGCATGATGGTAAGTTAGTTAGTTCTGTTCAATCAACTCCGTTCCCTCGGCATCATCTTAGGGGATAAGTCAAGTGTGGGGCAATTTTTCTCCTTACAAGAAGGATAAAGCGATAAAATGCATAGAATTGTCTGTGAGTCTATCTATTTTTATATGGGGACCATCTAGATGGAACATGCATATAATGCAACACTGTCATTAACACACTATTGCCACGAATCACATACATAACTTGCTTTCAACACGGTGTTGCGAGCTAATATTTAACATAACGCCAACACCTATACATTACATCAATAACATCAATCCTGATTACGGACTGTTGGATACACAGGAAAACAGCCCAGAAAACTACACGGAAGATTCTCGACTGACGCGAAAACCTGAGAACAATTTTTTTGTCACATTTTCATAATTTTTACTTTTAAAAAATAATATATATTTAGAATTACCAAAGTAAATATATTATATACACAAAATGGTTTTTATACTTTAGAACTTTTAAATTATTTTGCATAGTTGTATAGTAAGTATTGTTTAATAAAAAATGTTAATTGATTTAAGTTGTAAAATTTTATAAAATATTTTTGTACAGTGAATAATAAATATAATATCGAAAGTTAAATATAGTTCTTATTTAAGATATTTAATATATATATATATATATAATACTTATCTATCCAGGAGATATGCCTCTGCTCAATGATGCTTAACATGGAATATAATGATTATATGAACCGATCTTTATTTCCTGATCAACTTTGATCATTTCACTTTAATTTGATTCTCATCTGTTGTAGGCCTCTTCATTAGTTTTGTCATCACGTTATGTATTAAAATTGTTGTCGGTTGACTTCTTGGTTACATCATTAATAGCTACAGCATTTTGCAAAGTACAGTACAGTATTTGCAAATTCAAATTGAAATTGGTTCTGAATTTTTTGTATAAGTATGTATTTCATGTTTGAAGTGCATTTTGATGTATTGGTCTCACATAATAACTTTGAAGCCATTAGAGATTACAATTCCTGGATTCTTGAATTGGATTTTCATTCCCTTCAAAATACAATTTTAGGATTGTAGTTTATGTCTTGAGAAAAATTTTGCTATGGATCCGAACATCACTCCGAATTTCACATTTGTAATAAGTGATCTCTGTGAATATAAAAAAGAAGGGAAAAGTCAATGAAAGTTTTTCCAATCGATGATGTTATCTAAGTTTTATGTGTAAAATCAGGTTTCCACTGTATTATATGTACGTACCATGAATATTAAAAGAATTCTCGCCATATGCATGTTGGTCATACTTTTAACAATGGCCTGTAGGCGTAAGCCATATGTGCGCATACTTTGAATAAAATAATTTTGTAATTGTCTGATTTGTCGATTGACTGGATATGAAAATATTGTTCTCTGGACTTTAAACAAATCAACAGAGCTTTGTGTAACCAACTTTCAGTGTGTAAAATAATAATTTAATAACTACTGACTTGTAAATTAAAAAATATTTTTTCCTGTCATTATTATGGGTTTCATTTAGTTTAATTATAAAATCTATTAATCAATTGGTTGTGTTTGAGAAAATTTTTGAAAACAATCTCAGAATCATTCAATGAGATGTTATTTTTTAGATTTTATCTAACTGGTGCAAAATATTTATTAGTCAGGAATAAATATGTAAAGGTTAAACTCACGACATCCATTATGTATGCTATATACAAATTTAATGATTTATAGTTTCTACATGACAATGTAAAATATAACTTATGTGTATGAATTACCTGGATCCATTTAGGAAGAGAATTGCTGACATTTTCTCGAGAATATCTCTCATCTACAAGGATCACTGTTGCATAGTCTTTAGCGTGTCGTACAGCTCGTCCTGTAGATAAATATTTTTAGTAAAATGATTATAATCAGTTTGGTAATAATGTTGTCCTTATATTGATGCAGGTGTGCCTTATACTAACGACTTATAAGCACCAGAAAAGTACACTATTCAAAACGCGGTCATTTTTCATTAATTGATTAATATACTGCCCAGCAATATAATGCACTTGAAACTAAAATGAAGGCTGTGGACCTCAATTTTTATTCATATGGTCTTTATTATTAAATTATCATATATATAATTGTTCTCAAAATTGTCTAACACAAAGTGTTTTAAAAATGTCGAAAATTGATGTACTGCAAATAGAATGGTTTATAACATTTTGTTAATTTGTTTCTGTAATCTTGGCTTCAAAATTATAAGAAAATATATTTTGTTTGTGTAATAATTTACCATATTAACACAATTTTGTAGCACGCGGAAAATGCATCTAATGGTCGTGGTCTTTCTTATAATGCTTAATTATGGCAAATAACATTCAGTTTATTAGTTTTACATTAGTTTAAAGGTCCTATCTAAGTAATAGTTTAAAATAAAGAGTTAAATTTAGTGTATAACTTCTGATATTAATTAAATTATAAAAACCCACATTTTCGTAAAAAAATGAATTATTTTTGAAAGTGCGCTCTTAAGAAGCCGCTGTAATGAGTACAGGGGCCGTATTAACGAGTTATCGTTAACCTGGTGTCGTTATTCAAGGGGCGCCTGTGTATGAATGTTGTAACTAAATCATATAAAATACACAAGAAACATACCTATACATTGATTTACTGCTTTGAGACAGAGATTTTCATAGTGCGTATTTCCAGCGGTGGCTGAAACATTCTCATTCAGGAATTTCATTTTTTCTTTCAACTCTACAGATTTTATATTTGGATACGGCATTCCAACCACAATGACACATCTCCCCAGATCATCACTGAAAAAGATGTTATACATATATATATATATATATACAATAATGTCTAGACACAGCAAAACTATCTTTTATGGATAAAACATTATTGAAATGGTTATATGTTTTTATCATACCTGAAATTGAGCCCTTCACTTAACTTCCCCCCGACTACGCTAAACATAAGAGCACCGGTAAACTTAGTGTTTTTAGATCTTATAACTTTGCTGTAATCTCCCAAAACCTGTAGAACATAGTAAACAAAAATAATATATTCAAAAATACTCCTAAAAGATTCCTAAATAAGGTGCTACTGGAGGATTTTGAAAATCTATTGACCGGACAAAGTGCAAAATGAAACTGATGAACAAAGATAAATAAGTGCTGATCTTCATCAAGAGAAATCTTGAATACTTTGGAAAGAAATTATGGGAAATATGATGTAATACAAGTCATAGTAACTAACTAACTTCATGCCGTTTCCCCATGGGGGTAAGCAGATAGGATAGAGTGCTACACTCCTGTCCTGACACACAATTCTCGCCTCATCCACATTCATACATCTTCTCATACAAGTTCGCCGATTGTTGAAGTTTTTAACAGAACCATCCTCCATTATCTGGTTTACTTGGTCATGCTAAGTCTTCCGCAGATGTCCTTATTTTTGGTGCCATCAACACTTGTGTCATATATTTTTCTTACCATTCTCTCCTCATTCATCCGTTCCATATGACCAAACCGCGTAAGTAATCTTTTCTTAATCTTACTCATTATACTAACATCAGCTTTACATTCTTTCCTTATTTCTTCATTCTTTATTCTGTCATAAATAGATTTGCCACATATACGCCTAAGGGATCTCATTTCCACTGCATTCAGTCTACTTTAGTTTCTCTTCTGCCAGCTCCAGGTCTAACTTCCATACATCGGTGTCAGTACCAGGACTCCATTGTGCACCACTAGTCTTGCCTCGGTTGACAAATTCCCGTTAGATATAATTCCATTCAAAGCGTCGTTTACTTCATTCCTTGCAGTCACCCTCCATTCGATATCACTTTCAGTCTTCCCGTTTCTATCAAACATACTTCCCAAATACACAAACTCATAGTACAGGAGAAGAATCAAGGGAAACGCTGTGTAGGAATATCTGTCAGTTGAAAATCTTGCATTACTGGTTTCTTTGCAGTTTATAGTCAACGTTCAGAGCAGCTGCTTCTAAAGTTCAAATAGCAACGATGATTTCCAACCTTCACAGAGGAGTGAAACTTTTAAGAATAAGAGGTACATATATACATTCTTAGGTTAATATCTTTGATTTAAATAAAGACTGCAATCCATTTTAATTGTTTTTTTTAAAATGAATTAATTTCATCAATTATAATGTGAGAAACTAAATGTACCTTTGAAATTACTTACTTAGTCTAGAGGTAAGCCTAATGACTAGGTGAACGGGGGTTTAAACCTCGTTCCGGGTAACCACTAGAGTAGTTGGTTCTATTTTTCATGCGCAAGTGAAAAATGAAAAAATATTTTTTTAATACTACATAATGACATTAATCTTCTATAGTACCTGCTCAACTTGTCCTGTTGTTTTGGGTTCTCTGAAGATCTTTTTCTTATTTTCTATTTTGTCCAACACCCCACTGGATTTCAGATGACTGAATACCATCTTTTCATAATCATACGATGGGAAGAAACACACCACACCACCAGGCACTACATTACAAACATTTTGTAATATTCTTCCCAGTTCATTCAGCTGAAATAGTAGTAAATTGAGTGTTTTGTAATGGGTATTTAAAGCTGTTTAGCGGTAATTTCCGGGTTGGAGTCCCTACGATAACTACATATATTTTTTTGATAGAAAAATTTAATCAATTTGTTTTAAAATTTAATTTAGTCATGTTTAATGATGTCACAAGGAGTCATAGTATGACCCTACCCCCTGTCACAATTACACTGATCTCCTCCCACCCTAAACCTGTGAGATCGTCGTCCATCTTTCAAAGAGGCATATCTCGAATTTGTTGATTTTATTATTTATATTAACAAATTGTGTGGAATTTTTCACTGTTGAAAAATGATAAAAAAAGAATCTTACTGATTTCTATGAATATTTTTAAATTTAACCTGTTAGCTGCCCAGAAAAATCGTAGGTGAAGCAGCATCATACCACCATATTAGCGTCAAAATTCTTAAAATTCAAAATTCATAGGCTAGCTTTTTTGAATTTTATTTTTAAGAAAAAACTATGAAAACGTTGGTATATCTAAAAAAATATACATGGGTACTTTCACTATAAGCGTCCCATCGACCACAATTTCGAACGGTTTTAGGATGAAAAAATAAAAGTCGATAGTGTTGTCAGGCCATAACACTTAGAACATTATTATTTATTTTATATTTGTTTTTAGGAAGAATGACATTCGATTTTATTAATATTATTGTGTTTAAAGTGATGCTTAAAACAAAAAAATATTAATACTTCACATTACATATCGCACTTATATAGCACTAACATAAATAAAATGATGCTGCTGGCCACGGAATTGGCCAATACTGCCTAATGGCGCACTCACCGTATTCATAGTAAAACGCTTGTATATTCATTTTAATTAATAACTAAAAAAATAATATTTTATTCACTTGAATTACTTGGCAACAAAAATGAGAAATATCGCAAATGTACGTCAAAATCTAGCTGACTCGAATTGGAACGTTCCAGATACTTTCCAAGTTATTGCGTCCTTCTCATCATCGGATTCTGTGATAGTAACGAGCATAACGGGAATGTCTAAAAAGTCGGCAGTCTCCACTAACGAAATAAGTCACCCTCTGCCATTTTGTAAAGTAAAAATAAAATAAAAAATTTCAAAAATTTGATAACTGTAAAAATAACAGCACTTTGACATGAGAGTATGTGTGTTGAATATTCAAATTTGATGAAATTGCGATCTGGCAACGCCAAAGTGAGTGCCAACTATCAATTTTGTATGGAGGAAAATGAAGATTTTTACACTCGATTTCAGACGTAATTAGTTGTGTTTTTGAGTTGAAACTACTGGAAATAATAATTTGATTAAAGATTCGACCCGTGGCGCCGGTGACATCATGCGTTATTTGATGGTTATTTGCCGTGAGAGATAGACGCCATGGACTGTCACGTGAGTGTCCGCTATACTCACGATAGCCAACTTAAATTCTGACAGTTCTCGTGCCATCTCTTTCTCTGTCGGAAGCTTGCGACGTGGGCGGCCAAGGAGTTAAAGACAGTGAGGTGTATTTATTCCATAAATATTATGTATTACTGGCATTTGTAAGAATGACACATGGAAATAGGAATTGTTGCATCAAAATATTTTTATGTAATATTACTTCATTGGAATAAAATTTAGATATGCCTCTTGGAATGGATTATGGGCACGTGCTTGAGCAATGTAACCCCAGTTGTAACAAAATTTTAATAAAAAAACAAGTTAGGTACACCTTTTGAAAGAGATGATTTATGGAAGCTGACCAATTATAAAATTATCCGTATTTTATTAGGTTAACAATAAAATAGCAAAATACTGTTATATCATGACTCAGGTCGGCGGAGATGATGGAATTGGACATGACCTGTATTTTTGGATGTATGTATTGGTAATGTTTAAACCGTTATAGCGACTGGCTGTTGTTCAATTGTAATGATGATTAGTAACTGATAATTCGTAATTCTTTGAGCAATCACTGGAACACTAGAAACTGAACTTCCTACAGTTATCATTCATTGTTACAATCGAACGCCACCGCAGTCACAAGTTACACAACAGTTTATCATCACAGATATGTACATATATATTGTAGATATTATTGTAAGGAAGCACACTTTTGATACATCATTATAGTTGACTTCTTGAATTATGAACCAAAAAAAGAATCTAAGTTGTAAGATTAAAAGTATCTTTGTTGATCAATGAAAAATTACTACATTTTCATAAAATTGATAATCAATATTAAATAGATAATATGAAGTTTTGCTCAACATACCGTCTCTGTAGAATTTCTCATCTCATAGGAGAAATTTAGCCTTTTTCCAGATGGACCTTCAGACAAACATATCGGTAATATGTTATCAGGTGGAATTACATGATCGCATGAAAACTCTGTTATTCTGTCAACAGTGGCTCCTGCTGAAAGGAAAAGCTGATCTCTGAATTCGGAAAACGGTTGCATGGTTCCCCCCGCAAGAATTATCTGAAAAAAGATTTCTTTTAATATAAAAGTGATATATGTACTAATAACAACTATAAAGCTATAATAACAAATTTAAGCAAATATGTATTTAAAAACCTGAATTTTCGATTCACTCACTGGGGAAAGTTTTGAGAATGAATTAAAAAAGTTTATCTAAAAATATTACGACATTGCATCTTTTAGAGATTTTTTATCGAGAAAATAAGAAGTGCTGGTATTCAGTTAAATTTTTAATAAATTATAACCCAACCTTTTCATATTTTTCTAACCCATGAAAAAGAAAGCGTCTTAGAATAAATTTATTACATTTTCACTTCGTACAGGAAGTTTTGGGCTTCTAGTCTGATAAGCATGCATAAAGAAAAAGATTTAAAGATATCTATTGAGATTGTTTATTAGAATTCGTAAATGTTGGCATTTTGAAATTAACATTAAATTTAATTGAATAAAATGATTTTTTTATTATAAAAATATGAGTAGCAAATTGATTGGAATTTTTATACTTACGGCTCTAGCTTCTTTCACAATATCAGTAAATTGCGTTGCAGGATTGAGAAGGATAAATTTGTGAAAACCATTATCAACATTTTTAGCCTTATATGTTGATATTCTACCATCTGCATAGCTACTCGTTAGTTTTTCAAGAAATCCAATCACGCTCTGGATTACATTTCCAACTGACACATATTTTTCCTGAAAATATATTTATTTTTAGAAAAATAATAATGTATATAATATATATTTTTATTTGTTAACTTTGTTTTATTAACCACTTAATTGAGTTTAAATACATCTACCGGTTTCGAAAAATACCATTTTCTTCTTCAGGATGTCAAAACTAATTAAAAACATATATTATTGTTTCTTTACCAGAATCTATTTAAGTTACTTAACACTTCTTGTGCGGGTCGGGTAGTTCTACCCGCGCGCCTGACTGGTGCTCAACGGCGGGACGGGTAGTTCTACCTTTTCAGCTGACTCTACTTTAAAGGCAGGAAAGGTAGAACTACCCGATTTATTTATATGAGTGTTGTATACCAATCTCTTGGTAAAGGTCCAAACTACATGTATATAAATAAAAAATCCCGATATATGTCCGATGTATCCTTTTGTCTTCGTGTCTATTACGTAGTATAATAATTACGCGCAGCTCTTACGAGAGCTTGTCTGTACATGAATATTTAAACAAAAATACACAAAATTTAATGATTTTATAAAAAGGAATATGTCAATACATGCTTTAAGTTTTACAGAGTAAGAAATTGGTAAAGAAATTTTAAGAAATCACTCAATTACTGAATAAATTAGTGAGCGCACGAAGTTTCTGTCGAGTAGATAAGCGGTATATTTTTTATGACTAATGAAGGTATATTATGGTAAAATTATATTTGTCTCTGTCTTGTACTTGATTATTCATTCACAAATGAGTGAGAATGCACGATTTCACTATAGCGATCGAAATGAATTTATTTTGTTGCATTTAAAGTGTGTAACCCAACGTAGGTTTACGGGCCGTCCGCCGTAGTAAATCATCTCAAGTGGATCTCAATATTTGTATTTCTGAAATTCACCAAGTCACTTCGAATTTTAGTTTTTAAATACGGTGTTATAAAACGGGCGTGTTGTTGTTTAGCGGAATATAATTATATTACTTCTTTTTAAACTCGAAAAAATGACTTCAGAAAATTATCAAAGTGATGAGGAAATATTCGCAGATAATTTATCTGATCTTTCTAGCGATTATTTGCCTGAATTTGACAGTGATAGTTACGACACAAGTGACAGTGAAGAGTTCCCTCGCAGGAGGAGGGTGCCAGTGATGCCCTTACAATTCAGTGATTCTGAAGAAAGTGATGCGGAGGAAGAGGAAGTTACGGAATGGTCTGAAATAGACAATCCACCTAATATTGAACCATTTTTAGGTCACGTTGGTGTTCGTGTACCACCAAGCGATCCCGAAAACATAATGGACGTAGTAAAACTGTTCATCGGAGATGATTTACTTGAGATGATGATAGAGGAAAGCCATCGATACCGCACACAAAACGAATCACGGATCAAAAAAATGAAGAAATCCATCAAATGGAAGTCCATAAGTCTTGTAGAGATGAAAAAATTTTTAGGACTGATTTTGCTTATGGGACAAGTTCGAAAAGACACAAGAGATGATTATTGGTCAACAGATCCGTGTATCGAAACACCTATTTATTCAAAAATAATGAGTCGTGATCGTTTTAGACAGATATGGCAATCGTGGCACTTTTCTAATAATGAGAACATCGCGAATCCCAGCGATCGACTTGAAAAAATTAGACCAATTGTGACATACCTTATACCAAAGTTTTCTTCTGTCTACAACCCTCAAAGGGAACTGTCTCTGGATGAAAGTATTGTACCGTGGCGAGGAAGACTTTCATTTAAAGTGTATAATGCGTCAAAAATAATAAAATATGGGGTTCTTGTGCGTATGGTTAGTGAAGCAACTACGGGATACATTTGCAACCTCGAAATTTACAGCGGAAAAGGAAGACGATTATTAGAGACTATTCATTCGCTTCTCGGTCCATATTTAAATTTGTGGCATCACGTTTACATGGATAATTATTATAATAGTGTGCAAACTAGTGAAGTACTCCTACAACATAAAATAAGAACGTGCGGAACAATGAGAATAAACCGAGGTTTTCCAGAATGTTTTAAAACGGCGAATCTTAGTGTAGGCCAAAGTATTTTCCGTCGACGAAAAGATGTATTGTTGCAACACTGGAAATCTAAGAAAGATGTTCGAATGATCTCAACAATACATTCGTCCACTATCCTAGAAAGCCACAACATCGATTGGACTACAAGACAACGTATTTGGAAACCTCAGTGTGTAATAGAATATAACAAATATATGAAAGGCGTTGATCGTGCAGATCAGTATTTATCGTATTACTCTGTATTACGAAAAACAAAAAAATGGACCAAGAGAGTTGTGATGTTTTTGTTGAATTGTGCCTTATTTAATTCTTTTAAAGTGTACAAAACATTAAATCCAACCAAAAGACTAACATACAAACAGTTTTTGCGCGCCGTTGGAAAATTTTGGATAGCCGACCATGCTTGTGGAACCGACATAAATCTGGAGGAACCGGGACCATCATCTCAATTACCGAGAAATGTAGTCAAAAGCGATCCTCCAGGGAGGTTATCACTCGACATGAAAAAACATCGAGCGACTAAAATTGTTACCGGCGGTAAAAAAAAATATCCACAAAGACAGTGTCGTGTGTGTTCTGTACACAAAAAGAAAAGTTTTACTAGTTATATGTGTACATTTTGTGACGTACCCCTTCACAGGGGTGAATGTTTTTATAAATACCATACTTTATCTAGATATTAGAACGATAGTTTTTATGTGAACTTTTATCATAGTGAACATGCTGTAAATATGTGATTGCCTCAATGTACTTACAAAAATAAAAGCGATTTGTTTCCAAAAAGTATACAATATTAAGGACCATACTATGGTAAGTGAGTATTCCAAATTTCATTAGAAAATTACTAACGATTTAGAAGATAGAGCGTATTTTATAAAGTTAGATTTTTTATCACATTCCGATGGTTTTCGCCCGCTACACGTACTTGTGACCCGAGAGCGGCACCCCGCACAAAAAGTGTTAATACAAATTTACTCCAATAATTTTTAGAATGGGACTCGTAGTTAAATTTAGTTGGTTGTTTATAATTTTTTGTTTAGTTTTACACGCTTTATTTATCTCCAACGATTCCAAATTATTTAATTTTCACGATTGTTGGTCACCCAACACCGTTTATATGCAAAATTGACAATCCCAATTTTTTGTGTTGAATTAATATAACATTTGCAGACTGTAGTAAACAAACTAAAATCAGTGACTATTTTAAATGAAGTGATTTTAAAATGTATTCAATATTATATTTGTTTTATATAATACATATGTAGCGATCGTAATTCGAATCTACCGCCATCTCAGTCGGCATCGACGCTAGCGACAGCGCTGCCGGCTGCTGCCACAAGTCTGGCTCAATTCACCGCCAGACAGTCTCTCCAGTTTCAGCGTTTCACAATGGCGGTCTTGCCGGCTCGTGCTTGCCGAGCAAGACTGCCAATTCATTTCATATCATCATTTCCTACATCTTCATTCACTGTATTCATTTCTATCTGTCTTCATCGTTTTTATCATTTGTCACAATAAACCTCAACATACGCGCCAATCACATCTATTTCATTTAACCACCGTCCTAACCCCCAAACATACAATAAGTTAATGGTGTACTTAAACATAAGTGTTAAAAATATTAATACATATATATTTGTGTGGATTGTAGTTTTCGGATAATAGAATTACCGTATATTAGAATCAAAATGTTTGAGGATTAATGTGATCATAATAATCGGCACCTACTGTACTAAGAAGAGATAGAGATAGCCTGGAGAAATTTGTGGTCATGGGAACGTACAAGGATGGAGGGCAAGAGGCCGATCTGCAATAAGATAAACTAAGTTCGAGAAATGATCAGAGTCTCGCTACGCGTCGCAATAAACAAGGCCCAAGAAAAGTAGAGGCAAGCAGTTCGAGAGAGAGATATAGTTTTGTCTCTATGAGATATCTGATATTTGTTTAATAACAGTGCCTTTGTAGGTAAAAATCCAGTAATTGTGTGTTCTTGAACATATTTGAATATTGCTAATAAAACAAACCGTTTGAAGTTGTTCTTCTTCAACTATATTCACTTCTGGAATTGGCTTTTTCTTCCCTTTTTTATTAGCATCAGATATTTTGGCAAGAAATGATTGCAGATGCTGTTTGTTATTTGAGCCTTTTTTATCCTCCATCACACTCGCAAATGGATATCTTTCAGAAAATCCGTGCAGTTTTTGTGCAAGCTTAGATTGGTTGCAGAAATTTAGTATTGGCCTAAGATTGTAATTGTCTATTTCTGCAGTTAATACAAATTCTTGTAATGTGAAAATTCGTCGTTCTTCTGTTAAAGTTTGGTTATTTTTTTCTGATAATTTGAGTAAACCTGAAATAAGAAATATATACAAATTTAAACCTCAAAAGATTTGTTGAAACATTTTAAAAATAAATCTAATGTAGCGAGATAACGCCGAATAATAAAAATACATGTGAAATAAAAAACAAGAAATTTCTATAAATTCAAAAATCATATGAATATTCATGTCTGTACGAGTGATCAGATTGATTTATAAAAAAAAAAATGTTTTAAATACTAATTAAATATTAATTATAAAAATATACATATAAAATCTATTGAAAAATATTGTTGTTGTGCTATCAGAAATCGAACTTGGATCTCTTTTCCAATCCGGGGAAGGTGCATTACCAACTATGCTACAGCGACAGACAAATTTTCGAACCTACACGTTACACTGCATCTATCGTTCCATTATTTGAAAGTCATATATATTGTAAAATTGATTTTATATGTATGTATATCTTTATAATGAATACATTTAATTAGTATTTAAAACATCACAGAGCTATGTACTGAATAATTACAACTTCACAATAAGAATGTGTTTCCCTTAATAAAAAAAATTGTAATCATCTGAAAAAGATCCACATTAATTATTTTGATTGGAAATTTATGACGTGAAGATAAATAAAAACATTACATATTGATTGAAAATTTTGAATTGACTAGACAACCATCATCATTACGCTCAACCAATAATTAAGAAATATAGAGAAGACATTGTGAAAATTATATATATTTTTAAATTGTTTTTTTTTATAAATATATTTAACATTTTTGTAAACAATCTTTACGGTGGTGATGAATTGAAGTGTGTAATATTACAATAATTGTGACTCTAGTTAAATAATCGATTAGACTAATTAATACTGAATTAAAATAAAATGTCCGTGGCCGCATGGATGCCACAACACAGGTGCCCAACTATTTAATGAATTACTTCAGATCACATCATTCAAAATGAAAATCATTATGACGATTGCCAACCTCCATTATGAGACAGTATGCGGAGAAGAATATGATTAATAAAAAAGATTAGTTGTTTAGTGAATTCATTTTTAATTTGTTTTTCAATTAATACATTGTATGAATACATGAGTACATGAATAATTTGTTTTTAAACCACTTAAATGAACTCATGACTCTTAGTACATTTTTAGTAAAATTCTGTCACTGGCACATGCGCGCCATCTTGCCACCGCCTTCTGTCCTTACGTGTAGTTTATTTACACGCAATGAAAATTCATATTTATATATAAACATAAAGAATATAGATTCATACATCTGTCAAAAAGAGTCTCAGCTTCAGCGATATCTATACCGTTACATGGGAATGGATATCAAATTTTCAACCATAGATGGCGACAGCACAGTTTGTTAAAAATAATAGAAAGGTTTCTACATCATAACATATACAACTTCCAAAATTTGATAAGTGTGGTAGTCGAGCATGAGTAGAATTGATGAACGTTACATTGTGTAAAGTGGCCCTGTAAGTAAGCCTTGTAATGCCCAAGACTTCCATACTTACCTTCCCCTACAAATAATAGCTTCATCTTTGTGAGCCATCTATAATATATCTTGATGACAATCCCTCTGGGGATAAAACCCAGTAATTGTGTTCCTACAAAGCTTTGGATATACTCAAATACTAACAATCTAAATTTGCTACCGTGGATTGATTTGAACCCTTTGAAATGTCGAGTAACAAAAGGAAACACATGATTTTGTGATTGAAAGAGAAAATGAAAGAAGTTAGAAAGTGAACTAAATATCTTTGATTGATTTTTAAGTTCAGATGTAGGAAATACCTATTGACTTAAATAAAAGCATAAATAGTTACACAATTTCATGCTTTTTTTATTTATATCCGTTTATTGCTTCCGATAAGATGCTTTCCCCCCCTGACAATAATGTTCAGCATTCAGTTGACGTGCCCAATGAATGATAATTATCAAATAATTGTTGTAATAATATAATATAATAACTACATACCTAAAATTTTTCCTATGACGAATATTACTTGATTTAAATATAGAAGATTCCTAGCTGCAAATCTTGACCTGTATTTTTCTCTGTAATGTTTGAGTTTGTCCAAAGCAGTTTGCAGTTGAAATCCAGAAACTTCTGCACAGTGTATATGCTCTATGGTATCCAGAAGATTGTGAGCTTCGTCAATTATGACAATATTATTTTTCAGAGTGATTCCGTTTGCACGTCTAGTCGCTTCATGAAGCAGTGTTTGATACGGTACGACTACCACCTATATAATAAATTAAAATGACATCAAGAAGTAAAGTAAAGTAAACTTAAAGGGATAGAATGAGAACTGTCAGAATTTATGTTGGCTATCGTTAGTACAGCGGACAACAAGACAAGAGATCCAGGTTCGAATCCCGGTAGCAACAGCAAATATATTTTTCGATAAAATTGATTATATATGTATATCTTTCTAATTAATATATTTAATTAGTATTTTAATATTTTAAGAATGACACTGAAACTGTTAATTGATATGTAAAAAATTTGAAAAAAAAAATACTATGTATAATGAATATGTATGATAAATAATTATGTACATTATATATACAAAGTGCTTTTTTCTGGTTCTGTTTCAACGCTGCTTCAAAATCATTTCATTTTTAATTAGGAGGATCATGAAACAGGGCAGATTTGTGGATCATATTTTCTATCTTTTTTGTAAAATGAGAGAATTGACAGCAAATGTAAATATATGTATATATTTGGCCCTATACAAATTTATGAAACGTTTCTGCAATTTGAACAAAGAAAAATATTGTACTACTGCTTACTTAATGAGAGAAACATAATTGCTTGCTAGATATTGTTCATTGGGTGAGTTTTGTCATGGAGAATAGTAATAGACGCACACTATCAATCATGAAGCTTCTCGGTAGACAATACAGATTCCAACAAAGAAACAAGACATATTACCATTATGTTTTGTTTCTTTAGTGGAGAATATTTTTTCATTCTGGCAGCACACATTGATGCAAAAACTTTAATATTGTATCAAAATGTATACAATTTTAGGTAAATATATGTGGTTAAAATCGTTTACGGGTTGTTTAAACGTCAAATTTACTATTGTCAAAGCATAGATGAGATGTAACGATTTTTGGTTTTTATCATCCGATACTCGATTCTCGTTTTTACTATCGGATATCGGAGAGTAAAGTAAGTTTATTACGGGATGTACTTTCGAGAAGTAAATATTTTTTTACCAACAATCAAACAATCCGTTTTTGCAATTTTTCTTATTATAGCAACTATTTTAATTAAAGTTAAAAGTTTATACTGATCATACAACCGGCCCCTATCTATCTATCAAAAAAGATCTATCTATCAAAAAAATATCCCACATACCGTAAAAAAGTAAATTGAAACCCAAATTGAACCATTTTATTTGTCGCAGGACCTTAATTTTATTTTATTGATAAAGAGTGAACGGAAATCAATGCGCGTTACTGCGTAGGAAACACAAATTCTACTGTTTACTGTGGGGGATAATGAACACGCAGTTTCATTGAAAAGAGACAATAGGATAGGGGCCATTTACAGTGAAGGGGTGAACTAATTATGTATAATATGGTTGTTCATGGGGCATAGAGATCATATACCAAAACAAAATGTTAACCAGAAAAATTTGATTTGCAGGATATGCAATATCACCAGAACCTTCAATTGCCAGTACAGAGCTTTAACCTAAGCTACGATGACCTATATAAAAGTTGCCAAAATTCATCTACATACATATGTTTGCTGAGTGAGACATCTATTTTATCCCGTAACTATGTATATTCTGAAAACTTACAACTTTACACATAAAATATGATTTAATTAAAAATTAATACTATTAAAAAGGGTGATAGTGTATCCCCAGAGATAAAGCACTGCACAAGTATATATTTATGTATATATATGTATACGCATGTTAAAAATATGTTTTATATTCTGTGTTTATGATTTTAAATATACCTGTGCAAATTGAATGGCTGCTCTCGCGCTGTAATATGGACAGGATTTAACTTCTTTTCCAGCAGAAACAAGATCTTCAACATCCCTTATTTCAGTCAATGCATCATCCCTTAACAGCTCTATATTGGTTTGATTGAAAAATTGGCAGCCAGAACTACACTTGGATCGTTTTGTTACTTTTCCATTATCAATTTTCGTGGTTTTGCCTTTTTTCCCTTTCTGTAAATCCAGACACCTGAAATTTTTTTTAAAATATATTTTTCTAAAAACAAAAGGCTATGGAGGAAAATATATGAAAGTATGGCATAATTACGACCTGTCTTATAATAATAATAAAAAAAAGCTTTGTCTCTATGAGATATCTGATATTTGTTTAATAACAGTGCCTTTATAGGTAAAAATCCAGTAATTGTGTGTTCTTGGATATATTTAAATATTGCTAGTATATTTTTCTCATTATAAAAAGCTTAAATAAGAAATTTTAAGCTATTTTGCAAAGTAGATACAGTGAACCCTCAATATTCATCATTAAAACGAATTAAGGGATGGATGAATATCAAAAAGGACGAATATCAAACGAATTTTCCCCATAGAAATTAATTAAAAATGTAGTCACCTTTCATTATGACTGTTTTTTAAAATTTTACGAAAGTGTTCAAACACATTGTCATCAAATAAATTGATACGCTGATTAACTACAGCGACGTTTGGGTGCCATTCTTCGCCCGAGATTGACTGACTCATGTGGCAGGTGGGACGAATATCAAAAAATACATTTATCAACGTGGACAAATATTGAAGGTCCATTGTATAAACATAAAATACGAAAAAAAATTAATTAATTTTCTCACAGAGATGACAAGATATAATTTAATATTTCATTTTTTAAATGCTGATTGGAAGAAGTGGAGAGGGAAGGACGCAGCAGTATAGAAGCACCATAATTAAATCGAGTGACATTTTAATACTTGAATAGGGCTCTTATGTCACAAGTGATAAATAAATCATTTTAATCAGACAGATTTATTTTATTTCGGCTACTACGAAAATACCGTACCATATATTTCAGTTAATTTCAAGGGTCAGTTATATGTGCCATCATAAAAATAAATGGTTATGTAGTTAGCAATATATGTTGTCTTTAACATACCAAGTTATTAGAAAACAGGGAAACAAAAGTGTTGATTTAAACCAAATCCCGGAGAATAGGATCCAGAGGAGAACACAGCCGCTTCACTTCAGCTCCCAGATATCGTACCTATCGCATACATTAAGGCTGCGTAAAAAAGGGGCAATCGCTTTCCCCACCCCCTAAACTTTTATTTTAAATAAACTAAACTAAAACTGAACACGAACCGCTAGTCTTCTAAAAATTTGTACCCTAATTTGGTAAATATCAATCCCAAATACCCAGAACTGGCACCGGCAGAAAATGTCCACCCAGTAGAGCCATAATTAGGAATAACATGAATGTAGAGTATCTGGGCCAAAATAATAAATAATTATAGGCAAATTCTTCACATGGATTAAAATTTGGAGCTGTAAAAAGAGATCACGATGAATTGGACACGGTACCTACCTTTCATTAACAAGATGAGAACTTTTTAATTTTTGAACTTCAGGATTGATACAATACTGCTGTCTAGATGCTAGAGACACAACCCTGATTTCGGATGAATATTCAGTTCTTTTGATTTCATTTACAAATTGAGAAAGCTGTGAGTGGGTGCGGCTGCAAAAGAATATCTGAAAAACAAGAAATAATCATTAATGACAATACAATCTAAAACCATTTTATATTTTTATTTATTATCTTTGTTTTATTAACCACTAAAATGAGTTTAAATACATCTACCGGTTTCGAAAAATACCATTTTCTCCTTCAGGATGTCATAACTAAAAATTTTAATATAAGAGTAAGGAGGCATTTGAGATGTTTGAACAATAGTGGGTTTTCAGAATTTGCTAATCATTTGATAGAAAATGGTCATGATTTTGATAAAAAATTGGGATTGTCAATTTTGCATATAAACGGTGTTGGTCACAAATTAAATAATTTGGAATCGTTGGAGATAAATAAAGCGTGTAAAACTAATCAAAAAATTATAAACAACCAACTAAATTTAACTACGAGTCTTATTCTAAAATTTTTTCCTAAAAATTATTCGAGTAAATTTGTATTAAGTAAGGATTTGAGTTAGGTACTAAAAAAAAATTTTTTTTTTTTTTTTTAAATAGGTTCGAATCCCGGTGGCGCAACAACAATATTTTTCGATAAAATTGATTTTATATGTATATCTTTCTAATTAATATATTTAATTAGTATTTAAAATATCACAGACCTATGTTCTGAATAATTACAACTTCACAATAAGAATGTGTTCTCCTAATAATACTTTTTAAGTGTTTTCAATTTCATGAAAAAGTTTGTAATTATTAAAATTCCAGAAAAGTTGGTTGTGAAATGAAATTCAACCAAAAGACAAGAAATTCAACAGCCGGAGGAAGACCTCCCAATATAATTCCTCCTATAAGATCCTCATTAAATTAACGCATACTTTCAGGCTGTAGTTGTCCATGTCTTCTTCTACTTCTGCTTCATCTATTTCATCAATCTCTGGGGTGGTCTCGTCTAGTAAGAGGTCAATGTCGTCCAATGGTAAATCATCCAAAGGTTTTTCATCTAATTTAAAATCAAAAGCGTCTATGTCTTCTACTTGCTTCTTCTTTTCATTGAACCATTTGCTTTTGTCAATAACTTTTTGAGTTCTGTTTTTCGATCTGAGGTCATCAATTTTCTCCTTGTATTTAGTGATGCTATCTAGTTTCTTCTTCAGCGTGTTCATTTCAGAGGTCTTCTGAATTTTTTCATATTCTACATTTAACCAATCATCACCCTCTGAAATCATAATTCAGTCGTTATCAAAAGTTCAGTCAATAATTTCAATTAAAGTTATGCGACAGATCATAATTTTTAAGTTAATGCTATTGTTATAGTATACCTGCGTCATCGGACTGAACTGACAATTTTAAATTTTCTATTTGTGTTGTTATTGATTGTAGTTCAGCAGCTTCATAATCAAGCAGCCATTTTAAAGCACCGCAACACAAGCTGAGAGATTTACCCTTAAAAATAAAATAATTAGGTAGTCGAAAATTACAGAAGCATACCAAACTTAGATAATAGTAAACGAACTTTACCGTAAAACTGTTATACAGTTTGGCAAATATTAAAAATTATATTGTATATGTATGTAATAAAGTTGAAATAAAAAAAAACTTACAGTGCCAGTAGGACTTTCAAATATCCCAAGTTTACCGCTATCCAGCGATCTATACAATTCTTTCATAAAATCATTTTGGATGTTGTAGGGTTCAAAGGGAAAATTAAAATTATCCGGAACATCCATATTTCATAGGAATGAGTTTGTCAGGAGATATTTAAAAATTAAATTTTCAAATACCAATAAATGCTCAAGTTCGATATTCTAACACAACTTTTGACATACGCGCCAAAATTTCCTTTTCCTCTAGTTTACATTATTTTGAGGCTATTATGTTTTGGCTTAGTTATTCTAAAAGGAGACATACATTATAATGAGCACAGTATTCGGTGTATTTTGTTATACCTAACCGAATTTATAATCTATATATGTCTTCAGTTCATGACCTTATTCTATTCTCAAGAGATCAGTACCTTGATAGTCTTAAATATGTTTTCGGAGTACCTTTGATATTTTTTCTTTCACATTATACATAATAAGGTAGAAAAATTACCCCTTTGTAGTCTATCTTAGTTACCTTTTTTTATTTGCGGCATCTTTGCATTCAAACGTATCGGCCTACAATTTGATATGAATTGATTTAATTTTTTACGTGCTCACTTTATCAAATTCTGAATGCTTTCAATATTCTGATGGGCGGTAACATCAATAAAAACGAGTATAATATGAAGTTATTTTTCGCCGGATGGTGATGGTAGTAGAAATGCAGCAAAATTACATCAGTTCTGAGATCCATTATTTGTTTAGTTTATTTATTGAATGTAGATTGCACCCATTACACAAAATTTATGGATATAGCAAAATTATTGACAAGATTATTATAATATTTTAATAAAATGATATACCTCGGCGTGAAGTGACGCGAAGTTATCACATTAATTAGCCGTAAAATCGAAAACGAAATAAAATGAAGGCAGAAAATCGCGTCTCCCAAGTACATGCAGGTCGCTGACGGCGGGCCCACATAAACGGGACCGGATGTCGTCTCTTAACAAAAAAAACCTAGCGGCTCGTTCAAAACGACCGTAGTGACCTCCAGCCCAAGTGTTGTGTAATGCACATTAAGACGGGGGAGACGAAAATAACGGGAATATGAATGTTTCTCGAGAAGCGATCATAAATCTGTAGAGGCGCGCTTTGTTTCAAGGGGACGCACCCTGCCGACAGAAAAAACCGAAGGCCGTAGGCCCATTAAAGCTAGATCCGTTATACCGGTGAGACAATCGATTTCCGAAGAAAGATTTAGGGAATGCACTGTTACATGCCCATTAGTTAGCGTTCAGGGTCGAAACGTGATGAAAACAAAAGACGCACTTCCTTTGTTTAATCTGCTTTGAGTGCAATGCCGAACGAACCGCATGGCTCAGTTCGAAATGTAAATAAATGTATTCCTAGATCCTAGAATATTGCAAGAGAATTGAATCATCTAGAATATAAAAGTAACATGTGAGAGTCCTTTGTTAGGAATAGACTTCCGATTGATTTAAATAAGAACCATAACTGTAAATCTGTGTGTGGCGATCATAATTCATATCCACCGCCATCTCAGTCGGCATCGACGCTAGCGACAGCGTTGCCGGCTGCTGCTACAAGTCTGGCTCGATTCATCGCCAGGCAGTCTCTCCAGTTTCATCGTTTCACAACGGCGGTCTTACCGGCTTGCGCTCGCCGAGCAAGACCGCCAATTCGTTTCATTTCATTTCATAAGACACGTGCACCTTCTACATCTTCACTCATTCATTTATTCATTATATTTGTGTAGCGACCATAATTCAAATCTACCGCCATCTCAGTCGGCATCGACGCTAGCGACAGCGCTGCCGGCTGCTGCGACAAATCTGGCTCAATTCACCGCCAGACAGTCTCTCCAGTTTCAGCGTTTCACAATGGCGGTCTTGCCGGCTCGTCTTTGCCGAGCAAGACTGCCAATTCATTTCATTTAATAATTTCCTACATCTTCATTCACTGTATTCATTTCTATCTGTCTTCATTGTTTTTATCATTTGTCACAATAAACCTCAACACGCGCCAATAACATGTATTTCATTTAACCACCGTCCTAACTCCCAAATCTGTTTTCATTGTCATTGTCATAATAAACCTCACACGCCAAACAACATTTATTTCATTTAACCACCGTCCTAACCCCCAAATGTGTATAATATATAATGTAGTATGGTGAATGTATGAATGATAGTGGGCATGGGCAGATTATTTTTAAGACATAAGTACATATGTAATAAATATAAGACATTTGTATATATAATGTTAATATAACTATAAGCTATAAGTAATGTACAAATGTTATACAATAATAATTGGTTGTAACGACATTTTGTAGAACTTCACATGTGTTCAATTAAATTTACAGATACTATTTCAAACTATAGTAAGGAAAGTATACCCTTTCCTCCCAAGATGACTGATAATGAAATTAGGCTTTGATTATAAATGTACCTAAATAAGATTACGCACGAGAGAGTAATAAAATGATCCACCCGTGTAAAACCAAGTGACAAAAAAATGATATGTGTGACTAAATAATATCTGATGTACATAATTAGAATATAAGATTAATTATAGTAATTATAGGAGTCAGGTTGGATTTGGATTGTGCATGGTCTCCGGAAGAAGCGGATGGACCAATGGGATGGTGGCCCGTCCTATGACAGGGAAGAAGGCAGATCGGCAGATGAGAAACACCCCACTGTCAAAGTATAAGAATGGCCTACGCACGGCCCGGCTCTCAGTTGGAAGCCAGATTTGGGAGGAAGTGGTCAGTTGGTTGCAAGATTTGAGAGGAAGAGGACGAGAAAGAAAGATAACAGTTGAAAACATTATTAAATACGAGAGAGTCGACGAGTTTGCACCAAAATAAAAAAAAAAGGAATTGGAACACCAGCCAATTCGAGGGCCAAGATCGCCAAGTCCAAGGCCAGAACTCCAAACCAGCTCGGAAGCAGCCGCTCATCCAGAAACTCAGCCAGCGACCGAAGCAGCCCCGAGCAGTCAGCCGTCAGCCACCGCCCTGCTCGTCATCTCATCAGCCACGACGAGGCAACCCGGACAACAGGAGCCGTCGTCGGCATCACCGCGTCGTCAACTGAAGATCGAGATCCCTGGAGACCTCTTGACCAACGCGTAAAGTATAAGGTAGAATAATTTTTAGTCTAAGTTACAATTAAGAATCATGTACATCTGCCTACCTGTATAGGTGAATAAATGTTTTTATACTTTTAAAATTAGCAATATTAACTTTGTGGTTAAAATTCATATTTTTATTCATTATTTTTGTTTTATTAACCATTTTTAATTTAGTGG
The DNA here is from genome assembly GCA_031772225.1 of Eubasilissa splendida. Classification (NCBI taxonomy): domain Eukaryota; kingdom Metazoa; phylum Arthropoda; class Insecta; order Trichoptera; family Phryganeidae; genus Eubasilissa; species Eubasilissa splendida. The sequence goes on along the minus strand of CM062851.1, from coordinate 28,247,718 downwards.
TTAATAAAACAAAGATAATAAATAAAAATATGAATAAATGTTTGATTAATGTATGTTCCGTGTGTATTTGTTCTCCACCTGTCCAATAACTTTTATAACCACAGTAAAATTGACGATGTGATACCTGGAAATAATCACGGAACGAGATATTACCAGTGTGCGGGGCCGCAATAATGAGAATTAAGAGCATCTTATTAAAAGGATAGTAATCATTTCTCAACCCCCTCTATCAAACTATGTGGTATTAACCGTCGATCAGCAAGTGAAGGTTTCCGATCGCTAGTTATCGTAAGTCAGAGGAATTATTAGTGGTAGATCGATAAAATAATGTATGATAATGTATGCATTTGTTTAGGATACTTAACACCAGCCTTATCTATGACACCAGCTAAGTCCAGTGTTATCTATGGTCCAGTGTATTTTTCTTATCCATTGTTTTGTAGGATGTCGAATCTTTATCTATGGCTGAATCTGTCATTTCATTGCTGGTTCCTAGTGTCATTTTCGTCTGTTTTTGACGTTTCATTTAAAAATAATTGATTTTATTCATAAAATGTCGTTCGGGTATTTTTTTGTTTCAAATTTATTGTGAAATATATTGCTATTATTATATTTTATTAATTTTTATTTTTTGCAGGGTAAAGATAATGCCAGGTGCCACAGTTTGTGAAGATTGCGTTTTGAAAGGGGATATTACTATAGCTGGAGGTACAGTTATTCACCCTAGGGCAACAATTATTGCCGAAGGAGGACCTATTGTTCTCTCTGAGTATTGCATCGTAGAAGAGTACGCTACTATCGTACATATGTAAGTCTTGACTGAGAATCCAAATTTACTAGTTAAACAAGTCTACGTTGTTTCTTATATATTTAAAGCACATAATATTTCTAGCTCTAAATTCTTAAATTCTTCTTCATCCATTGATTAATACAAACTTTTTCTCTTAGATACTCGTGCAAAGCATTGTGAAAATAATGATTGAAACACAAATTTAAAAAAAAATATCAATAATACCAACCAACAAGTTGGTCACTTTTAGTTTTTCTAGTAAAAAATCTCAAATGAGACTTTGTACAATAATAAATATTCTTTGATTGATTTACAATGACTTTACAATCTATATATTGCTTTTCATGATAAAATTATATACAAGGAATCAATATAATTTTAGGCTTGAAGAATGTATATTACTCACTAATCTTTAAACCTAGTGAGTCGTTTTTGCTGAAGTAATATACATATTTATTTCTATATAACATGGTGAATGAGAAAACGTACTACAAACTAACAACAATCATATTGATTAGCAGATAAGCAATCGGCGAACCGACCATTGGTGACCGCTGCACAGTCCGGGTTTTAGTAGAATCTATATTTCAATGCGGAAATTCTTTATTATATTGCTTTAATAATAGTGCAGTGTACATTCTTATTATATTGCCTTAGATGAAATATAGATCCTAAGGAAGTTCTGTGAAGCTGGCTATTGTGACCGCCCGCAGGTCCTAGCAGCAAAAAGTAAACGATTGTCTATGTATTTTTTTATCTATGTCAGACCTGGCCATTTAAGCAAGTACTTTACAGCCTACCGAAGCAAATGACACTAACGAAGTCGCCACTGCCACCACATCCAGAAAGTCATAGATATAGACGGGGAGCGTAATATTATTATGGATACTTTAGGAATGCATTTCACAATTAGATAATCACTTAAAACGATAAATAAAAAAATCAATCTATCAAAAAATATATATATAGTTACAGCTACTTAAGCTCACTTGTCAATTACAATACAAATATCATATATATAATTCAATACTATGTTTTATCGCTGACAGATCGAATCCTGATGCAGAAGAGAAAGTTGGACTTCACAAGCCACTCATAATAGGGGCACACAATGTATTTGAAGTGGGGTGCCGTGTGGAGTCGTATTCCGGACATATTGGAGAGAGCAATGTTTTTGAATGCAAGTCATATGTGGGCCCCAAAGTTATCATTGGAAGTGGATGTGTTATTGGTAAAAATATTTTTTGATTTCAATTTATTATTAAGTATGCATATATTCTGTAAATGGAAATATTGGGAAAAAGCACAATGCGAACTTCGATTTGTAATGATCTGTAGTATTTAACTGATGCCATATTGCCTATCGTTTGTCAAATGAAATATAAACTTTGAAATACTTGTTGCCGTTGAAATTTCCATTTTTTTAGAACTTTAATAAACCTGGGATAATGCTTTCTGAGCATGTAGGTATTTATCTATTTTATCAGTACCATTTAAAGAATAAGAGAAGATAATTTAGTCCCTGTTTCTTCTGGTCCCATTTGTAACAATACACACTGTTTTACAAACACAGAGAGAACCGTATCTTTCTGACTTTTTTTTTTTATATCTGAAATGAATTTTTCATATTTACTTATTTGTCCAAACTCTGGAATCTATTTCGTTGTTTTTTCTTCTCAACAACATGAACTTACAAAATAATTTTAGTCATGTGCATTTATTTATTCCAGGAAACAATTATGTACATATTTAGAAGGCACATATGTATATAATTCATTAATGTTTCCCTAAACTGGCAATAATACATATTTTTTTCAATTTTTCTTCTTTTCGATTAAACAGTACAGTAGTAGTTAAAATATACACTGATAATAAATAATCAAATTGATTTAAATAAATTAACAAATCACATGGTTAGTTTTAAAATTAAGAATTCTTGCAATCTGGGAATAATCCTCTAGATTATGTAGACTCATAGGTGAAGGCTCCAACTATTCAATCCTATTATATTATACGTGTAGATTTAAATATTACAATGGTAATAAAATTGTAAATTTATTAATTTTTCATAAATGAAATAATCTTCTCTATAGTATTTTGATTTGTATTATTTACTTTTCAGGGGCGGCTTGCAAATTAGAAGATGCGACGCTGACAGACAATACAATTATATATGGAAATGATCACATAATGCGAGAGGCCATGGAGAAACAGCCATCGCAAATGTTGCAGTTAGACTTTCTTAGTAAAATCCTACCCAACTATCACAAACTTCGGAAACCAAATGTTCAAATGAAAAGACATCAACCTAAACCAGTTCCCGATAGTTGAATATAGATACTAAAAATATATGTTTTATTTTTAATCTGCATAAATAAATTAACAAGAAAACAACTGATTGGGTGAATCGCATACAAAGATATTCATGAAAAATCTTTTTATTGAAAAAATATACTATGTATTAAAAAAATAGTCATTATCAAATCCAGAACTTTCTATTGCCAGTAGATAGCTTTAACCAGTTAGCTGTAGTGACACTACACAATATTCTTTCTACATATGTTATCATTAGTAAGACATCTGTTTATTCCTGTTGTAAGCTTTTCCGACAGACAGATTTTTCTGTGTATCTTAATAAGTGATTCATCTAATTTGTTATATTTATCGAGGATCTATATTTAAAAAAATCATAACTTAATAAATACAATATGATTTTATTATCAAGAGATCTGTAAATTATACAATCATATATTTTTTGTTTTTAAAAATGATGTGAAACGTGAATTTATGACATCTTTAAAGCATTGTGGTGTACATTCACAATTGTATAATTTTTTTATGTAAGGGTTTTCTTTTGGCATATTTTTATCATCAATTTGGAATACTGTGTTATTGGTGTATTTAAACATGCACTTAAATCAGTAAATGTAATCATGTATTAGTTTTCACAAATTTGATTAGTTTACAAAAATATTTATAATTTGCTACGTGTATATAATAATGGTCATTAAAATACTAATTCACATTTACATAAACAATAAATAAGTAAAAAATTGTTGATTTTTAATATTCTTACAATATCTAACCTAATTACCCAAAACTGATAAATGCTAAGAATTCTTTTGTGGAGACTTTTTGCTATGTTCAGCTGGATCAACTAGGGTTTGAGGGAAGACAACATTAAAATGGAAATTAAGGTCAGCACCATTTCTGTATGTGCTTATTACGGGAATCTGCCTGCATTTCTGACTATATAAAGTCATATTATAAACACTGATGACTACTTTTAAATGATTTGTTTTTGAGTCGTTTTAGGAAATTTAATATTTTCTGTCAACGCAGTGCCTTAACTAGGCAAGTACACGGGCACAGGGCCCGGACCAATGGGCCCAAATATTCTTATATATTTTATATCTATACCTAATTATCAATTAAATGTATTAATTAGAAAGATATATGTACATATATAATCAAATGTATCGTTGTTTCTAATGGGATTTGATCCTGGATCTCTTTCCAATCTGGGGAAGGTGCATTTTCCGACTATGCTACAGCAGACAGTACCTTTGTTGACAAATTTTAAATCCCATATGTTATATTTTTCAAATTAATACATCTGCCATTCCATTATTTGAAAGCCATCTACTTTGTTTTTACGGAATCTCAAATACCTTTCATAATATAATAACAGTTATATCTTTTTAATTAATACGTTTAATTTAATTTAGTACCTAAAAAAATATCACAGACCATCTGTTCTGAATAATTATAACTTCACAATAAGAATGTGTTCTCCTTAATAACCTAATTATCTTTCATAAATGTGTGTGAAAGATCCTGTACATCTTTCTTATCTACACAATAATTATTTATAAACACAATCGTTATTGTTATTTGTTTTATTCTTTTTTCTAAAAAAATAATCAAGGGCCCCAAAAATAAAGCTTTGTCGCCACTCTAGTCAACGGCAAAACATAATAATATAAAATAAATACAATAAATCTGTAACATTGACTTTCTGAGAGTTTTTAAAAATGAATTAAACAGTTAATATCAATACCTTTTGTACATTATTCACCTCCCAGTAAGCACTAGTATACTGTTGTCTATTAGAGTGAAGTACATACTTTAAAATTAAGTATGTTTAAAAAACAAATGTAAATCTGATTCATAGTACAGAGAATTTTGAAAAACTCTTTTCCTAAAGTGTGAGGGGAATGCAATCACGCATAACTTTTATCCCCTTTAAAATAATCTATAATAATGTATTTTAAACATACTGTGTTTATTGTGGAAAATAAAATATTTTTTCATTTTATTAGAGAAGTGTGCATTGAAAAATTATTTCCACAATGTCATCATACATTCTTTACTTTATAATATAACTTGTAAAAAATTGCGTTGCATATTTCAGACATATAGAATATATTTTCTTCTAAACATTTCTTCCTCGTTGGTGCCCACAAAGATATCTTAAATATTGGAGTCCACCTGCGATCTTCCTATGGATTGTTTCAAAATTTTCTAACTCTATTTCAAATGCGCTATTTCTATCGTTTTATTTTAATTTCTGGATCCTCTGACAAAATATTCTATGTTAAAAGTGAAACACATTTTTATTTTTAATTGAATTTAAAAAGTCAAATTATAATATATGGAGTTCTACAAACTAAACACAATAACAATAAATAAACACATTTTTATTATCTTATTTAAAAATTCATAGGTGTCATCTCAGTAATATATTATGAAAGTAGAGTGCACGCTACGCATATAAGAGGTACTGAGTTTGATACCCGGCGCTTACAATTTGTTTTTGAAACAAAGGAGAAAATAAAACACAAGGTAAATTTTTATTTTAAAGCATATTTGTTCTATATTAATAAAAATAAATGAGTGTTCTAGGAGAAGTTATTTTATATATGAAATCGTAAAGTAGGTACTCTAAAGCCTTCGCCACAAATGAAAATTTTGAAGAGAGGTATCAAATACCTTTGAAAATGTATATAAGACTGTTTTGTTCTGAAGATACATTTGTTCAAAATAATAAACAAAGAATATTTGATAAAATTGGAACATTGCGACGCTCTTGTAAGGTAATTAAAAATAATAAGGTGATTTAAGTTTTATGTAGGTACCTAAGCGGTCATTAATTATAACATGTATTTTTATTATTGACGTTTGAGTTACGAGTGTTTAGTTTGTGATGTTTCAAGACGATTTAGTTCAGTAAAAGCGACGTTCAGACAGCAAAAATGGCGAACTCGATAAAGTAACGACATTAAACAGACTGTCTACGGAAAATGACGATATAATGGTAAATTAAATCGCCACGCGCAAGAATGGCGGGAACAAACGCAAACTAGCCATGCAACTGATATTTTCTAGTCTCGGTTGGCCCAACTGTCCTATGCATATTTTGAGCGCCCATCTCACGATGTGGTTTACACACTGGTGTAATTAATATTAACTTTGAACAAACGGTGTGTTTGAATCACGCGCGTGATCATTTCCCCCATTTTCCCATGTGGCGTCACTTTATATAAAAACTTTCGGCGTGCGCAATAAACATCTAAAAATCGTCAAGCACCGAGAGCGAGAGAGTAAAATAAAGACTCTTCAGTAAAAAGGCAAAATGTACACCCTCCGCGTTTCAGAATCCGGTGGAAACGCGAACATACCTTTTTTGGCTGTGATAGTGTGCGTTGTTTTCGTAAAGACATACCCCAATGAAAGCTTTTCCGGTATTCCTGTCAGTATATTTTCGTCGGCGTCGGCTCGAGGTCGTTTTTCTCGATTTCTTCACGTTTTGGCGGGAAATACGTACGATCGAGTATTTTTTAAAACTTGCTCACGAATAAATACATACTGTGTTGTAAATTTGTGCGAATTTCGAATATTTCGATAATTGTTTTTTAAGTGTTGGTTTTTACGGTTTGAAATAAGTTTTTCTCACATTTGATTAAACAATATGCACTTAGTTAAAGTGAATTTTAATGTTACACAAATTACTTAAAAAAATAGACATTCAACAGTCTTTCAGATAAATATATTATAATGATATTGGTCCGTAATGTAGACGTTATTTATTTATAAACAAAATGATCCACGCACGAAGTGCATTGTGTGGGTGTAATTCAAATGACGTTTCAGTAGTATATAGACACTTAATTTTATTACGTATTTTTTGGCATAATGTTACGCTTTTAAAAAAGTCAACTTTGATCGGTGGCGACCACGCAAGTAGAATTTTTACATAAGTATGAATAAATAAAATATGGCACCTGTAATTTTCATGAGTTTCAATTATTTTACGGTGACGTTTGATAAGTACCTACCTACTCACATAATAACAGATCGATTGTATTTGAAATGTGTGATTTTACGAGTTTTTGCCTGCTTCTGTCAATTGAAATAGCAAGGAAAATTGTCTCATTTGCTTGTGTGACTAGTTATGTATCATTGTCGGACACATCTTTACGAGTTTTGGAAAAACATATAAATGTTTCAACGCGTTTAAGTCAGATATAATGAAAATGTTTTCATAATCGTGACGTAATGAGTTGTCACGTCATTATTAAGTAAGTGAGAGGGTATAATTGATCGTCAGTGCTTGATTATTTCGGACTACAGCATACATCATGTGTATCAAACCCGTCACACAAATATTGGCCGGTATAGCTGACCGTTTATACGTGAATACTTTCCTATTTATATCACACGAGTTACAAGCTCGGCAAGTTAGTTTTACGGCCGGTGTCATCTTCGAGTTCGAGAATCATTAAAGAAAAACATATTACAAAAACCACCGTCGAATGTAAATGGTATAATCTTACTTTTTTGTTAACCTTCTTCGCAATGTATTTATGTTTATTCAACAAGTTTGGCAGCAACTAAAGTCAAGGTAAAACATTACGTGACACGAGGAACAGGACAACATTGGAAAATATTTAAAGACATTGAAATAAAATGCATAATCCAATATTATTATCTATTATCTTCAAATTGAAACTAAATTGAATGGACGTAGGTGAATCAAATGCGAAATGAAGAGTTTTGTGTAATATTTTAAGCCACATCAAGTTAGGGAAGGGTTCAACACTTGGATTGTGAATAGGTATCTAATCGTAATCCGAGCTAAATATGATTTTCATGTTATTTGGGTAGTGTGCGCGAGCTTTGATGAATCCACTATAATTCATTGTTTACGAGTCACAAAGTAGCTTAACAGATTTTGTGAATTTCGTCAATATACATGTAATATTGAAATGCGCCGTTAGTGAACAAAAAATTCAATTAATATATACGTGGTGTATTAAAATAAACCATTGAAAAAATGGGCTCGATTATAATATATTTAATAATAGTACTTAAGTATGTCAACAGAATAAAATTATAACTTGTTCAAAATAACAATATTCTTTCCTTGTTTTACACGTCATTATTAAATACGAATGTCATAACGTTAGTGGCGTTAGGTGATGGTAAACCGTTATGTGGCTGTGATTATGACGATGATTGGTAGATAACTAAGATTTAACATGTGAAAGAGAGAGACAGAATACATATACAGTTAGACGGAATATTAAGGGATGGGAAAGTAGAGCATTGATGGATATTAAATTGATTTTAAAGGAAACACACCTTATATGGGGCTAATGGATAAGGTATGTTCTGTCTCCCTTGATGTTATATGTATTCTTTCTCTTTCACATGTAATTTTATATTCTATCTCCCTCTTTATGTACATGTATAAGTGCACTCTTTTTGTATTTATTGTTAGTTTTAAATACGCCCTGACGAAGCTTGAGGTAAGCGAAACCGGTCGGCGTGCAATAAAATTCGTAGTTTCATACAGAGTGATAGTGTTTTATTTAATCTAATATGTCAAACCACCAAGTGATCGCTTTCAACGAAAATATAAGATTTAACCGTTGGAAGTTTACTTTCTAGTCTACCGATCAATCGAACACCATCACAGTCACAATAACCGTTTAAACAACGGTTTAAATAACGGTGTAACCATCAACAATAATATATATTACTACTTTTGTATTTGAGAGTAGTTTATTTTTTGTAGTTCTCCAGTACAAGAGAAAATTTTCAGTAAATATTTTTGACGATATATTTCAGATCTGAAAAGTTCATATTGAAATACTTAAGTTATATTATAATAATAACACACAAATTATTCTTCCACCCTCGTTCTATTGCAAATGTGATTTGAAGGATTTCTATTTCAGAGTTTTTTTTCTGAAATATATGCTCGCTACTTATATTATATTTTGACAATTTACTAATTCAAATGTTTGACAAACCACGACGCTCACGTGTTTGAAAATTAAAATATTAACTTTCACGTTCCGGTAGGTAGAGAACTTAATTGTGAATTCAGTACCTACACGATATCTATCCAATTTAAAGTTATTTTTATGACAATTGTCGTGAATGTTGCCTTAACCCTCAGCATACCGTGACAGATAATACACGTACGCAGCCATCATGTCAACTTGTGTGTCGAGTGCGAAAAAAATGCCTTTACTAGTTTCAATGTCGATAGAATACTTGTTATCATACTTTTATTAGGAGAACACATTCTTATTGTGAAGTTGTAATTATTCAGAACATAGGTCTGTGATATTTTAAATATGAATTAAATATATTAATTAGAAAGATATACATATAAAATCAATTAAAAAAAATAAATAATAAGGTAGATGGTTCTTTCAAATAATGGAACGATTAAATGTATTAATATCAAAAAGGTAACATATAGGTTCGAAAATTGTCGCTAAAAATATTGTCACTGTAGCATAGTTGGATAATGCACCTTCCCCGGTTAGGAAAGAGATCCAGGTTCGAATCCCGGTGGCGCAACAACAATATTTTTCGATAAAATTGATTTTATATGTATATCTTTCTAATTAATATATTTAATTCATATTTAAAATATCATACTTTTACTATAAATACTGATAAATATGATAATATAACGGAGCTTTCATTGTATGCAATCTAATGATGGCAAGTATCGATCTTATCGAGCTGTAGACCTGTGTTACTGCGTGCCTTTGGAAGGGTTAAAACTTAGAATTAAAAGAAAATCATAAAAATGTCCCACAATAGAAACACACATGTTGTTGATACTTACATACGAATCAATATTTATATTATCACTTTTACGTTAATTTACGACTCGTTATTAGGTTGTTTCTTGGATTATTTTTTCTGGGCGATAAAATCGCGACTGAGCGTCGCGGTTTGACGGAGCTGCGTGGTGTATTCGCTTCGAGTGCTCTTAATGAGATGCTGGTCATCTTCTTTGTTTGGTCTGACCATATTGACTGAGATTGTCTTCTTGCTCTCGTCGCGTTTCTACATTTTTCAGTGACCATTACCTTCTTAAAGACTGTCCTATGCCACCTAGACCACCATCTTCTCAAGATATATTTAAACGTCGCAAGATTCTTGTAAGATGACACATTTTTCTTTTTGTTCGTCATTTAAACGGTACCTGCGATATACACAGCGCTTAAACGAGGTGCTTTCCATAAAATAAATTGGAGAAATACTCAACTCCCCCATTGCCGCCCGAAATATAATAATATCCACTTGGAAATGACCTCACTTAAATAAAGTATTTATCATTGCACGTGTGTATGTAGTTCTTAATGGCCGATTCGTTCAATGTCCAAGGAACGAATTTATTTTTAGTTTCTTCTGTATGACTTCTGTTGACTTTAGCTATCGTATCGTGTCTGCGGCGTATACGAACGTCAGTATCTTACTGTATTATACATCTGTCTGTGGATACATTTAGAATGCGTGGGAAAAATTAACCAATAATAATCATAAACACCTTTAAACAATATTAATTAAATCTTTACGCACAGATTACGAAATTTGACACACTTATTGATCCGTAGAATTTCGAAATGCTCTGTAATTGATATACTCGTAGATTGAATTGAAAAAGTACTCACTTACTTGCTAATTTATGTCGCGCCTTCTTGTCGCGTATGCCTACATACTCACATATTAATTTATTTACTCTTATATAAGTGATCTAAATAGATACATGCGTAATATGTATATATCTAGAAACATGTAAAATTATTGAAGTTTTCTTGTGGGAGTATTTGTAACTGTGTAGGTATATGTAAACAGAATAAAGTATTATATGAGATGTTTCGGAAAGTTCTCTTGTCTTTCTTTTCTTTCAGTTGTTCTTCCAAGAAGAACATTCAGTATATTAACTAATTAGGTAATTCCATCTACCAGTAGTTGAATGAATTAAATTTTTATATAAGAGCGGATATTAAAATTTTAAATAAGACACAGTTTTTTTGGAGAAAATACCGAAATTTTGATTTAATCATAAAGTAGACATGTTAGAATTATGTATAGAACAACACATCTGATAAATGCCCTCCACGGCTTTGCTGGCACATTTGCGTTCTTTCGACGATATTTTCAATCACGGTTTGGCTTGACTGTGGCTGGATTTCAATGATACAGCGTCTAATCTCTTCATTCAAGACTCTTCAAATAACCCCAGAGAAAGAAGTTCAAAGGCGTTGATCGCACGATCTTGGTGGCCAATTATGGTCGCCCAAATGGGAGATTACTCGACCGGGGAATGTCTCGTGCAATAATGACATTGTTTCACGTGATGTGTGGCAAGTGGCACCGTCCCGTTGGAACTACATGTCTTTGAGATCCATACCATTAATGAAATGTTCAATTCTTAAGGATGATGCCGAATGGATGTTTCCGGCGTCATATTTTGGCAAACAGTCTTGATGTTTTCTGCTGAACGACCTGGACAAACACGTGTCGACGGTCTGACATCAGTAATCGATCCAGTCTACTAAAATTTCACGATTATTCTCTTCACAGTTGATGCACTTGGAATATTTTTATTACTAAAAATTGGACGCAATTTGCAAATCGTGGCAGCGAAGCTTTCGCCATTTTTGAAATTAATTTACAAAAAAAATGTGTTGATGTGTCGAATAGCGATACATTTTTAATAATGGCGGACTGTCTACCATCGAACAGGCATTATAGTTTGACAGTCAAAGCATAACAGCAAAAATGGCGAAATTAAAATTTTTCGCTCTTGTTGGGACACCTTTATTATAATATAATAAAAGGCTTCTTGGGTTAAAGATGGCGCGTTAGAAAATCTTGTAACATTTTATATAAGATTCTACTACCTTCAGTAGTTATAGAAGGGTGGAATATATAAGAACGTGTACTCCAACGAATAAAAAATATGTGTAAAAAATAAAATTCTATGCAGTTATATTATATATAACCTTAACCGAGTTTTAACTTAGGATATGTTCATGAATAGTTTTATGGAGACTCCTCGTGTAAAATGTATTAATGCGATATGGAAATGGTTACATCATTACCGACATGTAACCTTAAAATCATCTGCCATCTCCGGAGGCGTAGCTAGGGTATTTGGCGCTCGGGGACGAATTATCCAAAAGGCGCCCCCCCAATTAAAGATATGAGAATAATATTTAGCACTACGCGGTTGACCAATTAAATATCCGATTTTGGCGCCCCCTTTAGTCTGGCGCTCGGGAACATACACCCTCATAAGCCCCGTTAGTTACGCTTCTGGTTATCTCGCTCGCGCTTCTCATCCCTTAGTCAATAATTGATTGATTGCAATAAGTAGCGGGCGTAAGCATACAATAACTTCACTTCTGACTGTTTGGTATATTTTTTAACGGTTTTGATACTCTTTCACGTTTACTATCGAATTATCAAAATATTGAATCCGATTTCAAGCATTGAAAAAAGCTTGCAAGCTTCGAGAGTGCTTCATAGATGGCTAAAACTCCACCCGAGCGAAACGGAGCGTATCGTGCAAAAATTAAACCTTCAGTCACCTAAAAATGCTTTAAAAAGTTACTCGTAAGTGTGTTTGGATATTTTTCATTTCTAAAATATTTAAACGTCGACCGAGCCGGAGATGTTTTCACTGAAATAAAACGTATTTCATGCGTGTAGCGTACGCAAACACACGCTGACTTTAGCCGTAAAATATTTTCTTTGCGGTTTCTTTGCAACCGATGGGTAACATAATAAGTATTGTTTTCGAAAAAAAGTTACGAGATTAGAAACTCCACAATGTTCCCGAAAGTTGTATAATACTTTATATTTACCATATTTTAAGCCTACAAGATTTATCGAAAGTTCTAAAAAGTTCCATTGTTTTTAAAGATTCAAATTACGCGTAATAAATTAGTAGCGACGATGGATTAAATAAAAAGACATAACGTATCTCAGATACATGCATCATAACACCCCTCCATTGAATACATTTTTCTGGTACTGGCTTATTATAAAGCTGAACGGGGGTAAAAATAAAATAATATGTTAGAATTTAAAATATCAGCATTATATACTTATATGTTAACAATTTAACACCATAGTATATTAGTGGAGTAACTAAGTGGCAGAGCATTGGATTATTTTGTGAGAGGTATCGGTAAAGGTGATAAAAACACAAGATAAATGTGAAAGTATATAAAAATGTTACATCTAACGTATTATCCGTAACTTACCTACCATTTATTTAAATAAATATATACTTACTATATTAAAATATACATTTGTATCTATTTTCAACGTTGGTTGCGATGATTTTTATAATTTAAAAAAATACAGATTCTTATTTTTATTGTTTTTTTTTGCACAGACCAGTGAATGAATAGACATGAAATAAAGTGTACACATAGGAGAGGGGTTTGGAACATTAGTTGCGGGATGAAGGGTATTCTACACACATTATTGGTGGAAACATAAATGCGAGAGTTTATGACAAAATTTATGCAACAGTAAAAGCATTTACTTTTCGAAAATTATTTACATTAATGCATATTATACTGTCAGCGTTTAAATTTTCATTTTAATCGAGTCATATTTAAAAAAAAAATCGTGGAGCTATTTGATTGCATAAGTGGTGCCAAAGTGATCATATGGAATTTACGTTAGTTCATGTCTATATATTTGGCGGTCTGTGGTTTCTTTGCCATAATTTATAAAGTGAACATTTTTTCCGTCCACAAAGATATCGTGTGTACAAAATATTCGCAAACAGAATATTGAAGAGTTATTATTAATAATTATAAGGTAATAAGTGCCGAAATCATTTGAATAAATTATAATACTGTGCAATTGTCTCATATACATCAACATATTTATTCAAAATATGAGGTCTATTGTTTTAATGACATTTGAATAAAAACTTACAATTTTTACATAATTTAAAATTGGAACGATGGATTCATTTCGTTATCAGACCATAGACGAAGTTGTGTTTGCGAGATAGTGATTTTCGCTTCTGGCAATGGTGCTCAGTTTTAAAATTGGAATGCTACGATAGTTCCGACATGGAGGGAAAGTCGAGAGCTGTTTTCGGGCGGTACGGGGATGGTGTCTGCGTAGGACTGTGGGATTTCATCGAGCCGTTCACGCGGCTGTGGGGAGTCGCCACATCCGTCGGTAAGTCAGCTAATACCAGGATTATATTAATATAGGTGAATTACGCGGGAGAACTGAATATATTATGAATAACTTTAATCTGTGATTTATTGTGTGCCAGATATTATTCCCTAAATTTAAACAGGTACTTACCAAGCAAACGGGAATGACTCTGAGACCTGCGACGTACGCTGCGAGAATAACACGTCTTTAGTATAATATTTCAGGGCCGGTGCGAGCAGTTAGCGATTCGGGCAAAATATTACTTATCTAAGAAAATATTTGTGTTGTGACGAATTAAATTTTTTAATTTTTATAATCTTAAAGATAATTTACGTGTGCATATTTTGTAGACGCTTAAAATAAACCTTTCTATTATTTTCATGCGCAATGTGTCAACAAAATTATTAAAAATCATATCACTCCTAGAAGAACAATATACACAACTCAATCTTCCTTCTGAGTAGTTCTAGAAGCCTTAAGTGTCAAGGGTCACTAAATGCCTATTTAAGGAACATTATAAAATTCATTACACCCAAATCTCGCAATTGTAATTACAGTGGCTTCTTATCAATTCAATGAATTAAAATTTTAATTTTTCGAGTCTGACTATATCCTTCATGGAGTGCGATATGTAATGAGATTACACACAATCATATATTAATAGTAATAATAAACGATTTTAGCTCACCCATTGTTTTGGCGCTCCCGACAACTGCGTATCCCACCCATGGCTTAGTCCTCCACTGCGAGTGAATTCGCATGGAGCGCGATATACTGCAATCAGAATTCTGGATGAGTGATTCCATACATAATTTATTTACTGAATTTCGTGACTAAATTTCAGTACATAATATGAAATTTTAACACTCCAGGGTACTGCGTTTTAACATCGAAAGGTATAATATTTATATTTAATCAAATTTACAATTGAATTTATTTTATCTATTTGAGTAATAAAACAATTTATTCATGCCAAAGACTGATTAAATTATTTATTTGTAAAATATAAACATATAATTTTGGATATAATATTTGAATATATATTCGAAGAGCAATTTCTTATTTTATTACAAAAATGTATCATCACGTCGCTTTTAACGTCAGCCATAGTCTTAAAACGTTAAGATAAATAGTTTAACGTTTAAACTTTGATCAAACAGTTATGATCAAAAGGATATTTCTAAAATAATTAAGCTTAAAATTATAATTAATGTATAATTACTAAATTGAATTACTTACGTACAAAACATTAATATCAGAAATATTACTTAAATGGATGGATCCATTTATAATCGAGTAAAGGATGAAGAAACAAGGAAATAATGTAAAGCTGTTCTTAGTATAGTAAGTAAGATTAAGAAAGAATCACTTAGGTGGTTTGGTCATATGGAACGGATGAATGAGGAGAGAATGGTAAGGAAGAAGGCACCAGAAATGGAGGATGTCCGCATAAGACTTGGCACGACCAGGTAAACCAGATAATGGAGGAGGAAGCCTTAATAATCGTTGAGCTTGTATGATAATATGTATGAATGTGGACGAGGCGAGAATTGTGTGTCGGGACAGAAAAGTGTGGCGCTCTGTCCTCTCTGCCTACCCCCGCGGAGAAACGGCGTGATGGTAAACAAGTAAGTATCGCTTTAAAAAGGTCGAATTTTAGAAAATTTCAAAGGAATTTGACATTTCACTCGACTGTGAGGTGTCAGTTTCAAATTCTCCTTTACGCGTACATTACACATCGTATATTATAAAATAACACGTACATAGACTCTAAGATTTTTATTTATTATATTATCAACAGTACTTTCGAGCTCATTAAACTAATTTATTTATTATGGCACGCGCTTTCGAAGGAAATAAAATATCGGCGTAATGTATCTCCGTATAATAATACAAAACATATTTTGTAACAAAATATCAGAACCTGTTCTTTTCTTATTTCATTATACAATACATTGTATTATTACACATCTCCAGTAAAAACGTGTTCTTTGTGATGGTACTCTAAATCGTAAAGGAGAGTGTATATATATAATACACACGCACTATTCAAGTGAAAATTTTTAGCTTCTAAACCTTTATAGTTTAAAAATGGAACTAAAATAGGCTTATGGTAACTAAAATTTTACTAATACTGAATAAATTGTCGTTCCTGATTTTGTTGTTGGATCATTATGAATTGTCGAGTTAAATTTATTATTATTTTTTAAGATATGAACGAACGCAGCGGGTAAATGTCAAACAAAAAAAAAAAATTCTATGAAAGAGATGAAAATTTTTGATTTTTTTCTTGGGATGATAGCAAGGCACAGGACGGAGATTAATAGAGAGCTGCCGACGTTCGAAACAAAATCGCAATTTTTTTCTGAATGTATGACTAAAACATTATCAAATTTGTAAAAATTTTGTTGTATCTTTTTCTTACCCGGGAGACAAATCAAAGTGGATAATAAATAATATATGATGAAAAAAAGTACGTTCCTATCATGTGACATTTTGTATCAACATTTTTACAATAATTTTCTAATTAAAACTGTATTACTAACATATTATATTTCCTAGCAGTTTAAGAGATAACAAGAAAATTATATTATATTATATTTTAGTATCTAGCACTTGTAATATTTTTTAAAACAAATTTTCATTTGAATACACTCTTATAATATACTTTTATTGTAGTAATTAATACAGGAACGATGAAATAATTTTTTATATCACTTCCATTCTACCCTAACCTACATAAATGATATTTTTTTAGTGATTTTACTTGACTTTCAATATTTTTTTTACGAAAAACTGGATCATTTGAAGAAATAGGTATAGAAAAATTTAGGAATATACTAGAAGCATTTGAGATAAAGATCTACAGACTTTTAAAAATAAGCTGGATTGATAGAGTTACTAACAGCAGTGTGATATGATATGACAGCTATATAATTTTAAGTACTTAAGGTAATAATGGGAATTTTGGGTTTTTATATTTTGGTACGGTTCTAAGAAACAATTTTGTTCAAACACTAATGATATTTTAATGAAAGGAAATATATGAAAGAGAATAGCTATACAATTTTATGTAAATGAGGTAGATATAACATTATTCATGTTAATTCTTAGGGTTTTTACTGGTGTTTTTATATGATTCTAGTTAATAATTATGTTCGAACACTAATGATATTTTAAGGATGCAATAGTTCCAAATTGCTGTCTCAGGTGTTTTCTACATGACTACGTCCCGTTGATGATTTTGTTCCATATCTACGGTAAGCCTAAAATAATGAAAAAAATTACGGCTGTATCAGATCCTAAAAAAAGCAATTCTGAGTACAGGTTTTTAAAAATGTTAATTAGAGAGCAACTATATATATATTGACTTGTTGTATTGAATATTATTGTTTTACTGTCTACTTTATGTTTTGTAATCTCTAGCTGTTAAAGTACCATATTACGAGACTTCTAGGATAATATCAGATCCTGCTTATTCAGATCATTATTCATGGCAAAATTGCTAGCAGAAGAGGCTCTGGAAGACGGACAACATCATGGCTGAATAATATATATATGAAAATATGAATTAAACATATTAATTAGAAAGATATACATATAAAATCAATTTTATCGAAAAATATTGTCGTTGCGCCACCTGGATCTCTTTCCAAACCGGAGATGGTGCGTTATCCAACTATGCTACAGCGACAATATTTTTAGCGACAAATTTTCGAACCAACATGTTACCTTTTTGATTTTAATACATTTAATCGTTTCATTATTTGAAAGAGCCATCTAACTTATTTTATCCGGCGGCGCAACAACAATATTTTTCGATAAAATTGATTTTTTATGTATATCTTTCTAATTAATATATTTAATTCATATTTAAAATATCACAGACTGAATAATTACAACTTTACAATGAGAATGTGTTCTCCTAATAATATATATATATATGGTTCGCGAAGTCCACAGTCCAACTTTTAGAGATGCTGTAAATAAAATAATGTGGTTCTCCAAAAGGAAAGTCTCAAGAGAACAATTTCTAATATCTGTAAAATGAGAATTGAGCATTGCCACGTAGCCTCCCATTTGTTCAGATTGAAGTTAATAGATAACCCGATGTATGAGTGTGGTGCGGAGAAGAAGGTTCTCGACCATGTCTTTTTTGCTTATCCGTCGCGGATCACACATTTCTTTACATCGGTCTCGTCAATGGTAATATTTAAGTTCATGATCGTGAATGGTATTGACTTGTAATATAATCAGTGGTGCAGTGCTGAATAAAAATACCAGGGCGGTATTTGATTTTAACCCCCCCCCCCACCTTATATTCTTCTTCCATGTATTCCAAAAGAAATTTAATCTGTTTGAGGTTAAAAATAAATAATTTAGCTAGCAATAAATAATCTTTTGTAAACGCTAAAACCATGCATATGTCAAAAAAATTATCGAACGTGTAAATTTAGGGATGACTGTTTATTTAAGTTGAATTCACATATTGCATCTGTCTCCAAGTGCATGTGGTCAATGGTTGAAGTAATGGAATACCGCCGTGCGCCTAGATGATCCAACTTATAAATTTCTTCGTAATGACTTTCACATTTTGAAAATGCTCCGGTTTGATATATATTTTTTGCATTTTCGTAACATACGCCCGCTGCACGATATTTAATATATAAAATTCTATGCGGAATGTTTTGTATCAAAATATTTTTTAAATGTACTTAAAAGTAAACTTCATATCAAAAAAGTGGTAGGGTAACACTCTGGCCTTCTTTGCCCCCACTACACCACTAAATAATTATAACATATTCTATGGTAGTAATATTTGTACTTATTCTATAAAGTATAATTTTAACTCGATTAATTGCACAATTCACTCTTGAAGGGTGGATTGCCTAAGTAAAAGAAGAAGTAATAAAGAGAGTAGCTTGTTGGTGTAGTGGTCAAGACGTTGGCCTAGTGATTTAGTGGTCGGAGGTTCGCGCCTGGTTCCAGGACATCAGAAAATTAGTCCTATTTTCATAGCACAAGCGTTTAGCTTAGTTTGAAAATAGTAAGAATATTGATGTGATTCCGTGTACGCATATCAATTATTTAAAAATATATATATATATTCAAAAAAAAAATGATCGACAGCATGATCGCTAACGTTCGGTAAAATCAAACAGTCATTAGAAAAAGAAGGTATGTAGAAGTTACAATGTATTTAATAAGATCACCAAACGTTTTGAAATTTAACGGTAGTATTGCGCTAGGGGTCACCATGGTAAAATAAACCTCGCGGTATCACAGTAATCATGTTTTGATTTATAATATACAGGGTGTTCTAAATGAAACGTGCATAAACGTGTATAAGTGTGACATAAAATTCTGAATAAAAAAATATACATAAAATTTTTGTACACTTAAATTAAGCGCAAAATAAACAAATGATGATTAATGAAGATTGCGCGTGTTGAAAAATCTTAGCAGGGTACGGAATTCTAAAATGTCGAAGTAACACGACAGCATTTTGAGTATTTGATTTAAATTAAAATATTTTTCGGAGCAATTTAGTAGTCAGAATTAATAGAACTATCAAATATATAGACATTCATTGTTTCAATATTTTCAATTCGGTGTTACTTACGTGATCATTTTGGTACCACTTATCCAATCAAATAGCTCCGCGACTTTTTTTAAAATATATGACTCCACAACTACACAAAGATTTAATTTTTCATTATTGCACCAATAATCGACCATCTGTGTAGAATGCCCTTCTTCCCGTAGTTAATGTTCCAAACCCCACTCCTATATATACACTTTATTTAATGTTTAGTCTACTGGTCTGTGAATAGAACCAAAATTGCCACGCTAGAAATATTAACAGATGGCGTTTTGTTTTAAAATGTTCAAATATAAAGATTACACAATCTATTTTTGAGTGCTCAGATAATAATCACATTTCTACGGTGTATTTTCAGGAAATGAAAGGAGTCAGGTGAATTTTTTTAACATGATGAATGCTAGTATTCTTCAACAGGGAGAGATATCTCCGACATAGTTGAAACTCGTCGAGATATTCCATTTAATTTGTGGAGACCGTTGCATTTATGGGGTTGACAACAAAAGGCAGGTACACAAGCGACATTTCCAACAAAAGGGGATAAATCTGTTTTCACAGTATTATTGTTTTCTGTTTATCAAAAAAAAAAAAAAAACATGGAATTGTTTTGACATCCCTCTGTTGATTTAAATACGAGTTACTCAAAACAAATTTTCCGAGAGCAAAAAAACAATACAAAATTCACAAGTATATAGAAGAATGACGAGTTTAACTTTAATTTTATTAACACAATGAAATAAAATGTCCAATTTATTTTACATTACATTTCAAACTTATCTGTAAATAATATTTATTATTTCATAGGTAAATTTGCAGAATTTCATAATTATCTAAGGGCCGGTTGTGTGATCAGTAGGAACTTTTTACTTTAGTAACTTTTTACTAACATCCGTGGTTAAAATCGTTTGCGGGTTGTTCGTACGCCAAATTTGCTATTGTCAAAGCATTGATGGAGATGTCTAAAGGTGTGACAAATAATTATGAAATATGCTTTATTTTATGCATTATCTATTGATTTTTTCACCTAGACGTTTGATATGTCACTTTGGTGATGAGATTTTTTCGTATTATGTGTAATAATGTATATTAAACAACAGGATCATTGCCGGACGAACTCTCGTCACTAAAATAGCGGGATATTGAATAATTAATTGTCGTATAGTGAAACTTTCAAAGTATCGATGTGTCACATGACTTTTGGAACAGCTGTGAAATGTCCGCCATATTTAACTATCGATTCTCGTTTTTACTTTCGGATATCGCAAAGTAAAATGAGTTAACAACGGAATGTACTTTAGAAAAGTAAATATTTTTTTTACTAACGATCAAATAAACCGTTTTTGCATTTTTTTTTACTTTAGTCACTTTTTTACTAAAGTAAAAAGTTACTGCTGATCACTAAACCGACCGCATGTAAAAATGTAAAAATAAAACACTCGTTTTATTTCTACACAATTTATTTATTTGAAACGTGTTTCGGCTTGTGTTTCACATTATCAGTCTCACAATTTAAACTCAACAACTTGTATTTGTATTAATGTTAATCTATAGGAAAAAACAGCTGTATAACTTTATGTTTATAAGATAAAAATATACAGTATTCACTTGCATTCTGACGGTTCATTTTTGAATGATTCTAACTAATAATTATATTCCACAATGTATGATAAAACAAATCATGTAACTTCATTATATGATAATACAATTTTAATATTAGTTTATTATTCAAGGTATCCCAGAGGTCGTAGTCCAAACAAAATCTATGGTTAGCGGACATCATTAGCAACTCATTCATCGGACGTGCTTTCATTTTTCCAGTTTGAAATTCGAAAAATTCTACGCGAATTACATACGCTTTCAAGACGAGGATAATAGTTCAATTCTTATAAGTATCAAATAAATAAATTATGACGTTATTTGTTACGTAAATCATGCGAGAGAGGAAGGTTTGAAGGAAGAAACGACAATACAATTGTTGATTTTCTGACATTCTGATACAAGTTAAAAAAATATGTCGTATCTAATTTTTTCTACGTTTTTTCATATAAATATTATAGAATGAAATAAAAATGTGTGTTATCATATGAATTAGTCCATCGAAAATTAAATAATTTATTGGAATAGGTACCTAATTCATATATATGAATATGTTTTGAAATCAGTCTAAGTGCCTACACATATTATTTTGTTTAAATTATCGATTTAAAACGCCACGTTGCCGTTTGGTGATGTGTTTGTTTCATACTTGCATAAAATTTATAAAACGAACAGCTAGTGTTTAAAATACAACAGTGTTATAATAAACGAAATATTTAATTTCCTTTTTTTTGTTTACGGCTTGTTAAAAAAAGAAGTTATTTTAACTTTTTGCTCAAAATCACAAAAGTTCGAATAACTTCTAAACCGTTGATTTTCGTTTAACCCTATTTGACGCTCAATGGGTTGCTAGTGACGGTTAGGTTAACCTTTATTTTTAAATTAGAGAAAAAAGTAACTCTAATAATAATTTGGTCTTTAAGTGCATGCAAGTATGACAGTGTGGTCCATGCTATCTGTGTGAATTGCCTGTTAAGATAAATGAACTTTTAATTTAGTCATGGAGTATAACTGACATGTACGTGTAGGTGTATTCCTGTTGTTATCCATTAATGTAATTGTGGGTGTATTAACATAGATTAGTCATTATATCGCCACGCGATTCTTATAAGTAATTCAACATTGTGTATCGTACGATACAGCAGCCGGCTATCTCGACGAGAAGAACGTATGAAGAGGCATTCAATAACATTTCAATCGTATTATGGATTGATACGTTATATACAAAGTTTTTCCAAACTGTGATACTGCTACCGAAAACACTTTATAGATATTCCTTGTATCTATTGTTATCATTATATATTAGTCTTTGTAAATGTGTTATTGTTGAAGAATAATATTTTGTGGTGATAAAATATCCTTGTTTACGTCTGGCCTGATAAAGTGTCCCACACACAACACACCCTTCATAATTCATTGTCAACGTACGCAGTTACGTACTAGCATTAACTACTAACTGGTGTTGCCACCTTCGTATATTATTCAGGGTACTTAAATAATGTCATTAAGCAGGAAGCTACCAACCACACGAGTGCTGGAAAACGGAAATTTTAATGACACTTTATATAATCTGTATCATTCTTTCACGAAATTAGATATTTTGAAGTTGTGTTGTTACGTCACCAGTCCACCATTAGCCTGCCAAAGTTAATGTTTTCGGTAAATTTCGATAGAAATACTACCTACTGCAGAAGATCTCATGACACAACTTCCAATGTGAAAATTTGAATGCACTTTCTTTGATCAAGAGCGGGAGTAGAAATTAACTGTAATATAACGAGTATTCTGGACACGATTAATTCCCGTAGTTTTTATCAAATATCGATCAACCTTTTTTGAAAAATTGACTTAATAAATATCTCAGCTGAATTCGTTAGCCAGTCTGCGCTGCCACCGTGTTTCAAACTACGGAAGTTCAAAAATTAAAAAAATCTTAGCATCGTTAATATTGATCCTGGAATGAAAAGTTATTCGAAAGAAATGGTACAGTACCTACAGGGTACAATAAAACGGAAAATATCATTTCCTTTCACACATTTCAATCTAGCTGATTTTTTACAAACATATATGTCGACATGAGTGAGACGGGAAATAAAGCCGCCAATATCCAGAATTATTTAAATTCCCGCGATACGTACATATATCGCTAATTATAGTGTCTCTTTGTAATTGCGAACATGTTCATATTTATATTTATTATCTTTGTTTTATTAATCACTTAATTGAGTTTAAATACATCTACCGGTTTCGAAAAATACCATTTTCTTCTTCAGGATGTCATAACTAACTAAAACATATATTATTGTTTCTTTACCAGAATCTATTTTAAAGAAGAAGAAAATGGTATTTTTCGAAACCGGTAGACGTATTTAAACTCAATTAAGTGGTTAATAAAACAAAGAT
The DNA here is from genome assembly GCA_031772225.1 of Eubasilissa splendida. NCBI lineage: Eukaryota > Metazoa > Arthropoda > Insecta > Trichoptera > Phryganeidae > Eubasilissa > Eubasilissa splendida. The sequence continues at coordinate 28,223,818 of CM062851.1, read as the reverse complement.
AATAAATTAATATTGCTAATTTTTAAAGCAAACATGTTCGCCTGGATGTGAGTAGTACGCAATATAAAAAGTAAAATTGAATGTGGTTCAGGTTCCTTTGGGCCAGCTGAAAAATATATCACATGGAGTTTTTATCTGTTTAACCAATAAAAAAAAAATTAAAAGTGAATGTTGCGGGAAATAAATAATAAAACTGTTCACATACTTCCGTGTGTAATGTTCTGAAAATATTCTGTATAATTAATGTAATATTAAATGTAAAAATATAGACGTCGGACAAAAATATCGAAATGTTAAAAATTATTGGTTCACGATAAGAGATATTCAAAAGCGAGGATGAAACTTTTTTCGATACTCACGCAAAGGACAGAACAGAGATGGGTGCGGAGTGAGCTGTCATTTGTTATATGTTGTATGTATCTCTTGGTCATTTTGCCAAGGAGATCAAAATGACCAAGTGACGCACAGCGCCGGCGGCGTAACGCACAGGCGGAGCTGGCGCCTGCCTGTGGTGGCTAAATCAAGGGGACGGCCGAAAAATATATAAAAATTGAAAAACAAAATATCAAGTCGCTAAACGATAATAATGTGTATTAAAAATAATACAGGTGTAAATAATCCAAGAAAGCAATCCAATAAATAACATAAAGTGCACGAATTAAAATTAGAAAGGGTTTATTAACTTCAAACTGTGTATACCCGTTGAACAATTGAATTATGATTTTCTAATGAGCACTCGAACTTGTCGTGTAGAAGAACTTTAAGTGATTTATTATTTTTATTTATTATAGTAAATGGCATACTGGACGCCCTTAATTTAACTGAACTGATTGTATGCCACGTTCCTGCGCGGAGTACCAGGTCGTCGGCGCTGTTCCATGTAAATTCATCATATACAGATTTTTATAGGAATGCACCCACATACGGTGGGAACGATTTTGGTCTTGTAGATATATTCCGATTTTCAAAGTTTAAATATAAGATATGTTTTTGATGCAAAGATACAATTGGTTTTGATACTAAAAATAGAAACTTATAAATGAGCCCCGTATTCATCTCCATATTTAGAAAAAAACATTTTAACACTCTGTAGAATATCGTGTAAAATATAAATAATAAAAAAAGTTATTTATTTAAATAGTAAAATGACTTTTGACCCACCTAGAGTTCTTTTTTTTCAAATGCAATCCACCCTTCAAGAAATTTTTGTTCATTTGTACGTGTGTATTTATTTTTTTTATTTTAAAAGGAAAAACAAAAAAAAATACACGAAATACGCGTCTAAGATATAACGCTTATACTATGAAAATATAACTAACTTGATGGCCTCCTGGAACGAGGCTCGAACCCCCGTCCACTAGATCACTAGGCGATATCCACTAGAATAACCACTAGACCACAAGCACGTCATTAGAAACCTTCTCGTAATTGTTTAAAAACTTGAAATAACATTAAGTTTAATGGTGTGTGTCCACTAATGAGATTTTTACTCTGCGTATAATATACAAGCGATATTGAATTATAGCTCACTGCGCGTTCAATACTATACTGTTCTTTACGCGCTTTAGAGACAAGTCTCCGAGACAAATCTCATCCGTAATATTTAAATACTATATTTGTTTGCATTTATTGGTCTGTAATTTAAAAATTACCATATTTTTATACTTATCGTCTTGTGCAATGGAGTGACGCCCATTTTTGGTTCAAAGGTTAAGGATTCGATCCTTCTGGCGGTAGTCCAAAATAGTCTTGAGAATAGTTGGTACTTTGAAGAGCATTTAAACAAGCACTCTGACTTGTCAGATCGTGAAACACTGATGCGGTGCATCTTCAAGTTCAAAATAATAAAAATGAAAATAAATTGATCTATTTCAAATATGAATTAAATGTATTAATTATAAAGATATACATACAAAATCAATATTATCGAAAAATAAAAACATTGTTGTTGCGGCTACCGGGATTCGAACCTGGATCTCTTCCCTAACCGGGGGAGGTGCATTTATCCAACTATGCTACAGCGGCACTATTTTTATCGACAATTTTTCGACCTTATATGTTACCTTTTTGATATCAATACATTTAATCGTTCCATCATTTGACAGAGCCATCTACCTTATTTTTACAGAATCTCAAATACCTTTGAGTGAATCTATATAGCAGACGCTAGAATTATTAATTCATTTTTATTAAATTTTGGACACATTGATACAACTTTATTATTTTTTTAGGAGAACACATTCTTATTGTGAAGTTGTAATTATTCAGAACATAGTTCTGTGATATTTTAAATATGAATTAAATGTATTAATTATAAAGATATACATACAAAATCAATATTATCGAAAAATAAAAACATTGTTGTTGCGGCTACCGGGATTCGAACCTGGATCTCTTCCCTAACCGGGGGAGGTGCATTTATCCAACTATGCTACAGCGGCACTATTTTTATTTATTTTATTTATTTAAAAAAAAAATGAAAATAAATTAATCTATTTCTTTCAAAATTTTGTCCGTTTCCTTTTGTCGAACTAATTTGAATAATTATCCTTCAGCGGTACATTTCGAAGACTTCCAATATTTATTTATCTCCTTTCATTGTGTTCCAGATTTTACATTAAAATATATAGTTTATATAATATTTTTAATTTCTTAAAATTATAATATAATTAAAAATACAGGAACTCTAATTCGAGTTCATTAATAAAAAATATATATAACACAGATACTGAAAAACAAGAATAGATAAAATTCAAATTTATAAAAATATAATTTATTTTTTTTACTTGTGAACTTTTTATATCAGTTTAGTAGAAAAATAATTGTTTTTTTTTGGTTTTCGTTCAGTTCGTGCGGTATCTTTTGATTGATGTCAAGCTTTTTTTAATTTTCCTAGTTTATTTTAAGTATACCAAACTGTTGGATGATTAATACCCAAGCTCTCGAATTATTGCCCATGGTTCTGATTCAACTAACGCCATCAGTTGGTCGTTATCAATTGAAGAAGAACTCCCACGGCCTTTCTCATCTTCAAGGTTTTCGATCTTAGTAATAAACACTGTTACACAATATTAACATCATCCTTAACAGTACTCACATCAAAATCACTGTTTATTTACGTTTTGAATTCATACAAAAATATTGTATTTAGGAGAACATATTCTTATTGTGATGTTTTAAACAATGTAGATGGCTTTCAAATAATGGAACGACAGATGTATTAATTTGAAAAAGTGTAAGATATAGGTTCGAAAATTTATCACGAAATATACTGGCGCTACAACACAATTGGTAGTGTACTTCCCCGGATTGGAAATAGAGATCCAGGTTCGAATCCCGGTAGCGCAGAAACAATATTTTTCGACAAAATTGATTTTATATGTATATATTTATAATCAATACATTAAATTAGTATTTAAAAAATATTGTACTTCTTTGCTTCTTTCCCATCGTTTAATCGTATATTCCAATTCGAATCAAAATAAATGATAAAACCCAAATCAAAATTATCAAAATATGGACTGAAAAATACTACTTAAAAATAATATGAATATAAACAGGATGAAATTATATTTTCATTAAATAAATTAAGGTTAGAATTGAGAAAATAAAACACTATTATTTTCCTACCATCCTAATATTTTAGAGTTTTCCAGTACATATTGTATACATGATAATGCTGGATTACTTAAATGATTTAATTGTTTTACATAGAGGATTTTATCTAAAACAGCCTCGCGAGAGAGTGAAATGGACAACACTTTTTTTTACATGGGCTACCCGACACGGCAATTTTTTTCAATCACCTGTAATAAAATTTTATGAGAGTGTTCCGAATGGTTCAATATGCCGACACTGGAATATTAAGCATATCCTTAATATATCTCAGATATAAATTTTTGCGTAGCAAAAGGAAAATTACACTTTCTTAAATGGAAAACACTAAATCTTGATTTCGTTTTATGACTAAGTACTTTTAGAAATTGATGTTCTAACACATTGGGAAGTTCACGCATATCTAAATTATATAATATTTACTAAATATTGTACATATTATATATTTTGTGTGTATTTTAAAAACACAAAAACACTCTTAAGTACCTAAGCATTTTATCGTAGGTACGTATTTTTATTTATTTCTACGCCCCTATGGACTTTTACAACATGAATATCTACATATACAGCTTTTACGAGTACATTAAATATTATATTATACAATAACAAAGTAATTAAAATAATTTTTTATATGTAATTTATACTCGTTTTCAAAGCACATTCTTCGTTTAAATTTCTTATGTACTAATCTTATCTCTCCAATCAGAAATAGTAATTTCAGCAATATTTTAATATGTCCAAGAACACACAATTACTGGATTTTTACCAACAGAGGCACTGTTATTAAATAAATATCAGATATCTCATAGAGACGAAGCTATATTATATTTAATGGAAAAACATGATAAAAATAGCTTCGTCTCTATGAGATATCTGATATTTATTTAGAAATAGTAATGATTGCTTGTTAAAAAATACATCTCATATTAACCAAAATTATTTTCAATTTAATAATATAATGTATAATCAAACAGAGGGTCTTTCTATGGGAGCACCCATAATTCCACTAATAGCAGATATTTTTGTAGATAATTTGGAGAGGAATATTTTTGATTATGATTCTCCTTTGTTAAAAAATGTTTTGTTATGGAAAAGGTATGTGGATGATATATTATGTATTTCACAACGTCAACTAACTACATTTTTAAATTTCATTAATTCATTTAATAATAAAATACAATTTACATTAGAAATGGAAAATAATTCGACCCTAAATTTTTTGGATCTAACATTGATTTTTGTAGATAATTGAATTGAATTTTGTAGATAATAAAATTGAATTCAAAATTTTTAGAAAACCAACTTTTACAGATACTATCATACACAATGAATCTAATTATGCAGGTGAATGCTTGAACATGAGTATCCGAGTTTGTCCGCGATTTTTTCAATAGATAAAGTTGGATTGTTTTCTATTTGGGCAGCCAATGTGACGTCATCCACTTTAATAGGTTTTCCACATCTAGAGCTATTTTTTAAATCAAAATTTCCCGATTGAAATTTCGTGATCATAAATTTACATATCACAAATTTTTAGTGGCACTTGTTGCTGTTTCTTTCTTCACGAAATGATGTGACATCAAATTTCGAATTAATTCTTCGTTTGCTACAAATTGACCCATTGTAACAAGAGTTGTTAAATTTCAGTTTTATAAATTACAATTCACTTTTGGTATGTAGTCACCAGAATAACACAACACACGCCATGTAAAGGAGACAGTCAAAACGTTACTAGCCGTTGAAAACATTAGATGAAAAAAAAAAATGGATGGATATGAATAAAAACAATTTTTATTCATTTTTTATTTTTAGAGAAACAGTGTAACAATAATAATTAATATATAAAAAATAACACCAGTGAAGTTTCTTCGGAATTAAATAACTAGTACATAATAAAATAGTATACTCAAACAAATTGATAAACAAAAGACTTTTATATTAAAATAAACTAAAAAATAGTAAGTATATATTTAAAAAAAAAAACAAACTGAAAAAAGAAACAAAAGTATGTTTTTAAACTTAAAATACAAAGTGGAAAGGGTAAGAAGGGGAGTGAAATGGGATGCAATATATAAAATTTATGTTAATAGTTATTGAAATGTTGGCGTAGGTTAATTTTAAAGGGAAGCGATTTATCGTTGAAAATATCTAAGTTATTAGAAGAATTTACGGCATTATATTTTGACGTAGAGTGGATCACAAAACAATTTTTTATGTAATAATATATAACAGCAATATTATAACTCTACTTGAGTTTAATATTTCACTTGTCGATGAAAATTACTGTTTCTTATTTATTTATTATATCCATCCATTTTGATGAAACTCTACAAAGTTAACGCCGAACCTATCAATACTTTGAAAAAAACGATGTTTTTTTTAGTACACCTATTATATATAAGATACAAACTAACGAGATACATGTTGCAACTTGAATACACTCGCAGCTCGGTTGATTTTCCGTGCGGTACAACTTGTGTTTCTCTGACAGACCGTGTTCATTAGTACAGGTGTCCAGATTGAGTAAAATAAAAAGTATTCTTAATGTGCCCCTCGGGGGTCGTTACGTGTTTTAACTCTGTAATGAATTCGATAAAAGACGGCTCCCGATAGAGTGGCACTTAGATACTTCAAATACATTTGTTGTAGTTGAAAGGGCTCGTACAGATATGAGGTTAACTATGTTTCCTGGATCATTGTATTGAACATCCTAAAATCAGAAATACTCTAGATACGGTCTAGACTAACTGGGCTTCGCGAAGACTGAGCGATTCAAAATATCTTTCCAAATACGAAGGATTTAAGACTTGTGGAGTTTATAATCTATGGATTATAATGTACAGCGCCGACGCTAGGCATCGGCTTTCCTACAGCTATACTGTATCTATCTCAGGTTTAGAATCTAGATTACTAAGGTTTAAACAGAGAAAAAAAAAATGACAAGCTGGAATACTTACTGTATCTGGTGGTTTATTTGGACTGAATTTACTCTAAATTTAACATAAGTATATGCCTAGTATTTAAAGATCGACTTACTGATGTGCTTGCCGCTAGCTGCTCTCAGGATTGCACATCTCCCATTCTGCGTCGCCGATAATGTGACCGCTGTTAAGACAACGTTGGCAAATATAGAAAGACCTTTATCCAGCAACAGGTTGATAATAGTTAGTGATGATGATTATATACTATTAATCAGTCTTGTGTTGAACACACGTTGCGACAGGAGCATACTTTAGTTGCGTGTGCGTCTTAGCTAGACGTGTTCTGCTTGGCCAGCACGTCGCTAGATGGCAACGTGTGTCCAACACGGACTGATATATAATGTGTAATCATCATATTCAACTATTTTCAACCTGTTGCTGGATTAGAGACTTCCTATCTTTGCCAATCTGCTTTGATAAGTTAGTCTATTCATCGATACTTAATGTATAATAACGTGTAAATCAATCAACATGAACGGTGGATGCCGGAATATGAATTTGCGTTTAAAGAATTTTTAATTTTATCGTTGTTTACACCCACATCAATATACTTACAAATAAATTGTAAATATTAATTAAATATATTAATTATAAAGATATACATATAAAATCAATTTTATCGAAAAATATTGTTGTTGCGCCACCGGAATTCGAACCTGGATCTCTTTCCTAACCGGGGAAGGTGCTTTATCCAACTAAGCTACAGCGATATTATTTTTAGCGACAATTTTCGACCCTATATGTTACCTTTTTGATATTAATACATTTAATCGTTCCATCATTTGACAGAGCCATTTACCTTATTTTTACAGAATCTCAAATACCTTTGAGTAAACTGATAGCAGACGCCAGAATTATCATTCATTTTTATTAAATTTTGGACACATTGATACAACATTATTATTTAGGAGAACACATTCTCATTATCAAAGGTATTTGAGATTCTGTTATATTATATTTCTGAAATATATTTAATTCATATTTAAAATATCACAGACCGTCTGTTCTGAATAATTACAACTTCACAATAAGAATGTGTTCTCCTAAAAAATAAATTGTATATATTTTAATTTTATTTACGCTATATAAGCTATAATATCATTATAGTAGATACTAAAATATCAAATGTCTGAAATATTTAACTTTGCATTTTAAATAACGACATTTTCTTTTCAAACTTTAATGGAAGTCCATTGTACTTAAAATTGTTCGTGTTAAATATTATTTACAGTATGATCTGTAAAATTTATTCTTATTATTATTATTATCCATATGAATAAATCGAAAAGAAACTTCCTTGATACGAAATTTGTCGTACACTAGAGTTTTAAAAAATACTTGTAGAAAGTAATTTGCTGTCGCCGAGTGCTAGGTTAGGTGAAATAATAAAATTGTTTCAATACATAATTTTGAAAATTTGCTACATAATTAAAGGAGTCAGTTTTACAGCCACATTCATTACTTAATTTGTGTAATCTAAGTATTAGCGAATGATAGCTGTAGATATCTAGTTATAATGTAATCACAATGAAAGGTTACTTGTTGGTTTGTGAATCTGACTGGAATATGTAAATTAATTAAATTGAACAGTTCGGGGTTGTCTAACAGAGAATTTATAATTTTGGTAAGAATCGCAAGATCAACCGCAGTACATACATCAGCTGTTCAATTTACTGTCCTTGGGGAGTACTATATCTTAGAGTGTGTTTGTTATGATGAATTTTTAAACAGATAAAGGGGGTCAAATTAAACTCAAAACCCCAAGGCACCGCGGTAAAAATAAAATATCAAAAATACTTGTGAGATACCAAACTAATTCAATATTCACCAATAATATTACTAAATCGAATTAGTGTTTCAGAATTACAGATAGTGACGAATTGGAATATCAAACTTACGATAATCCCCGGGGTACGTTCGATGAGTACAAGGAACATCATTTTAGCGAATGGGATGTGAATTACCACAGGACAAGACTGATTGGCTGAACGGTACATGCAATTGTTCAAAGTATCTTAGAGATTACGTTTGTAAACATTTAGTTGGGTTAGGTTAGGTTAGAACACAAAGACAAATAGTTTTTTTAATAATGTAATTTAGTAACAAGAAGTGAATATCTAGTTAACACTTTAAGATTAAATATGGTCTAAAATTTTGTGAACATTTATTATTTTTAGAAAACAAAAGTATTTTTTTGTATGCATACTTTCATCAAATTTGATATATACAGCAAGGATGCCTAACCATATTTATGTGATTTTTTCCATCGCGTATCAAATGAATTATTAAAAAATTGCTAACTGTTCTCAAAAGAAAACCCAATATTTACATTGCATTACTAAAAACTTTTTAAATGCCACCCGCATTTGACATGGTGAGCAACACATATGTGGGACAGGGGAGGGCTTTAAGGATTTCAAATATAAAATATGATACCAACAATCGTATTTAACCCCGTCTCTGCCAATTCAAAAAGTGCGCGCACTCATGCAAAGTATGGCGTGTTAACTCGCTCACAGCTTTTACAATTTCCGTTAGATGGCGTGTACCTGGATGAAATTTATGTTTCGATATTCATGTAAAGGACAGTGCATTGCAGTGTATTGTATTTTAAATACTTATTAAATGTATTAATTAGAACGATATACATATAAAATCGGGGAAGGTGCATTATCCAACCATGCTACAGCGAAATCATTTTTGAATTCCGAATCTCGGTGGAACAATAACAATATTTTTCGATAAAATTGATTTTATATGTATATTTTTCTAATTAATACATTTAATTAGTATTTAAAATATCACAGACCTATGTTCTGATTAATTACAACTTCACAATAAGAATGTGTTCTCCTAATAATATTATATTCTGTATGTAAAGTAGAATGACCAATTTATACATGGACACAATGATGATACTGGCTCAAGATAAATTACATTTTTAAATTATTTAAAAGATATACAGATATTTAAAATAAATCGAATTTGACGCCATTCTCAGATATCAGACGGGATTAACTTTGACAGCAGTCAACTTGATGTTCAAACAACCCGTAAACGTTTTTTTTTTACCACGAGCGATGGTAAAAAGTTACTATAGTAAAAATTGACTCTGATAAAATTTTACTACTGATCAAATAACGAATCGAAAATTGCACTCGAACCGACGTGTAACAATTTTGCGTAACAATGAAGTTTAGTATTCAATTTATGCTTCACCAAAACTGAAATATTTAAATAAACGTATGTGTGACGTGGGTCTACTTCTGACTGCGAAATATTTGATATACCTTGAATGTTTCAGTGTTATATTGTTAACAAAGATTAGGCGTGTTTTACTTTAAATCCAACTCATAAATTGCTAACTTTTCAGAAAAACAACCGTACAAGAGACGTGTATAGAGCGTAACTCTCGTAACGTTTCCAAACTTTTGGAAGAGTCTCGCGAAATAGTTGTTTTGTTGAAAACTGACTGGTTGTTGCGCCGACCCTCTTTATAAAAGCGGCTCAGATTTGACGTCAGTTGTTGTAAAGTATATTATTAATAGAGTCGTACATCAGTAAGTTCGATACGTGATTTGCGACGCACTCAATTAAGGAAGAAAAAATAAGTTCAATTTTTCGAACCTGTCAGAAACACGTTACGCGCGGGAGTAAATTTTTAGGGTGAGATCAACAATGAATAAAAAATTCGCCAGCGATAGTGGTTGGATTATCAACCCTTACACGCGTGTTATGAGAAATACTGAAATATATATTATATAAATATAAATGTGTGTTGCTTGAAAAATTTAACATAAAAATTGAAAACTAAATGTAAATGTAAAACATGGAAGATAAACTTTTTAGTTATAGCCGTATATTTAGTTTTATACAAATAACAAATTATTGTATTTTTATAGTGAGGAGTGTTTTAAAATTTTTCTAGCTTTATTTTAATTATAATACACGAATGCTATAAAAAATATGTGATTAAAAATAATAAAATTGAAGATAACGATGATAATGATGATGATGATGATGACGTGAACGTGACGCAACGTTCACCATCGTAAAAATCATAGTCTTAAAAATAACCATTAATAAAAATTGATTTACTTAGATCAGTACAATGCTAACATATCTTAAATATGATTACTATTTAAAAAAAAAATCAATAGAATTTATAAGAAAAATTGATTATGAAATTAATATGAGCACGATCATCATAGAAGAGGAAAAGATAGAATAAGACAAGTCGGTGATGTACAGTGCGATGAAGATTTTCAATGAAATGCCAGGTGATATAAGGAAAGAGGAAAGATTACATAGATTTAAAATTAATCTAAGCAAATATGTGCAAGCAAAATTACACTAAAAAAAAATTTGAATATTGTTTATATTAGAGCACATTGTATATACTTGCATACACATATGTATGCACTACATTAAGAAGAAATAAATAATTAAGGTTATGTTCATCCGATTGTCGCTCGTGGTAATTTATCGAAACATGTGTTGTCGGACAAATACTTCGATTTTAAATTTCTGCCACGGCCCAGGGGCTGACAATAAATCTCCGATGATACCGTTTTAATGGATTTCGTAACTGAAGGGTTGGCATTTTTCACGTAACTTGAGTATTGAATGACGGCGGTGAATCGCTGGAATTTGTGCATTTTTATGGGAGATTTGAAAACTGCCAACTCACGCGAGTAATTATATTTTTAAAACAATTTTTTTGTTATTTATTCCTGTTTTGGTGTTTTCTATCACTGGTTGGCGACCACCGAACCGCCTGAAACTATTTTAGGAGCTGGTTTTCTCATATTAATCAATTCTTCAATAAATCATCCCGATTACTAATACAAATCAAATGAATCAACTGAAAAGATGTACAGAAAAATATATTTATCGAAAATATATTTTAGTTACATTCTACCGGGATATAATATAATATTTCTTCGATAAGTAGAATTTTTTTTTTGATATTTTTCTAGTTGATTCATTTAATTTGCATTGAAAATACCGCAGAAGTATGTTCTGAAAATGCAACTTCACAATATAAATGTGTTCTCATTAAACATAAAATATAACTGACAATAATCGATAAATTAAATATAATATAACTGAGACAAGACTAAATAAAGGGTACAATTTAACAGGGAATTATTTTAAGAGATATGTGCATTAAAATAAATATTTTTTTCCAAAAATGGATTGTTTGTACATTACTATAAATTTTTTCTTTTTTAAATATAAATTAAATATATTAATTAAAAAGATATACATATAAAATCAATTTTATAGAAAAATATTGTCGTTGCTAGCGGGATTCGAACCTGGATCTATTCCCATCCTATGTTCGAAAATTTGACGTTAACGCACTGTGTTGGTGTAGCATAATCAATTAATGCATTTTACCAGGATAGGAAGAGATCCAGGTTCAAATACCGGTGGAAACAACAATATTTTAAGATAAAATGGATTTTATGTGTATATCTTTCTAATTAATACATTTAATTTGTATTTTAAAAAATATCACAGACCTATGTTCTGAATAATTACAATATCACAATAAGAATGTGTTCTTCTTAATAAAATGATCTATGATTTGTATTATTTTGTTACAGAAATCATTCGTTCTAAGTGTTTGTCTTTATGTATGTATTAAAATTTCACCGACATAAACAAAGATTTGGGGAACATCATGGTGGAAGAACCTAAGGCAATGGTTTGGCCAGTATATTCTAGAACTTTTCCGGGCCACAGTAAATAATGTGCTAACGTCCGTTGAACGGATAGAGCACAAGAAGATGAAGAAGAATATATCCTAAATATTCAGTTTTATTTTGTTTGTTTGCTGTTATTAGTTCATTTAACTTATTTATTTTATTTATTAACTTTTTTATTGTTATTGTGATCTATCCAGGAGATCTTTAGCGTACGTCGCTATAGCCACGTCACCATTCTTGTAATTGAGGTTATGGAAAGAGGGTCAAATAATAACGATGAATTAATGTAATAATCTCGTTAACTTTGTATAATACTAAATGCTGTTAAGTGACAAACATATGCCCAAGTTATAACACACACACAAAATGTAAACATACTCAATTCTATAATAAAAAATAGAAAAATAAAACGAACCAAGAATTACTGTTTTCATGGTGTTGTGTATGAATGAATAAATAAATGTATTTGGGGCACCGAAAAAAAAACTGGCGCATAAATTAACCCAGCACGTAAAACAAATAATATCCAGAGAGCACCCACTTAGATAGTGAGCATATTAGCCGTTAAAATTCCGGCATCCGTAATTAAAAGTGCTTTTTCTAGCCATGGGCACAAAGGGCTGAATTAATCTTTGCTCGGGCAATGTATGCAAATTAATTAAGCATAAAACTGTCGCGATTAAAGCAAACACAGCCGCCGGGGTCTCGAAAACAGAACAAAGACACGATTGCGTGGCCTACTGAATGTTGTTTTCGTACCGAATGAATTCGGAGTTTCTTTAGACCTCGCCGGTAGTTCACCCTCGTGTCCATGTCCCTGTCAGAGAAATTCGTTAAAGAAACCATTTAGAGTGGCGAAGTTTTCTTTTATTCAACTCAGAGTAACAATTCTCGAATATCTATAATGCAAGTGAAATGAAAATATTTCAGACATTTTTAGAGCAACTTTTTTATCTCAATAGTCCCGTCCCACACCAGAGATAACTTTATTTTATTGAAATAAATACATACAAAGTGTTTAATCTTATTATTTAAATACATATATGTGTAATATGTTATGTTATGTGAATACTTATAAATTAAATCAATGGGGAGTCTGAAGAATGCTATATAATTGAAATGTCGATCATGGTTTTTTTTTCCAAAGAAGCCACCCACAAATGCGTTCTAGCCCAGAAGTATATATATACATACATGTATATCCGTCTTTATAGAAGATTTCCTTGAGGTGCCACGGACCATTGTCAAGTCTATACCGCAAAAGTTACACTATATGATATGAATCTCCCGCAGTAGATTATATACACAACGTGCAAGTGTAGTCACTTTTGAGGTAAAGCCTTGACAGTGGCACGTGTCACTGGTTTCGTTAAGTAAACCATCTACGGAAAACGAGATGGTTTACTTAACGTAGTTTGCCTAGCAAAGATAGATTTGATTGTGTGTGGCTTCCTTAAGGTAACCTAGGTTGACGTTTCGACATCGTGTCAAAAACAGAATTCTCATCTAATTTAGAAAATACACCAGTTCCATGAACTAGTGCTCGCGAAAACTCGAAATTAATAACAGGTAGGTGGGGGTGGTCCTCTAGCGCTGGACCACTGCGAGATGCAGATGATCTATATATGATTTATATATGGTATATGATTTATATAGTTTCTTTCTGGCTGCCTTCTGAATTTAATGTGATAACGAGTCTCACATCTAATTGTACAGGTATGGCTCTGGTATGATAATACCGGAGCCAACCTATAATGGTATTATGATAATAATGTAATAAAATAAAATAAAAATGTAATTATGACAAATCAACTCTCAAAACGATTCGGGATAGGGTGTAAATAAATAAATAAAAATAAAAAACAGGTAGTAATTATATCGAAATCTGCCTTAAAACGAACGTACCAGAGGTGATGCAGGTAGCTAAATGGAAGAGGATGTTAGAAGACTTTAGATGCGAAGGATATAGAAATGAAAAAATACTCTACTTTCACGAAACTAACGTTGACAAACAAATCCTTTTTTGTGTTATTTAAATTTCGCAATTCTCTTCGATTCACAGGATTCAGGAATTGCTTCAGGGTTACTACTCCCTAATGAGATGTGGTTGACATTAAACTTCTGGCCATTGCTTCCGCCATTTAATTTTGTCATTAATTTTATCCCTTCAGTGGTACAGTAGCCAAGATAACGAAGTACTTTTTCATTAAGTGCCGGTAATTTAAAGCTCCACAAAGAGACATGAATCGATTTTTAAAGGCCCACAATTAATATATACGTAATTTATAATTATCAAAGTAAAAAATGACAACATGTATTTTAATTAAAAAATCAAAAAACGCATGTTTTACAATTCTAAATTATTCAAACATCGCGACCGCTAAAATTTCTGTTTTAGGTTAATGCTTCCACCGACCATTTTGTTATAAAACGCAAATTTTGTCACATACGTGGTCTATATATGAGTAACGACATCATCAAAAAGATGTTCAAATATGCAAATATTAAAATATACAAATGTAACATTCAGAAGGTAGGTACTCCAGTAAAATTAGCCAAGAAAACTGTGATATAAATTTTCGTAACATAAAAACGTATATAAAAATATGCTCTCACTTTTGCTGGTATCGGGATCGACAACACGTGTTTCCAAAACTTTTTTTTATTAAAAAAAAATTTGGATGCGCCGAGGATCGATCTCGCAATATCAAATGCTAAGCAAGTGTACTGTCATCTTACTATTCCTCTTGTGGAAGTCTATCGCCTCCACAATCTGCATGTACCCTGCATATACCTGGCTGCAAAACGAGGCTCTCATCAACTTAAAAAGCACGTGTGTTAACCGACCCCCCAACAGACGAGGCCGGTCTTAACACTTCACATCTCTCGCGGCTTCATTAACCAGTAGAACTTTTACTGCTTATTCTTGTATCCATAACTGTATTTTAAGTATCAATAAACATCGATCTATTGTAAGTAGACTTTTGTTGCTCATCCCGCTCAGGACACACATTTGCTTATAATTCAAACGAACATATGAGCGGATAGATGAAATATAATGGGGCATTCATCTACTCGCACTAAAGCACATCGTTCTGATCCATCAACATTTAGACAATACACAAATTAGAATTTGATAATTAGATTAAAATTTTTGAGATACATTCTCTAAATTAAAAAAAAAAAGTCACTCTTGTTGATTTTTGTAAAGAGTTAATATGAATAAAGAACTTAAGATATTAATAAACTGATATTTTCACATCTCATTGATTTTTCGGCAATATGTAGGAGACAGGGGTTCGATTCTTCAGCAAGGATAATTTTATGTTTATTTTATTAATTTAACTGAATTTGCGAATGTTTTTTTCAAACCAACTAAACCATATTCTTTGCATGATTAATTTTTTTAATTGAAAAGGTGAATATACAAAATCTAGATGCTGAATTAGAAATAAAAAAAAAACCTAATTTTATTTTAGTTACACTTTCTACAATTGAAAAAACGCGTACTTTACGCTTATATATAATTCTACAAAGATATATTGATGTATAATGTATATAAAGAATATACAAAATGCTTAGATAAAGGTTAAGCCACAACCGTAGAAAAGCTAAGTTGAGGTTGAATAGTTAAGAAAGTGAAGTGAAAAACAAAATGTCTTAAATATAATTACCGAGTACCGAGTTTTATAATACTGTCAATCTTATCGTGTGTTATAAAAAGAGACGCTGTTATTAAAATACATTAATTAATTTATACATTACCATAGTATATCTTCTTCGGGGGGATCGTCTTCGTTGATTTAGAATTCAAGAGATTCTGACAGCATTTAAAGTTCTCTATGTAATGCCACCACCGTATGTTTCAGAATTGTGTGTGTACAGTCTGTAGACACGGAAGATAATTAATTGCTAGTGCTAATAATGGTTTAAAATTATTTAGAGCTTATTTTAGATTGGAACATGTTTCCATTTGAGGCATTAAATGACATTGGAAAATTTTAAACATCCCTGTAAAGTGTAATAATAATAATAATGGATAATTTGTATAGCGCCATTTTCGTAAAAACTTTCACCTCAAGGGCGCTTTACACATAAATTGTTTATAGTTCTACAATTATCTATGTTTTTTAAAATTAAAAAATCGTTATTTACACTTATGGAAATGATTTTTTGAAAAAGTGCGTTTTTAGTTTCTTCTTAAATAAAGTCACTGATGCACTGTTTCTAATAACGGAGGGCAAAGAGTTCCACGCTTTTGAGCCCGCCACTGCGAATGCCCGTTCACTAAATTTAGACTTCTGGTAACGGCTGATCGGTTCTACAACCCTTCCTGCAGCTGAAGTAGAGGCTGACCTGAGAGTTTGACGTCTACCATTCCAATTGTCTGGGATACAAAGTTCTTGAAGATATAGAAGCGTCATGTTGTGTGTCGCCTTGTACATCAAGTGTAGGTATATATGACAGTTTATTTTTAAAATGGCGCCCGTAAATGATCATTTTATTAAAGTTGTTATTGTACATATTGTTTTCTTTTATGAGTTTGTTGCTATCAGGTTGATACATAATTATCCGCCGTTTAAAAAAAACATATCGTAACACAACCAAAAACGAAAACAAACTCAAAACATCGTGGACTGATCGATGTTGAAGTTCTCAGCCAGTGTCCTGGTGGTGTAACTTTCGTCCTCTTCCACAGTTGCCAGATGGGCTTGGTTATCAAAATCCGAAGATCGACCCTTTCCTGACTTGTTGTCTAAGCTGGCATCACCAGCTTTGAAGCGAACAAACCACTCTCGGCATTCCCTTTCGCTAATCGTTCCATCGCCGAAAAGATTGTCGACAGTCACACTTTTTCGAAGTGGTACAGGTATTTTAATTTCCTAACCCTATTGAAGAATTATATCATGACGCATGTTAATCAAGTGTCAAATTTAAAAATCAAAACTGCGAATAATTACGCATTAACCTAATAGATTTTAATTTAACCTTTGTGGTGACGATAATAATAATAATAATGGATAATTTGTATAGCGCCATTTTCGTAAAAACTTTCACCTCAAGGGCGCTTTACACATAAATTGTTTATAGTTCTACAATTATCTATGTTTTTTAAAATTAAAAAATCGTTATTTACACTTATGGAAATGATTTTTTGAAAAAGTGCGTTTTTAGTTTCTTCTTAAATAAAGTCACTGATGCACTGTTTCTAATAACGGAGGGCAAAGAGTTCCACGCTTTTGAGCCCGCCACTGCGAATGCCCGTTCACTAAATTTAGACTTCTGGTAACGGCTGATCGGTTCTACAACCCTTCCTGCAGCTGAAGTAGAGGCTGACCTGAGAGTTTGACGTCTACCATTCCAATTGTCTGGGATACAAAGTTCTTGAAGATATAGAAGCGTCATGTTGTGTGTCGCCTTGTACATCAAGTGTAGGTATATATGACAGTTTATTTTTAAAATGGCGCCCGTAAATGATCATTTTATTACAAGTTGTTATTGTACATATTGTTTTCTTTTATGAGTTTGTTGCTATCAGATTGATGCATAATTATCCACCGTTTAAAAAAAAATATCGTAACACAACCAAAAACGAAAACAAACTCAAAACATCGTGGACTGATCGATGTTGAAGTTCTCAGCCAGTGTCCTGGTGGTGTAACTTTCGTCCTCTTCCACAGTTGCCAGATGGGCCTGGTTATCAAAATCCGAAGATCGACCCTTTCCTGATTTGTTGTCTAAGCTGGCATCACCAGCTTTGTAGCGAACAAACCACTCTCGGCATGCCCTTTCGCTAATCGTTCCATCGCCGAAAAGATTGTCGAGAGTCACACTTTTTCGAAGCGGTACAGGTATTTTAATTTCCTAACCCTATTGAAGAATTATATCATGACACATGTTAATCAAGTGTCAAATTTAAAAATCAAAACTGCGAATAATTACGCATTAACCTAATAGATTTTAATTTAACCTTTGTGGTGACGATAATAATAATAATAATAGATAATTTGTATAGCGCCATTTTCGTAAAAACTTTCACCTCAAGGGCGCTTTACACATAAACTGTTATACGAGTACGTACGACGATGTACGAGTAGTTAGATGGAATAAGATTTACTATTGATTTTAAGACAAGAGATTATTTCGAAAAATGCACAAAGCGGTTGATTTCATTTCTACGGAAATAAACGTATTTCATATTTGTACGCGAGCGCTCAAAATTGTCAATGTATCGAAATTACATTCGGTCTTCTTTTTATGCGATTTTGAAGTTAGGATGGTGAAGCGAAAGAAAATCCAGTCCACATCACTGCAAATATAATTCCAGAAGGTTTTCAACTTTGGAAAATTCATTTTCTTCTTAATAACACCAATTCTGGAAGAGCTTTCGAATTTCAACGTTGGCTTAAAATTCTATGTCTGGATAAAATGAACTGCATAAAAAAAAGAATCAAATAAAGAAAGTCATCCGAAAATTTAATCACTGATTACATTGTTAATGGATGAAAAAATCAACACAGAACGATGGTAATTCTATTTGAGAAGAATCATTGTCTTTAACATGTATTAGATCTAATGCATATATTTTTTTTTCGATAATGATTCGAACCAAATCGCAAATCATGCCTAGCGATGTCATAATAATTCACATTAATTTTTTTTGGCTAGTGTTGTATTAGTTATAAGGTATAGTGATAACACTCGGTTGACTCGGGTTGTACTACCTAATTAAATAATGTGTAAGAAAGAATGACATATAGGCCTGTCAAATAAAAAGAACCATACCTTTGGTTTATTTGCGATCCGCAGTCGGAACACACTATAAAGTACAGGTAGCTGTTTTATTTAGAAGTAAAAAATAAGTTACACTTTAAGAGATAACTTGTTAAGAGCACTTTCGTCTCCAGGCCAGGGATTGCCGGCTAGCGCCGCGTCCGTAGTGCTGTGTACCGGTATGGGGCGCATCACCGAGCTTCCGCGAACCACCGATAGGTGGCACTCTAAGTCCGCCACAAAATTTTACTTCTAAATAAAATTAAAGATTTTTGAAGGAATTTTTTAGGTTTTATTATTTTCCTGATTTTTCATAAACTTCTGGATATATTTTAACTCACTGGTTTAGAGTTATGCGGTTTTGGAAAATTATGGAACGCATCCCTAATTTTACAACGTAAGCCAAAACTTTTTTCATGCAACATTATTCTGTGGAACGCATCTACATCGAGTTTACATACTTACTATTTCTTATCCGACAATATATTTTTTAGGTAAATTGTTCTTTACAACAGTAGGTACACTTCCTATACAAATTATTCGCCACACGGACGACACAGAGTCCGCCCTTAACGGGGTGGGTCTTGTATTGTGTGGGGTATCATTAAAAAAGTAGGGTAAGAAGTAAATAATATGTACGTACCCAAAAACCCAACATCGTATAATGTATTACCGTTTTTTTGCAGAAAATTAGGCTGGTATTAGGTTTTTGTTTTCAAAGGGTTTTTGAAATTATTTTGTCACCAATTTATTTAATTCCTTGATTTGTACATAAGCGTTTCAAGTACATATTTAAGAGTCAAGCATATACATATTAAATACAAATTAAATGTATTAATTAGAAAGATATACATATAAAATCAATTTTATCGAAAAATATTGTTGTTGATACCGGGATTCGAACCAGGATCTCTTCTAATCCGGAGAATGTGCATTATCCGATTATGCTATATCGATACAGTGGATTGACGAAAAATTTTTGAACCTATATGTTACTCTTTTCAAATTAATACTTCGATCGTTCCATTATTTGAAAGCCATCCGGGTTCGAATCCCGGTAACAACAACAATATTTTTCTTAATCTTTCTAATTAATACATTTAATTTGTATTTAAAATATCACAGACCGTCTGTTCAACTTCAACTTCACAATAAGAATGTGTTCTTCTTAATAATAATATAAACATTAATAAATGGTCAAAAACTACAAAATATTTTTTGTCATTCAAAACTCAGCTGCAATTGAATCAGTGCCTTTTTGAATTATTCAGCGACATCAATTTGTTTTCTTCATCAATTCATCTAGGGAGATCTGAGTATTGATTTAAAATTTTATTTTGAATGAAAACACATTATTGTTGTAAAGTCGTAATTTTAGAACATAGTTCATCTACAAAGATGTACAAAAAAAAATCTATCCATCAAAGAAAATCCTTCCCACCGACCAAAAATTTTGCGATTAATAGATTTGTAGGGGTAGGTTGTGAGAAGGAAATGGAAACGTTCGAGTGAAGTCGTTTATTAGTAAAGGATAGAACAGAGAGTACAGAAGGTATGCGTGTAAAAATGATATATAAAGAAGTGAGAACTGCGGAGCATAGAGGTTGAAGAATAATGGAGCGAGTCGGCAATGTTCGGTGTCGGTTCGGAATATGTGTCGTTGGTGAGCGATCGGACCAGACAGACTGTGGCGGCAGTACTGTGCTGCCAGCTAGGCATTGAATGCAGATGTCGCTGGTGTCGACGATGGTTGGGAACGGTGGTGAATTTGAACCGATTTTTTTCCGATCTAGTTGATTCATATAATTTTGTTTATTTAACTATATTTCGGAATATATTATTCGAATTAAAAAAAACATTATATGTAGAAGTGTTACGGTACACGCGTTTGAGTCATGTAATACGGTTTAAAAAATCTTAATAAGTTTAAAATACCAGATATATGATGTGTAAAACCTGATTTTTCAGAGACGAGAATACCGACTAAAAGAAAAAGTCGCTCGGAGAGACAATATGTAAGTGAGCGACTTCAAGAAACGTAAGATGAGCTGGTAATCCTGAATAGCAGCGATTGCGGTACAGACGAGAGGAGACGCTGTAGCGAGACGAGCTGCTAATGGGAAAACTACTTGAATGAAGCACCAATTTATCAAATGGCATATTAAATGCGTCAAACATTCGCACATATTTCATGTCGTGCTGTGTTTTGGATTCATGGATACCAACCATACTTTCTGTATCGTTGGATATTTAGAGATTAATGAATTGAGAAGATCGGATGACGATTATGTGTTATATTAAAACGTAGATCAGAAGGTTATATGTGTGAGCACCTAGTGTCCCCAAGTTGGACAATATATACTACCAGTGGCGTGCAGTAGGTATAGATTTAGGTTGTGTTATTACCAATAATATTATACGATAATTTATAATATATGTTGTACATAGGATTAGGAACTTTCGTTTAACCAACGTCCTTAGACAAAATGAATCCGTCGTTTATACGACTCTACAATTTATTTATTTGTAATTTTTAAGTACTATTCATAGTGTTTTTAAAGATTAGAATACCTTTTTACCCATATAAAAATATATATACGTTTTTAGAACACTTTTTATGATAAAACATGATTCTTTTGCTGTTTGAAAATCCTACACGTAATAGCTGAAGAAAATTAATATTTTTATTAAAGGTTTAACGTAGGAAATATTTTTGCTGATTGCATTTTATCTTTCCCAAATCAAAAACAAATTCATCATGCACCTTAAATGCAAGAAACGATCATGAAAACATCACGTTAACAACAGTAAGATAGTAAAATTCTCGAAATAGTAAAAGAGAAAGTAGACACTTCAATGATTTGCACGCAGCTGTAAGCAAAGCTGAAAGCCTTTCAAATATTATTCTGTTAAAAAGCAGCATATGTAAGAATTTCGCACAAAACAGATCAGCCGAAGAGAATTTTCAATTCAGTAGGTGGCCAATTGTATGGCTTGAGTAGAACGATAGCAATTTGAATAGCTCAAAATGACGCATAGATCGATAAAAGCGCTACATCTTCAGCGGGTGGTAGTAGAACTAAGCAATTAAAGATTCCACTGGCACACAGATGACGCTAGCGTATTTTTAATAAATCGTCCGTTTATAAAATATAGATTACTTAATTTATATTTGTTCCAAAAATTTTCAGTGATGCTAAGATTTTTTGCTTGTATGCACTGTACGCCCCTGAATATTACTTATAGTTGATTAATGTTTATTACTGTTTGATACACAATTACCGATAAAAATATGCAGTGAAAACGGGAAGCGTCTACTGGAGAACTGATCGGGAAGCTGGCTGAGAGAAAAAGCGATTAAAAAAACCCGGCTTGCTGGGCGGCTGTCTGCGCATATTATTGATGTCAATATCTGTTCGGTACCGGCAAGATCATGTGGATGATAAGAACTTATGGTTTGCACCCGGACATTTGCCGGGTACGTTCTGGAATTGTCGGCGCTGTTGTTGGTTGCGGGGGCGATAGATAAATAATGACCCAGATTTGTATCTAACGCTTTCCTTTTGCAGGCAAACTTTTAAATGTGAGTGTGTAATTTAAAAAAAAATACGAATTTATTATTTAAAACCACAATTTACTGATACATTAACATATTTCAAGACCGATGGCCCCTTCTTCAGGAAACAATGTATACTCAAAATAAAAATACAAGCATAGACAAAAACAAAACTATAAAAATAAAAGCGGTGGGTAACGAATTAAGAATTATTGTGAAAATAAATTTAAAAGGTGACGATTTGTAAAAAGGTTTTTTTTAAATAATATTAGATGCGTACACGGAATACATGTCACATAAATATTCTTATTATTTTCAAACTAAGCTAAACGCTCGCATTATGAAAATATGACTAATTTGCTGGTGTCCTGAAACAAGGCGCGAACCCCCGACCACTAGATCACTAGGCCAACGTATTAACTACTACACCAACAAGCTACTCATTATCAATTTGATTGTTTATAATATTTAATTTGCTATTAATATTTTTTCTTATTTCTAAAATTTCAAATTTATCATATTATCATAAATTTTATGTAAAATTTCTAAAACCCTTGTTTGTCAAAACAATCGTTTGTTTCCAAAAGATGATTGGCGAATTCAGAATTTTGCAAATATTGAAGAACTTATTATTATTTATTATACTTTTAAAATAAAATACGAAATCTTTTTGAAAACATCGTACATGAATTATCCCATTAATCTTGATGTATGAGTAAGTCATACTAATCTGTGTTGTTGTGGAGAATATTTCACATTATAAATTATATAAATTTTCATTGTTTGTCCTTATTATCTTCACCACCACAGAAATACATTGAAATTGAGTACATCTTTTCCGTACATTCCTAACTGTAAATGAGAGTTTATAAAAATAAAAAATACTAGTATTTACATATACGTTTTGAGAAAATACAAAAAAAGGGTTTAAAAGAAAAGAATGTATAATCTGGAACTCCAGTGGCGCACACATTGTGATCTCAATCAAGAATCAAAAGGTCGTCACAATGCCTCCATTCAATCAGATATCCCGACACAAACCTGATTTAACTGGATTAGATTAAACAAGAGGGAGACGATGATGATTTGGGAGAGGATGCGATTCTAAGCGCTCCCAATTTGCTCAGATATCCGACGTAAACTCAAAAATTCTGGAATGTTAATTGGAGAAAGAGTTGAACCATTTTTTTAACTATATTATATAACGATATTAATACTCACAATCTCTCGTTGTTCATCATTTCTGCGTTAGGATTTATCTAAACACAAAATACCTTATTACAAATTAAATGAATCAATTAAAAAAATATACAGATTTTTTTTTCGTTGCTATCAGATTAATCATTTTCGCTATATCGACCTATTACGTTATCGCCAAATTTTGAACTTATATTCTGTAGACTTTTGTAATTGATACATCTATTATTCCATTTTTTAAAACAATCAACTTTATATTGCTGTGAATCCCAAATTGACACCAAATTTAAATAAATCCAATTTTTTAAATTTGGGTAAACGTTGATACAACTTATGTATTTTTAATAAAAATATTTTTTTTTAATTTGACGTTGTTATTTTATAAATGTTCTGTGATATTTTTAATACAAATTAAATGAATTTAATAGATTTTTTTTGTACCTCTTTCTTATTGATTAATTCAAATTGTATTAAAAATACCACATAATTATGCTCTGAAATTGCAACTACACAACAAGAAATGTATTTCTAAATGTTGAAATACTTAATATTAAAGTCACTTCCGGCACTGGCCGCAAGAACTAGGTAAACGTTATCTCTGCGTGTAAAGAAAGAGGAAAGGATATTTCCCTTTTTATGGTATCCTTTAGGTGCTCTATCATGCCCCTAAAATATTTTTACTGTAGGACCAACACGCAAGGTCGACATTTTTAACAAGATGGCGGATCAGGCCGGCTAACGAATTCGGACGAGATAAGGTTACTTTTTTGAGAAAAGTTTGATGAGGTAATGTTGGTAGTTATCGTATTTGCAATACTCGTATATCGCGTTTTTTTGTAGATAGTTTCCTAGGCCAACATTTCGAATCTTGAATGAGTTTCAAACTCGAGTAATGGAATACTGACGATGAGTTTAAAAACTGTTAAAATACATAACATAACTATTAAAATGTTGCTATACAACAGAATAATGTTTTAGCGTAACTCGGTTATCCCGCACCGGAACAGGAGTAAGTATTTTGGTTCCTTAATGGAAAAGTTAAAAAGAAAAATATCTTCCTTAGAATCTTATATCACCGCAGTTAATTCGTGTACTTGTATATAAACGTAACAAAAACCGTTGAGATTTTGTAATACTTTACATTTTCGTAGAACCGAATCAGGGTGAGTGGAATAAATAGAATGAAAAATGATATACCCTTAAAAATATTTAGGGCTATAAAATCCGCGCCGCGATACGGGGTTGTAATTTATGGCTCTCGGTTTTGTCGTATTACTATTTTCCCAGGGGAGCATGTCTTTGTGTATCTCCTCACTGTTCAGAGAATGGAAAACTTTGATGTGATATGAATGTACATATTCAAATGGCGTGATTATTTGAACAACTTTCAGCGTAAGGAAAATACAGAATAATAAAAACAATTTTTGAGAGGACTCTTATTGTCTTTGTAGAGTATATTTATTTTAATATTGACCGCATTTATTTTGACAAACGGATTGTTAATAATTATAATATATGAGAATATCTTTACATAAATAAAAGGCAAAGTATCAATTACAGGATGAATATTATGTTCCATGCCGATTTTGTTAAGCCACCATTTTGGTTTAGCAGATAGTTGTCAGTTTGCATTTGGCAGTCGTAGAGAATAGTCGTTTACAATTTATTATGGAGCATCTAATGCCTCAAAAATGTGTTGAAGTCATTCAAGTATTTTATCTAAATAATAATAGCAATGCTGTTACCATAAATGGTGAATGCTATCGTTACATATTGAAGAATTGAGTCGATTGAGGAGGCCTCCTTGATGACCCGATTTGACGGCTTCCGACTATTTTGTGTAAGTATACTTGAAAAAAAAGGTCTACATCAATAAGCCAATAACAATTCCGATGCTACAGAACAATTTTCGAAATGAAATTGCTGAAATAACACGCGAAGTGTACGAGAATGTTATGAAAAATATGGTTAAAAGAGCACGCATTTGGGCCGATGCCAGAGGCGACTAATTGAACAATTTTATATTTCATACATAATTGTAATAAACCAAATAATTGATAAAGTAAAACTAAATTACAAAAATGTGTTTTATTTCTTAGTTATTTAAAAACAACATCGACCTGGAACATAATATTTACCGTGTTTCTATTACAACGAGACGTTATTCATTAACGCTAACATAACAATGTTCTTAGTTTAAAAGCGAAATTGTATTAATAAGTACACGGTTAACAGTAATTTGAACGAAGAAGAAGAAAGAACCCACATACTTCTGTACTTTATACTGTAACATAAATTTTATTTCTATTTTTTCAACCATAAAATTGTATATTTTGCAATATATTATTACCCATAACGCGTTTTAAAATATTTTAACGTTATACCTTTAATGTCTTACTAAGACTATCTGTCAGATTTACTATTTCCGAGGTAAGTTTGTACAACTCTCTAATCACATATGTGTAAATAAAATACTTGTTTGTTGATTTTACTAGAATAAAAAATATAACATAACATATAGGGTCGAAAATTGTCGCTAATTTAATGTCGCTGTAGCTTAGTTGGATAAAGCACCTTCCCCAGTTAGGAAAGAGATCCAGGTTCGAATCCCGGTAGCGCAACAACAATATTTTTCGATAAAATTGATTTTATATGTATATCTTTATAATTAATATATTTAATTCATATTTAAAATATCACAGAACTATGTTCTGAATAATTACAAATTCACAATAAGAATGTGTTCTCCTAAATAATAAAGTTGTATCAATGTGTCCAAAATTTAATAAAAATGAATTGATAATTCTGGCGTCTGCTATCAGTTTACTCAAAAGTATTTGAGATTCTGTAAAAATAAGGTAGATGGCTCTGTCAAATGATGGAACGATTAAATGTATTAATATCAAAAAGGTAACATATAGGGTCGAAAATTGTCGCTAAAAATAATGTCGCTGTAGCTTAGTTGGATAAAGCACCTTCTCCGGTTAGGAAAGAGATCCAGGTTCGAATCCCGGTGGCGCAACAGCAATATTTTTCGATAAAATTGATTTTATATGTATATCTTTATAATTAATATATTTAATTCATATTTAAAATATCACAGAACTATGTTCTGAATAATTACAACTTCACAATAAGAATGTGTTCTCCTAAAAAAAAAAAAAAAACAAGTGTTTTATTTTCACATATGTTACTATCTATTAAATTAAAATAACATTGGTTATTATCAACAGGGACCTGTTGATTTTTTTGTATTTTTAAAAATAAATAAATATACAGTCTACATGCAATATATATCTCCACTGTCATCTCAAAACATGTAAATAAATAAATCATCAGCCTATGTTTTTCCTTTGTTGGATACGGGCCTCCCCCATGAATTACCAATCTTTGTCTTAAACAATCTGTTACCCGCCACTTCTGATGTCGTCGCTTCATCAAACTTGAGGAACGACCGATAGTTCTTCTACCAGTGCGAGGCCTTCATTCGAGAATCTTTATCATTTATATAGTACATAATTTATTTGACAATTTTTTTTTGTTAATATTTGTTATTTTGATTCTGCGTCCCTGTAACTTCAAAACTTGAACACGACTGAAGTTATTTTGATGCAGTATTCACCATATTGAATATTTCTCTGGAAAGGCTTTAAGCTATATATTGTCATGGTGGGACATTAAAATGCTGAACAGTGAAGAAATATGTTGGCAAGTTAGAAAAAATACGTGCTTCATATTAAATTCTTGGGTATTAGACTGCATCACGGCTACGGATAATGTTTCTGTATTTAAATAATGTATATAATTGTGGTCCATCAGAGAACAACTTAATGCGACACTAACTCCAAAGCCTCCTTGCGACAGATTATGGAATCTTGCTAAAGAATGTGGTTTATGTAATGGCTAAATACACGAAATGAAAATAAAATTCGTGCCGGCAAGATCTGAGGTTTAGTCTTATCCCACTGCGCCAGGACCGGTTCTCGAAGATATGTCGATATTACCGTAGTATTAATGATAATAAATGTACAACATAATACGTTGGCACGTTACTCGCATTCGTAGCATAATATAATATATAATACTAACTTATAAGATATATACAGAGACAATACATAAGAGATCTCAGGTCAATACGTATCTCAACATTTATTTTAATTGGTTTGTTTACACCTATTTCTGTTAGTGAGCGCAGATAAATCTGATTTAAAAAAACATTCTTAACTATTCGATAAATGAAGTGTTAATTGCATTTTTTTACTTGCATGTATAGATTAAGCTTTACTATTTCAGCGAAATAGAATAATCCAATAATTTTTTAATTTTTATTACAAGATATAATGAGACATAATACATTTTTAAACATAATAAGTAATATATATATAATATATATTTTTTTCTTCTCTATGTGAGTCGGAGACTCGTATATAGAGAAGGAGTATATAATTTATGTGTCTAGTCTGTATACATATTTTTTGGTTTCAGATACAAATTTATAGTCTGTAATAAAAAAATTGATGCCTAGATAAATATAGTGGTTTTGGGTTACGGTATATTTAAATTTTGGAATATCAATTAAACATCAATTATTTTTGGTTCTGTAAAGAGTTGAACACTTGGATAATCATATTTTTATTTTAGAATTATTTTTATCATCATTTTTTGAGTAATTTCTAATCGTGATTTTGAAGTTTTATATGCTCCCCATCCAACAATACCGTATTGATCAAGGTATTAGTTACATAGAGTAGGTACTTGTTTAGTTGACAAGAAAATTGTGAATAATTTTAATCCCAAAATTCAATGAAATTTTGAAAACATTAGTATAATTCAAAATCTACATAGTTAAAATTTACAAATTGAACAGATACGAGTAGATACTTAGACACAAGTGCTTCCACAACCGACTATTGCTGTTTTCAAACAATGAGTGAATAGAAAACCTATTACACACATGTTAGACATAATTTAAAATTGTATCTATATTTAAACCTTGTTTAGATCACTGTGAATTATTTATACGTCAACCGATTTTGATGTTTCCCTGTCAATCACCTCCCCACTCTTACTAAGACTCTGCCTACACCCAGTAATGGATGTCGCTTAAATTTTACGAAATTTGTTTTTCTTACATTTGTTTCTTACATATTGTACATTATAAACAATTCTTAGAGTATTTAAAAAAGGTGAACAATCTTCATAAAGTAAGAGATGTTCACTGTCTCCTTAACTAGACCGAAATCTGTACTAAATAAGACATAGACATAGAAATAGTTCAGTTGAACGCCAGTCCTGACAAAGATATGTTAATATCGAAACCGGATGACGTATAAATATAGTTCACAGTGGTCTAAACAAAGTTACATATACATATAATTTAAATTGAAATCAAAATACTGGAATGCTCAATATTTTAATAATTATTAATGAAATGTCATTAATTTACTTTATGGTGCATCACGATTATTTTAATTTTCACTAAACTAAACATTTGGGTTATACTGTCAACACGTTGGGTTATACTGTCACTAATATAGTTTCTAGAGGTGCAAAATTTCTCATCATCAGGTGATAACTAAACTAAATACATGTTGGTAACTTACTCAGGTAGAATGGTTCCGAAGGGGGAGGAGGTGGGAGATTTTGGTTTTTAATTCGAATATGGACAGTAGGGGTTAAACTGTTAGGGAATGCGATGTTATTAATTATTATTGTTTTCTTCGAATTTGAATTCTTTTGTATTTCGATTGTTTTCAAAATTTTTCAATTATATGAAATATAATCTCAAAAATGGTTGAGCTACTAATTATACTATGTTAACTATTTAATTTCACCTCGAATTTTTGACTTTATATTATGTGTTCCTTCTATTGTTTATAAGTTTTGTGTTTGAGTCTTGGTGTTAACTATATAAGTACATTTTTTGCGTATCTTTCTAATTGATTTGTCTTATTTGTTTAATTTATCAGAAAACTACGTTCTGAAATTGCAACATTACAATAATAATGTGATTTTATTAAAATATCGATTTCACGTCGTCCATAACTATTTAAATGTAATGAATGGTAGTAATTCAAGTCAACGTATAATGTTAATAACAAATAAATATGAATAAATCAATATCAAATACCTACCTGCAGACATATTTATGTTCAAATCTAATTTAATACCGAAATGATGAAGGTTCTTACAATAATTGGATATATTCCATTAACCGTCGACGAATAAAGTTAGTCGAAATTCCCAGAATCTTTGGCTTGAATGGCGTTAAGAAATACAAGAAGTCTGCTAGTCGTTTGCTAAATATATGTGACAGCCTGTCATGAGGATTCATGTTTCAATACTAAATCAACTCCAACACGGGACGGAGGTTAGGAGGCATTTCTCAAGGCTTTGATTATCCTTCATGTTTAGCCGGTTATCCTCGGTGTAATGTATTTTATCTTGAATTATCCCCTGCTTATATATTTTAGCTTGGCGAAACAGGATAAAATGAATAAGCGAGACAGCCTAAAAGGGAACGCATTTTTGTAGGATGATAAAAATATTTTTATAAAATGTTCGCTTTATTTGTTTTTTCAGATGTTTTATTTTATTTCAAAGATTTTGTTAGGTGGCGTAAGATAATTTTGAATAAAAATTAAATATATTAATTATAAATATATACATTTAAATCAGTTTCTCGAAAAAATATAGTTATTGCTACCGCGATTCGAACCTGGATCACTTCCTATCCGGGGAAATGCATCTATAATTTATTTAATTAATTTGTCGTAAACTCACTGTGTTATAATCAGTTAATGCATTTCCCCGGATAGGAAGAAATCCAGGTTCGAATCCCACTAGCAACAACAATATTTTTTCGATAAATTGATTATATATGTATATCTTTATAATTACTACATTAAATTAGTATTTAAAACATCACAGACCGTCTGTTCTGAATAATTAAAACTTCACAATTAGAATGTGTTCTCCTTAATAATACTTAGGTAATTTAAATTTTAGTTTTATCATCGTTACGTTATTTTTTTTTTGTTTTTCGTATATTAATATTACATAATTAATTGTTTTTAACCACTGAGAGTTTATTACATTCACTAATCGATGTCAAAAAGTTTTTCTTCATCAGGATGATTAAATACTAACTAAAACTATAAATCAAATCATTCTTATGTTTTCAAATTTATTTTTAATTAAGAATATTCGGAATATTAATTTAAACATAAATTAAACACCTACTATCAAATATTATCAGTGTATTATATAAAAATAATAATATAGGATCGGAAAATTTCTCATAAATTAAAAAGACAAAGATGATAAATTTAACATTTCCGGTGTTTATAAACTTTGTTATAAAGATTGTTCTGTTTCCTATATTACAAAAAACAGGTCGAATTTTCAACATTTAAGATGTTTAAGTAATCACAGTTTTTCAGAATTTTCGAGTCAACGAATCAAAAAATGATAATACAATTTGGTAAAAATTGGTGATTTCCTGTTTTACATTCATTTTTACATATATTAAAAATAAATAAAGCATGTAAAATTAATCAAAATACCATAAATAATCAACTAAATTTAACCACATGTTCTATACTAAAAAAAATTTCAATTAATTTCGGGTCATTAGGTTAATTTTCACAGGTAAAAAATATCAATTTCCTAATATTTCAAAAGCAAGGTAAAATTAGCCACATATTAGACTAGAGCCCAGTCCATCAATTTTGTATCGTATGTTTTATAAATAGTATGTAATTATGAAACAGACATATCGCTTAAATGATAACGTAACGTTATAAATCGATAATATTAAACAAAATAATAAATTGAAGTTGTCATAATAATTTTAAATATAGAACATTGATTTAAGCGACCATTAAAATATATGTAGATACTTTGTCTGATTTTAAAACATATTCATATATATGCATTAGGTGGTCCAATAAATTATTTGATTTTCGATGGATTAATTCAAATGATATCACTCGTTTCATAATATTAATATGAAAAATTTGTATCGAATGTGAGAAAATCAACAATTTTATTGTTGTCTCTTTCTATTCAAACCTTCCTCTCTTGTATTATTTACGTAACAGACAACATCAATAATTATTTCTCTGATAATAAGAATTAAAATATTACCCTCACCTTGAAAGCAAATGTAATTCGGGCAGAATTTTTCGTATTTAAAACTAGAAAAATTAAATTTCGCCCTTAAATAATTTTCATATAAAGAAAGCAGTTAAAAAACTATTCTATCAAATGTTTTAAATATAAAATTTAAAAAAATCCCATTTTGAATATTAAATATAGACAACACTGAAAATTACTTGTATAAGTTTTATATTATGTATTCTGTATAACCAGCTTACGGTTCGTTATAACTATAAATAATTTTATTTTCTTGTGTACGCGCAAAATTATAATTCGTTTTATGATAGAAGAAAAAGGCTATAAAAAGGCGGAAAATTTGAAAACTGTAATAAAAGATGGCTATTTTGTAAATTGAAAATTAAATACTTAACACCCAACTAGTATTATCCTATTTAAATATTTTTTTATGTCATTCCGTCAGTTTGGCCGCGATGCACAATACCGTAAAATAAATATATAGATTCGCATTGAAATATAAAATAAACAATATCTGTTGTGATTTGATCACGTGAAAGTGTGCGGTATCCCCGTCAAAATAAACCTATTAAATTGCTACTTTATTTGTGCTGTGATTTTTAAAATAAATTATGTTTATAACAAATATTAAGTTGCCGCGATTATTAATTAATTTTATGTTCAACGTTGTAGATAGTAGATAAATTCTAAGGGCTTTATTAAAGGTTTACATACACCAAAATGTTTTGAACACAGTGATAAATCATTTGCCAAAGAAAAGGAAAAAGGAATAAGCCCTACTAGGTAATTTAAATTGTAATGCAAAATAAATCTTAATAATCAGACCATCAAAATTTTGATAAAATCTTTAGTGATTTAAATGACCCAGAAATAGTGTAAAAATGAAGGGAGAATCGTCGGTGTTGGTTTTGAAGGGAAATCAATACATATGTGTGGTTAGTTACTAAAAAAATCCAAATTTATAATTATTAAATTTTTCGACTACACGTTGTGATTTTACAAGTCCTAATCGCGATGGAATAATTTTATTTTAATTTTGTTATAATACAATAATGGAAAATATAAATATAAAATAATCATTTCTCCTCCCATTGTTTGCTGAATTCTGTTGAGTAAATAAAACGACTCTTTACGTAGATTATTGTTTTTCCATTTTGAATGCATTTTGAAACCGTTCAAGAAATATATAAAATACTAACTCAACCTAACCTAACTCGATGGACTACTAATATTAAATGAGTATATAAATAATGTATTATTTGTATAAAAACGTAAGCAGAAGATACCAATTTAAACCGATTCATTGGATAGTGATAGGGAGATGATAAGAAGCGGTGGAGGGGTAACAGGAAAAGTCACGTTTCAAATGCAGAATTTTTAATTTATTAAAATCATTCCAATTTCATTTCGTCTCATGAATTCTTAAAATATATTCTGGTTCTGCTGATTATCCCTGCTCCCGAAGTCCACTACCTTCCAGAGTCCGACTGCCCTGACGATCAGTACCGCTGCACTCCATCGCCTCCTCCCTGGTCCTTTTTAATATTTTTTTTCCTTGCTTCTCGATGTATGTACCGAAAAGATAAAATAATTATCCAAAATAGGCGATAAATCTTAGATTACCACCAGATTCCCTTCCAGGTAACAAAATTATACGTTTATTACAACACGTTATACGGTAATAAAAATTATACATTCAGAGATAGACTAGTTATTCAGAAGAAGCTGAGATGGAAGGGAGCCGTTCCCCCAGAGACGGCTTCGCATAAGGTTTGTCCCCCACCACTCATCTACTCACTTTCATGACACACACACACACATACATTTACAAAGTGACAGTTCTCACAATGTAACGTCACGCGTAGTGAAATTGACGCACTTGATTAAAATGATGTGTCAATTTCCTTTGAAATGTAGATTGATATACAACCTTTTCGTTCTGAAGATACATATTTCAAAATGGTAATTAATAAAGTCTGTTAGAAATTTAAAAATTAGAACACTGTAATTCTACTATACGGTAGAAAGGTTTATTTAGATATTTTAAAATTATAGTTTTTATTTTATTTAAATAAATATAAGTATAGGTAAATTTAAATTAACAGTAATATTCCTGATTTTTAAACTAAAACAATTTATATATGGTTCATTTAAAATCATTTTAAAGAACTTAAATAAATTTTTCAATTATTAATCTTTTTCTTCTGCAATTTGCATCTAGTGTTGAACGTAAATCTCCCTCGTTTTATTTGGTCCAATAACTTACCCGATGTTATTTGACCTTCGTGTCTTAGGACAGGTAAATGGCTAGTTATTTATATAAATAATGTATGTATAAAATTAATAAATTAGATAATTTGGAAAATAAATTAAAAACTAATTAGATAATTTAAAATCTCATCTCTGAATGATTTAAACTTATATCACACATTAGTCTTCTGGGCGATAAATGTTTCCACAGACTCATCAGAATATTGTGCATCCAATCAACGGATGCACATTTCCCTTGGTATTCTGCCAAAAGCCTCGCACGCCCCTGCATACTGCACAACTCTCCCCCATACGGTCCCGTGTCATACATACAACTAACATTCATCCCTTATGTTCAAACAGTATGTATTGTCCCCGTTGTTTCCACCAGAGCCGTGAATTTATAACTAGAGGTGACATTTTACTTTTTTCCTACTTTTTACTACAGAGAGAATATTTTTCCATATGAAAAATATTGTAAAATATATGACGTTCGTTGATCATAAGTCAAGAAAAACTACGACGGATATGATCATTTCTTTCCTAATAAATACTGGATTTCATAACAAATATTTTGCTGCCGTGTGAAAGCTCCCTTATACCCCCCACCCCTCATTGTCATAAAAGTTTTACGGAATAAAAGCACACGTGCCGCAATCACGTGATGATAAACGAAATATATTGGCAACTTGAGAATTTAACAAATAAAAGATTATTATGATATTTATTATATTTCAGGTACATAGTTTCCTTCTGATTATAAATATATTAAATAATTAAACTCATATATAGCTTTTTATGCAAATGGCTGGATTTTATTTCTTGATGTTGACCTGTTTTAGTGCGACTGCTCCTATGTTTAAGGGAGAATAAAGCTAATAAATATACCACTTTGCTCTACCCCCTCACAATAATTAAAATGATGTCAAAAAATAATTTATACATTTTTTAAATATAATATAATGACGTTAAATATTCAAATATATAAAGTTTTTTATTATTAGGAGAACACATTCTTATTGTGAAGTTGTAATTATTCAAAAAATAGGTCTGCGATATTTTAAATACTAATTAAATGTATTAATTATAAAGATATACATATAAAATCAATTTTTTCGAAAAATATTGTTGTTGCGCTACCGAAATTAGAATCTGAATCTCTATCCAAACCGGGGAAGGTGTTTTATCGAACTATGCTACAGCGACATTATTTTTGACGACAAATTTGTACGTATTTGATGTGGATGGCTTTCAAATAATGGAACGAGAGATATATTAATTTGAAAAAGTGTGACATATAGGTTCGAAATTTTTCGATTTTACATGTATATCTTTATAATGAATACATTTTATTAATATTTAAAGATTTTTTTGTTTAGTGGGATTGATTTAAATAAACCGCCTTACGGTTTTGTGATATGTTTATTTGATAATAACGTAGTATTTTGCTCTGTTTAAGTATGGAATATTAAACTGCGACAAATTTTCAAAATGGCACAGAGAAAATGTTTCGTATGAACAGGAAAACGTTGTTTTCCCTTACGATCAGTGTAAAACCGTGTAATTTACAAAATTTGCAATTTGTTTTGTGAATAAGTACAATATAAATTCATATTGTAGTCAAAATATGCGTGGATGGAAATATAGGCACATGCCACTATTTATTTTTTCCAAGAAATAGTGCCACGACGATTTCACGTCATACGAATCGGCATCATGTAATCAAAAACCAATTAAAAATACGCATTTATATTTAATAAAAAATGAATTTCGGAAAAAAATGTAGTGTTTTTTTTTGCAAAACTTTACTTAAAATAGTATTTCACGTTCTAAAACATGTGATTAAATACAATATACCAATAAATGCCTTGGTAATTTGACTGTTAATAACTAATTACTAACTCTCATTTCTTTCTTTGGCTCTATTAATTCATTCTTGGCTTCAAGATGACAAGAAACTGTATTTCAGATGATCCATGATAAGGCACTTTTCTGGTACATGGAAAATTACTATAATGGACGTGGTCTTTATTATAACGGCTGTATTATCTTAAATTTGGCAAATATGTAATATTCATAGTTTTGAAATTAGAAAAATTAAACTTTGTGGTTATAAAATTCATTATATATTTTTATTTGTTCAACATTAGTGTAAAAGTTCCATATATGTTATGGTTTTAAAAAAAGTCTAATGTAGTCTATAACTTCCGATATAAATGAATAATAAAAATTCATATTTTCGTAAAAAACGCGAAAAGATGAATAAGTATTAAAAGTCTCCTATTAAGATCTGTAATATTATAAACTTGATGAAGATGCGCAGCTTCCTTTACAAAGGGATTTCTACAACTTGTGTTAAATATCCGAGATTTATCTTTTTTCTGTAATATGGTACAGGACTTTAAAGTAAACTCGTGTTATATTCGAGCAAAACTTCGCCAATGCAATTTAATCAAGGAAAAGTTATCAAATTATACAAACTGATTTCATCGGAATTGGAATTTACCATTAAAGAGTACTTTGCAGTACCACTTCATTCGATTGAATTCCGTGAATTTGGATACTTAATAGATTAGGGGTGGTTTTGTGATGTACATCCAGCTAATAATTTTTGAAAGCGCGTGGCTTTTATGGACCGTGACGACAGAGATGGTTTTTGACATGTAAAGACAGATATGTTATTTTCTCATGAGATTCTTTGAAGGCGCTGTAGTTCATTAAATACACACAGAGATTCGCTGTCTCACATCTCATTTCACGCTTGTATGTCTAACGTTAAATGTCTTTCAGTGTTTTTACTATATGAAACAATTACAATAATAACTTCTCCTTCATCCCTTATACCCTAATCACGTCGGGGGTCGAACGCTTGGACAGCACTCTTCCACCGCTCTCTGTCTGTCTATCTGATTACTTGGGGCCACTGATAGCTCCATCTTTCTTCGCAGATTCTCTCCATCGGTCTTTTTCATATTTTAATGGGTCGTCCTAAAGGTCTTCTTCAATAATAACATTAAAATATATTATTATTACTTATTTTTATTTCATAAATCATTATTTTTACACATTAGTATATAAAAAAGCTCTCCTAATTATATAAGTATATTTATGAATAATTTGTACCAATTTAAATTCAGTTTTTATTGAAACTAAATGTTACTTGTTCACAGAATGAGACAAGTTTTAGGGATTTAGTTGAAATAAATCTCAGTAAGATTTTGATCTGCGGATAATAGTGCTTGAAATCGGTGTACACGGCGTTCGATTTGATTGTAAGATTCGACAAGTGCACTCAAACGTCACCTCGAACCTACTAAATGGCGGTGATCAAATCTCTGAGAATACAAGGTGGACTATGAAAGCCGATAGTTGTCTTCAAAAAATCTCTTGGAAACATAATTCCTGTCTCAGAGATTTTCTCGAGATGAAAATCTCATAAAAATCTCACCCGTGGACACGGGCCATAATAGTGCAATAAAATCTTTTTATAACCAATATTGAAACTTCTCGTTTGCAGTGAGATTAACTAAAGTAGTTTAAACGCAAAAATAACGATATTTTGACATTACTGAAATAAAAATAATATAAATGAAGATTTCTAAAAGAAAATCCCTTAGTACCTTATTTTGGACAAATTACCTTTTACCAAATTTATCTTTAATTTTTATGCGAAAATATATTGTAATTCCAAAAAATTATCTTTAATTCAGATTGCTTCTTGAATATTTAATAATATTTAATGGTCAATGATTTTGAAAGGTTAACTTTGAAAAAATTAGCTATTTTTAATCGTATAATTTGAGAATTTTATATATATTTTTTAATAAATATTATTCCTACACATATATGAAATCTAAATGATTAAGGAACAATCTGATTTAACTTTCTTCTACTGTAACAAAATAAGTTATTTAATCAATAATGAATTATCTCAGAAAGCTTCTGACTAAAGTTTTTGAAAGTAACTCTTTAATTGGCTTATGTAATTTAACTGGCTAATTGTCTCCAGTTTCCATGTCTTGAGAATATTGTATTTTAAATTTGACAAATATACATTTTCAAAATAATGACTATATAAGCATATGTATAGTTAAATAAATATTTAATTATGCTGAATAAAATATATCGCTCTAAAATAACACATGATTAGTTAACGCCAATGATATCTCCTATATGTTCAAAAATATTCCAACCGATGAGTTTTTTTTTCAAATTTATTTAGTTTGTGACAAATTATTGAATGTTGAAAAGTTTCAACGTGATAATTGATCATTTTAAGTCATTTTACAGTACATTTATGAATTTAATGTACAATTTTTAAAATATTATTTAATATGTTAAATAGAAGACCCTACGAAAATTGATGTATTAATTCAATAAAGTGGTTTTAAATGTGCATAATGCAAATCATTTTTATTTATAACTTTGTATGGCTTTATCTTCATCTGAATAAAATAATAATTATTCTAAAAATAAAACTCTCTTATTACTGGAAGATGCGCTGAGTAATTGTTATGGAAAAATAATATTTCCTCTCATCAATTTTAAATCCAAAAAAACAGACAGTAGATTGTTTGTGTTATTGGAATTTTGAGGGACAGCATAAATATTTGAATGATGGAAAATTTTACCAATTATTACGAACCAAAACGACTTCCTAACGACTTATTAAGTGAAAAAATGTACGTCAGAAGCCCTTAAAAGAAAATTTATGTCCGTACAGTGACTCTGAAAGAATTGTAATTTCGGCGAAGGTATTGTTATCTTTGAGGGAAAGGGCCTAATAGAACGCGGTCATGCGAGCATTTGAAAAATGAAAAAAATAATGAAAACGGAAGAAGAATACAGCGTGTGTTCTTTTTTTATTATTTCATCCCTTACTTTGATTCTTTCATTATAATGAAGGATGCAAGGTGTATCTCGGAGTACGACAGCCTGAATTTTCAAGGAAACCTATTCGTATTTATCTTTAAATGTTATCTCATATAAAATAGACATCGGTATCAGGTAATATTTTGTGAATTATTTCATTTTACATTCAAATTATTATTAAATTCACAATTTGAGTAGATCGCGAAGCACATTTGTTGTATTTATAAAATATCAAAGTATTACACACATTTTTAGGACGAGGGGAATTCTACACACATTATTTGTGAAAATATAAATCCGATAGTTTATGACACATTTATGCAACAGTAAAAGTATTCACTCTTCGAAAATTAAATCTTTGTATAAGCAAAACGTATTTTTTACATATTATATTGTCAGCGTTTAAGTTTTCGTTTCAATCGAGTCATGTATTTAAAAAAAGTCGCGGAGCTATTTGATTTGCGTAAGTGGTACCAAAATGGTCACGTGGATGGCAATAAAATCAATAAAATTTGCGTTAGTTCATGTCTATATATTTGTTAGTTTGTGAAGAACGGCTATATCTAATATATAAAAAATAGGGTATAATGTAACCTTTTAAAATCAATTAATATAAGAAAAATTATCATCACCATTATGATGAAGGCCTTCCCAAGTATCTCCCACTTTTCTCTGTCGGTCGTTATTCATTGACAGGCATTTCCGCAAAGTTAGATGATTTCATCTACACATTTTTTTTCTTATCTCTTCATGTGATGCCCAACATATATATTTACATGCTCTTTAGCGTTTATCTAAGTTTTTGGATTATTCTTTTGTTGAAAGTCATCAAAAATGAACTTCATTTTAGACTTTGCGGGTCTCTCAGATAATACTAATTTATTGATCAGGTAAATATAAATTAGTCCATTCCACTATTGGCGTGCCTTTAAAATGAATATGTTTCTCTACCGGAATAAATAATTCGTTTTCTCAAAATAACGGTTCTATTTTAAGCGTAATTTTTTCCAATGTCACAAAACATACTGATAGATGTTTTAAAATTTTTACAAAAATAATTTCGTACAATTTACATTATATGTCACCACGCGAATAGAAAGAAATTGGTCAAAAATGTGTGCAAAATCATGGTCAAATGTGACAATTTTGATCAAGGATTTGCCAAAAGCCATCGAAACCTAACTCACAGTGGTTTATACAA
Organism: Eubasilissa splendida; assembly: GCA_031772225.1. Taxonomy (NCBI): domain Eukaryota; kingdom Metazoa; phylum Arthropoda; class Insecta; order Trichoptera; family Phryganeidae; genus Eubasilissa; species Eubasilissa splendida. Next base: position 28,183,522 of record CM062851.1, on the reverse strand, counting down.
AGTTAAAATATAGATAGAATTTTTAATTATGTGTAACCACAAAGTTAACGCTACAAACATCAAGAATTATTCAATAGTCTGATCATAATCTGAGCTTTAGCAAACACCTGACAAGTAAAAACTAATATTTTTCATCTAAAAGATGTACTGATGCATTGCGTTTTTCTTAAAATTTACTGAATTAATTTTATCTCTATTATATTTTACGCCCCATCAAATGTTCATCTGACTGTACGGCGGTTTTTATATTTTACCTTCATTTTGCGTCGTTAAGGTTAAGATATATGTTGCGAAGATGGGTACCAAAAAAATCATAAATCGAAACGTGAAAAAGGTAAAGGCAAAAACATAAAATAAAAATGTTCAACATAAATATCCTTTAAATGCCGAGACACAAAATGACAGCGGAAAATATATATTATCCATACTGAAAAGGGTCAACATTGATTCCATGCTTAAAGGCTCGTGGCTTCAATGCGGTAATAAAATAAAATTCTACGAACTCTAGTTTTCGACGTTTGAATTTAAATCATCGGACAATGGCGGATGAAACGGAAGTGACGTGAGCCTCCCGCCATTACATCCCCTCACGGCCCGAGGAAGAAAGCATCCTGCATCCGGTTCCGGTACTGTGACGTCTGCGATACATTGTGAGGAAATGCTTTCGAGGTTTTTCCAACCGTTTTTTTTCTCTTCGAAGTTTGCTGTTTTTTTATTATTATTCTACGTGTGGTTTTTATGTTCCCCACCACCCGGAGACATTTGCAAACTGTTGCTACCTACTTTTATTATGGAGTTTTATTGTGTTCGCCTTTTATATATTTTCTACAATGTATAGACATAATATTCTCTAGAAAATTTCTTTCAAATGTAAATGAATTATCTGGATTTTTGTCGAAATAGAGAAATTCATGAAATACTTGATGCTCTGAAAATTTTCTGCGAAACTAACTATAAACTGTGAATAATAATGAGATTCAAGACTAGAAAATATAATCACACAACCTTTCAGAAAATTTTACTTAAAATACTAGTAATATATTTTAAAACTTTATTTCCACAAATATTCATTTTGTAACATTACTAAATGTAATTTCGTGTTATTTAAGACAAAATTTTAATTTTCTTCTTCAATATAACTTTGTGGCAACATATTATATAAATAATAAGAAAAATACTTTACTATTTATATTTTAAATTACTGTTTTGTAAAGTATCATTTTGTAAAATTTACACACACATTCATGTATAATTATTCTTATTTAAATAATACAAATCTTTACTAAATATTAGTATTATGAAAATTAGTTTTCATTCAAAATATTTATTATTTTTCAAGTTATAATACCCTGTGTGCAAAAATAATAATTTCCAAAAATTTCAAAGAAATAATGCAGTCAAAATACCCTAAATTATATAATATTATTTTCAAGTAAGAACTAATAAAAACAATTTTAATTATGAACTGTTTTATTAAATCAGTTTTAATTATAAATGTTTTATTTTTATTTATTTATTAAGTCAATTTTAATTATAAATGTTTAAAGTGTGCATAAGATGTTTTTAATTTACATACAATTTTCGAATAAATATTTATTTAATACAAATTGAATTAATCAACTAGAAAGACATGCAGAATAAATTTATTTATCGAAAAAATATTAAGTTGCTACTGGGATTCGAACCTGGACCTCTTCCGGAAAGGAATAAAAATGAAAAGAAAATAAAATGCAACTTCAGAACAAAAACGTATTCTCTTTAAAAATATAATTTTTTATTGATTATTACTGAGAGGGAAAATATACGAGTAAAACAATAATGAGATGATAAAATATAAAATTAAAGTATATTAAAAACAGACTATAATAATTTAGAATCCATTAATTTGCTGTAAGATTTCGCGTATAAATAAAATAAAGGATTGTAAATAAAAAATATAATTATAATGTATCCATTCTTTTACATTAAAAGTTACGATGTCAATCATGTGAGATAAATTTAAAAAAAAAGTTTTTGTTTCAAAAACAAAATGCACAGTGGACGAGGTTGAAATTTTTCGCTAAAGAACTCGCGATGTGAGCAGGGTAGTGTGGGGAGGGTAGTGCGGAGAGGGTAGTGTGAGAAGAAAATAAACGAATCGCAATACACCAGCCGAGGGGTGAGAAGCTTCTCTGACAGGATCCCAATTATCGACTTTAATTGTAAAAAAAGATGGTTAAAGTCCATTCCCGTAAAATGAGCACTAATTTATCAGCGAGGCGGTATTCGAGAAGATGTCTATCTCAAAGTGAAACTCTGTAATATTCATTAAAAAAAAATGTTAGAAAAATATACATCCAATAATACATTTACGCGTATCTCAGACTAGCTTTTCGTTTCTTTTTTAAAAAAAACATTTTCATCGATTAATTCAATTTCAAGAGATAAATAACAGGTAAAAAAAATATTTTGTTGATGTTTGTACTGTTAGCTTTGTGGTTAGACATAATTTAAATTTTTTATTTACCTTTAACTTTGTTTGTCACAACAAAGTTAAATATAAATACAATTTTAAAATATATATATTTTATCACAATTTGGTATAATGATAATTGTATAATTTGTTTAATGACAGTGACTTTGTAGGTGAAAATCCAGTAATTGTGTGCTCTTGGACAAATTGAAATATTGTAAAATTTTTCTTTCAACGGTAACATTGTACTAGTTTGTTTTTTAATTATTGTTATATAATTCAATGCCAAGTTTGTTACATCTTATATTTAAATAATTGTATTGTTGTTCTTGACCGTTATTTCAGAAAAACAACAAACAGTTATAAAATGTGTAAACACTGAATTATTATTTATGTATTATGAATATATTTTTATGAATCTGTCTAAAATTAAAACAGTTGACTGGAAAATACAATTTTGTTTTCACATGATAATAAAATTAAATAGATTATGAATCTGATAATGAACGATTACTATCTCTGATTCTTATAAATCCACGAGATTAATTAGATTCATATGAAGAATCTCAGAGATATACGTAAATCATCACAAATATAATACGAGTTCCTGAATAGACATCGGTGAAATAATTATCCACATTAGAGCGGTTATGTTGGTTGCCTGAAGTATCCATACAAATATTTTGTCTGGCGGGAGGTATGCATTTGATTACAAGTTGTGTGTTCACAATTACAGTAATACACGATACTCGATTATCCGAATCGAATGTATTTTTCAAAAGTTTATATTATTTAGCTTAGCGTATTTTATTTGTTTTTCTTTTTGTGCCGTCTTTTTCTCCGAAAGGGAGTGCTGCCTAATATCTCACCTGTTCGCCGGCCTTGTGGTGTGTGTGTTATATGTCTTGTTAATGTGCTTTGTATCATACTAACTTACCTGTATTTTGTCTTTTTTATTTAATCTATTATATTACTCCTCTGTTTTCTGATACCCTACTATATTATCTGATCATGTTTTGTTTACACTTATTTGTATATTGTATTTTCTCTAATAAAGATCGAGTACAATGAGAGAAAACTTTGTTATAGGCGGCTGCGTGGTATCGCCTTGTCACTGTGTGCGGGGCGCTAACAGCCGCCTTTGTAGTATTAAAAAAATGCCAACCAGGCGGCATAAGGGAAGAACTGAAATAATTTAAATGTCCTGGGAATGTGGAAAGCTTATATAATTTGTGCAATTTTGAAAATTATATCCGGATGCACATTTACCTGATAACTCCCTTCCCTACTAACCTACCGCTATAGCTATCTGTATATATACTGATAAGATTAAAAAAAATGAATGCGACGAATGAGATGAGAATTGCATAGAAAGATATGTCACTCGGACAATTTCAGTGTTGTCGTAAAATCACTTTTGTATATCGAACAGCTTTTATTATAGTTAAATATAGGCAGATATAGGAAGACACTATACACATTTAGAGGCAACTGATTACGATGAAACTAAAATATACGAATGATATTGTAAAGAAATAAATTTTAATTTTTTTATAAACATGTAATTGTTTTTATTTTCTTAGTGTGTATGTATATTTAAATTGGCATGTGTATGCATTCAAAATAACAAGTATTTAACAGCCATCACTGTCCGTATTATCCGAGGTAAGTACGCTTCACATCATCTCGGATAATCGGAGTTCCACTATATTATAAAAACCTGGTTAAATATTTTTTTGTGTATAAGAATGACCTATGGATTGTAAATAATAATAATTATTAAACAAAATTGTTGTAATATTTTTACTGCAATACAAGATTTTAGAATTTCTCTAAATCTTTTGTAAAATTTTACTGTAAAGATAAAAATATATTAAAGCGATACTTTTGGTGAACCTTTGTTCTATCATTCCGGCACTGGAATGCGTGACTGGGCGTCGAAGAGGGGTGGCGCTAATGGTGATGGCGTTGAGAAGGGAGTGGAGGAAGGCGATGGTGTAATCGTGTCCAATCCAGTGTCGGCCGGTGGCCCGGAAACCGAGTTTTCTTTGATAGAAATCAGTGCAGGATATTCATAACATATTACATTACTGATTTATAAAAAAATACTTCAAGTCTAAGATAAAATATTGTATAATTATTTATAAGTACATAATTTTAAAAATTACGTTAAAAATGGTGTACCTATAAAAATAGTATCCTGTGTGATAAAAAATCTATAAAGATTTGAGTTGTGTATATTTAAACCCTGCTTGATATTTTTAATACACGTGTTTTTGTACGGTTAACTTTCGGACCTAATTTACAAAAAACAATGACATTATATCTTCTCCTTTAACGGCTTCATAGGACTCGAAGGTCCACGACAGTAGTCACTAGAGTACCATTCATCCCTTGATATTGCCTTTATAAAGCACTGGGCACTCACCTACCTCTTGTGGGTCTGTTTTTAATAGACAGTTAAATGTTATAAATATGTATTACATAGCACATCTCAAGTCCTTAGTTAGCGTTGGCAGTTTATCATTGTCTGACCAGCTGTTTCTCTGTTGTGACTGTTACATGATGTTTAACTTTTTACGCGGAAAAACCCTTTTCACACCCCTTAAACATAGTCTGCAATGAGTTTTAGCAATAAGTTCAAGCATAAAAAATATCGAAAAATGACAAGGCAAACATATATTCAGAATAACGTAGAATGGTATACTTTTTGCGTGATAATGGTTAAACATTATTACACATTTGATATTATTTTGATTTAATGACGAAGTATAAATATTTAATTAGGTACCACCTTTAATTTCTGAAAATTTTCTGTTATTATAAAATGAACTTTCTATTCAAATAATTATTGATGAGTTACAATCGTCCTATAAGAGTGGAGCACAGTCAGACAGCACAGCATCTAAATTATCTTATTCATAACTTTTACAGACCACTGAGAATATAACAAGCTCGATCCGGAAACCGGAAACGGAAGCAACCGCGATTCTTTACAAACATTATACTTGTGATATTATATAGCACTTGTGATATTATATCGTTGATGAAAAAGAAATACATAATAAGAAGTGAAAAAAAATACCCTTCTCAAAAGAAGTGAATTTTTCGAAAGGCTTGCATTTATTGGTTCAGTATTTTTAAACATTTTAAAACAAAATATAAATAACAGGTTTTCGGCGTATGACTAAAAATTATGCACATAGGCTGAATGTAGGTATATTACAAAATTTGATATAGCATTTAGTTATTTTTATTGAAAAATACATGTCATTAATGACAAAATAATCAACCAGTGACATCGATTTAACAGTTTACGCTTTTACAAACTCTAGGGGAGAAAATAAAAATATAAGCAACTGTTTAAAAATATTATATTCCCAATAGAACATATTAATTAGATAAAAAGGTGTTTTAGAAGTTTTTCTATGATATATGTATATTAGCGATTTATCTATATGTAACACATATGTTCTCTATACAATTCTAGATGTTTTAAATATGAATTAAATATATTAATTAGAAAAATATAAATATGAAATCAATTTTATCGAAAAATATTATTGTTGCGCCACCGGGAATCGAAACTGGATCTCTTTCCTAACCGAGGAAGGTGCATTATCCAACTATGCTACAGCGACAATATTTTTAGCGACATATTTCGAACCTATATGTTACCTTTTTGATATTAATACATTTAATCGTTCCATTATTTGAAAGAGCCATCTACCTTATTTTTTACAGAATCTCATATCATAGTTGGATAATGCACCTTCCCCGGTTAAGAAAGAGATCCAGGTTTGGAATCCCGGTGGTGCAATATTTTTCGATAAAATTGATTTTATATGTATATCTTTCTAATTAATATATTTAATTCATATTTAAAATATCACAGACCTATGTTCTGAATAATTACAACTTCACAATAAGAATGTGTTCTCCTAACAATTCTAGATATTTTTACCGATATAAATCAATTTTGCATAGAAATTATTAAGGTTCCTGCGCAAAATACAGACACCCTAAGACTGAAAAAAATATAGTCACCCCCCTCTATCTTTGGATATCTCACCCTTAACCAGCGTCGACCAAATTTTGCATACATCGTTACTCTTTAGGGTCTGCGTAAAACAAATGCACCATCTCTTCCCACGTTCTAAACCCCTATATTATGTCCGAATGCCGGGCAATGGGACACTAGTTTATAATAAAATAGCAGTACGTAATACAATGGCTGGTATTATATACATTGATCAATAAAAATACATTAAAACAATTTATGAGTATTTTAAACATATGGTACAAATTAGTACATAATAATAACCTAACTAACGTAACCGATAGAATGAACTGCCTTAACTAATATTTAAGTAATTTAATTATTCATACTGACTAAAACTCTAAATTTAACTGATTATTTTTTAATTTTAATTTTACTATTTATTTTACAAAATATTTATAATTTATTAATAAAAATTCCGACGAATAAATACGAGTGTTTTTGAAGTGTACTAAAAAAAGGAGCACCCTACAAGAATCTTTTATAAATTTTTAACTACTGCGATGTACTCGTAAATAGTCCAAAAAGGATAAAAGTGAAACTGGTTTGCAAGGGCCAGACTGAGGGGATGAAAATTTGGAATGTAAATGAAATTTGGCCATCTCGAGTAATTTTATTATTAATATATAGATATGTACAATATTTTCTAATGAGAAAATGGCTAAAAATATTTATATAATACTTCTGTACGCGCTAAAGTCTTAAGAAAGGTTTTTTTTTATTGAATTTATCTGGTACAAATTATAATATAATATACAATCTAATCAAATAACCTACGTTATACTTGAAACATAAAGGTGTGTGTTAACAAGGCTTAGAGACACAGATAATAATGGTCCATATCAATTGATTAATTCTCCCGATGAATCTCTCATACATCCACATTCTCGAAACTGAAAATAAAAACATGGATTCGTAATATGGGTAGAGCTAGTATTGGTGCATCAAACATATTGATTATACCTACAACGATATTGTTGTCACATTTAAAAAATATATATTGAAAGTTCACTTTCTAATTTTTTTTTTATATGATAAATACACCTTATGTATATGAGGTAAATGTTAATTCTTTCTAATACTTGTAAACTAATTTATTGTGCAATTGCTTGAAAGCTATGCTCGCCTCAATACTGAATTTTCAAGTGAGACGGGCACAGTCCAAACATATTATACATATGCATTATAAAGTTACTAATAAATAAATAAAATATGAAATGTATGCACATTTTTACAACATACAAATTATTTTAAATATGAGGTTTAATAAACTAAAGACCCCTATATAATATGTTTAATGGCTGGTAATCTAGACTTTTTTTAATTTTGTAAATAAAAAACGATATAAATTTTCTTGATTTGTATTTTATTTCATTCATTTATTTCACCCTTTCTATACTGGAAAAATCACAAAATCTTCACGATATCATGCATAATGTTAGATTTGATTTTACTTTTTCTTATTGTGAAGTTGTAATTATTCAGAACATAGGTCAATGATATTTGAAACATGAATTATATATATTAATTAGAAAGATATACATATAAAATCAAGAATGTGTTCTCCTAATAATAAAGTTGTATCAATGTGTTCAAAATTTAATAAAAATGAATTGATAATTCTGGCGTTTGCTATCAGATTCATCAAAGGTATTTGAGATTCCGTAAAAATAAGTTAGATGGCTCTTTCAAATAATGGAACGATTAAATGTATTAATATCAAAAAGGTAACATATAGGTTCGAAAATTTGTCGCTAAAAATATCGTCGCTGTAGTATAGTTGGATAATACACCTTCCCCGGTTTGGAAAGAGATCCAGGTTCGAATCCCGGTGGCGCAACAACAATATTTTTCGACAAAATTGATTTTATATGTATATATTTTTAATTAATATATTTAATTCATATTTAAAATATCACAGACCGTCTGTTCTGAATAATTACAACTTCACAATAATAATGTGTTCTCGTAATAATTAAAAAATGTATCAAATACGTTCAAAATACTAAGATAATTAAAAATGACATTTTTTACTTACGATACTTTACATAGAAAGGGTTGAAGTTTTGAAATATAGATATATAATCAATGTTCCCTGTAATGTGTGCGAATGTGTTTTTAACAAAATTTATTCACGTGCCACCTTCTATTGATGGTTTGCGACCATGTTGCATTATATTGATTTATCCTGTACATGATCAGTAATATTTTGGACATTAAACCACTTTCTGAGGTTACACAGCCAAGCTAATCTCATTCTAGTTGTAAAATTTCATTGCGGAAAATATGACCGAAGTAATATGATAAAATGACTTATTTATAATAATACTTAATACAACTAGTTGGTTTATATCGGTATGGTAATTTTTATTTAATTAATTAATTTGTTTAGACGTATATAACATTTGTACAGGTGCAAAAAAAAAGACAAGTTTGTTACATATATTTTACACACATTTTAAAATGCATTGCCCAACCAGGCAAACCTGTTTTAGGGCAAATAGGTAAACAAATACATTTTACAAAACCAAAACTCATCGAAGGCAAAACACAATAAAATCGAATACGTAACATACAAGGCAAGTAAACGTGAAAATATATATATAAAATAGAGAAAAAAAAAGAAGTTTTTATCATTTTCTCTCTCAGTTCACAAATAATAATAGTCTTTACAATAGCACCATTTTTTTATGCGCATACCGTGATCCAAAATTAGAGGGAACATTCCTTTTTTTTTCTTTCTATTCGTTTTCTGTGCACATAATCTTACTGCTAAAATAAAATGATGTATACCGCGTGGTAAATATATTATCAGAGAAAATAAAATTGAGTTCGCTCAATTTTCATTTGTTTTACACAACCCGTTTAAGCCATAGAAAATCCTTCACTGTTACATCCTTCCGGTAAAATGCATTACTAACATTTTGTCGCCAAAGTTTGCCAGTTATGTCTTTACATAGGTACCAACCCACGAGGGTAACTCCGAGAAGCGACTGGCTTTCATAAGAGCAATATGTTAAGCACTACCTCCACGGCACAAAAGGTTTTAAAGCACTGGTGATAAAAAAGTCATTCGAGAAAAGTGATTCGAGAAAATGTCACATTTGCCCGCTTTAACGACGTTTAGGAGAAAAGTTTTTACTCGGTGCCGTGGAATATGTTTTTTACTTAACCCGAAATTCCACCCGGCGTGTTTTGAATAAGTTTTTTTGAACTGTTCTTTTGAACCGAGCGGTACGGCAAATTTGATGAAAAATGCCGGGTTGAATAAATGAATTAATTTAGAACATTAAAATATATTTCACGGCAGTCTAATCGATTCTTAACACTGTCAAGTCGCAGCATTAATTTTTATAGTAAAATATTTCTGAATTAATTTCTGTTGGTTCAATAAAATCAGGTAAATGAAAAAAATTACCACTTCAATCCGATTATTCACAATAAAGACACATATTTTTTTCCTTTACCCGAGTTCATATTTTGTAGGTTTAAAATGTGCGCCTTAAGATGATAGTTTTTTTCTGCCTTACTCTAAATCGTATGAAACAACTGTTTTAATTGTTTATAACATAAGTATTAATTAACGTTATATTTGAAAGCCATCTTGATTGTATTCTTTTTCTTCTCTTTTACTTCATCCATCGAAAGTTGGCGACCAAGTTGCAGTATGATTAGTTTATTGATAATATGGTATTCCGTGATGTGTGTGTTGTTGTATGAGATCAGAAGGATCATGAAAGCGAAATTATAAGTCGCCTCCAAACTCCGCTTACCATTTGCGTTCATAAATATATCGGTATTCATCTTGGTTTACTGCTATTCATGACAATAGCAGCGGAACAATTAACACCATGCATGCTTTCTTATTCTGATTTTATTGTTTTAAATTTTCAGTGATGTAATGATGTAGATACTCTTCTTATTCTTTGGTTTCATTGGTTGGCCATGGCAGAGACCTGTGCGTGGGATTATTTAAGGTGTAGGTGGTATTGCACAGTACCACCCACACGCAATCTTGAAATAATGAAATCTTAGTCTAATGGCAAGGGTGGTCTCTATTATTTTTTAGCCTTTTCCGTCTATGCACTGGGCTTCGTACAGACTACAATACAATAGGGTCTCAGATGCGACTCCAGGGCAGCGCCGGCGCCGATAGCATACGCGAGATAATGTATCATTTAATTAAGCTAATTAATCATTATATTCAGTTCATAAATGAGTCATTCAGTCAATTGTGTTCCGACACCTGAAATTTGTCGCACTAATACTACGCGGATAGAACTCGGTTCTGCTTCGATGTTTATTATACAAAAGTTAAATTAGCGAATTCGAAGATTGATTTGTCACAACACAAAATTTATAATGAACACAACTTTATATAATGAGAGAGTTCACAAGGTAAGCAGCCGTACTGGCCAGGCGTACGAGAGAGAATGGCCTCTGTTATCAGAATATGGATGCCTCGAGCTCTCTCCACACTATCAAAATGTTCCCTCCATCCATTCTTTTCAGTTCGCCTGGTGTGGGTGACATTTATGGCCTGTTCGCCATATGCTGCTGGTAGTTATAGTGTCGCGGCTAAACCGGATTCGCCGCATGGCTCACATATATCGCTGTCTACTCGCCACTCAACTATCCTTTGTTGCTTTTTATGAACCCCAGTTCAGTTCAGTTCTTCAATAAAATCCACCGGTCTTTTTAATATCGTCAGTTCTGTGCATTTGTGGTCAGCCTGTATTTCTTTCAGTCCAGTTTTACGTTCATCTGTTGGATTCGTCACATGTCCAATATAGTCTCATTTCTGTTTCGTGATACTCTATAAAAAAATCAATAACCATCGATCTTCTCACCCACTTGTTGGTTTTTCTGATTTTCAACCCTAATACTTATGAAAAAAGCGACAAAACACGTCTTTATAAATACACTTTTATAAAAGAAAATAGGCGTTTTATTTCAAGTGTTGTAACACTATACTACGAGTGATACTTCAAATGAAAGGTTTCAGTTAGTACAGTATTTTGTTCTACGAAGATGAACTTCAAATCAATAGGGGAATATAGGTATTTTAAATATATACTATGTGGTGAGAAATACCTATTTATATCACACTACACTAAATACGAATAAGTATATAAAAATTCGTTTCTCTTGTAATAGAGAATGTGTTTTATCGGAGGCTTTTCCAAAATATTCAAAATAGAACAATAGCAATAGCGCGTTTTAAATAGAGTTAGAATACTTTGTAGAAATTTCGCGTATACAAGAACATTGTTACGAGTATTTAGTATTCTATAATTGTACCAATGAGGAAAATATATTGGAAAAAAACATATTTTATGCAGGGGCGGCATTATACATGTGTCTGAGGTATGATATGTCTATACGAAGTAATTTTTAATACAGACGGTATTCATTTTATAGAACTCAATTGTTAATCAACATAATAAATCAAACACGATTTTTAACAAAATTTGTATGTAAGCTCACTACACTGTTCTATGTTTTATCAGTTCAGAATGGCCTAGACAGCCGAAACGATGGTAAAATTTAATTTAACTAAAAAAATTGTGTTTGATTTATTGTGTTGGTATTAACATTGTGTTGGTATTAAATAAGTAATTTATAAATTCTAATTATTGAATCGAATAAAAAGATATATACACGAAAAATAATAATAATCCATCGAATAAACATTTGATTATCACGAGGATACGAACCCGCAATTTTTCCTATCCATGGAAATGTGTTACAATTTTGCCACGTTAAATAGGAAAAGTGGCCAAATATATAAAACTATAGATAGATTTTTCTGAATATCTTTCTAATTGATCCATTTCATTTGTTTCAATATGACAGAACTGTGTTCCAAAATTGCAAATTCTCAATAACACGTGAATATCATAATACATAAAATATAAATATTCTAAATACAAATTAAATGTATTAATTATAAAGAAATACATATAAAATCAATTTTATCGAAAAATATTGTTGTTGCGCTACCGGGATTCGAACCTGGATCTCTTTTCCAATCCGGGGAAGGTGCATAATCAACTATGCTACAGTGACAGCATTTTTGACGACAAATTTTTCGAACCTATATGTTACACCTTTTCAAATTAATACATCTATCGTTCCATTATTTGAAAGCCATCTACATTGTTCTTACGGAATCTCAAATACCACTGAGTAAACCGATGGCATAGTTGGTAATGTACCTTCCCCGGATTGGAAAAGAGATTCACGTTCGAATCCCGGTAGCGCAACAACAATATTTTTGATTTTATATATATATCTTTATAATTAATACATTTGATTAGTATTTAAAACATCACTATGTTCTGAATAATTACAACTTCACGTGTTCTCCTTAATAATATAAATATTCTATTTAAGTAGTTAAAAAAAAATTCTGTTAATAATTTATCGAATCTGATTTCTTCCTAGTGCACACCTAATTGTATTTAAATGACAATCCCGATCTCCGAATCAGTTACCTATACTAATCAGAAGAGTTATTAAAAAATAAAGCTGTTAAATTTTCAAAGCGATCTGACCATTAAATAATTTATTTTACAGGATAGGAGCGATTCTTTTCTTAAGCCTGTTATTCTGTAGCTACTCAGTAAATATAAAGCTAATGGGTTTAAGTCAGACTTAGTCAGTAAGTTTCCGCTTAGTCTTAAGGTATAAATTAATTAAATGTTTTCATAAATCCGTTCTTTTCCTTAATTAACTATAAACATATTGATTTCATTTCTTTTATCAGTCTTAAATAAATTTCAAAAATTCAAAATAAAAAACTAATTAATGAAAACAAAATACAAAAGCATATAAACACAAAAACGTTAATTAGGCTAATAAAATAAAATAAGTAAAGAAGAAAATTTTTCGAAAGATAGATATGTTCTTTGTATTTAATTATCAAGAAAATATATTTTGAAAAATTGCAACTTCACAAATTATGTATAAATGCAAAAATGTTTCGTCATGTGTGATTTATTTTCATTTAAAAATATGTTTATTGTATTATTCCGATTCACTATGACGCGCGCACACGGTTGAGATTTGTCTCGGAGACTGATCTCGAAAGCTCATAAAGGACGGTGCACGGTTGACTGTAAAGCGATCTATGATTCATTGCTGTATGTATTGTGTACATAGGAGCAGTAATACATATTAACCTTTATCGACAAATCTCCGAAAACGAGAGACAATTGTCTCATCCGAAGACAGACACCGTAAAGTATTTAAATACAATTTTGATCATTTACGAGTATTTTAGGCGATCATCCCCTTCGCATGAGGCAAACGTTTTACATTCTTGATACATATAAAATTTAAACAAATGGTATTTAAAAACTATAATACTTTAATACAAAGTAAAATATGAAAAATAATCGTAAAGATCTTAATATTTTTTAGTTAACACTAATGATTAAGTATAAAATTATGACACAAAATTTTGATTAACTGTCGTATACTTAAAATGAATATTAATATTGGTATATTATATAATATTTTAGAATCATTATATGTTACATAGACATTTTTATGTATTTAAGCTTTTTTTGTTTACGATAGGTTAATCACAACAATTTACTAAAAACTTAAGGGTTAAATAAAAACATGTATCATATATAGTGATTGTAAACATAATTATAAATGGCATATTACATTATACAAATAACCATCATCACCACGTGTCGTATACTTTTACCGAGACGTATAAATATACGGTAATATCGCCGCGGCTGAGTGGATTAAGGCGTCTGACTAGAATTCAGATTCTGGAAGCCCAGATAATTTTGATTTATACTTGTTCTATATTTAGCCGAGACACAAACCGTTTTATTTAGCGAGACCGGTATTTACATAATCTTAAGAATATCGCTAATTATTAGGTATTTGTTTGCGTTAGTTGTACTGTGGTAGATCATTCCCATTTTTATTGGTTTTACGGATACACTGGCCGTGACCGCGCAGTGCTTAAGCGAATTGCTTTCTGCTAGCGTGATGTAGAATTATGTGATATTATTCTGACACTTTATTGATTATTCTGATGTACAACCATTTGACAGTAGTTTATTATTTTTCCCACACCGTGTACACCATTTTTATGAAGAGATACCAAAAATGTTGTATCTCTTCGCAAAAAAAAATTTTAGACGTTTTTTTATTGTCACGTGAGAGCGTTTCATTCTTGAAATCTGACATAATGGATCACTTTTCATAATGAAAAGTCGAGGAACTGTCGCCGTCTAAGGGATGAGAGTCGCAGACTTGCAGCGACGGTGCCAAACGCCGTTGAAACTTCAACTTATTCTACAGTTCTAGGTGGGCTCCCTACCTACCCTCGGAACTCCTTCAGCTACCTATTTTCAAACGAAGCATTTGTACCTCGCTCGCCGTTGTTGTCAAAAGCACTCTGCCATATTGTGCGATTAAACACAATATATTAGAATCACAAATGATGGTGTGTTTTCATACGTCTCTTAGATGTGAAGCTGAAATTTTGCTTAAGGGTCACACCACATTAGCGCTCGGAAAAATAGTAATAGTATTTTTTTGACGCGTCATAATATTTTTTATTTTTCACAAAAATATTATAGTTATACGAACAAATTAAAAAAAAAACGTATAAAAAAATAGCTAAAAGTGTAGCACAGGCATATTTTTTTTGTAGAAATGACAGCTGTTTGAAAAAAAAAAAGAGTTTTAAATATTAATAAAAAATGAACGCGGCATCCAATCAAAATAATCTTTGCTACATCTTAGATAATATTATAATTTTTTTATCAAAATCGGTTGAGTAGAATTTTGTCCACTAATTTGAAAAAAGTAGTTTCGAGAAAAACGAAAAAAAAAGTACCGCGTCAGCGTCTTAAAATCAAATATTTTTTATATTACCTTCAATTTGCGATTCCTAGACCATATATAAGGTCTTTCATTGATGTTACGATATTCTTTGACTCCTTTTAAGCTGGTCTTTTTAACTTCCTGGCTTCTTTGGTGTCTTGCTGGATTCTCATGTTATCTATCGATATCCGCTGGGTATCCAAGTTACCAAGGCATGCTCTCTGCCGCGCTTACTTCAAATTACTATAACTCCCCGTAATAATTGGAATTTTGACATGTTTAAACGATTAAAATATTCTTAAAAGTATATTTAAAAAATCTGTCTAAAAAAATCGATTTTTTGAAAATCTCTAGGTGGTGTAACCCCTTAATGTCATTATTTATAAAACAGACGTGTGAGATCAGTGATTTCATCCTAATTTTTAATCAACTGGTTTAGCCCGGCGAGGCTAGCATTACAAATACAATTATGTGTGCAATGTTTTATTAATTACATAGATGGCTAGTATATAAATATAAAATAATTTTGAATACTATTTAATTAGATAACTAGTTATTTGATAGTAAAAACAAATGAGGAGAATCACTTAAATAATATAAGTCTCACTAAAAATAATAGGAATTTAAAAGGGCCATGTCCACGGAAGGAGTCACGATGAGATAATCTCAGAGATTTAGTTGAGAAACATCTCATTACCATATACACGTGTTGATATTTTAATCTGAATAGATTTAGAGATCGGTTTGAGATTGGCAGAAAGAGATAGAAACTCAAACCAATATACACAATGTTTGATCTGATAGCGAGACTCGACACGTACGCCAAAACATCATCTAAAACTATATTTCATTAAACATTCATATTAATATACGATATTAAAGTACAAATATTTATTCCGTTTTATCTACCTTGGGAAGATTTAAAATCACCCGACTGATGAACGACTATGACATTTGAACGGTGAATCTCTATGATACGGTGTGTACACGGAGACTATAAAGACTTGTATAAGGTTACTTTGGCATAATAAAACCGGCAATATAAAGTTTCGGGTTCGAGTCCTGTGCTAGCTGTATATCATTTGAATAGATATATTTTTCGATACATTTTTCCGAATATCTTTCCAAGAGATAATATTGTTTCTACTCGTATTAAAGTTAAATGACGTTGGCTTAAAATTTACGTGTATAATTGTACGAGATCATGATATGGCGATGACGTACGGTAGTTTACGGATTTAATTGTATGAAAAAATCATATGATGACGACATGAAATTTTGTTTTCCTAATTCCACCGCAATCACCCTCTTTACGTCATTCATATTCATCTACGTTTTTGGCAAACATAATATCGTTAACAATACTAAAAGCGATCTACGATATCATTTGAAAAAAGTTTCTATGGCGTCAGAACATCGTAATCACGCTGTCAAAAACAATTAATTAAAAAAAAGATTTGCCATTTTATTTCATTTTACTTAAATTACCACTATTTTTATAACATGGAGACAATTTCGCTAATAGATATCTTATTACATTGTGTTATAAACATCTTTAAAAAATGTTTTCGTAATATACGAGAAAAATCCTGTAATAACAGAGGACTTAGAGTTCAGACGGTTTTAGCATAAATATTTATGGAAATTTAATATCGTTATAATGCGAACCTTTTTTATATTTGGTTAACACGCTGTTTTCGTGTGAATGGAATTGTGAAACTGTGAAAAAAATGTGTTTCAGTCAGAGGGAGTTGATATACTTTTTGAAAAATACCAAAATTTTCTACCAACTTACATATCGAGAAAATCAATTCTTTGTCAGTTTTTTCATTTTTATTCATACTTAATTGCGTTGTGCCGAAAAAAAGTGTGGATTATATTGTGGTGCATGTGTGTGTGTGTTGATTATAAAGTTATAAGCGTGGAACTGGGGACCTATATCTCTTAGTTCTCCACTATGTTCGAGTGACCGCGGAGAGTGAAATTTATGTATGATGGCGGACTAGTTCAGATTGTAAGAATTGAAACTACTTATGGTTAACACTAGATTTATTCAACACTGTTTAACAAAGTTAACACCCAGGTAACTGTGAGGCAGGTATAAAAAATTATCGACTACAATTAAACCTGTTAAACTATCATCATCTTCGTCCCCTTATCCTAAAAGGGTTGAGAGCCCAAAGACATCTTCTCCTGTTTTGTTCCGCTTCGGTACAAGTTGACCAGTCAAAGTCCAATCTATCTCAATACAACTTGTTTGCTTACCTTCAGTTGCCAATACAACATATCTTGGTAGAAATTTCCCTGTAAATCGCAAAACATATTCAAGCAGATAGAAAAAATCTATCTATAGATAAATATATAATATATAATAGTTACCACAAGAATACCTTGTGAGGGTAGAGAATGGCGTTCAATCCTCTGTACCGGCTAGTCAGTGGAGAACACAAGAACCGCGCGTTCTTCACCTCAGAAACGCATACCAACCTTGATTTGCCACATTCATCCTAAACCGGGAAAAAATATTATCAATTCCTGGAGAGATTAATAAAAATATGTCATAAATTATCACATGAATTTTAATCAAAAAAGGAACACAATTAAAATTAGAACAAAATACAATTCGAATTAACAATCATAATTTCGTCGGGTAGGGCATGAGTTCGACGTTCTTCAGTGCAGGCTGATGACAAGATCAAAATGTTACGAAATATGACATAACTTACAATTAATGTTCGCCCGTATACATTCTATCGTAGTATACCATCTCCATAACCCATCGTCGTAGTTGGTTCTCAGCATCCAGGCCGACGCAATAGGATTTGTATAAAAAATTGTATAAAAATAGACCGAAGGGAAACGTCTCGTTCTTAGAAAAGATTATTTATCATGCGATCAGATTAAAACAAATTATAGTAAAATGTGCACTAGTGATTGAATAATATAAAAGTATTTATACTTCAGTTGGTTGCTTACGGCTACATCTTGAATTGGATGGCCACAGCAGCTAAGAGCGTAATTTAACAACTCTGTGCGATAAATTGAAAATGAACCATAGATGGTGACCATTTTTATAACCTCTAAAACAAAGTGCGTTGCCAACATGAGAGCGTTATTCGTGATTACAAGGTACTTGGCATTAAAACTAATGACGGGGCAACTTCGAACGTGACATCAGTTTGTAATGTCACAACGTGCCGTGAACATTCTTTTGTTAAGATAATGAGTTACTAAGTACGCTAGAATATCATCAATTTTATGTTTTATTTTTATTTTAGTGAGACATCTAGTATTTTTTTTTTTAAAAGTTACCATATTAATAATTTAATTGCAACTTTACAATCAAATATATTTACACACATACTAGTATCACTTTGATCGATTTTCTCTCAAGACCTGTCCGCGTGGCGACGAGCGGCAGCACGCAGAACACGTCCTTTGGAGTAGCCTCATCATGAATTCTGACGAGATGAACTCTTCGGAGCGGTCAGGCAGTTTCTTAGATCTACTTGCCACTTAGATTTACTCAGCGGTGGAGAGCATTTCTGACTTTTTTCTCATTCTATATTGATGCTCATCTCGTGGAAGTAATTTTCGCGCTTAATTGCGTTTTCTATTTTGATGAATTAAATAAACAATAAACTTTGTTAAGTAAAATATATTATATTTAATTATATAAAATTATAATTATAATAAAATATATATACAGTACGCGTGGCAGTGTGTGATGATATTATACAAAAGTTTTTTTTTTTTTTACAAGATTTATTTGATTTACTATGATGAGATCTAAATATGATGACCTTTATGCGGAAAACATATTTCAATATTATGACATTTATTTAAAAAATTCTCACTACGAAAATATCAACAGAATTTATAAAAAAAATTTATGCAAAACAACATGAGCGCGAATATCATACAAGTGGAAAAAATAGACTGAGACTCAAACTGAGATTCAGGAAGAAAGTTAAATCTCAGAAATCGATGATGAATTTTTAATGAAATGCCCGAAAACATAAGAAAGGAGGAGAAACTATGTAGTTTCAAGATGAAACTATGCTAATATATAAGATAAGTTGTAGTAAAACGTAACGATTTTGATCTTGTTTATATTAGAGCATATATAAATACACTTACGTGTGCACTATATTAAGAATAAATATATAATACCAGGTAGTGTGTTCATAACATATTTAATTTTTTTATTTTTTATTTATATATAACTAATAATTTAATGTATTAATTATAAATATATACATATAAAATCAATTTTGTCGACAAATATCGTTTTTGCGCTACCGGGATTCGAACCTGGATCTATATTTCCAATCCGGGGAAGTACACTACCAATTGTGTTATAACGCCAGTATTTTTCATGACAAATTTTCGAACCTATATGTTACACTTTTTCAAATGAATACATCTGTCGTTCCATTATTTGAAAGCCATCTACATTATTTTTACGGAATCTCAAATAATTTTGAGTAACTGCAGAAGCCATTTTTATTAAATTTTGGACCCATTGATACAACTTATATTATTAAGGACAACACATTCTTATTGTGAAGTTGTAATTATTCAGAACAGACGGTCTGTGATGTTTTAAATACTAATTTAATGTATTAATTATAAATGAGTAAAGGTATAGGAGGACGAGACACAAAATGGATTGAGTCACACTTACACGGACAGACTAACGGTGTTGCAAAACACGAGGTATGGAGAGTGAGAGGTAGGCGCGTAGGTGGAGTCCCACCCACGAAAGCTGGCCTACCTACCCACCAAAGGAGCTTCAACGAGTCACCCATACCCGTATACACATTTACATACATCCTATATTTTACAGACGTCCGAAACCACCGATAAATCGGCGTAAATTGGTGCTCGTTAGCTCGCTCGTGAAAAAGATGTACATTTTCCTCTTTTTTGTATAATAATTTTTTTTTTTTCTAAAAATTGTCTCATTAATTTTGGGTTCGTTTTATGGTCCAGTGCGCCTTGTCGTCCGAAAAATATGTACGGTATATATATATATACGGATGGGTGTGTTCTAAATTGGCGTAACACCCGAGGCCGCGTCATATTTAGGTCCACGCGAGGCCGACCTTTGGTGCGAGAGCACAAGTCACCTCTATTCCGGAACATCGAGTGTTCAATGGTGGATGCGACAAATTTCTCTCATTTCAGGGCTGAATGGATCGCGCGCGCCGTTGGCACGTTAGAATTTAATTCTCATCGCACACGCGCCGTGACATAATATATTTTGACTTACGATTCTTGTGAATAGGCGTGAATGTGGATTCATTCGGCCAACATTCCTCACCCGCGAACGGTGCGAACGAATGAACGAATTTTCCACGGAGGATAAATTGCTTTAGAATTTTCAACGCTCGGTGTTCGACAGAATGATTCTTCAGGGGGTCAATTGTGTCCGTGTACGTTGCTCGTATATTTTATAACAGTAGATTGTAGCATTAATACGGCAGGTTTAAAACTATTTACCCACGGTTTTAAAAGTAGCGAGATAAAATAACAGTTGTATTATCTGTATTTACTGTTTCCGACGTAAGTTTGTAGAACTCTTGTTTTTTGATTCTACTTGTTTAATTTACTTGAGACGGGTTTCGCCTTATGAATATACTATAGATCTAACGATTTAACTCAACAATTATGTTGTTTTGTTAAATAGTGTATGTTGTCTTGTTATATTGTAAAGTTAAATAACTGTATTATTCGACATATTACCTATGACATTAAAATATCATCAGTGTTAAAACATAATGCTTACTTTGAATAATTAGAAGCATTCAAAAATGTATAGAAATCCTCAGAATTCCAATGAATAATGTTGTCCCTTTTCATCTCATGCAAATAAAAATGTATAGCTATACCCCACTATGGATATAAATACGAGTATAAGTTGTTGAGTTAAATTGTTAGATTGATAATGCTCTTATAAAGCGAAACGCATTTCAAGTAAATTAAACGAGTAGAATAAAAAAATAAGTGTTTTATTTTCACATATTTGAAGTTGTATAGACTTTCTCTTTATCCTGTTTGTGTCCTTTACTGGAGAAAATCCTCCCTCGTTACTTTACAAGATATCCAATTATCTCCAATAAAAATCTCTCGTCTTCTTAATGTCGTCAAACACTATGACGTCATTGCAGAATTTCGCCATTCTAATGTTCATCAATCAGTCTCGCCGCGTGCAACTCCAGTTTCGCGACAGTTCAGCAACCTTGGATCTTCTTCTCACCCATTCGTTGGTCCAGGAACTCCGCACTAAAGGAAGGGTTTCCACAACATACAAAAAAAAATTATTTCATATTTTGGGTATGTTATTAAAATAGATAATTAAAAAAAAAAATCACAACCCTATTTGTCACTCAGTGTATTACTACTACCATATGTGTGATATACTCCAACCGTAGGCTTCGTTTGAATTACTGTATCTGGGACACTCTGTATTATATGAGGATATTACGGAACTAATACATTGTACTCATTATTGTCTATTATGTAGTATTATATGATATAACAATCATCACAATATTTACAGATAAGTAACTGAATTGTCTTTTTAAACATTTTTATTCTTCTTTTTGTAATGTATTTTTGCAGTAATTAAAAATAATGCCTCCTTACTAGAATGATCCTGTGTCGAGGTGGGCTTCCCTATCTGTACAATATAATATAAATATTTATATAACAATAGCAATTTAATATGAAATTCTCTAAAAGAATGAAATAATCGATGAATTCATCTATTTATAGGCGTTAAGATCAAATCATGAACGGAATTGAAAATCCCGTCAATTTCATATTAAAATAATTTTTTCTCAATCTCGTATTACTTTTTGTTCAAAGGTTTTTAATTTACTTACCTGCATAATTATAAATATGTTACATGAATTATATTTTTGTTCTTTCTTTCATAAATGTAACATAAATTAGCATTTTATAATCCCGGGACTGATCTTGGGATTAACAAAATCGTATTCCAAAATCCCAGGATTGTAATTTAAAAGAATCAAATAATTTTAATACTAATTAAATGCAGGAAAATTCAATTTATGGAAAAAATACTTTTGTTGCTACTGGAATTTAAATCTGGATCTTTTCCTATCCGGTGAAATGCGTTAACCGATTACACCACACCAACATAGTAAGTTGAGGACAAATTTTCGAAATGTTATATGCTTTTATATGCAGTTCTTTCAAATTGATACATCTATTATTCCAAAATTAAAATCGATCACTCATCTTTTTATATCTCAAATAGAGACGCTAGAAATTAAAAATTAAATCAATTCATTTTTATTAAATATTACGTACTTGTCTTCTAAGTAAGTTTTCAGTGTACACCTCGTAAATGTGAAGGTCCAAGTAAACTCTTTGTGACAATTACACGTTTATTACAGTATAATATAGTTTAGATACAAAGTATATCACTAATATAAGTCAAACGATAAAGCCGATGGTCACGCAGAGAGAGAGAGACGCGCGCCTGGCGCGTGTCGCCCTTTATACCCACTGATACGCATTCACGTGCGGCGGTGCGGCATTCACACACACACACACACACACATATATCTATATAATTCCAAGGACATTACATAATAATAATGTGTTCTGCTTTATTAATTAACTAATAATTTTAGTAATCTTTACCGTTTTTACTTTATTTAATATAATTCACTTTCTTTATAAATTATTCTGTAGACAGTTTACTTAACGGACCGACAAAATTAATGTTTTAGCACATTCGACCAGCATTTCCACCATTTCTTTCCACACCATGGCTCGGGTTTTATATAGACTTTACAAATAAAAAGTTATTAGGTGAGTCCCATTAGATCGCCGAGCGACTCCTTCTTCCACTGGGTAACGCTAGTGTAGTTTATATAAAGTACAAACGTAACTATAATTTATAACATTAAAAATAATCTTTTTATTAGTAAGCATACAGCTAGTTGTATTGTCTAATACAGTATTTTTCAATCTTTTTAGTAAAGTGACAACGCTGATCCTCTGCCAAACTCCCGCGGTACACAAAGCATCGACATGATAATAATTAGATATGGCGCTCAAAAAAATGCGACTTACAAACTTTGTCAACTCTCGTCTTAATTTATAAACTCGAGACAAAATAAGCTCCTTTGATGACTGCCTTACTTCAGTGTAAAAGCAGCTTTGAATGTTCTGCATCCACTTCTTGGCAAATATTCTAATAATCTTGAAAGATATTCAGAAAAAATCAATTTATTGAAGAAATATTTAGTTGCTACCGGGATACGAACTTGGACCTTTTCCTATCAGGGGAGAGCGTGTTACCATTTACGCTATAGCAATCAAATACGTTTTCGAAAACCTTTGAACTAATATTCTGTTATCTTTCCAATTGATACATCTGTGAAAGTGGGTGGTGATAATGAATGGAAATGCGCAGTTGAAGTAGAGGCGTTTATTATTAGAGAAGATAGAACAGAGAGTACAGAAGGTATGCGTGTATAAATGAAATATAGAGAAGTGAGAACTGCGAAGGAGTAGAGGTTGAAGAATAATGGAGCGAGTCGGCGTTAACCCCGCAGGCCTCGAGTGTCGTGGCAGAGCAAAGAAACCGAAGATGTTGCGTCAGTGAGCAATCGAGCCATACTGTGGTGGCAGCACTTTGCCGCCGGCTAGGTATTGAATGCAGATATCGCCGCGGAAAAGCGGTGAATTTGAACCGCTGTTCTACACATATATTATTTAATTTTTTATATTGCGATGAATCTCAAATACCATTTATTAATCCATTTTTATAAAATTTGTATAAACTGTGATGCAACTTATATATTTTTAAGGAGAACATACTTTTTTGTTGTGATGTTGCATATTCAGAACATAATAGATTTCAATTATGGTTATTATTATATATGTAGCTACTCTGCGGTCGATGCCATTCTCTGGTCTGGAAGCCAGCCTTCCACGAGAGCGCCGCATGCACTTGAGAGTTGGCGCTGAGTGTTGAGGTCCAGCCGCAGCTTTATGGCCGCAACTACAATAACGGGTTAACCTGAACAGTACGAGTATCTGTATGAGTTGTTATATTGAATTTGTAGACGGTTATAAGCACTCTTGAATTAAGATAAATACAGATTTAAAAATTATTTTAAATCGTGATGATTTTTACATATACGGTGAGTAATGAAAGTGATAATAATACTTTGAATTATATATATATATATTTAAATCTCACGAAAACGATTTTTTTTCCTACAAATATTTTGTCTACAAATGTCACAAGTGACAGCGGGTTTATTTATGGACGTTACCGAGAGTAAAATATTATATTTTTACGAAGGTCGCTTATTGTTTTAACATTAAATTTCTGAAGTGTAAAATAACGTCAAAAGATATATTAAATAAAATAATATAATGTTTAGTTTTAAACCAGTTTATTATGTACATACACTAAAGTGAACTAGTTTCAATTGGACCAAACCTTCTTTAGGACAATATAATATATAGACTAACCTAAGTACAGGACAGAGCAACAGTATTTGTTTTCATGTGTTTACTATTTTTGTAAAAAAAATATACTTAATATCGTTGTTATATTAAATAGCGTATAAATTATAGATTTTTTGAGCATCTATTGAGAAAACAAAAAGTAATTATAATATGTCATATTACGATTTTAGATATAATTTTAATATTTACCTATTCTTTTTTATTATAATATCACTGTGATTTTATGAATTAATTTCACAAAATACTTTACACTTTAAAGAGTCACCACAATACATACATATAAGTAAAACTACCTTATACATACATTGTTAAAATAAAGGGTGGCACAAGTGGGACTTAAGGGTTATTATTGCAGGTATGCCCGAGGTTCTTGGGGTAACAGTTTCTGCACCATTTAAATTTTATACGAAAACGTTTTAAGAATCAGTTTCAAAAATTCGTTGTAGGGATGTTCTGTAGATGCCCAATTGAGTAGAATAACGAGTAGAGACAGATGGATCATCATTTTGCACAGACCGATGAGTACCTCTTTCTGAAAGATCTACAACTGAGCCTTGTTCCCCTAAACGGGAACTAATCATGTTGCCATTGGGAGCTGTTCTGCCATTAAAATATTGACCGTATCAGATAATAGACCTTTCAGAAGAATATAAAAATTCAATAATTTTGATAACAATGTGTAGATATTATAAATTTCTAAAAATTATGCAAAAATGAAATAATAATATGAATAAAACCAAAAAGGTATGGATATTTTTAATCATTCAGTCTTATTTTTGCCACTCTGTATTGTGTTTAGGGGAGTTTCATTTGTAAGAATAATAATAAAGTCTCTTTATATATATAAATACAAATGTCATGTACTTAGATTGCCTATAATTAGGCGTCCTCTCAATTCAAAATGCCGTTTAAATTGTCACAAAACTGATAATACCCAGTAATATAATGAAATTTTTTTTAGTATAACAATTTATAAGTCTCATTACTGACGTGAACATAGCAGCAATTTATAAATACTCAAGGCCTTTATCTGGCTTGTTACAAAGTTAAAGTAATTAAATTTTTAAATATTCATATAAAAATTTGATGTTAAGAATGTATAAATAATATAGCATATATGTTTTAATACTACTGTAGTGAAACACAAAAAAAAACCCAGGCTTGAGAAAATCACTTAGATGTATTGTGTCCCCACCGGGAATCGACACATGAGCCCTCCATTTGAGAAGTCAGTGGCACGCCCACTGGACTACGAGGGCCGCCTAATATGAATATAAATTAATTCATTAAATTTTAGCAAAAAAATTTCATCATTATAATTACTTAAATGACAATTTGACACCACAGTCCAGTAGTCACTGGAATAGTAGTTAAGATGGAAGAGCATTAATTAAGCAAAGGCTTAGGAGTACCTGATATCGATTCTGGTACCGGTGAAAATAAAATTGAGAGAAGGTATCTACATAATAACGATTTGAAATTTTCTAACACTCTATTTTTAACAGTTTTCTGGACAAACTTTACTCGGAGATTCACTGAATAAACATACTCTATATTAAACGAATTAAATAATCGTTAAATATTAAAAAAATGTAATCTAACTTCAAAATATATCAGATTCATCTATGATGCTCTGAAATTTCTCACTAGCTTCGGGTATAAACAAATATAATGGCCCACAAATCGTTTTGAGGTTAAGCAGTATTCTGTTATTTTTTTTAATGAAATATTCAGTCCATTCGGTGATATAAATGGAAAGATACCTCCTGCTATTAAGGCATCAATGATAATTAAAAAATTCGCGGTTTTTACGAAAATGTGAGTTTTTATTATTCATTTATATCTTAAGTTATATACTAGATTTGACTTTTTTCAAGACTATTATATAGAGAGAACTTTTACACTAATTTAAAATAAATAAACTAAATTTTATTTGCTATAATTAAGACAAAACAAGCATTATAAGAAAGACCGCGACCATTAGATGTATTTTCCGCGTGCTACAAAATTATTGCATAAACGAAATATGTTTTCTTATAATTTTGAAGCCAAGATTACGGAGTTAAATTTCAATTGAGAAAAATTAACAAAATGTTAAAAATTAATAGTGTTATAAACCATTCAATTTGCAGGACATGTTACCAATTTTCGACGTTTTGAAAATACTTTGTTTTATATTTGTACGTTTTTCAATAATATATACTATTTACTCACAAGCTTTGAGGCTTCAGCTACTATTTAAGTTTTATTTCAAAAACACAGTAATCATTTTTAAATAATATATTTTCTGTCTTTGTGTTTTAATTGTCCATCGAACTTCGGTACGCTGGCCTATGCGATCATGACGGAAGTCAAATCCGCGCCGTCATTATTTTCGTTAAAAAATGCCGAAATTTTTTTCACTTCATATTTTATCCACAATATGAATTAATAATATTAAATTAATTCACAACATTAGTAGAAAATTTCATAAATGAGATATTTTTAACTGATTTTAAGGGAAATCAACGTATTCTTGAACAAAGTAAACATTTTAAGTACGTTATTTTTATGTAAGTCGGAATTAAATATTTCATTTATATATAACATTGTTGTATTTTAAACACTAGCTGTCGGAGCATTTTAAATCGATAATTTTAAACAAATGAATAAATTGAAGCTGTTATAATTTTTTTAAATTTAGAACATTGATTTAAGCGACCATCTAAATATATGTAGGTATGTTGTCTGATTTCTAAACACATTCATATATATAAATTAGGTACTTAAATAAATTAATAATTTAATAAGTTATTTTTGACACTTGTATCGAATGCGAGAGAATCAACAATTTTATTGTCGTCTTTTTCTATTGAAAACTTCCTCTCTCGCATAATTTACGTAACAAATAACGTCATTAATTATTTCTCAGATACTTATAAGAATTTAACTATTAACCTCACCTTGAAATCATATGTAATTCGTGTAGAATTTCTCGAAATTAAAACTGGAAAAATGAAAGCTCGCCCTTAACTAACCATAGAAAATATCCCATCTGTGTTTGACAGCTGACCTTTATGAACATTAACTGGTCGTAAATGGAAATGAAATGTCTAACAAAAATAATATATGCTGTTGATAAGCTTTGGATAAACACATTCGATTAATTTGTGATGTCAAATTTAATTGAATATATATATATATATATTAATTTGAAGAACAATGAAGATATTTTCTAAAATAATAGAACGAATATAACAAACGAGTTCATACATAAATTATTATTTCTTCAAATACTAATTAAATATATTGTATTTAAGATTCCGTAAAAACAAAATAGATGGCTTTCAAATAATGGTACGATAGATATATTAATTTTGAAAAGTGTAACATATAGGTTCGAAAAATAATACACCTTCCCCGGTTTAGAAAGAGATCCGGGTTCGAATCTCAGTAGCGCAACAATAATATTTTTCGATAAAATTGATTTTATATGTGTATCTTTCTAATTAATACATTTAATTAGTATTTAAAATATCACAGACCGTCTGTTCTGAATAATTACAACTTCACAATAAGTTCTCAATGTGTTCTCCTTAATAATATTATTCCTTCAA
This sequence comes from Eubasilissa splendida, assembly GCA_031772225.1. Lineage (NCBI taxonomy): Eukaryota > Metazoa > Arthropoda > Insecta > Trichoptera > Phryganeidae > Eubasilissa > Eubasilissa splendida. The sequence continues at coordinate 28,155,033 of CM062851.1, read as the reverse complement.
GAGGGTTTTTTGATTTTAATTATATTGCAACAAAAGATCAAACTTACTTTTTAATACTGGATTATACAGGATGCAACAGACACAGTCCATAATATTTTATGGGTAAATAACTAATTTGACTAAATTACGAATCAAAAATATTCCAAGGAATATGTGAAAACTCTGCACCGTCACGAAAAGTATTATTGTTTGAAATTTAAAAAAAATCATGTTAAACTTTAAGTCTATGTACTTGTAAAATTTTCCATTATTAATCTATATCTTTGCTTCAGGCCGTAAATCATCTAACAAAAAATAGTCTGGGCGCTTGAAATTCGGTAACTTTTAATCTTTTGTATTCGATATACAATTTGGAATTAATAAAATATTTCAGTTAATCGAAATAATGGCATTATTATGATTTTTTTAAATGCTTATATCTCTGACATAACTGAGCTGCAGCACATATGCCATGAACATTTTCGACTTGAAATTTAGTCCACCCATAAAATATTGTAGACTAGATCTGTTATACCCTGTATTAAAAAGTGTATTTATAAGTAAACGCAAAAAGTAAAATACCTACTTATGCACTTGTTAGATCTAGCAAAAAGATATTTTAATATAAATTATTTATATCTTTGTTTTTAACCACTTTTATAAGTTAAATTTAATAAACTAACCGGTTTCGGAAAATACCATTTCCTTTATCAGGATGTTAAATAATTTTATGTCGTTAAGACAATTTACACATCTTTTATCATCGTAACAATTTAAGTTGAGTACGAGATTTATTTTTTAAATATATTTTAAAAACGATTTTAAAAACATTAAAACAATTTATAATATGGTTTTAGTTATAGGAAGTGGTTTAGTTATTAGCAGTTCGAGTGTGGCCGAGGAGCCTTATTCTCGAACTGCACACCTTTCTATATGTGTGTGTACCTGCATCCACTAGGCAGAGCGGTTTTAACGGATGAATCTTCCTCCTCTTTTTTCCTCTTTCATATATAGAAGTGTGTGTACATTGTATATACGAGGCGCGTTTTAAACGAAATTACCATATTATTGAGAATTTTTTTTGTTATATGAGGCGCGTTTTTAAGTACCGAATTTTTTAAAGAAACACTACATCATTTTTACAATACTTTACTTTTTTTCTGACGCTACACACCTTAAACTACTTCTCAACATAGTCGCCACCATTATTAAAGCGCTTGTCATAACGGGGCACCAATTTTTGTATGCTCACGTCGTAGAACGATTCCGCCTGGGATGTAAACCATGTCGGTACTCCGTCTTTGAGTTCATCATCGTCATCAAAATGATTGCCACTAAAGAACCGATTTTGATGAAGGAAAATATGGAAATCACTTGGCGTCAAAACAGGACACACTTGACGATGAATGTTAGCTGGTTTCATATTTCGTGCATTCAAGAAACGAATCATGGACCGTATCTCACAGTCGGTGGGCTAATCTATTGTCTTGAACATTTCAACCACTCACTACAGGATGGCCACACCATGTGAATGTCTCTAACGTTGCATGTAGTGAGTCACAGATTAAAAAAACCATTGCGCATGCACAACATCGCAACCGTAGTGTTACACCGGAAATATCCGTCAACGGTACTTACTTAAAAAACGCGCCTCGTATATATCCCGCTAATTGTTGACGCTAAAATGGTTGGGTTTTTATTTACATTATCTCTGCCACCGTGTTTTGGGTCAACTTATTCTGGTTTATTATTGAGCAGCCATTGCGGGGGTTTCGCATCATTCATGCACTCTCCTAACTTTATGAATTTTGTGACTTTCTGCTAATCATACAGGTCGTAAAGTTGCTGTTTATGAAGACTACACCATATCCTATTGTTTTGTTGCTTTAAAAATTCTCCTTAAATCTGTCTTGTAAAATAAAAGATTGCTTCAATATTTTGTCCCAAAGCGACTATAATTTGTTGCTATCTACATCGCTGTAGTTCCTTTCCGAGCTTTCCAGAGAAAGCGCGCGGCGGCGTCGAGAGCGCGCGGCGTCGCGGGAACTGCTTTTACAGCTATTGAAAAGCTATTACAATTTTTGCGATGCTTTTTATTCAATTTAGTGGAAAGTGTGCATCGTGCTTTACATCTCTCTTGAGACGCGATTGTTTGTGACGGCGGTACGGGGGAAGAATAATGCCCCCGTACACATTGCACATTTATTTATTTATTATTTCATTACTAGCAGAAAGCAATCGGTTGTCGCCGATTGCTGATGCTAGACTCTACGGGTGGCTATGTTACGGCCGATGCGTGGTGCGCAGTTGGTATTACATCTGTGGGGTAGGTGGTAAGAATGAAATGAAACGCGCAGTTGGTGTAGTTCGTTTATTGATGTAACAGATAGAGAGGGAAGAATACAGAAGATAGTGAAGCGAGAAATACGAAGAGTAAAGAAGCAAGTCGACGGTGTTCGATATTCGGTCACGGGTTGCGGAACGGAAGGTGTTTTGTCGGTGAAAGATATGGTCAGACTGTGGCGGCAGCACTTTGCTTCCGGTTAGGTATTGAATGCATATGTTGCTGGTATCAATGCCGGCTGAGAACGGCGGTGAATTAGAACCGCTGTCCCCTGCACATCTTATGCCCTTGTCTTAAGGAGTCCCCAAAATGATAACGTCATAACGTGAAATATGAACAGCAACAAATATATATTCGTAGAGACGGTGTTTTAGATTAATCTATCAATAATGACAGATCTGAATGCTCCAGATAAAGACCGAATGTACACCAACGTGTAAATATTCGACAGTTGCCGAGCACAATCAAATCTGCCACAATATTTTGAGGACTTATTTTTAAATTTAGCCCTTTATTTCATTTCGCTTTCTCTATTGGTTCTGGTTTTACTCCTCTTTCTCAGTGATTGGGGGCTCCCCTGGGAAACAGAGGCACTCGGAATAGCGACTTGCTTGACTATAAACCCGCCACTGGGTGAAATGATATTCGAGGAATTATTCGATTACTTACTAGATTATATTGTGGCCGCTGCGCGCATTGAAATATGTGTATTATTTTCATTAGGTTTCGTAGAAACGGGGACATTAATGTCGTATTTTATTTCGTAGTTAATAACACAGCACATCTGTAGAATTTCATTAAATATTTGATATATAAATGTTCTTAGCAAATAAAAATAAATGATTTAAGAAATTTATGGGTATTCGATAAATAAATAGCAACATTATTTATGAGGCACCTTTATTTCGAAAATATGAAACATGTTGTTGTGTAACTTCGTTTGAAGAAACCATTTAAACTTTGTGTGTCCATCTTTAAGCTTCAGGAAAATGAAATATTATAATAGTAGAAATTTATTGAAATTTAAAACTGATTACCTTTCGCAAAGCAAAGTTTTACTTTAAAAGGAAACCCAATTAATTAGCATTGTTTTGAAAACATTTTTCGAATGTTAATTAATTTTCTCAAAGCTCTTCTAAAATTTTTAATTGAAAAGAAAATACACGAAATAAATTGGCGGTCAAATAATTTAGATTTCTTTTTATCTGTATACTCGCCCGCCCAGTCCTTGTCGCACAGCAACATAAAACAAAAAGCATTTATCGATTTGAATTAATGTCTTAAAAAAAACCATATAATTATGAAACAAACAAATGTAGAACATCGTTGATCGAGATTACATTAATAAGTCAATACGTATTCATAGACGAATAGTAGAATTTCAAAACGTATTCATAGACGAAAAAAAAAAGGTGCACCTTATCGAGAAATTAATAAATATCATAGTAAAACAATATAGACACGGGTAATTATTAAAACATTAAAATAAATAATTTTTCTATTTACATTATATTTTTAATTTAAATAAATTAAGATTATAGAAATTATTAATTCCTGTCATTATTAATAGGTTATTTCTTGTTACATATAAATACAAACAATATTATACTCTTTGTACTACGACTATGTACATTTTTGTAATAAATATGTTATTTACGTTGATATTATCAATATACATTTATTTTATTTAGGTCTGTTATAAATTTTTTACATAGTTATTTCTATTACATTTTAACTAAACATATATTATGTAAACTGACTATTATATTATTGGCATTATATTTCCAGGTTTTTCATCGTCAAGTAGTTAATGAAAATTGGCAAAGTATTTTCCAATTGTTTTAATTTAATTTAGGGCTAGCTTTCATTTTTCCAGATTGAAATTTGAGAAATTATAAACGAATTAGATATGCTTGCAAAATGACGCTAATAGTTAAATTAGTTAAAGTTCAAATAAATAATTATTGAGGTTATTTGTTACGTAAATCACGCGAGAGAGGGAGGTTTGAATAGAAAGAGACGACAATAAAATTGTTGATTTTCTCGCATTCGACACACGTGTCAAACATAACTCGTGTCTGGAGTATTTTACGCCTTTTTTCATATTGATATATGGAATGAAATAAAAATGTGTGTTGTTATTTGAATTAATCAATCAAAAATTAAATCATTTATTAGGTACCTGATTCATATGTATGAATATGTTGTGAAATCAAACAAAGTACCTACATATATTTAAATGGTCGCTTAAATCAATGTTCCAAATTTAAAATTTTTATGACAGTTTCAATTTATTAATTTGTTTAAAATTATCGATTCAAAACGCCCCGTTGCTATTTTGGTGATATGTCTGTTTCATAACAACATACTATTTATGAAACAGACAGCTAGTGCTTAAAATACAATAGTGTTATATATAAACGAAATATTTAATTCCGACTTACATAAAATGTTGACTTTGTTCAAGAAAACGTTATTTTTCCTTAAAATCAGTAAAAATACATCTAATTTATGAAATTTGCTAATAATGTTGTGAATATGTTTAATATTAATTTATATTGTTGATAAAATATGCGTATAAATAAATAGTTGATAAAATATGCGGCATTTATTAACGAAATAATGACAGCGCGGACTCGACGACAGTCATGGCCGGATCGAGCGGCGTATTGAAGTTCGATGTTCAATTAAAATTATTAACAATGAAAATATATTATTTAAAAACTGATTATTGTATTTTTGATATAAAATTTAGTTTTAAATAGTAGCTTAAGCCTCAAAGCATGTATAATATAATATATTATTTAAAAATGCATGTTTTCACTAAAACAAAGTATTTTAAAAACTATCGAAAATTGGTCCTGCAAATTGAATGATTTATAACTCCTTTAATTTTTAACATTGGTTCAATACAGATTTGTCACCATAATCTTGGCTGAGTAATAGTTTAAAAAAAATCAAATCAAGTCTATAACTTCTAATATAAAGAAATAATAAAAACCCACATTTTCGTAAAAACCGCGAAAATTTGAATTATCACTGAAAGTAGCGCCTTAATGTAAAATGTAATTCACTATCTATGTTCTCTGTATAAATTTAATTGATGTAATTAAAAAAAAACATTAAAATACCCAAAGATGCATCCCCAATATTATAGTTTAGTATTTATTTAACATCTGTTAGATTAATGCATTACGCTGTTTTTTTTTTTGAATTGTAATATTATATTAGGAGAACACATTCTTATTGTGAAGTTGTAATTATTCAGAACATAGGTCTGTGATATTTTAATTCTGGCGTCTGTTATCAGATTACTCAAAGATATTTGAGATTCCGTAAAAATAAGGTAGATGGCTGTTTCAAATAATGGAATGATTAAATGTATTAATATCAAAAAGGTTCGAAAATTTGTCGCTAAAAATATCGTCGCTGTAGCATAGTTGAATAATGCACCTTCCCCGGTTTGGAAAGAGATCCAGGTTCGAATCCCGGTGGCGCAACAACAATATTTTTCTATAAAATTCATTTTATATGTATATCTTTCTAATTAAAATATTTAATATTATATTATAACATAACTAAAAACGAAAAGAAACTTAAAACATATAGCGTACAATTATCATTCGGAGGCGTAGTTACCGTAATCGTGGACTGATCGATATTGAAGTTCTCAGCCAGTGTCCTAGTAGTGCAACTTCCGTCCTCTTCCACAGCCGCCAGAAGAGCCTGGTCATCAAAATCCGAAGATCGACCATTTCCCGACTTGTCGTCTAAGCCGGTATCACCAGCTTTGAAGCGAACAAACCACGCTCGGCATGCCCATTCGCTAGTCGTTCTTTAGCCAAAAATATCGTTGAGGTTGCGAAATGACTCAGCAGATTTCCACCCTTTCTCCAAGTGGTATAGCTTAATGCGGCGTATATGTGTATAGTTTTTTATGCGAATTTTAATTTCATAACCCTATTAAAGAATTATATTATGACAAATATCAATTAAACGTTAAATTTCTAAAAACAAAAGATCGCAAAAAATTGCGGATAATTATGCATTAATCTAACGAGGTAAATATCTTAGACATCTTTTCTACCTCGTATTTGGATCACTGTATATTTTTGGTCTCTTTAAATATACATCATCTGAATATTATTTAATGTTCAGATAGTGTTCTTTTGTTTTCTGGAAAATAATAACATACAAACATTATGTATATATATATATATATATAGCAAATCTATATAATATATCTATTCTCTATATAACCCTACACCCTCTGACTGATCTAAATCAAATTTTGCACAGTTGCTCTTTAGGATTCTGCGCAAAAAAGGCACGGTCTCACTTCCCTCTGACCACCTCACTCTCTTCCACCCATATAAATGTGTATAATATTGAATGCCACCAAAATGCAAAAATACACAACAACAAAATTACACAACAAACATGCATTCTCCCCTCTTCCCTTGCCCATTATACGAGGGCCAAGTAAAAAATAAGGTTCCTTACGCTGTACACTCGCCACGCGAGATGCTAGGCGAAATCCGGCAACACCGCCTTGATTGTTGGTTCCTTAACTACATCCCCACTACCGGGAGCAAACGCTGCGACGCTCAGTAAAGGCCTGACAGCCATCCGCTATGGAACCCGCCATCGCCGTTACCGCCAGGTGTGAAATCCGTTCGGTGATTCGATTTTTAAACGCGAAGAAGCTTAAACCTGTTGAAATTCATCGACAGTTGGAAGAAGTTTATGGCACAGCTTGTAACAGCGTCCAACACGTCCGCAAATGGTGCAGGGAGTTCTCCGAAGGACGCACAGACGTCCACGACGAGCAAAGGAGTGGGAGGCCATCGGTGTCGGACGAAGTCGTGGCTAAGATTGAGCGCATTCTCCTCGAAGATCGAGAGTAAACAGCTTCGGGAGCTGCGTCCCAGGTTCCAGAGGTTTGTGAAAAAACCATCGACAACATTTTGACCGATTATCACTGACTACACCAAGGGCGTTAGGCTGCACCACGACAACGCTCCCCCGCATGACCTCTCGACAGACCACCGCCCACAGGACAAATTCGGCTGTAAATTGCTTGACCATGCCCCCTACAGCACTGATCTTGGCTCCAGCGACTTCCCACTTGTTTCCGAAATTGAAGCCACACTTGGGGGACAACGCTTCAATACAGATAAAGAGCTGAAAGAAGCGGTCACCAAGTTCATCGGCGGCCTAGCGGCGGAATTCTTCGAAGCGGGTTTTCAGAAGTGGATAACTCGTCAGGAAAAATGCATAGAAAAATCAGGAGACTATGTAGAAAAATAGAATAAAGTACAAGCTTTCAGATGGTTTACTTATTTATTACAATAAAAAATACCTTATACCTGAAAAAAATGTAGGAACCTTATTTTTTACTTGCCCCTCGTACCTCTTCCGCCTGCTGATATAAATGTGTAGATTTATATTGAACGATACACATTTTATTATTAAAGAGAACAAATTCTTATTGTGAAGTTGTAATTATTCAGAACAGACGGTCTGTGATGTTTTAAATACTAATTTAATGTATTAATTATTGCGCTACCGGAAAAAAATACAATATTTGTCGACAAAATTGATTTTATATGTATATATTTATAATGAATACATTAAATTAGTAGTTACACATTTTATTTTCAGTTGTTCTCTAAGATAATTAGGGAAATATAATCACCCCATATCACTCTCCATCCCGCCTGGATCAAATATTACATATAACGTAATTATTTGGGGGGCCCACCTTTATTTTAAATTACAACTTGATCAAAATTCCGGACAACGCTGGGTAGGGATCACTAGTTATTATGTTAAGCTCTTTTTAATGTGATTTTTTAACACAATTTCGCACAAATTTTATGATGAAACATATTTATGTTAAATATTTGTTGGTTTTTACATACGTGTAATCCGACATAATTTTTTTTGAAACCCTCACGTTAGAGTGACGTCAAATCTCACTGTCTCGATAATATCGAATTTCCTACTAAGATTTACGATGACAGCATCGCTTGACGTTGGGCTGCTTTGACGTCATTACTAAAGCCGCGCCATTTTGGCACGGATTAAATTGAAAAAAACTGAACCTTAGACGTTATTATGTGCCTACTTAGTTTATCAACATTTTTATTTGCAAAGACTCGTTAAAAATAAAAAATAAATAATAGTAATAATGTAGAATTTTGAATGATTAAAACTATCATTCTAATATTTTGCTGTTGAAACATATTTGTAACAATAACGCGCCAATCAGACGATTTTCTAGTTCAAATTTTTTTTCAATTTAGTAACATAAATAAAATATATATATATATCTCAATAGCTAAGAACCAAAGCCTGCTCTACCGCGTGGCGGGTGGAGATGCTAGCCACTGCACTATCGAGGAATCAAAGAACATGTAAAAAAATCAGCTGTTTGCAAATATCTTAAGGTTTCTATTAGTACTGACTTTTTACAAAGATCAACAGGAGTAATTATTATTTTTTAATAAAATTAATGTTTATACAATTTAAATGTATCAATACAATTAAATATAAATACAGAAATTGATCGAATTAATATTTTTGTTGCCACTTACGTACTATGTTGGTGTAGTGTAATCGGTTAACGCATTTTTCCGGATAGCAAAGGATCCATGTTCGAATCCCGGTAGTGACAAAAATATTTTTTGGGTAAATTGTATTTTCTTGTATATATTTCTAACTGGTACATTTAATCTGTATTAAAATACCACAGAACTATGTTCTGAAAAACTGCAACTTCACAATAATTTATTTATTTGATTCTTAGTACAGTGTGTTATATTATAATCGGATAAACATTTAAACAAAGTAAGACATATTTTTGGGTACCCTGCCTGGTACACTAGTATTTGACTATATTATAGCAGATAGTGTTATTCCGGTATAGTAGTAAACAAAGTGCAATGATCAATGTACAAAATTATATATATAAAGAGTTAAACAAGATGTCATTAGATTAGGTACATTTTTTGTAAAACTTAACGTAAATGCATTGTGCAATGTATAAGATATAATATATGGTATATGTAAAGAGTAAAGCAAGATGCAATTAAATAACATATAATTAAAATGTAAAACGTTTAATGTATAATTTTTTTTTTTATTATATATATATTATTAAGATGCAATTAGGTAATTCAATATACTGTTGTAGCAGTATTAATCTTAAGTTTGGACCTTTAAAAGTTCTTGGGCGTAATTTCTCCCCATTTCGTGGAGTTGGCTCCACGTGCAACTGCACTTTTCGTGAAAAATATGCAAGATTATAGTTGCAATTTTTCACGTTTGCATTTAGACTGTAGTATATTTTTGGTGCTAGAAACAAATGGAATCTTTGTGCAAAAGTTTTGTTTAATTTTGGCACAAGATAGTAACAGTTAGCCTGTGACCTTGTTAAGTGAGGGTGTTTAATTTGTTGGTAATATTGTTTACGCCGGTAAAAGTATTTTAGTATATCAAGAATATATTATACATTTGTGTTCACTTTAATAATTTAATATTTGTATATATTCAAATTTGATGGAAATAATGTAAAAATAATAAAATATATCGTCTCTTTCTCTTCATCCTTTTTATCCTAATCGAGCACTTTTCCACCGCTTTCTGTCCTATACTGTGTTGATTGTTCCATTTTTATCTTTTCCACGTTTTCCTGGGTTTTCTTCCCTATAGCACTGATGAGAAAGCCTGTTTAGCTAGTTATTTATTTCCCATGCGTAGAGTATGTTCAAGCCAACTCAGATTATTAGAGATTTTTCTATTTGGAGCAGCAGCGGATTCGTCCCAAAATCCTCTCGAATAATATCGTTCCTGATATTTTAATATCTTTTAACGTCGCTCACACTACTGCTCTTAGGTATTTCATATCTGCAGTCTGGATTCTCGACAGATTCCTCTCCGTCAGAATTCTAAGTTGATGGCCATAGGTGTAAATTAACTTGAAAATCGCCAGTTTTGTTTTATTATTGAGTTCTGCTTTCCTTAATACGTACTGCCTGGTGGATCAAAACAGAACACGTCCGGCGGTAGTGGGTCATTTTAGACCCACCTCAAGTTTTCAGTTTTTCAACCGTTTTGTGGGATATTTTTTATAGATATTTCATTTTAAATATGATTTATTGAAATGGCATGATGTGTCGTAATGTTTCTGCTAAAAAAATTAAGTTAAAAATTTAAAAATATTACGAATAATGTACATATTCTCACACATCAACAGACGCCCTACACAGCCAAAATACAAACATCCACTGAGCATGTAATCTTCTCGTCGGAACTCGAACAGGTAGTGTCATAAAACTTACAGGTAGGCGCAACGCCCCTCAAATAGTTATATTACTGGTGTTGTCTAGGAGCCGCCAGACGAAAATAAGTCAAAAGCCGCCACACATGGACGCATACCTGGTATCCTTTGTCTACCCGCTCAAAATGTTGACAATATATATTTCGGTGTAAGCGCTGAGATTCAATCCCGTAAAAGTGACTGATGTTTGAGCGTTTTTTCACATTTTTATCAATAACTCATTTGAATCTCGTCCGATAACATTTATTTGTATCTCAAATTATTTGCAATAATTTAATAAAAGATTAGCTAGAAGGAAAACAGCATTACACTAATATTTGTAGCATAATTCATATTTTTACAAACGCCCAGGTCAAATCTGACCCACCGCTGCAGAGGATGTATTAATACCCAGTATGAAGACCTAGTAGTGCAAGAATCAACATTAAGGTGTCAGACCAGTTTGCTGACAAGATGAAGTCACCCCGAATCCTGTTCACCATCTTTATCGACGGAATAAGCAGGAGGAAAGAAACCAGTGACAAAATATATCAAAAATATATAATATTTTTAAGGAGAATACATTATTATTGCGCAGTTGCGGTTTTTAAGTTGTATTAAAAATATAAATCATTGTATTAAATTTTAATAAAATTCTTCATCTTATATATCTGCTTCAGTTTAGATCAGTACCGACAAATCGTCCACAATGGATAGATGGATAGATACCTGACTAAATTACGTGTCAAAAATGTTTAAGGAATATGTACCTAGTCTCAAAATCATGTTAGAGATATAAGCATTTAAAAAAAAATCGTAATTATGCGATTATTTCGATTAATTGAACTATTTTTATGATTCCATATTATATATTGAATACAAATAATTAATTTTTTGTTAGATGATTTAAGGTATGTAGCAAAGATATAAATTGATAATGGAAAAATTTAGTAAATATTTATAGTAAACAATAATATTTTCCGTAACAGTGCAGATTTTAAATATATTCTTATTATTCCTTTACATTAGGTTACTTTAGTTTTTTGTAAATTAATGATATAGAAACATTTAAACAAGAAAATTAGAGATAAAAAATATAAAAATTTACATGACAATTTGACACCACACTTACGAAATATTTCTGATCTCAAAAAGGTTTTGATGGCACCTGCTATCGATCCAGGTATCGGTAAATTTGAAAAAATAATACACAAGGTTTAAAAAAAGTGATTATGTGAAATTTTCTAACGCGCTATTTTTAACACAATATTCATGATATGGAATAACCATATTTATGTTAAAATGATATATCTAGCGTTTATTTTTATTTTTATGTACACCAACGGCGTAAAATAGCGCCTGTTTTAGTTTTATAGTCGACAACAATGTGTCCCATTTATCATATTTAATGAATGCATGCACGGCCGTGTGCCTTTACGAGTAGATATAATATATTACAAAACTAATTGACGCTTTGTATTTCTTTTGTTCCAGTGATATGTGGAGTTGGTGTCGAGATGACGGTTTACCATCACACAGCGGGAATATATATATTGTGAGTATTTCATTATTATACTATAGTGTTAAAATTCGCTTTAGGACGTGGTTCAGGCGTCGCTTTTTCTGAACTAAATATTTTTCTTTATAAATTAAACACTGAAAACGTTTTTTTTAATAGCCAACGTCTTAATATATCAAGAAAAACAGTTTTACGTTTTAACTTATGTAACATTCGTATCGGATATGTGGACTCTGCTTCACTCTTATCATCACGTAAGATACCCAGTACCGATGTTATGCTACAATACGATGTAGTCATGGGGGTCACTCTTCCTATCGCCACCTTCCTATCAACAGCTCCAGGAATCTCAACTATAACTATTTTTTACGGATTAACATCTCCATTTTAGTAAACTGTGCCTGACAATAAACTCAGTGCCAACCACAGACCATCAAATATACAGACATGAACTAACGCAAATTTCTTGTCTCAATATTTTCATTTTTGTGTCATCCACGTGTTCACTTTGGTACCACTTGTGTAATCAAATAGCTACGCGACTTTTATTTAAATATGACTCTATTGGAACGAAAATTTAAACGTTGAGAATATAATATGCATTAATGTAAAAAATACGTCTTGTTTACTCAAAGATTTAATTTTCGAAGAGTAAATACTTATACTGTAGCATAAATGTGTCATAATGTTGCATTTATGTTTCCACCAAAATTGTGTGTAGAGTGTCCCTCGTCCCGCAACTAATGTTCCAAACTCCTCTTTAATATGTACACTTTATTTCATGTCTACTCATTTACTGCTTCTCATAACTAACAGCCTGCCACACTCACATATACATAATAAATTCTAACGTGTACGAGAGTGGTGGATGAAATAATGGGGCATCCACTTCTATCACATTCAAAACAACCTTTCAAAATCCTTCTGATACGATATTTACGCACACTCACATAAAAATCAATTAATAATTCATAACCTTGTTTCCCATACAAATATCAGTGGCAAGAGCACTCATCACGTGGATCAGTTCGGACATAACTTGGAGATTAGGTCGGTGGTTCAATGAAAGAGTGATAATAGTGTGTTAATGTATATTGTAACAGTATGATAAAACAAAGAATACAGAATTACGGATAGAATGAAGAAATGAAGAAATGCACAAGGTGATTCGGTGCGCGTGGGCCGGCAAGACCGCCGTTGCGGAGCGGTGAAACAGAAGAGAGATCGTGAATTTGAAATCTTGTCCTCTACAGATGTAACAGATGATTATTTTTATTTATTATCTTTGTTTTATTAACCACTAAATTGAGTTTAAATACATCTACCGGTTTCAAAAAATACCATTTTCTTCTTCAAGATGTCATAACTAACTAAAACATATATTATTGTTTCTTTGCCAGAATCTACTTTAAAAAAAAAAAAATTTAGTACCTAACTCAAATCATTACTTAATTTACTCGAATAATTTTTAAGAAAAAAATTCGAAACCGGTAGATGTATTTAAACTCAATTTAGTGGTTAATAAAACAAAGATAATAAATAAAAATATGAATTTTAATCACAAAGTTAATATTGCTAATTTTAAAAGTATCATAGATGATTGTTACTATTTGCAGCCAGGCGATCATGTCGGTTCCCGCCTTCAGCTAGCATCCGCAGCAGCATTGCTTTACTTGTGGATTCTAATTTTGATCAGATTCTTGGAAAACACTCTGAAAAAAAAACGCATATTTAATACTCAGTAACTGGTATTAATAAAAGCGCAACATTAAATGTATGTACAAATCTATTATCACTTCTTTCTCTGATGGTTAGGGTCTACTGAGGAGACTTTTAAAAAATATATTACATGCAGAGATAAATCTTGACGTACTCTCGAGACCACTCACCGAGATATTTCTTATTTGTCGCATACGAGCATGTAAAATATTAAGGGAATACGACATTTAAAATTTTTGAACAGCCGCCATTTTCAAACAAGACGGCGGATCTGTCTGGCCAATGAACTCAGCTGAGGTAATTCATATCTGATGCGTATATTATGACGCATGCTAAAGATATCCTGGCTTGACAACATTACTAATGAAGACGTTCAAAGACGTTTGAATATATAAGTCGAGAGAACTATCAGATGTAGGTGAGTTGCACGCTTCGAACACATTCTCCGCAATGAGAAATATGATATTTTATAGATTAATAATATGCGGGGGAAGATTGAACGCGGCATAAAGTATCTATAATAGAAAGAGATTGTTATGCCTACATAACCTTAAACAAGGGCTTAATGTCCAAAATGCTTTATACATATTCTACAAATTCAATCAGTACGCTGTGCATTTTGGTCGCCAAAGTTCTATAAAAGACGATACAGTAACAGTATTATTAATTTAAATAATTACAGTAATTACTTGTATCGTTTATTTCTTCCGGTCCCGAATTAATTTCATACAAATAGATCGCATGGATCGTTCCCCTATGCATAATTTAACCGCATTGATCATTTAAATTACGCAGCATACTTAGCTAAATACTTGGTTGGTTAACAATGAATGGAACATTCGAAAGAGAGAGAGAGAGAGAGAATGCTGCTGCCGACTGCCGCTTGACATTATACAATACAAATGTTAAATTTAAAAAAAAAATGTTTCTGTGCAGCTTTTAAATATGTATTAAGCATTTAAGTATGAAAAATGTTACTTTTTTCTATATTCTCGAATTCATTGTTTTCCCGCGTTCATAGTTTATTTCAATAGATTCCTTCAAAAACGATAAATAGAGGTTTCACTGTATATATTTAGGTAGTGATATACGAAGATACATTGGAATTTTATTTATAATTTATATTATTGTTTTCCAAAACAAATAAACAAATATTCTAAATACTAATTTAATGTATTAATTATAAATATATACATATAAAATCAATTTTGTCGAAAAATATTGTTTTTGCGCTACCGGGATTCGAACCTGGATCTCTATTTCCAATCCGGGGAAGTACACTATCAATTGTGTTATAGCGCCAGTATTTTTCATGACAAATTTTCGAACCTATATGTTACACTTTTTCAAATTAATACATCTGTCGTTCCATTATTTGAAAGCCATCTACATTGTTTTTACGGAATCACAAATACCTTTGAGTAAACCGACCGCAGATGCCAGAATTATTAATTCATTTTTATTAAATTTTGGACACATTGATACAACTTATATTATTAAAGGGACACATTCTTATTGTGAAGTTGTAAAACTTCACAATCAGAATGTGTTCTACTTAATAAACAAATATTAATTTGGAAAAGGAGTGTAATGATAATAGTTTTTTTAATTTCCAGCGCCTACTGCTCGAATCGTATTTAATTTAATAGACAGTTTTACAGTCGATAACTTATTTTATTATACTATAATAGTATTCTTTCATGTACATTATTCGGAAATGATATATTAATTGAAATTTGCGTAATAAATTCTAATATTACGATGATAATAATAGACGAAATAAAAATGTGCGATCTTTGGACATCGGGTACAAATATCTTTTGTCATTTTGCCAATTGTCCAATATAAAGTGAATGTCATTTATTTAAAACTAACGCTAGTGCCGTTAAAGATGGCAAACTTGGATTTCTAGACATTTCTCTAAATATTTAATTATAGGTTTTCTACAAAATAAATTAGTTTACTTGTAAATCACAGAATTTAATGCAATATATTAAACCTGATTTTAAATAAGTTTGTCAAGGTAAAATTAAATATTTCAAACAATAAATATAGAAAAGAGATAATAAATACTCGGTAAAATATATTATTAATGCATTGAATATTTCAATTTAATTATTTTTATTTATGTTGTTATTGTTACTATGGTCATATACAATATGTTATCGATATTATTTTGTGGATAAGAAGAATGGACACTTAAATTAAAAAATGTAATTAAAAAAAGTTTCAGACAGGATATTTTTCATAATAATTGATAGTTAAATGAATGATCTATAATTTTTTTTTACTTATAAATATTACATCATAATTTTTACTATTTTCAAATTAAACTAAACGCATGTATCATGAAAATAGAACTAAATTGCTGATCTTCTGGATTGAAGTTAGAACCCTCGATCACTAGGCGAATGTCATAACCACTAGATCAATAAGCACGTCTCGATTGTATGATTTAAAAAGTTATTCAAAAACAATTATATAAAAAAAACACTTGTAGATTAACTTTGGCGACTTCTGTAGATAGGGCATTATGGCAACTCTATCGGCAATAGAAAGTTACGGGTTCAAATCCCGGTCATGTAAAGTACCTTTGAGATGAATGTTATATCCAATATTATTATTTTTATAATTATCATATCACTAATATATTTTTCTGAAAGATGAATTTTATCAAAATTAGTTTTAAATGTATGATATAAATAAATTCTTAATGGTAACAATGTCCGTCCATCTCTAGAGGTTAGGCTAATGAAATTTATTAACCTGAATAAAGTAATAAAATTGTCCATAAAGATAATTATGTTAATTTTTGTTTCAGTATTGGATCCATAATTGTGTTCTTCCTGGAAATAATGTGGGTCATAACATTATTCATTGAGCTCTGTACAAAGTAAGTACATATTATATATAAGCGTTTTTAAATTTATTCACACACATTATTATAGCTAATTTATTCAATTAAAACAATTAAATATACTCAAAAATACAATGTATTGGGAGCGAAAGGTGTAATAATACAAGTTTCTCAAAAGTATTTTTCATAATAAAAATTCTGTAATAAAATAATGGATGGGTTTAATATAAAAATGTTTATATTGCATATAAGTATAGTCCATGGGAATTTATTTCTTAAAAATTATGTTTTCTAAATGTGATCAATTATTTCGCTGGCATTCTTCTAAATGGGAGATAAAATTTCTGAGAACTGCTCGGCACGTATTCTCCGTGATTGCTGCCATTTCTTCTCGGATATTTTCTTTTAATTGGTCCAGAGAGAGAGGATTGTTACTGTATACCTTTGATTTAAGGTAGCACCATATGAAAAAGTTCATTGGTGTCAAGTCGGGGTTACGTGGAGGCCAGTTTATGTCACCTCGTCGGGATATCAATTTTCCAGGGAAAATTTCACGAACAACTGGTAAGGACACGTTCCATAGCAACTGAATTTTCAAAGACGCGGCTAGCGATCGTCATACCCTCTGCTCGTTGTCTTGGTGCAGCGAATGAACAAAAATGAAAAAGACTTTTAGGACACACTGTATTATCATGTATATAATTTTATTTTAATTTATTTATTACTTAAATTAATGTTATTAGATTATTTATATGAGGTAATTTTAAATAACTGTGATGAAACTCTATAAAATTAAGGGTGAATATTTAACTGTATGTGTTATATTTTATGATAAAGATATCGCTGACGTGGGTAAGACAGGTAGAACCTTTGTATAAGTTTGAGAGAGCAGAGTATAGTATGGGTGCATGTACAAGGATGAAACTTTACCATCGCATCTCGAAGATTTGGCAGTCGCAGTGGCGTAACTTCACCAATGCATCAAATACGTCACATTGGGGCCCGAGTGATCCGCGCCTACAATATATTTGGTACCGATACTTTTCCCATGGACAAATAATTTTTAAAATCCACCCCAGGTAGAAATGGAAATAAAATCATTTCTCACGTGTATTACAAAAATACGTGAAAGCATTATCCATGTACACAGTAGTACCACGCTAATATGTTGGGTTAGGAACTCAGTCACGAACTGTGAGTCAATCACTGATATCTTTGAGTCACACTCACTATCTGAAAATATCGTGATTCGTGATTCATTTATTTTATTTTATTTATATTTGGTTGTGAACCGTAATTCAGCGCATGTGCATATGAGACGAAAATATACATGAAAGAATTACGTTATAAAGCGTGATTATCACCATCTAATAGATTCTGCCAAAACGTTTTATGCATTTGACCCGAAAAATAAACTCATTTTTTTTAAGGACTTTCATTCTCTTTGTGATATATATATGCTAAATTATATTTTTTACGCAAATGTAGTTTGAATAATATAAGTAAATACGCTAAAAATTGTGTTTTAAAAAAATTATTTCGTATATTGTGATATCGTGCGGCACATGCGTATTAGTAATTGAAACTGTAATCGCAGTCACAGTTTTCAATCACTGATATTATCGAATATCAATCACACCGGTGAGTTAAAAGAGTAGCATTTTTCTCATAACTAGATTAGACCATTACCGTAAAGCGAAGCAAGGATTTTTTTCAGTAGCGAGTGCATATAAATGCTTATAAATACATTTCTGTATTCTTATTAAAATACAAATATTGTACAGTGTAGATGAGACAAGATACCAATTTAATTCTTAAAACCACAAAGTTCATACTTAATATTAATATGTATTATTATATCTTATCTACAATACATATGCAGAGGACCATTTTTATCCATTTTGCATTGTGGCCCAATTTTTGTAGTTATGCCAGAGAGCAGTCGGTATACATTAGTTGGCCAATCTGTTCTGCGTACAAAATATAAAACGCAACGAACGGTAGCTCGCTTCGTACTAATTATGTTGTCCGTTGCGAGGTAAAAGTTTCATCTATATACACGCAGCATAAAGAACGTTGTGACAGTACATAATGTTGCGCCCTTGGAACAACAAACTTTCATGGGGCAGTTTTGAATATTAATGCTTAAATTTTTTATTAGAGTTTGGTCCATCGCGCACTAGGTGAATTTTTTTTTTACAAAAATGTCGTAAGATAATTTAGAGTAATCTTGTAAACTGACTCCTGATTTTGGGCACGTAATAATATATTGTACATTTTATAATTAATTAATTATAATGTAATTACTAAAAAATGTTCACAACACTGTTTTAAACAGAAAATTATCAAAGTATACGAAATGTGAATTTTGATCAGAATGTTAGATGTTACATTGTTGTTCTAAGGTGATGATATAATAAAGATATTACAAACGTAGTATTTTTCTGAAAGACCTTGGAAAATGGTTCTTTTAGAAGCCCTTAAACTCGTATGAGAATATGTGTGAATGTGGTCGAGTGATAAAATATTATATTGTTAATATCCAGAATTTTGTAATTAAACAAACTTGATAAGTAAAATTTATTACCTATTTTCTGTGACTTCAACTTGGCGAATTTTGCGTCGGGACTTGGGTCTGCACTCGTATAAAATCTAACTAACCCAGGAACTTAAGGTAAACGGCCATAGACAATGCCGTGTATTTGCTGATTGGGCTCTGGAGCAGTTGGAAGTTGACCCAAATTTTGCCAAAAAAATCAGGTTTGGCGACGAGGCCCATTTTTGGATGAATGGATATGTAAACAAGCAAAATTGTCGGCTTTGGAGCGTACCAATCTATACGAGATACACCAGTACCAAATGCATCCCGAGAAAGTCATTGTTTGGTGCGGATTTTGGTTTGGCGGTATCATCGGTCCGTACTTCTTTCAAAATGAAACCGGCATTGCCATAATCGTCAACGGCGAGCGCTACAGATCGTACGATTTAACGCCTTTAGACTTCTTCCTTTGAGACTATCTTAAATTGCAAACAATTGACGCTCTCAAAGTCAACATAACAAACGCATCCAGCAAATTCAGCCAGATTTATGCGACAAAGTCATTGAAACTTGAACATCCCGAATACGTGCCACCAGGCAAAGCAGCGGCAGATATTTGAATAACGTTATATTCCACACTCAATGCCATAAAATATACTTTCAAATGAAAAAAAAATTGAGTGGATATCTCACACACAACTTATTTTATTTACATTTTAAAATCGAGCGTCCTTATTGAAAGACCCTTTACATAGTACCTTATTGTCACACTAGGACTACCTATTAGTGTTGTGGATGTCTATCATCTCCACAATAATCAACACGGCCGAAGATCCCCGATCGCACCTTACCCGGCCATAAAATAGAGCTCTTGACAGCCTCAAAAACATGCTTGATACCGACGACAACACATGCGTCGGTAGCTGTCCAGAAGGCCGGTTCCTGAGCGCCATTCTGCTCGTAACTACATACTTGCGCGTAATTTTATTGTTAGGTCTAATTTCTGTACCTTGTGCTCAATAAACTTTTGTCAAATGTAAATAGTCTTTCTCGTTTTCAACCTGCTCTAGTCGGGACTCGTACACTTACAAACACGCTGAGTAATAATGATCGAATGCACATGTGATTGAATGCGTGTTTATTGGGGTATTAATTTACTCACGTTACAGCACATACTTTTAATTTTTCGGCCAAGTTTTAACATGTACACACATATCCATACAATACACTTATACACGCACATATCTTTCTGGTAAAATGTCACACATATTATTATGTCCAATATGAGAGAGAATCTATATATTATACCTTTGAAGGATCATAATTTGTATTCATCAACTTAAAAATACAAAACAAAAAGTATTTGGGGACCAGAATAAGATATTCAAACGTGTATTTAAGAAATATTATATTTCACAAGGGTGTAGTAGGAGTCAGACACGAATACATTTATTATGCAAATTATCACAATGAATAAAAAAATCACATAATATTTGTTTCGGTAATGTTTTCGCCGCGTCTAAATCATTTCGCATAGTAAAATTCTATTGTCTGTAATGTCAAAACCAATCGTTCGAAAATGCTCTTACAGTCAATGGGGTGAACTTCAGCACCCGGAATAAATAGGTTCCACCCCCAATTTCCGACCCATAAATTCCTGCAAGTGCGCTCGAAAAACACTTTTAGTCTGCGTGAGAAAGGGAAGATGAGGCTTTGGCATACGATTTCAATGTCCGACCCTGCATTACAAGAAATTGCAATAGTTTCTATTGTACTCCGGATCATTTCTTCAGTTGAGTTTTTTAAAATATATTCGGTATAAATCAGTTACGTCTACGCTTTGATCTAGTTATCACAAAATTCTTTAATAATTATTTATAATATTTATATATTAATAATTAATTATAATAATAATAATTTTTTAATTTGATTTTTATTTATCGATTATTTGGTTTATTACAATCATCTATCGAATATAACATTGGCCAAGCGGATGCCTCTAGCAGCGGCACACGTGCGTGCTCCTTTAACCATATTTTCCATAACATTCTCGCACACTTCGCGTGTTATTTCAGCAATTTTATTTCCAATATTGTCCTGTACCATGCAATTTAAATCACGTGATCATCAACAAGTATTGTGATTGGCTGATTTTATTTTAGGGAAAATAGCAACTTATACACTGTCTGCTTTGGGGTATTTTGGAACTAATCCAGATTTTGAACATACAATATCAATTCAATTTTGAATGAATTATGACTCCCTCACTCGCATATAAAAATCGAAAGAGTGCAACATAAATTTCTGAGATTTATCAATTTTCAATTGTATATTCCGATACACAATATAAGTAACGATTATTTAATAAATCTACTTCATTTGAAATAATTAGCCTGGAGAAGAGATGTGAGCGATATAATATTTCTATATAAAATGATCAATAGCATGTTGGACTGCCGTGAGTTAACATAAATGGTTTCGTATAAAGTACCAACTTAAACGAGACAATATGAAGTGTTCTTTGTAGGTATCCATAGAAATAATTATGCTGTTAACTCGCCAATAATACGGATGCATCGGCTTGATAACAAGTTGAATTTCGTTGACATTATTCGTTGCAGGAGCATACTTGAACTGAAGAAATATTTGTAGGTGAATTATACTTGAAATGAAATATATAATTATTCTAATGTCAAAGTTCACAAGGACGTTGATGGAAATAAATAATAAAAAATAAAATCCTCAATTCTCTAACAAGTGAGTTACTATGCAAAATCGACCTATGTTGTTCTTTGGAAGGTGTTTACGAATGAAACATTGCTTTCAAAACTTACATGTGTTGTATTTTGTACATAGAGAGAAATGATTTACTGACGCAGAATTGATTTTTACATCGAAATCTCAGAGACGGCAAAGGTTCATCCGTGCGCATGCACCTTTAAGACGCATCCCTTAGAATACAGCTTTTATCATTTGGCGCAACGCGATAAGGGCGACGCTCGAGCATTCACCAGGCCCCACTGTTCACTGCTCATATCATAAGTAAAGCCATGCTCTATGCTCTAACTAGCATTGTCCGGGTGTAGGTGATCGTTTATTTTAAATGCCTAACTCCTCCTTTAGAATCTATTTAATTATGTGAAAGGAGAAAATAATAGGGGTTAGTACATCCTACAATGGAGCACACCTTCATGCATATTTTTTTTAAATCACGGCATCGTTAAAATAATATAAAAAACAAATTAAATATATAAAATTAAGTTAGTCCCATTTTCACAGCACAAGCGTTTAGCTTAGTTTGAAAATAGTAAGAATATTGATATGACATGTATTCCGTATTTGTTCATTTCAATCATATTATCAACTATAATTTACATTTTTCATTCGCGATCGAATGAAAAATATCGCGTTTCACGAATTAGTGTAAGTATTTAAATACTAATTTAATGTATTAATTAGTATTTAAAAACATCACAAACCTATGTTCTGAATAGTTACAACTTCACAATAAGAATGTGTTCTCCTTAATTGTGTAAGTATGTCGCGCGAATTGGTTTTTGTTTAATTAAAAGCCCCTCGAATATTCTAGATGGCCTAGAACGTCTGATACTTGAAACAATATGTATTTATACTATATTTTGGATAATTTATTTGAATGACTCACTAAGTATGCATACTCATACTTATCAATTGATTTCTTGTAAGTTTATTCACGTTTAACAAGTTTTCATAATACACAGACTGTAACAAAATGTCGCCGATTGTTTTCTTTTTCTTCTCACGCCGTATCCGGTTACCGGACATTAGCTGTCATGTTGGCTATATTTTGTTGACAGCTGACCGAAAATATGGCACCGTTGTCTTTCTAAATCATTGACGTAAATTCTTCAGCCGTGAGGTACATCGTCTTCCGGAACCACGCAATCCAGAAATATGTTGTTAATTATGATCTGATAGTCTTGGTAAATTTTGGTAACATTTTGAGCAAACTTCTGAAGATTTACATCTCAAATGCTTCAAGTCGCCTTAGTTTCGTAGTCCAACAGTATTGAGAACACGTAACACCGGATCATTCGCATTTGAAGCTTTAGGCTAAGGCAATGGCAGAGGCTTTATACAAAAGTGCTTTCAAAATGAGAAACATTTTAAAATATTTCATTTTTGAAAGTCGTTTTCCGAATATTCAAACCGAACATTTTTGCGAGAAGTCAATATTTATTTTATACACGTTGATTTTGTTGTAAAGTTTTTTGTTAAAGTGATTTTACGTGTCGACTCATTTATATCGAATAGATTAAATATAAGTGAGGCTTTGATTTTGTTAAAAGGGATATTACATAAATTCTGAGACTTAAGTTCGCGCCGAGTAAAATCTGTTTTTAAATTTCGTTTGTAGATAATAAGACTTGGTGATGTTTTTTTTGAAAAATAAGATTTTTTGATATGTAACGACGTAATGCCTCGTGTACATTGAATGAGACACGTTGAGATAAATCTAAGTACCACGTATACGTATTGAGATTTTGATCTTGATATAAACTCAAAAATCAGCTTGAAACTGCTATAAATAGACAAAACTCAAACCTGTGTACACGATATGACAGCGAGATTTGACATGAGCATACAGCCATCACCTTGAACTATTGGTACCTACCTACAACTACTTATTCTGAAAGTTAGACAAACACAAGACATTTGATTACAAACGTTTATTCCGTTTAACCTGTTACCGGATAATGGATTGACATTTTACGTTTGACGTACAACAAGCATGAAATGAGGCGCAAAATAGCGAATTTTTAAGACTTGGCGTGTGAATGGTAGACTTATTTTTAAAATATATTTATTTCGATCCTGTATGGGATAATTAACATATCCAATATTAAAAAAAAATAGTAGATATATCGTGACCTTGAAGTAACAAGGTTAATTTTGTAATGACATTTTGGTCAAAATTGATTTTTAATCAAATAAAACTGCGTTACAAACAAGTAAAATTTCTGAATAATAACAGAAGATTAATAGTATTTAAATAAAAAAAACAATAGTAACATAATTTAAATTCATAATCATATCTTTGTATTTTATTCCGTTTATGAATTTTGATAGTTAAAAATTTGCAAATTCTTATTTATATATTGTGTCGATCAATAATGTTAAACATTAAAAAATATTATGACAGATTCAAAGACTACTGTTGTTTAAAATTATGTTATTATGTAATTTCGTTGCTATGCGACACACACGGATGCTGACGCGGATGTATGTAATGCTATTATATATATATATCGGATACTCATTATTTGTAGTTGAAATTTTTTTTATCATTGAGGGTAGGTACTAGGTGCATGCAAAGTCACCACCCTCATTATTATTTTTATACTTTTTATGCATTTGATTTCTCATATGAAAAGACAAGTGCATATATAAAGCTTTTACGTATTGTGTTAATTTATTAACAATCAAACTTATTTATTTTTGATGTAAATAGGTTGCTGTTGCATTTTTATTACGATTCGACTTAAAGCTCAGTCGTAGCTACTGAAATTTAAATAGCCGCCAGTATAGAAAAACGTAAATTAATGAACGCACTGTTCTTTAAGCTTCGATCAATTTTTCATGTTTATCTTCAGATAAAAATATACGTTGGTTTCTGAGATTGCAATTTTACCTTTCCATAGTCGATATATTATATATGTTAGCGAAATTTGAAAATGGCAGAGAAGGGGTGTGTTTTGAAAACCAGCAGTCATAAAGATTGACGACCGTGTAAAAAGGGTTGTTTATTTTTTTCACAAAAGCAAAATATGTGCGTCGGTTTTTGTCTCTGATATATAGCGATGGTATGAATATGTGTAATTAGCGTGACTCCTTTATAGTTGAGTTGAGTTTATAGTAATGCAGGATTCTGACATACACATATTTATTTATATATTTATATGGTAAGATGTACTATTAACAAAGAGTTATATAAACAATAATATCTTTACAGATAAATAATTAATACAGAAAATTACATAAATATATTAAAAACATCATCTAAATACTCAATTATATTTACATAAAAACTAAAAACAAACATGATGAGATATAAATAGAAAAAATACATTAAAAATAAATAGAAATGTTTTTTTCAAAAAAAAGATATGAATATATGTATAGGAAAAATAAAATCTAGAAATTAAAAATAATATATTGGTAATTTAATAGAATTATAATAAAATTATTGCTTAATAATATGCTTGTTTTTTTATCCATCTGTCTATAATTTAAAAAATTAAATTAGGTGATTAAAATTCCCTAATATGAAAATATTGCGATATATTCAGTCACATAATGAAAACAAAAAATTATTAATATTATTATGATTTCTATACTAACATTATACGAGCTGAATACAAAGATTTATACGACATATATTATTTTGTTAACATTGAAAAAAATCGCTTAATGTGTTTGTATATAAAAAATATATATAATTATAACACATATAAATACAATGTTACATATGAATAAATGCAATTTTAAGAGAAACTTCCTCGCGCAATAAATTAATATATTGGTACGCACAATTCCTGTTATTAATTTTTCGCACATTTCCTGTGATTAGTTTTATACAACCATACTGTTATGAATTCAAAAAGAAAAACAACAATAGTGTATATATGTGTACGTATAATATGACGCAATCTCGTTATCACCAAACACCATCAGCGACACACCTTTCATTCCAATTATTACAGACATCTGAACTAATGAAGGTGGTCGTTTTGTCAAAAGAGAAACATGTACTAGTACATTTGATTGCGGAATTAAGCGTCGATTTTATAATATACTAGCGGTTCATACAATTTATATATAATATAATTATTTAAAATATATTTTAGGGAGAGAGAGTGTAGGATATCAATAATAACGATGTATACAAAATTTAGCCTAGGCAGGTCTAGGAGGGTACACATTTATATAAGATTAAAAAAAGATCGCTTAGGTGGTTTGGTCATATAGAACGGATGAATGAAAAGTGAGTAATAAAAAAGATATGTGACGCATCAGAAGTAGAGAACGTCCACGGAACTTGGCATGACCAGGTAAACCAGACACTGAAATATGGTCCTGTTCGAAGCATCAATAATCGATGTTCTTGTAAGAGAAGATTTATGAATGTAGATGAGGCGAGAATTATGTGTCAAGACAGAAGAGTTTGACACTCTTCTCATCTTCTCTGCTTATCCGGTGGGGAAACGGCGTGATCGTAAGTTAGTTGGTTAATACCAAGGTGGAGTGCCTAGGAGATTGTGTTTTGAGTAGGGTCCAAAAGAATAACTATCCAAAATTATGAAGGGATGTCACTCAATATAATACAAATATGTGAGGAGGGAGTGAGGTGGTTAAAGAAGAGATATGATTGTCAGGGCAGAGATAAGGTGCCTATGTTTTACACAGGATTCTAAAGATAACTATCCAAAATTATGAACCGACGGAATTCAATTAATACACATTTATCGAGAGGAAGGGATAATAAGTCAAGAGCATTGTTAAATATGGTTCACAGGATCCTAAAAAGTAACTATGCAAAATTTAGTGTAGATAGAATTAAATATAAAACATACTTATGTTAGGGGAATGGGCTGGGATTTCAAAAATTTAATACAAAATTTGATTTAGATCGGTTAAAGGACACACGGTTGTATAGAGAAAATACAGACAATTAATTTTATTCATCTACATAAGATAACTTATTAATTCGGATTTTCGTTATTATTCCATTGCACTTATTAAGGCGCGAAATCAGAACGAAATTATTACCCGCTGATCCGGAAACATTCCGTTTCGTCGACAATAAATGAAAACAATTTTATGTAAATATTTCAATTATCTTTCAATTGTTCTGTCTGACGCTGGCGACGCGATTTAGTGAAACATCGCGAGGAACAGAATATCACTGCGAAAAGTTAGTACGGTGAACATATTTTAATAAAGTCTTTATCGGGAAATAATAATTACACATTCTGTATAATGGCAAAATTTTATTCTGTTATTCTTGAATTATTTCAATCAACGTTGGCCATGTGACATGTGAAGACATATGACAAAAGATTTAGGATGTGGCCAAGGCCGAATTTCCGTAAAAACATTTTTTTAAAGTTGTAAATGATTTAAATACGCAATATACTATGACACACAACTACAACGCCTGACGGTAGATTCGATAAATTATGTGATTTGTGTCTTAGCTAAATTAATTTAAATGGTTGGGCGGTGGTTTGATCCCGCGCTCTCATTTTTAATTCTGATTTGTGAATCTGGCGTTTTACTCCATTGCGTTCCGGCTGGTTTTCGTAGATGTTACAATATTATCGTAATATATGTGCAATACCACATATTGGCATGTTGCCAACACGATATATTCAGATTAGCACAATATAGTATATATACACTATTAGAACTATCTATCAGTGCAACTTAACCAATTAACGCAAACAAATACTAAGTGAGATATATTATTCAAATTATTTATAACGTAATTTACCATTCCGGCGACACACGTGCGCATAGCTAACTAGCGATAGATTATATTCGAGATCTCACTTTGAAATATAACGTTTGTGTCACGGCTAAATTTACCGAGTTTAAAAATACTCGAGGCTATGGGATTTGAACTCGCGTCCCAGGTTTTTGGGACGATTTATAGCCAGACGCCCTTAATGGTAGAGCAGTTAAAGACTCTGAGAGGGTGTGTGTGTGTGAGTATCACCGAATTTATAATAATACTGTGGTAGTATACCACGATGTTTGTAGCGCAACATAATAAAGGATTGTTTTTAAGAAAATCATGTAAAGTGTGAATTTTAATGTTAATTGTATTTATACAGTGATAACGAGTATACACCCGCACTGCGCTGCTGGGATGCTGTGTCTTGCTGCCGGGTCGGCTGGAAGCGCTGTCCCCTCTATCTGGTGGCGGCGCTCGCCCTCATCCTGTGGCCTCGCTGGCTGTGGGTGTCCCGGATCGCTGGGGCGATGCTGCTCGCGCTGGCGATGCTGCATCTGGCGCTGTGTTGCGCTACTCGGCCCAGGCATCCTTTGCTGCCGAACCAGCACCACCACCTCGTGGCAGATGGCAATAGCGACTGCGGGAATGACAGGTAGTTGAAAATTTATGATAGTAAAATTTAATACCATACATTCAAATATGTCATATATTTGTATTGCACAACAACTACTACTACTGCTGCTACTCCATGGCTCATGGCCATTGAGAGCCTTCGCCTGATGTACACTTTAGATCCAGGTATCCTGGGCCATCCTACTTTATTCGGAGACAGGAACTTGGACATTGCACAACAACGTTAATATGTTGGCCATTCCACTCCATTTGGAAATAATAATGTAAAGAGAATAGCAGAACAATATTTATGTATTATCATATAGAAAAAAAATAAATTAAAATTCGTATCTAGCAAAGAATAGTTATTAAGTAGTACTTTATTTGTTTTTAGCTTATTAGCTATCCTAGATACTTGTAATTCTGTAAATACCTATGGTCACACATAATGTTTTTAATTAATATAATTTATAATGACTATTTTTATTATTTACAATTTTTATTTCTTTCCTATTTATTTTAAATTTATATTTGATGATCAATACTATGTAAAATGTATATATGTCTATTGATTAATCATATAAAATGTTTGCTTCAGCACGGGCGAAGTTCACTGAGGCAGATATTGAAATATTCTTATGTATTACTATACAATATTTTAAATTAATAAAAAACATGGTAGGGAAATAAAGGAAGAAAGAAGAAAAACTTTATGGGTGGATACCTGACTAAATTATGAGTCGAAAACGTTGACGGGATATGTGTCTAATCTCAACCATGTCAGAGATATAAGCATTTAAAAAAAAAGCTAATTATGCGATTATTTCGATTAATTGATATATTTTATTGATTCCAAAGTATATATTAAATAAAAAAAATTAAGTTCATCGAATTTCGAGCTGCAAAACTATTTTTTCAGATGACTTAGGGTCTGAAGCAAAGATATATATATATATATATGAACAATTGAATAATTTCACAAATTTTTATTTCGAAGTATGTCGACTTCAAGCTTAACACGATTTTGTAAATATTTCAAACAATAATATTGTTCGAAACAGTGCAGAATTTACACATATTTCTTGAACACTTTCGACTCGTAATTTAGTCAGGTTTCCACCCATAAAATATTGTGGACTAGGTCTGTTACACTCTGTACATGTATTTTTTGTTTTTGATTAAAATGTTGTTTTTTGTCACTTAACTAGTCTCTTTACGGCACGTTCCTGAAGTGTCTGATTGTAAATGTGTTATAATCATGTAATTAATGAAAAAATACAAAAATAAATAAATTGACAGAAATTATTGCTTAATTAATTATTAAATAAATGGTGAAGATATTTTGATAGGTAGGTTTAAGGACTCTAGGACTTCTACCATGAAATTAATAACTCGTTTTATTTTACTGTATATTAAATCTAGAGTTTGTTGGGTTTCTTGAAATGGTAGAATCTGATTTGCTTAATTAATCTTTATTGATTTTTTTTACCTATTAAATTTAATTTTTAATTTAAACTTTGTCAATATAACATGAAATGGAATCCTGTGTTCTAAAAAATATATACATTATTTCTCAATTTATTAAAAAATTTTCATGGTTATTTGTAAAATATATATTAGTTTAAATTATATGTAATTTTATATTTTATCTCCCTCTTTGTGTATATATAAGTGCACTCTTTTTATATTTATTGTCGGTTTTAAATACGTTCTGACGAAGCTTGAGCTATGCAAAACCGGTTGGCATTTAATAAAATTCGTAGTTTCATACAAAGTGGTTGCATTTTATTTAATCTAATATGTCAAACCACAAAGTGATCGCTTCCTACGAAAAAATCAATATATTTTGATAATTATCATGTATGTACATAAATTCTTATATTGATTTATTGTATTATAGTGAACTTATTACAAACGATACACACATATACAAATACTGTCCACCTTGAAATGGACTATGACATATTGAGTTATACGGTTATGAATTGAAATGCACATGTAAAATAAAAAAATAAAAAAAATAATTTGAAATTCTGTTTTTCGTCTTATAGATTCCAAAAATACAATTTCATTTTACCGTACCTCTGGGCCTTACATATCTTAAAATTCTTTGTCTAAAATTTAATATAAACGTTATTTGTTCTAAATACTAATTAAATGTATTAATTATAAAGATAAACATATAAAATCAATTTGATCGAAAAATATTATTATTACGCTACCGGGATTCGAACCTGGATCTCTTTTCCAAATCCGGGGAAGGTGTATTACCAACTATGCTACAGCGACAGTATTTTTGACAACAAATTTTCGAATCTATACGTTACACTTTTTCAAATTAAAACATCTATCGTTTCATTATTTGAAAGTCATCTACATTGTTTTCACGGAATCTCAAATACCTTTGAGTAAACCGATAGCAGACGCCAGAATTAACATAAAAACAATGTACATACATAGATGGCTTTCAAATAATGGAACGATAGATGTATTAATTTGAAAAAGTGTAACATATAGGTTAGAAAATTTGTCAACAAAAATGCTATCTGTAGCATAGTTGGTAATGCACGTTCCCCGGATTTGGAAAAGAGAACCAGGCTGGAATCCTGGTAGCGCAACAAAAATATTTTTCGATAAAATTGAATTTATTTGTATATCTTTATATTTAATACATTTAATTTGTATTTTAAACATCACAGACCGTCTGTTCTGAATAATTACAACTTCACAATAAGAATGTGTTCTCCTTAATAATTATTTGTTCTATTTAAGGCCCGTGTTTCAGGAGTATATCCTTTTATTTGATTCAAACGTAAACAATCTCACGCTTTCTTTGTATTATCGAGTAAAATCTAATTATTGTAACATTAAACACACTTCCTTCCTTCGATGGATTTGTTTGTCTTAAAGCACAAACATTTATTACGATTAATCTAATTTGTTTAATCAACAAGTTACATGATAATGACAGCCAGGATTTAACATTCTCAATGCCTAAGTGAAATAATCAAAACGTATTTATAATTGTTTTGTTACAATGTCAATGAATTTGACATTGAGCTACTGGCGTATTTACAAAAACGAATGAATATTTTATATGTTATATGTTTCATAAATATTCAAAGCATTGTCCTCTGATAATTCATTTTAGAAACACGTGCATTGCAGCTGACTCGCTATTTTAACTGACAACAAAAACTAAGAAAAGTTGAACATTTTTATCAAAAAGTATATTTTTGGTGTGCTATATGTGTTTTTTTATATTTCTATTTAAGAAAAAAAAAACATTTTTCTTGTAATCTGCCCGCCACCATTTGCTGGGTATATAAAATATATGAAAAAAATATATAACCTAACCTAACTAGATGGACTACTAAATTCAAGCGAGTGTGTAAAAAATAAATCATACATATTAGAACGAGAACAAAAGATAACAGTGTAAAGTGAGTTAGTTGATAGTAGCGGAGAGAAAACAAGGGTTGGGGGTTCGCGCCTTGTTTCAGGACACCAGCAAGAGAGTTCTATTTTCATAATACAAGCGTTCAGCTTAATTTGAAAATAGTAAGAATATTGATATGACGTGTATTCCGTGTACGTATCACGATTAAAAAAAAAACTATTAGTGGAAATGATATTTTGGCAATACTAATGCAACTTATACTTTAGAAAAATTATATATAATAGATAGTATTTTCTAGTATTTTCGCAGAAGTCTACAACGATATAATGCCTCCCAAATAAACGGAGATATTATACAATTGAAACTTTTATACATGTAGATTGTCAATAGATTCACACCCCTGCCAAAGATTAAATACAATTAAGATAATGCCGTTTTAATATATATATATATAATATATATATGTTTTAATTATCAATATTGTGCACTACTCATTTCCATTATTTAAAGTGCAGCAGAATTTATAAGCACAGGTGGGCCAAAAGTCACTTTATCATTTAAAAATTAAATAACTTACTGCGTTTTTTATTACTTATTTATTTATCTCTAACATTATATTTCTCGTAGTGCTACAACGTGAAGGTATCTTCATTGATTTAGCTTTAATTTACTTGTATATCCATACTATGGAAAATATCATAGTAATCAAGTAATTACTAAAACAAATTAACCAATTTTTACTTAGATCAATCAAAACTACGATAATGTATTCAAAAATATATAATCGAAATAGGCTGAAATTTATTTTACCTGTATATGAAAAATAAAATCTTCTATTTTTCTCCCATTTTTATCTTCAAAAGTATAAAAATCAACAGGTATAAAAAAATTTCATGCACCATGTAAAATATAAATAAAATAATAAAAATACAAAAACTTTATTTTATACAAAAGCCTTAACATAAATACGTTAAATAATTTCATAGATCAATAAAAAAAAAAAGTATTTTAAATTCAATTGTTATTATGTTACGCATATGATATTCCAAATGAAAATTTGACATATCATGACACCAAGATATTAGAAAATATTTATATTTAAAATTTAATATCAAACCACAAAATTACTGCTACATTATTTCTAAGCAAAAATGAACGGAGCGTATAACAAATTATTTTACGAAATATAGAAATATGTGGTTGTATTTTTTTCCAGATACGACGACCTTACTGAAGTAATTGACGACTCATTTCCCCCGGCAGTCAGTAACATCCACAACAGCTCCACGGCGTCACCGTCGCTCAGGGACCAGGACGCCATCATAGAAATATGACCCAAACAAAATGGCGGACCGCAGAGGCCGCCAGAGGAAGAAAATACGATACACGAGGAAGAGGAGAACCTCGAAACATCTGATCGGCAAAACGCTAAAACAAAATTTCCCGTAGACTCTGGACACTGGAGTGAAGAAGACGAATTTGGTTTCACTTAGAAAAAAAATCTGACCGATGTTTCAGAATTCAAAACATTGTAGACTTGTAAGCCATCACTGGGAGAATCATTATTCGAAGGCCTTGACTCTGTAAATAGTAATTAAGGGTATGTAAGGGTTGGATCTGTCACTTTACATAGAATCTCGTGATATTTGATCGGTGATAAGTACCTAAGCATATTTGCATATATTATATTTTAGATAAACTCTAGGAATCTTCATGTTGTACATAAAAATAGTTATAATTGAAATAATATCTAGGTATATATTATATTAGAATACCTATATATAAAATTTCTTTTATGTGTTTTTTTTTTTAATTTGGTACTTATTATTCGAAACTGTTATGAATCACGATACTCATTTGCATATATAAATATATTTTTATTTTTAATTGAATTATTCAGTCATTGTGGTAGATAGTCAAGCATTAAATTTTTTTTCAGCCGATCGGAATTATGATGTAATTTTATTACACAGAAGGTCCAAAAATAACATGTTTTAAAGTTGAAACCATTATGGGTAGGTACCTACTTACATAAATTAATAATAATCTAAAGAGAAAGGCTCTATGAATCGGAGTAATTATAAATTTAGCAAAACTAATAACAAGCTTTGTATAAACCAATTTAATTAATATAACTCGGCTGGTTTCGATACCATCGTATCTTAGTAAGTATGGACGCACACTAATTGATCTATAAAGTAAAATATGCAAAGAAATCAATTGTCGGGCTGAAGTGTGAGGAGATTAACAGGGAGACATCGAAATTAATATTATTTTATGGATTAGTTAGTGTCGGTGAAATCGGTCTACGTTAAATTAATCAAAGTGGTTTATAGAAAGATTGTTAGTTTTTTTAAATGAATAATTATAATTATGTCCAATCATAAAGTTAACGTTATAAACATAAAAAAATGAAATAATTGTAGTTGATTTTTGGATGCATTAAATATTGGCCTTATTCGTTGTATATTATTATGGTGTTTTGGCAATTGATATATTAATTAAAACCCTATATTTCAAAAATATTTTTGCATTATTTACCCTAAAGCACTCTTGTATAATCACAATTCTCGCTGTCTGCAACCGATTCCTTTTTGAATTGTACAAATATTTCACTGGAAAATAATTCATTCCGACTCCATAAAATAAACACTATTCACGCCCATACGATTCGGGCAGATTTATTGTTTTGGTGTATTAATGGTAAATGTTTCTCTTTAAATATTCGGAAAATCAACTGAAAACTTTGAATGAAAATGAAAAGGATATTGAATAAAAAACACTAAAAAATCTCGGTGAATCATTTTCTTTTTATTTTCATCTTAAATTGTATTTTGTTTATGATTTTCATTTGTTGATGAAAAAAAAACAGCGATTGATTTTTAAAAATTAGTTTGTTAGAATTCACAACACTGGAGAAGATAACACGTCGCTTCCTTCAAGCGCCATCACTCAGACAAACACCTGCAGAGGTAAAGAGATAGGAACCGAGTTAGAGGTGGGTGTTCATGACGTAATAACTTCCATAATGCATTTTATTAGTAAAGGAGTTTTCAGTGTGTGTGTGTAGGTCAGAAAAAATGAAATAAGTGATATAAATAAAAAAATGAGATTAATAAATAAACAGAAAATTACATTTAAAACTACATAACGCAAAACCAAAATGTAAAGAACAGGAAAAATTAGTCACGTAACAAATTACTATTGTATTTTAAGTAATATATATTTTCTCAGCAATTTTATGTAATTGAAGATCAGTAAACATGTTACAAATCATTTTATTTTAACTTGCAGATCATCATTAGGTATATTACTATACAACT
This sequence comes from Eubasilissa splendida, assembly GCA_031772225.1. Classification (NCBI taxonomy): domain Eukaryota; kingdom Metazoa; phylum Arthropoda; class Insecta; order Trichoptera; family Phryganeidae; genus Eubasilissa; species Eubasilissa splendida. Next base: position 28,119,921 of record CM062851.1, on the reverse strand, counting down.
AGACGACATTTTGTGCTATGCACGGTTTGAGAGCTTTTTAAAAAACATTTCTGAATAATTATAAAACGACAAACAAATGAAAAATGTTTGAATATAATATCAAAAACGAAAAATAAGTCGGCCCCGACACTGCAAGACGTATGTCAAAAGTATGATTTTTTTTAATGAAACATCAAGCGCAGGTAATACAAAAAATATATACTGAACGTTCTTAATTTTATTTAAATAAATGATAATAATACGAAATCTGTTATTATTAGAAATTAAAACCTGTATTTAAATTTTTTTCAATATTTGTTTACATTTAGGAGAAAGTTCAGATAGTTCTGGATATTTGTTTTATTAACATGCATCTTAGTACTTAATTTTGTATAATATTTTACGATAAATCATTTTTTAATTTATTTTCATACTTATTACAAATAGAAAATTTAACAGCTTTAACCTATGTGTATAAAATAAACACAGTAAATAAATTGACTCACGGATTGAATATGGTAGAAAGATAAACAGTGATGCCAATCATTTTTCTTTGATGTTTTCAAGGGAAATCGATCAATCATCGGAGAGAGAGAGAGAGCTTATCGAGAGTGCTTGTGCTAAATAAACATAACGGAATACACAAATCACAACAATGTATATTTTATGTGTCAGTCATATTTTGTTTCCCATTCTGCCTAGATAAATATTTTTATATTACATAGAAATGCATTAAGATACAAGAAGTTTGCTAGTATTTAAAGTGAAATAAAGTTTATTGAAGCAATGCAAATTCAAGTTGAAAAGAAAATTTGGTCACTCTTACCTTTACCTTTACATAATGTATGGCAGTATGACGGAAATAAATCAAATACTAAATCACCATCATTAATATCCAAAATAAAATTCTACTAAGTCATCAGAAAAGGTATGTATAAAATATATATTAAACTACGAATTTTCAAGTATATGGTATCTTACTAGCTAGCGTACTCGTAGTTAGGTACAGAGACTATAATTTGATTGGTTCAGTGTAACGTATACACCGGGGTATGCTTGCGGCTTGCGGAGCGTATCTACCCTTCCACGCCAAATGCCAGGGATTTTGAATCACAACGCCGGAGGCTACATTGGCTCTGCCTCCACAGTAGCAATTTTGGCACGGTGTCAGGATAGACTTAAAATTATGTGACATGTGACCTTATACATTTAAAAACAAATAGTTAAATGTTTTAATCACCCGTGCTCACGGAATGAGATAAAGCAATGTACACGTGTTGAGATTTTGATCTGGAGATAAACTCAAGAGATCAGCAGGTAGAAGGAAACAAAAACTCAAATCTGTGTATACGACGATCGATTAGACAGCGAGACTTGATACACTCACATAAATGTTACCTAGGATGATGGTTATCTACAACTATAGATGTATTAATTGGATAAATTATACACTTAACGTTGATGTAGCGAAATTGGTAACGCTTTTACCCGGATAGGAAAATATTCAAGTTCGAATCCCAGTAGCAATCAAATATTTTTCCACTCAATATACTTTTTCTAATCGACTTATTTAAATTGTGTTAAAAATATCACAGAATTATGGTCTGCAATTGCAACTTCACAACAAAATGTGTTTCATTAAAAATATTTATTATGAAAAGATCAAATACAAACTCACCCAATTGACGAAAATAATATCAATGGCCAGTGTATTGACATTTGACGTTTGACGTACAATAAGCGTAAAGTGAGACGCAAAATGGCGAATCTCTGATCAATACTGAAAAATAAGACGAATTTGAAGGCGACTACTATAAGAGAAAAAGGAAAAAATGCAAAAAGAGTCTCGTAAATTTTTCCACAATGACGTGCAACTTTTCACTTGCGCAGAGTTTTACTCATCATTAAAATGACAACATATATCAAGAAACAGAAACGCTACGCCTTTCGTTAATGAACTTGACTAATGATAGCTCGCTTATCAGAAAAAAAATTCATCACGTTTTCCATAATGTTATTATGTCGTAAAATGTTTAAGAGATAAGTACGTAAGATTTTTTATTTTAAACTATGATTATGATTATTATTATCATTTTTAAATAAAAATATATAAAGTTACTACCCTCCTTATTTTTTGAGAAGATTTAATAATTATTTTACTGTTATACGACTTACTAAAATGTATAAAAAATATTTTAATTACAAATAACAACCAAACAATTTGTCTTTAAAATACGCTTTCACACAAAATTGAATAATTTATCGGCGAAAAATATAATATAATCTATGGGGTCGTTAATGACAAGAGAAAATCATACTTCTATATTATCACACAAATGTTGGTGGGAATCGAATTAAATTATTATTGATCACATGGGAGTAGGTACCTACCTTGGTTAGATAAATCAAAGATCAGTTAATTCTTTTTTAGAAAAATTGAACAGCAATATTTTTTCATATTTAGGGCCGGTTGTGTGATTAGTGACTTTATACTAAAGTAAAAAAATTTAATAAAATTTTTTTTTTTGCGAAAACGGGTTGTTTGAGCGTTAGTAAAAAAATATTCACTTCTCGAATGTACATCCCGTAGTAAACACATTTTTCTTTCCGATATTCGATAGTAAAATCGAGAATCGATAGTTAAATATGGCGGACTTTTCACTGCTGTTCCAAAAGTCATCTAACATATTGAAACATTGAAAGTTGCAATATACGACAATTAATTATTAAATATCCCATTATTTCAGTGATAAGAGTTCGTCTGATGATGATCTCGTTGTTTAATATACATTATTACACACAATACGAAAAAATTTCAAAACCAAAATGACAGATATCGAACGCCTAGGCGAAAAAATCCATAGATGATGGATAACATAAAGTAAATTTGACGTACGAACAACCCGAAAACGATTTTTACCACGGGCGTTAGTAAAAAGTTACTAATGATCACACAACCGGCCCTTAGGTGAGAGTGTACCAGAAATGTGTGGATGACCACTGTTGAATGTTTGAGCTATAATCGGCGAGAATTATATTTATGTTGATATTTTCATAACGCAATTATGACATGATTTATTTTTTGATTATATGATTTTTATGCCATAGGCGGAAAAAAATAACACATGCTTCGCCAGGGGGCTGGCAACTCTATATTGCGGGGGTGCGTGAACACGGAAGAAACGATTAAGACAAACAAAAAATGACGGAGTTATTGCAAAACGAGCTATCATTCATTGTGTATTGTATCTTATACAAATCTCTGAGACTTGAGAGCTAATTTTCATCCGTGTATATGAGTTTACACTTTACCGTAAAGTTTTCCAATGTTCCATTGATTCCATAACATTCTTATTGAAATGCAATCTAGATCATTAACGAAGTATGAAAATTATTTAACCGTAGTTACAATAATATGAAACCAGTTTGCTAATTGAGTTGGTCAATAGTTTGTTGTCGGAGATTGAAAAACTTTAGTACAATTATTAATGTTAAGTTAAAATATTGTTGTTTAGTTGAGAATTGTTTTTAACATTAAGTTATTCCGGAAATAATGGCATATTGTAACCATTAAACTCAATTAAACATTACTTTAGAGTAAATATAATTTATTAAATTAAATAAAAGCCATTTGATTCTACGCACTTTGGCCAACGTATTACAAGTGTATATATTCCTGTAGGATAAAACCCAGACAGATTAGAATCCAAAATTCTTTAACCTTTACCATACCATGATATAAAATCCCTGAACGCAGCCATGCTGTCAACTCGTGTTACCGTAAATAACAGTTAGAAAAAAAAAACTATTCGTTTAAATGGACTTAATGACACGAGTTTACTCTAAATTTTGAGCATTCAATTTTGAAAAAATGATTAATAACTTAATTTAGAGTATTCATTAAATCTTATACAATGTGTCCTTCTTTCTTATCTCTCTTCATTTAATTAGTAAGAAAGAGATAATTATATTTGCATGTTTGCTGTTCTTTTCACTGTGAAAATAGTGTGTGATCTCTGTCTTTCATATCACAAATTGTATTTTTACCAATTTTACAACAGATTGAATGGAAAAATAATTGTTTTTGTACGATTACTTTTTCATAATTGATTTTTCACTAGTCATTCCTGAGCGCTAATATTTTCTTTAGGATTATCTAAAATATGAATTTTATGTTGCATGTATTTACCGAAATATTACAGGTTTAATTATGACGGTAGACCTGTGTTACTGCATGGTTTGGGAAGGGTTAAATGCATTTTTTGGTGTTTCTCTGTCATTGTTTTTTTAGCCGTAAATAGTTATCGAAGTGTTTGAAAAGGTGAGAGATATTTGAAAAATTGAAAGATACATGATGCAATTGAAAGCTTTCAATTCATCATTTTCAGCCGTAGCAAAACGTTCTCGACCCGCTTCATCTTTCAGATTTATATTTCTATTTCTAAGCAAAAAAAAATCCTTTTTTTTCAATCCCAAATCTATCAAATTTCTAAAATTCTATACAACTCACGTTCAAAATAATATAGGTAATATTGTAATCGGTCAAAATTTTCGGTACAATCTATTATAGTGCATCGTTAATGCTTTGTTAATTTTTATTATTAGTACATATTTAAAAAAAATCTTCATTTATATTAAGTAAGAAATACAATGTTATGTTAAATTTGTAAATAAAATTGTACATAAAATTTATTTCGGATAAAGACAATAAATTTTATTTAGGCCGTTTTATTTGAGATATTGTTATTTCATTTCTTTGTTATTTACAAAAATAAGGTATATTACATTTTGGAATAGATAGTTTTTTTTTAAATATTAAAAAATCCTTTCCTTATCTGGTCTTATTTCTTTCCGACTTTGTATTTGATTTTTCCGTTATTCAATACACAAGAAAAAATGCTTTGCTTATTTAATTTACTTGAATCATATTTAACTGAGATGAAAATTGTTGATTATATAAATTTATTCAATATTATTAACTAAATTTTTTAAATAAATATTATATTTTTCTTAAATGTAATGAATTAATTTGTTTTCTTAATCTACTTGCTTTAAAAAATAAAAATATTAGAGGTGGTTTAAACATTTATGTATTATAAATCATATGCTTAAATGTTTTCGTTCATACTAATGTTTACAGAAATGCTACATTTTAAAATGGTATTATAATTTTTATAACATGGTATTATAAACTTTATAACATGGTATTATAAACTTTATAACATGTCATAAAAAATATTTACTTTCTTGTAGTCTGATATTTGTATTGTATTGTAATTTAGGTTTGAACTCAGTGCTAGAAGAAGATGTGTAATAACATTACTGAGACAATAGGGTCATATTTAAATGCTTTTTTTCTGGAATAAAATGTAGCTTTTCATTTTTAAATAAAAAATGTTGATATCAAAATATTACTTTTATTTACGCACCCTAAGACACCTAATTAAGCCCAACTGAAAAATTAGACATCATTTATTTCCACCATACTAGTAGCTTTTAGAAGAATTTGTTTACCAATGATTAGAGTAATTATTTTATAACTACTTCAATTTATCCAATTTTATGACGTTGTTACTTATTCACCACTTTATAGTTTTGTTTTTTTATCTATGCTTGTATTTTTTTATTTCAATATAAATTGTTTCCTGAAGAAAATACCATGTAGTTTAATCAATAAATGTTGGTTTAAACAAAGTATTTTGTCTAATTATTAATATAAAACGAGGCTACAAAGTAATTTTGCAAATGTTGAAGAAATAAGTAATTTAATAGAAATTATTTCCGCTGTTCCAAAAAGCGATTACACATGAAAATGAATAATAATTCCTTTCAGTATTTTGTACCTTTATCAATAATTGAACACCCGCTATTTTTAAGAATTTATTGTCTTTGCCTTTTTCAATTCGCATAATATGTTGGCACTCTATTTAATAATTTATTATAACATTCTAATATCTTTGTGTTTGTTCATTAGTGTAATATTCTTAAAATATTTTTATGCCACTCGCTTAACGCTTGGGAATAATCAAAGCGTATATTGAGTTTTATTCGCAATAAAGCTGTATTTTTAATATCAGTTTTGATGGGAAATTACTTTTACAATTTATCTTTTAATAAATTCATAGTATACATCACTGTATAAATCATCATCGCACGTGTTTCGATTCCGGATTAGAATGACGCAACCAGTACATATGCACATTACTGACACTCATCAGTTTTATTGAGAGATCACCATAGAAACGGTCCGTTTTATAATTTTGAAGAATATACGTCTTGGAAAAGAGCTCCATGGTGGTCCAATGATTGTATTGCATGCGTCAATTATCGACTTCTTATATTCTATACAGCATACGAGTGTGCTCTAGTCGGCACGGAAACATTCTGAATCGTAGGTTAACATAAATTAGCAATATTTGAATACGTCCAAGAACACACAATTAACGAATTTTCACCTACAAAGGCACTGTTATTAAACAAATAATAGATATCTCATAGAGAACGAAACTATTTTTTATTATATTTTTAATGGAAAGATATGAAAATACGGATAATTACAGGGCTTACGACCTGTCTTCGGCTGGCTTAAGTGATCACTTTATACAAATATAACGTTCACAATTCTCACCCATTTATCAATATACATATCTATCAAACTTTTGGAAGTTGAATATATGTTACTATGTGGAAACACTTTGAGTACAACTACACTATCGCCACCTATGGACTAAATTTGATATTCATTTCCCTGAAACAGCATAAATGTCACAATGAGAATATAATTATTTTTGAATTTATTTAAAGCAATATTCTTTATCTGGTAAAATGTTTTTAATACTAGAATATGCCTGAAAAAACATTTTTCAATTTTTTATATTTTCTTATTTTGACCAGTACATTAATAGCAATATTTGAATATGTCCAAGAACACATAATTACTGGATTTTTACGTACAGAGACACTGTTATTAAACCAATAATAGATATTTCATAGCGACGATGCTATTTTTTATTATATTTTTAATGGAAAGTTATGGAAATATGGGTAATTATAGAGCTTAGTCTTCTTTCCATTAAAAATATTATAAAAAATAGCTTCGTCTCCATGAGATATGTATTATTTGTTTGTTCGATACAACAATGTTTTGTTTATCAAGATTTCTGTAAGATTGGAAAACCCAGGACTAGCTATCGAAGGGTATTTATGGCAACAATCATCGTAATATAGATGTCCTATTTAATGGGTGTAATATGAAATTTACTGCTTCAATTAAATAAATTCTTTATTAAGAAAACGTATTGTGAATGATAGATTTAGAATATGTTCTACTTTTATGTTATGTTTTTGAACATGAAGAAAATAAATATAACTCACGAGGCGCACTGTTCTATATCAATGCGATGTTTTTTGAAGTCGGAGACGGCAGCGCAATACGCCGAAAATTCATTGTAAGTATAGTATTATTGTTCTGGGCGATGAGCAGTGTATGGCCGATGCCGTACCCTTGTCTCCTTATACGAGAACATAAAATGGGTGGACTGAAGGCTGTACTGCTGTACTAGCTGTAAAAAGTTGTACACTTCTCTCTACGTTTTTCAGACTAATGCAGCATGCATCTTATCGTTCCTCTACCTGTCTTTTAAAATTATATGGACTTTACTGGGCTCTGATCTTATTTTCTAATAGTATTAGACTTGGATTTGAATCTTGAATTTTGAAATACGCCGAGATATCGTGATCATGGAATGTTAATGTATCATTTGAAATTTTTGTAAAAATATCCTTTTTTTGTATCAAATTAATGAGAATATATATTTTTTAAACCGTGTTATAAACATGTCTAATTTATATTAATATCCAAAATTAAGAGTAAGTTTATTTTATTATTTTATATTATATACTGTAAATTTCAAACATGGATATACAGTTATTATTTGCTATACGATTTCATTGAAACTTATATAGTATTAAATATCTCGATATTTTGGTGGTCTATGTAAAAAATAAAGTAAGTTGACAGAAGACATCGTCAAAATTTATGTAAAAATATGATAATAATGTTTTTACTGCGAATAATGTTTATCTTAGAAAACATAAAGCCGAAAATCACTTGAAGAATATTAAAGCGATCACGTAGCAACGTCCATGACACCGATTAATTCTTCTAAATATCTCATTTTCGAATTTTTCGTAAAGAAAAACATCTTTGAAAGAAGAAGATTAATTGAATATTAAAACAGACATTTTTGTTTTTGCGTACTTTCTCCGAGACTGAACCAAAATCCTTCATTATAACAAAGGATGTCATAAAATTCTATTAAATCCATCGTTTTCTCTTTAGCAGTTTTAAAAAGGTTAAAAATTAAAAAAAAAAAACTACTTAAATTTACGAAGTAAAATGTTGAAAATTAACGCTTTGATAAAAGTTGTGGTTTATAATAATATATTTAAATAAATTAAGTAACGTTTTTATACAAAGCGGTTAAAAAAATACAACGAGTGAAGTAAATACTAGATTTTTTTACGAATTACATTAATGAGTAGGTAAGTATTATTATTTTTATTATTTTCAAGATTGATATTAGAAACGTGGGATACTACCACCGTACAGTGTTCTATATATAAAAAGGGTCAATTTTAATGACACCATTATACAAACGACATCTAACCAAGTTCAATTATTCCGAACTATTAAAATAAGTTTTGTATAAATATTTATTTATTATCAATTACTTACGCGTTTTTTTTTTCATCTTCTAGTGTCTTATCCATTTAATGGATGTTGAATAACATGCTGGATATCAAACTGTGGCCCGGAAAAGCTCTACAGTAGACCGGCCAAGCATTTATCTCGTCCATTTCTGGTTGACATTTATAGTGTGACTATATTAAAAGAGAATAAAGTGTCACGCATTGATCAAAACAGATTAAAATAGTAAATGATTTATAAGAAGGTACATTAAATATTAAATCATGTATAAAAAAATTCAAACCACTGCATCCACATATCAATTTAGTAATTTTTGAAAGTCCAGCCTCCCTCTAGAAATTGATGTAATTTTACCCACATACTAAGTGCGCCTCAACTTCTAGTAAATTTTCTGGTAAGCAGGAAGGGATTAGGGGACAACTGTTCAATTAAAAATAATTCGGCCTTTCGGATTATGTAATAAAATATGTAAACGTTAAAAAAACGCGGGTGTTTTGCTCACTCCTTTTCATCGCGTTTTGGTCCTATTCATTGTATTGCACTTTTTCATAAAAAAATAGATTTTAATTTTTATCTCTATTTACAAGATTTCTGAAAAGATTTAACAGGTTAGATTGTTGGACAAATAGCTTTAGGGTTCAAAAACCCTAATAGAAGTGTCACTAAAAATGTTTATCTGATAGAAAAAAAGAGATAAATTACAAAATCGAGTTACTATTGCTTTTTGGAGCGCTCCCATTATTTGTTGATGACGAGACCTATTATTTCCTGCACATCCATACTATCATCATGACACGTGGACCTATTTTTATGCAACAGATGGGTTGGGCGAAGAGGTAGCATTTTTTTTACAGAAGCATTTAAAGTACAAGATTTAGACTAGAATGGCTAACAATTTGAACATTCGCGATAGATTAAAAAATTTCTACATTAATTTGAATTATAAAACTTTAACTTTGCTTTCAAAAATGTGTATACATTGTAAATTTTATATATTACCACTTTAAATATGTCTAGTGGGAGGGCCAAAATTATCGGAGTCCGGGCCTCAAAATCTCTGTCGCCAGGCCTGTAAATTCCATACACGTGCTGAAATATTCTAGAACTTTTTAGCCACAGAGGGAAATTTCGTGACGTGAAAGGTATTAAAATAAAATTAACTGCATAAAAAGCAACTTTTCCATGATAATCATCAACAAATTCATAGCGTGCATTGCTAAATTATGCAAAAACATACGAATGCGAGAGCTCAATGTTAGTTAGCCGGTTGACATTGCGACAAACTCGCGTATTTGAATTCCACAGGGTCGTATATTAGATATATCTAGAATATGTGACATTCGCAAATCAGGAGAGATTACTGAATGTTGTTGGCTTTTACAGCGATGCTATGTATGCAACTGTATGGTTCATCATGGAGTAACTGTTTGATGTAATTATTCACATCCACTCGCATTATTTGATCGCTGCATACCCAAAGGATGCATTGTAAATTGAATAGAGAGTGAACCTGCTTTGTGAATAGTATGTACGCTTAATTATTAGGCCGATTTCGATTTAAATACTATGTTTTGTATCGTTCATGACGCAACTTCCTGAAATTTCAATATCGTATGATAATTCCATTCGTTCTTATAAGATTTCGATTAGAAAAAATCAGAATAATTTAACTGGCAGATATATCGGCTCTTATTCTTTATTTTGTGTTCAAATAGCAACAGTTTAAAAACTAAAGAAGATCGTAACTCCTTTAATATTGTACCTAGTGTATTTTTTTTGATTTTGTAGATTTTTAATGAGCGTGTTTGTATTTTTGTTCTATATTCCTTTCTCTTTTCCAGATGGGTATTTTTTACGTATATTTTTGTAAATATGAATTAAATATATTAATTAGAAAGATATTCATATAAAATCAATTTTATCGAATAATATTGTTATTCAACTATTCTCCGGTTAGGAAAAAGATCCAGGTTCGAATTCCGGTGGCGCAACAACAATATTTTTCGATAAAACTGATTTTATATCTTTCTAATTAATATATTTAATTCTTATTTAAAATATCACAGACCTATGTTCTCCTTCTATATTTTTGTACACTAATTTTAATATTGTCCAATTAAAAACCGTATCTTAATTGTGTTTTAATTAGTCCAGTTGTGAATGAAAATATTTTTTTCTTTAAAATTGTGTTATTTAAAATTATTTTTATTGTATGCGTAAAATGTAAATTGAAGTAAAAAATTAAATATGTAAAATATATTAATTGTGAGAACTGTCACTTGCTGTGTGAATGTGTGTGTGTGTGTTTGTGTCCGCCAAGAGAGTGTGAGAATGAGTGGGGGGAGGAGAGCTTTATAAGGCACCGCATTAGCGGAGAGCGCTCTCTCATCTCACCACTTTCCATTTATAATTAGTGTTTATAGTATATTAACCTATGTACTTACGTGTTGAAATAAACTGATAATTGTTATCTGGAAGACCGAGTTTATCTTACCAATAATCCGTATACGTGATAAACACACAGTCAACAGAGGATTGAACACCGTAGTAAACGAGTGGTAAAGCGAAGTTTTATCACATTTATAATTATGTACAAGCGTAATAATTTGTAAAGAGTTTTAAAGTATACATATTAAAAAGCCTTATCAAAGTTAACTTAATAAAGTGAGAGCGTATCGGTCGGGGCGTAGTATAAATAAATATATTTATGTTCATGTAAAAGAAAGGCACGCGTCCACCTAATAAATCATTGTCACTATATATTAACCACCTCATAATATTAATCTACTATACGCGGTTATAAAAAAATGTTTGTTTTGCTGATAACGCCACTGTCAATATTTTGTTTTGAGCCATTATCACAAATCACTGGCGTGTGAGTTAAGCCTCTGAATTTAATTATAAACTTTTTGTACCTTGGTGACCTTCAAAAACAGTTCACGCGGCAAGCCCTTATAAAATGCAATTGGTTATTATATTACATCACTACATTCTAGTTAGGTGTTATAGTTAATGTGGGTGCTGTTTAGATTAAAATAAAGACTTCAAAGCAGGAGATATAGATACGTGGTTTGAATACAATTTGTGAAGATATTTTTCTTATTACATAAAGAAGAAATATTGATGAGAGTATGTTACCCGTTTCATGACGTGATGGTTAGGCAAGTTGTTGGATACAGCAAAACAAAAAGATGAATAAGAAAATGCAGTGGAATTTAATCTATCAGAATTTTTAAATATAGATAAAGCAATTTATCTCAAAAAGAAAAGTACAAAAAAAAACAGGTTCGATAACTGTCACCAAAATTTTTAAATATACAAAAGCGTTTCATCTCAGCATAAAAATAGGTGACCGTAAAATGTCACATACATCATGAAATATCCCTTTAAAATTTATCTATGGTGCAGCGTCACATGACATACACACATTCCTGGGGTTTTATTATTTGATACTATTAATTTATTACTAATGATGATTGTCAATCAGCCGTTATCACGTATTTTATTTTTCTTCTTCTTGTGCCCTATCCGTTCAATGAACGTTGGAATCATGTTGGCTATCATCACTTTGTTTACTGAGGCACGGTGCGGCTCTACAGTAGACTGGCCAAACCATTACCTCAGGTTCTTCAGCCAAAATATTCTCCTTCTATTCCAGGGCCCCGACTTCCAGCAATCTTTTCCTGCATTATGAGGTGCAAGATATTGTACACCTCCAGATGTCTCATCACATGTCCGAGATCTTAAAATTTTGTTCATTCAACCGAACCATAATATTTTTATTCGTAACTCTATCCATGCAGCTTATTTTGAGCATTCTTCTGTAGATCCACATCTCAGATACTTTAAGATGCCTTATCATTTCTTCGGTAAGTATTCATTCTTCAATTCACAATAACACATAGCATTTGATCATTCGCATCCGTAAAAAAAGATTTTATTTTATTTCAATGAGTTTTATTTCTTAGTTTTTTTTATTTATTATATATGGCTGTTGTCACTGAAGTCTTCAGCGATATAATTTCTGATGATGAACCCTGCAATGGCGTCCAAAACGACGGACGGAGAAATCGGATATACGGCAGAATGGCCCAGACAAGTTTACACAGAAAAATTAGTTGTAAATGGCCATAAAAATAAGGGAACATTATTAACTATTTTCTTTATATTAATAAAAAGAATTCCCAAGTATGTATAAAAATAAATATACTTTTAAACACTCGACTTGTTCTATTTTAGATAGATTGTATCTAAGTACACAGCGTATCATGACAGAGATGGACTATTATTATATCCAAATATCCATTAAATAATATGAGTAACACATAATCAAAATTCATATTATTCAAAAAGTAAGTTAAATGACAGTTGAAACAGCAGCTGTACTCTGCAACTTGGTTCTAAGGGTCTTTCAGATCTATAATTCCGTCCTCAAGACCTCTCTGTCTTGAGCTATGCTCTGCCAACAGGGAATTTGTAGTCTCGCTGCATTCTTTCTTTCGATCATTATCCGGCTCATTTTTGTGCATCCCAGGGGTCCAGTTCCCATTGGTATTCCTTCATAAACCTTGCGAAGGCCTCTGAAATAGATAGTAATTGGTTTTAGTTTATTTTGATGAAAATTGTGTTGCTCAATTTCGACATTAATTGTAAAAAAAGAAAATAAATTATTAACGCTTTAAATTGAAAAGTATTATTTAAAAATAATGAAATACTCTAATTTTCTAAAATGCAATCAACTACTATGTATGTCAGTGAATCTCGAAAATTTTCTCGAGGGAATCGGAGACATGCTCGTACCTACTTTAGTTTTGAGGAGAGCCTTTGAAATTCGCGTGAAAATACTAAATACACTTAAAATAGAACCAGTATTAATCTAGTAATGAATAGCCGCTATTTTAAGATTGGTGGACGAAGCTCGGTAGCGAATGAATATCAAATTTTCCTTAGTCCACTATAATTTTTTTAAAGATTTTTATGGCAATTGAATCTGTTTTAGCAAGATAATATTTTGTGTGCAGAAAGAGTGAATTTAAGTTCATTTCTTTGTTGAAAAATTAACATGAAGTTTGATGTTTTTTCATCTCAATCCCAAGTCAAAATGATACTCGGTCATACCGCCATTATCCGTGTCCCCGTTCCAAACTGAAAATAAATATCTGTAGGGTTTTTTTTAAATTTGCACAATTCTACTACATTTTTTTTATACTTAATTAAGTCCTTACGCTTTACATCAAAATTTCTTGAGTCTAGATTAAAAACCTGTTGTATTTTTATACTTTTTAAAATATATCCCAAAATTTGTTGATTTAGGTAATTATTTAAATATTTTTTACCATAACTCTAAGAAAAATGGCTGCACATTGAAAGTGCTATTGATTTGATATTCAGTTAAAGTTGCGTCGTGAGGCTTTTTGAAATAAATATTTTTATTGGAATTTTCCTAATTTATGTCTGATGGAATAATATTAACCACGTTTAGCTTGAATCTCTTATCGAAAGATTCGTAATATTATGTTTGATTTAAAATAAACTGCTACAAGGAGACCAGCGAGAGAAAATCATGATTGATGTTGTTAGCCCACCAACTCGCTACCTTTTGGCGTCAATCTCTTCATACTTAAAATTTTCCTACCTGGTAAATGCCAATCGGAAATCCGAGTACATTAGAGTCTGCAGATATGAAGATATGATGCATGTTCATGTTTTGTGAGATGAGAGGATCAGATGTAAATGGTAAACTGCCTTCAAGTCGGCTTATCATTCGTGTTTATGTGTGTCACGGTATTCATCATGGTTTGTTGTGAGGATGACGTATGTATTTATGATAGGGGCGTGTTTATAATATGTTTTCATATACATCGCGATAAGAGAACAGAGTAGATATAATAGAAAATGTAAAAAAAAATCAAACGGCGATGAGCAGGCTACATCAATATTTGGACAAACGCAGTGATATAGTATGAATACTATACTGCGCGTGTAGAATCTAGAACGGTGGATCCAATGCGAAGTGTACGAAGCTGTCGATTAGAGTGAAAGAAATCGCAGAGCGCATGAACGTGTGTGGTTGACGTCCCACAGTGGTGGTTAGGTACTGCTAAGGTAGATGTGTTAAGAACTATGTTCCGATCACCATAATAATTATATTTAACGTGTATTATATTTTTTGTCAATTTTTACAAAATATGTATTTTATAATTAAACTTTCTGAGTATCAATTGAACGTTATAAAGCCTTGGGACTCTTCAGTAGTTATCTCGAATACTTTTACGCCTCAGAGGTTTTGCGGAAACCTCTCGGGACGAAGCGACTGACAAACAAGAGATTTCATGGTTGAGAGTGTCTCCTTGAATTGATCAGACGCGACAACCTAATGAGATGGATAAAGTATTTTTTTTGCAAGGGAAAAATAATTTCTGTCTCTCAACGAATATAACAAGGTAAATCTACTAGACCTGAATAATTCGCTTAACTACCTTATTACCTGTTTAAGTTATGAAAAAATTATATTAGTCATTATAATAATTTGTAAAAAAAACAATGTCGCATTAAAAAAAAAGTTATGAATACCTATGCAAGTTAATTAATTCATTCAATCCGATTGCGTCAATTTTCAAATCACCATTGAGAGGATGAAACAGAGGAATCCTGATATCGACACCGATGTATGGAGGCGAGTCCTGGAGCTAGCAGACAAATAATGAAAGTAAAATAAATGCAGTGAAAATTTTGACGACAAATTTTCGAACCTATATGTTACACTTTTCAAATTAACACATCTATCGTTCCATTATTTTAAAGCTGTCTACTTTATTTTTACGGAATCTCAAATATCTTTGAGTAGTCCGATAGTACTGTGTGCTGTAGCATTGTCGGTTGATACACCTTCCCCGGTTTGAAAAGAGAATCCCGAACATCCGAAAATTTCAACAATAATATTTTTCAATAAAATTAATACGCGCCGGTTCACCTACCTACCTCGAGAAATCTATGCAAAGTCAATTTGAGTGTATTAAAAGTGATCAACTTCCAGTATCGTCGAGGGATTATATAACGGATTGCGGAAAGAGGGGAGGGGGTTTAGTTGGTGAGTGGCTTCTTCAGAACTGTGTTATACTACCTCTTCCTCCAACTTTATTTCATACAGTGCACTGCGATTAACCCTAAAAGTCCGATTTATGGAGGTGGATCACCATTGCATATTCTTTTGACATATTCACTCTCATAATATATCTACAATAATCTGTTATGAATTAAAATTACAAAAGCAGATAAATTTCCTTGTCCAATATATCAGGAGTATTGATGACAATCGGGGAAGATTAATGGAATGACAAAAATAGTATGTTGGGCAATGAATGCCGTTGTACGGGTGGGTAATGATGAGACATATTTAGACTGGCCGATCGACCTCACAACATCCATTCCAGTATCCGCGTACACCAGCGACAGTACATTAATAAAAGCTTTTTCTTTCAGGCGGTGGTTTGAGGACGTTATGGAGGTATAATTATAACATTCGTCTGCATTAATGGGGAGGTTGTGATAAATCTCTTGTCATTTCTACCGCTTTTGGGAAAATGCTTAGTCATTTGTTCCAATGAGGGGTGGTTTAACAAAACTTACCCAAATGTAAAAAAAGTTCTTCCCTCGCTAAATTAATAGACTCCAGTGGCAGTGGAGCAGTGATCCTGGGAAGGTGGTTTTTGAAAGAGTACAATTAATTCTTAAATATTAGAAAAATTACTTTGTGGCCACATATTATATAAATAATAAGATAAAATACTTAGTTCAAAATATATGCTTGTATTTTTAATTTTAGTATATATTGTTTCCTGAAGAAGATACCAATAGTGGTTTAAACTAAGTATTTTGTTATTAAACTAATAATAGATATCTCATAGAAACGAAGCTATTTTTTATTAATGGAAAAATATGGAAGTATGGGTAATTACAAGGTTTACGACCTGTCTTCGGCTGGCTTTAGTGATCACTTTACACAATGTAACGTTCACCATTCCATCCAATCAACATCCATATATATCAAATTTTTTAAAGTTGTATATATGTTAATATATGGAAACACTTCGAATACCACTACACTATCGCCATCTATGGACTAAATTTGATTTTCATTTCCCTGAAACAGCATAAATGTCACAATGAGAATATAATTATTTAAAGCAATATTTTTACATATATGATACAATGGGAATCTAATTATTTTTTTGAAACTATTTAAAGCAATATTATTTATCTGTAAAATGTTTTTAACAACCTGAAAAATTAATATTTTTCAATTTTTATATATTTTCTTATTTTGACCTGTATATTATTAGCAATAATTTTGAAATTTATAAAAAATAGCTTCGTCTCTATGAGATATCTATTATTTGTTAAATAACAGCGTCTTTGTAGGTGAAACTCTAGTAATTGTGCGTTCTTGGACATATTCAAATATTGCTAAAGTATATTGTTTTATTATTTATATAGTATTTACAATTAATATTTTCTGTATGATGTAATAAGTAAGAATAATTTTATGTATAAAAATTAGAATGTCTCTTAAGAGATCGAGTACTTACCTAACATGCAAATTTTCTAGAAACACAAGGTAACAGATATATTGTTTTAAAAAAAATTGGCATCATCTAGTGGCTGGACACATTTGTCGAAGAGACAACATAGGCTGTAAGTGGCCGTAACATTACGAAATAAACACGGCTCTAATAGTGCAAGCACATAGATGAGACTTTAATCTTTCATCTCGGAAATATGGTGGTAAATGTCGGTATGTATCGGTTGGTAATTATTTTTTGCGTACAAAATATAATGGACGACGAATGACAGGTCGCTCCGCGCTCAATACTGTACTGTCATTTTTCGTGACTTTCACCACAACGACATCATTATAATGTCTCCACGAATGAAATAATACCCCACGGTAGACATATTTATATACATCATTTGGTTGAATGTGCTCTCCATACAAAATGTAATATACAATGTGTAAATGTGTGACTCTGCATTATTTCTGTACTATCATTTATCGCTCTTTCCCAACTGTATCGCACATAATTACGAGATCCCAAAAGAAGCGCCATATATAATTGTAATTCAATGATGTAATGATCGGCGTGGCGCCATAAAAATCCGTGGGATAGATATCAAGAAAACAAAGACTATTTTTCTTAGTAAAACATCACAGCGGCGGCCTGTTACTGAGTAGGTACTTACAAATATGACTATATGTATTGTTATGAATCTGAATAAAAACAGGGTATTCTGCAGGCGGGAAGCCATTCTCGATTGTGTCGTGTCGCCGTAGTGTACAGATATTGAACATCTTTTTTGTTTCATTTCTTTCGACCTCATAATCATAATCATCATCATCATCATCAATGCCAGTTGAGTGAAGCGGAGATCGGCGAACCACCCTTGTCTACATTCTTGTTTCCTGTACGAAACACCAACTGTTTTAAAATTTAGTGATGAATCAATGCATTAAAAATATAGAAAATATTAATTATAATGTATTTTAAAAAAGTTCATTCGAATTGATATTAATCTAACTAATTAATCATCACCCCGTTTCCTCGTAGGATAAATGGTTACATTTTTACATCGTACTATTTCTAACTCGTTCATCTTCCAACACACACGCTCATCGTTTCGTCATCAATTGTTGAAGCTTATAACAGGACTGTCCGTCAATGTCTGGCCTACCAGACCATGCCAGCTCTTTAGCAGACGTCTTCTGTTCCTATTGCTTTCAACACTCACGTCATATATTTTCTTAACCATCCTTTTTTCACTCACACAATCCCGTACTTAACTATATTAATTCTGTCTACTATACTACAAATACACTGACATTCTATAAACTACAAACAAATATACATTCTATCGACTATAAACAATCTTACAAACATACCTACAAGACCTACATTCGCTCTTAATTTTAAATTTTAATTTGCGTCGTGATTTGATTGTTAATTATGTAACTATATGAATGTGTTCATCAAGTTAGAGAAGTGTGTCGTTCTATTCTCCCTGTTTATAAATTTACGGAATTGATAGTAAGTAATTATATACTAGGTACACGTACACCGCTAGTGTTTCAAAGTTGAAATTATAATTTATAAAAAAAAAACTGGTACTATACAACTTAATGCGACGCATGTATGTGTCGCACTGTTGACTCTGACTTATTATTAGGGTCTTGATAAATAAAGCGGTTTATGTCTTGGCTCATGGTGCACGTCATGGTTCTACTATATGTCTGGAAATTGATGCACAATACATCACCAATCCTACTGGTTTTGAACCGTGTTGATCACAGAGTTTAAAAGAGGACCGTGTTAATTGTTTTATTTTGTCTATCCATCCATGGTTTTTTTGTTTGATATTATTCAACTGTCTCTATCCAAACTAGATAAGTATACAAAATTAAAATAAAACATGCAGGCGGTGAGATCTGATCCCGCGCTTCCAGATTCCGAGCTATAGTTTTTAATCACTCGGTCACGACCGACTCTCGATGTATTTTAATACACTCAATTGTAGTTGTGTTGACTCACATGTTAGCAAGCGTCGTTGAAAATTTTTCAATATTTCGAAAATTTAGCACTCAAAACAGCTGCCGCACTACACTTGATTTATTTACAAAACAATTGCTGCCATTTTTCATTTTGCGTGAGAACTATATTGTTTTCATAACTCAAATTACAAAACCACGCCGCGTTACACTCGCCATTGTGTATGCTCGATAAGACGGCTCATCACAAGCGGGGACGGATGTGACGTGTGATTGATGATGAGGGCGATACAGCTCGTGTGGTGTATTGATAGGCTGTCTAAAGACTAAAGCCTACTTCCTGTTCATAACCAACTGACGCTTCCATGGTAAGTGGGAGGTAGCCACGTCTCGATTCCTCAACGACGTTGCAAGGGAGGACATTCTTGAATAAATTACAGTGTTCCGGAATCGAGTCAGCGAATTAGAATGATCGTGATATGGATCCAACATAAAAATCTTAAACAAAACATGATACGATTTCGGAGTAAACTGTTTGAGTTTAGACTTGTGGATACCCCGTGGACGCCTGTATATTTTGTGTATTTGTGAAATATGATGCACGTGTACGTATGATTGATGGTTTGACTGGACTTAGACATCGCTCGCCCAGGAATGTATATCTAATTAGTAATGGAGCGAATCTTGTATTATATAAAGAATTGATTCGGGTATGGGTGACACGATGGAGCTCTTTAGGTAGATAGTTAGTCCAGCCTGCGTGGGTGGGAAATATTTCCACGTACGCGCCTACCTCTCTCTCTCTCTCTCTCTTCATATCTCGTGTTTTGCAACTCCGTTAATCTGTCCGTGTAAGTGTGACTCAAACCATGTTGTGTCTCGTTCACTGTCCCTCTTTTGGTCATGTTTTTGATGACTGAATCTCTGAGCGTCTGCCTTGAACTACTGCACCTTAATTTACCATCATCTATATATATTTTTAGTTTATTTTATATTTATATATTCAACAATATAAAAACTACAGTAGAGTTATGCACCTTCAGATAAGAAAGATCTTTAATTATAGGGGTGGCTATAAACATTTATATAAAATAAGATCAAGATCTACCAGATATAAGAATTTGTTTACAACTAATTAAAAAAATATATATATATACAATAAAATGTGAAAATTAACAAAATATAATATATGTTGGAAAATTAGATTAGAACTAAGGAAAGATGTCAAATACATAATTATTTAATAATTTTGAAGACCTTTAATCCATTTTAGAACTTTTTTTTGTACACATTTATAATTGCTGCTAATTTAGTTGATTTTGGCAGTTGGTCTTACAGTCTAGGAGCAATATATGATGTATGTCTCTGTCCTATTCCTAATTTTGACATTTTAAAAATAACATGTTCATTAGTTTTGTGTTAGTTGTGGTGAATTTTTATTTTCCTCTTTAAAAAAATTAAATAAAATATTTTTTTTTATATATTGGAGATAAATTTAATACAGGAAAAATTTTAAAAACTTGTTTGGTTGGGTAATCTCTAGCCTTTTTTAATTTTTTTTATTTTTATTATCTTTTGAGTTGTAATTATTGGTTTGAGATGAACGATATATCTTATCTAACTATGCATTCTACAGACTTATGTTTATAAGTTTTATATAGATAAAGACAGCACTTAAGGGACGCTGGAATGTTCAAAATTTATCTTTTGCGAAAATTGCTAATACTCACATTATTTCACATTTCTTTTATTTTGTTTTATATACTGCATAAACTTCTTTGAATATGTTATTGAATTAAAGTCGCGTATTTTTATTAGCTTTTGATGGGTGGAATCGGCAAAGGAGCCCTAGCTTCTAAGCCAGTCCCTAGAAAGGGTAGGTTCTCCCCCTCCAGCTGTCCTTTCATAGTATTGATAATAATTTCGGAAATAATGCTAAATTGGAATAATTGTATGGAGGGTACTATGTGTATGTCATGTGATATGTATGATATATCAGAAGAATTAGATGGGAATGATAATCCGTTTCCAAGTCGGTTTACTGTTCTATGTTCGTGTAGGTATCACGATTGTTTTTTGTTTGATATGATGATAGGCAGTATTGACAGAATAAGTAAATATAACAAGAAATCATATGATTTTTCACTGAATTTATTTGAAGTAAAACTACAAATTTTGAAATATATGGATTGATTGAACACGGTGGAATCGGAGTGAGTATCAAAAGCTGCAGACATGTCCGAAGTCGAAGAAAAGTGAAGAGCCTAGCGTACTCACAGCGACATGCGACCGGTGCATTGTGGTTAACCCTGTGGTGCGCGTCTTGGGTATGGTGCACTTTCTTTGACGTTCTATAAATGGCGGCAGGCGTCCACCACATTTATTTGTAGGTACAACAAAATTTAAATAATCATAAAAACTAGAGGAGAGTTTTTCATAAAATCTAGTAAAAATTATCTCAGATGTTTGACAGTGTTAGTTTTATATCTTAGTTTTCTGCTATTTATTAATGATAAGGGTAGATTTTTTTTGAATAGCAGGTAAATAAAGTATATCAATCAGATGAAAATTTACGTACGGATTTATACACGTTTGTAGAAAGTTTAGTTAATTAAAAATATTAATAGTCTTAGTCTTATGACTGGTATACATATAGAAAATATTTATTGTAAAAAAATATTAGGCCCATACAATTGGTCCGATATAAAAATATGCAATTTGTTTGTCGGAAATTGCTTGCTAAATATATGTAAGCCAGTATATAGTAAATAACGGAATGTATTTTGGCAAAGAACCAAAAACTTTTTTGTGCGTTTGTTGATCTACATAGCCTTATGACAGAGTGATAAGAGGAAAGTTATGGATGTATTTTCTGGGTACTATAGGGTGAATGATAAACTTATATTCTTGAAGAAGTGCATGTGTAAGAATTAATGGATAATTTATTTTATGGTTCAACATTACAAAATATGTCTGACGTATATATTTAATATGAGAAAATGTATGTTTGTAAAATATGCAAGAGCAGAATTCCAGTAAGTGGAGAGTACAGAAATTTTTCTCATCATGGAGTTTTAAGAAGCGTTGTCTTAATCAGAACTAAAGGTGAATATTTAAACTATTCAAACTATTTTACTGTTTTTGAAAATATTAATGTACAAAGGAATTATCGTCATTTGATGACCGAATAGCCGTAAAATTTCTCACTTTAGTAATTTTTTAAATTTATTTGTTGGTTAAACAACAAAGTCTATATGAAACGTAAAAAACATTAAAAACAATTTATACAATTTTGAGAACATAACATATGTACCGCCTAATTTCAAAACCCCCTATAACGGATTTCGGATAATTTGAGTTAAATATGCAGTTTTGTAGATGTTTTGTCATCTACATACAGAACACATTGTTTTTTCCATTTAAATCCATTAACATTACAGGTTCAAAATCAGGCTTTGTTCCAAAATACTCCAAAGCAGACAGAGTATAAGTTGCCATTCCCCATAAAATAAAAATCAACCAATCACAACGCTTGTCGATGATCGTGTGATCTAAAATCCAGTGTGGCTGCCAGAACGATATATACAGAAAAAAAAATTACATTACAGAATTGTCTCTTTAAAAAATTCTGATGTAAAAACAAACATTTTGTACATTTGCCTTCAAAATATACGTTTTCATCCATAACTCAAAAACACATAAAGTCCTTTTAGGGGGTTTTGGAACTAGGCACTACATATGTACCTACACTTAAGTTATTCTCTACTCAATATATATAAATAAAATATATCTTAAGATGTAATATTCTCTCAAGAGTAACTTAAATATGGTTACGGCTTAATAGAATAGGGTGACACTTCTTAAACTACACAGATAAAATTGACAAATCTATTTTATGTATTATTATAAAGGAATTGTATAATACATTTGGAGCGGTTAATGTTCGGGTGGCGTGTATTTTTAATGAAAATTTTATTATATCTCTAGGATAAAATTATTTTTTTCAATAACTAGTGGATCAGTTCCACTTTTATACTGTACTTAACAAGTTAATCATAATTTTGACAGTCAATGATATACTACTAATGAAGGATATACCTACCATCTGCATATGCTTATGAAATATCCAGACAATCTATTACCGGCTATCCTGACAGAAAAAGTACGTTACAATTGTACTTTATCGCAGGAGATATAAATCTCCCACAGTCGAGTTCTTCTTCTTCTATTGCCGTATGCAACAATAAAAAAATGCTGCACATCAGAGGACCAGTATGCCGGAGAAGACATAAAATAGCAGCCCTAAAAATGCCTTATCGAGTGTTAGAGCCCGACTCGCATACGACAAGGGATGACAGAGAGAATTTTATAAATATCAGCGTGTTCTACTACAGTTTTTGGCGTCAGCCCTTTTGTATTGGCTTTTAATCGACAAGTACTAACTAAATAAATTCAAAAACGCTATGAGGGCTGCTTCAAGGGTTCCTTGAAATTTACTTAACACAGCAAAAAAAATAATGACACGAAAGTAAGGAAGAAATTATCGACCTGCACATAATCATATTTTGTTTAGGTTTGATCACTACGTATTACGGATATATTTTTATTTTGAGAGTCTTGGTAAAGAATGATCGTCATTTTTTTATATTATTAATATAAATACAATGAAAAAATAAACAATTGAATTAATAATAAATGAAGTATGTGTTGATGAAATGTTAATTTTTTTTAAATGTTTTGTTAAATATAGTATACTAGCTAATAATTCCACACCACATCGCACACCCCTGATAGGACTATGTTTTCCGCCGAAAAAATAAATTCCTAGTAAGTCCTTTACTGTGCCCTTAGAACCTTTAAATTTGCCAGGCATTGCGTGCACATATGTGAAGTCATCCTAATACATATATAAAATTAATTATTCTTACGTTTTCAAAGTTTACATTTGTTTGCAGGTACAATATATATTTTTTTATACGGCTTCCTATTATAGCATTAATTAATTAAGACCCTTTATCCGTGCTAAAGAAGTCAGTGTTTTTTGCTAAATATTAAAACAAATTATTATTTACGTAAACTTGTGCACTTCTACTGTATTGTACTTACTATGGTGAATTATTTTGTACTAGCTGCGTGTATTCTAAGGCGTAATAATAATAGAAAAATAAAATAAAATATACATTTATATATGTGGCATTAATCACTACGAATCCTACTCCAAGACAGACTTCGTAGTGAGTATTGTGCCAGACATATATTGTTGTTAGCGCCTTCATTACTTCAACTGTTGCATTTCCGTAATTTCATTTACTCATTAACAGATTTTTTTATTATTGCAGCTATAGTCTTCCTATTAATATTATGTACAAAATACATCTAAGTATATAATGAAGTGCTAAAATTTATCTAAGATCTACGATATCGAAATATAAATAAAATAGCAAAACGCCCGTGGATGAAAAATCATTGATGCAAATGTTGCACAGATTACAAAGAAAAGAATTAGTAGGCGCAAGTCATTTGTACGTAATACTACATTCTGACTTTGTATTTAAGATCACGGAACCGTAAAAATATTTTATTTATTTGACTTATTAAAATATTTCTAATCTCAAACGTCAAATATGATTGATGCATTCAAAATTAAATTTTTAATGGCTTTATAGTTTAGATATTTGCGTATTTTTTTATTATTGATAATTTTTTTATAGTTTACAGAAATTAATGATGTTAGTCCATGCATTTAGGTATTGTTTGAATGACTTTGATGTTGCATGCATGTTACACGGCTAAATATTATATTGTTGATGTTTTCGATTGTAATTTTGTAGAATCTGATGTTTTTTAATTTTACTAATAATACAAATATTTCAAACATATTTTATATTCATTGAGAATTATCACCCTGTCATGTGAGTGTTCAGACTACTGTACTACTACTGTTATGGATGATGTTTATGGGTACATTCGAATCTCTCTATCAAATCGATCGTCATGTAAAAGTGATTGGGTTTTGTCTCGGTCTATCGATATCAAGCTGCGGTCTCCGAGTTTCAAGTTTCAGTTTCCGGGTCTCAGATCAATCGACGCGTGTAATAAGTAGGTATTGAAAATTATCTCAAATAAATCTCTGAAATTATCACATCATGTCTCATTCCATAAAGTGGTCAAATATAAATAAAATTATATGGATATTTAACATTAACATATGATATCTGAACTGTCTTCTTTTGTATTTCGTGTATTAAGATTAAGAATTTATTTAGAAAGTGACACTACAAATATTATTAGCATAAGTTTTCGCTTCGGTTTGTGGAAAAACAACAAAGCTATCGAGTAAATATTTTATGATATCACATTTTCTTGAAGTATCTAACATGTTCTTATCTATTCATTTGTACAGAAACATTAGAAGCCTCGCTATCCTTTCACAAATAATGGATGAAATTTCTATCCAGCCAATAGCGTAATGAAAGAAGGCAGTTATGTGTTTTCCAATCGATGGCATTTCTTTTACTCGGGGAAAACAAATAATAAGGGATATTATTTATGTTCCGATGGGTTCTTATTTGTCATGAAGGCTTTCTCTGTATCGCGTTAATGTACGTAAATAGGGCGGGGTGAGGGGGGGGGGGGGGAATTTTCGTGACAATGTATTTTATCACCACTCCGGTTGTATAAGAAAGATTTAACTGGAATATTTTTAAACATGGAAAACATTTTTGAAGTGATGAAAATGAAGAAAATCATTTACGCTTTTATTTTTATTATTAATTTTCTGTACCTTCTGGATTTTGTAAATGTATTTTAAACTGATATCTAATCCATCTCCACACAATTTATTTATATAATAAGTTATACTTTTATTCCATTAAATTTAGTAATAAAAATAACTACTTAATGTATTTATAAAAAAAGATTGAAAGTAATTTGGAGGTATAAATTTTATTTAAATTACCGGGGGAGTAAGTAGGTATGTGATATGTGTGGTGCTATCAGAAGGATGGGATGCGAATGATAATCTGCTTTCCTTCATTGTCGGTCGGTTTTGTGTGTGTGTCGCGAACCATACTTTGTGAAATTATCGTGTGTCGAGATGAAAGCAGGCAGCTGGGATGATCATGATTAAACGCTACCTACGATTGGACTGGGTTTATTATACAAGTTTACAATTGAATCTTAACTAATTACTACTATTAATATACGATGAGAACAGAGCTGTGTTAGAGAATTGTTGAAGCGTTCGCGTTTGTGGAGTGAGCCAGGCGGCGCCGCAGGGTGGGTTCGCGAGGGTAGTCTCAGCTGTGGTTACGCAACGCGTCGCCGGATGCGTTTAGCGATGTCGGCGGTCGTTCAAATTCGCCCTCCACAGTTTCAAAACGGTACTGTAAAAAATATCCGATACGTTTTATCGAATGCTTTTTAATACGCACGGTTGAATGGTTCAATCTTACTCTTGTGCTCTAACGTTGACTATCATCACGTTGTTCACTGCGGCCCAAAAAAAAGCTCTACATTAAACTGGCTAAACCATTGCTTCAGGTTCTTCAGCCATGATGTTCTTATTTTTCTCGGGCCCCGACTTCCAGCTATCTTTTCCTGCATTATGATGATGCAAGATATCTCATCACATATCCGAGACATTGAAGTTTTCGGGTTTTTATTATTTTTAATACTTATTTTTCTCTATTCATCCGAACCATAACAAATATGGACCCAATATATGTTCCAATCAGGTAGGGATGAATCAGAAGCATGGCTATCCAACATTCTAATATAATTTATACAATACCTACACTAATAATTCACTAGTACTACAACACTCCCGCTACATATTTTTAATTTTTATTTCTCTTTTTATTCCTGTTGATGATTTAAATAACACCACAACAGCACGAAAAAAAACTGGCTCTTTTAACACAGACTTCAGTCTAGCAAAGTAGCCAGGACATCGCTGTATATATCAGAGGTGAAGTCTATTCCATTCCACATAATAAACTATGAGTGTAATTATATCTTATGTTTATTATGTATAATATATTCACCTCTGTTAGAACAAAAATATGTATGTCATTTAATATATAAAAAAAATAAAAATAACATCTTCATTCGTAACTCTATCCATCAAGCTTATTTTGAGCATTCTTCTGTAGATCCATATCTCAAATGTTTCAAAGCGCCTTATCATTTCTTCGATAAGTGTCCATGCTTCCATTCCATAACATAATATCGAGAGCACATATCATCAGACCATTCGCATTTGTAATATAAGGTTAAAATTATGACAGTATCTTTTTATGCGGCCAGGTTGCACGATCTTGCTTAATGCGGCATTTGATTTCAAGAGAAGGATCCCATATTTTATTTGTATTATATTTTATAAATAAATATATTATTATATATTAATATAAATATAAATAAACGAAAGTGATTGATTATGGAATACACATAATTAAAGCTATACGATTTTTTTAAGTGCAATTGTGAAGTTCGTATTTAATGTTGTGATATTTCTTACATAAATAATAAATTTATTAATTTCCTTACGTATTTCAAATGTGTCAGGACTTTGTCATCACCTTGACTTCTTATACCATCAATACTGGTTTTATATGTTTATTTGACTATCATTTCATTGGTTTTAATTATTTATATACAGCATTGAACGGCAGTTGACTGGAATTATATCTAACGGGAATTCGTTAACCGAGGCAAGACTAGCGGTGCACAATGGAGTAATGGTATCGACACTCATGTATGGAAGTGAGGCCTAGATCTGGCAGAAGAGGAATGAAAGTAGACTGAATGCAGTGGAAATAAGATCACTTAGGCGTATATATGGTAGATCCATTTATGACAGAGTAAAGAATGAAGAAATAAGAATTGTGTGTCAGGACTGAGGAGTGTGGCGCTCTATCCTCTCTGCCAATCCCAGCGGGGAAACGGCGTAATGGCAAGTAAGTAAAAATAACCACACGTAATATCAAATTAAAAAAGTAATATTTTTTAAAAGTGTGTTCAATTCTTTTTCCTAGATTTTTTCGTCCGCATTTACCGTATCTCCGAAAACTGCGATCATGAGTTATCTTTTTAGGTCTAAGGTCTAGTTAATCTGTTAGGTCTAAGGTTTTCAGATTTTTTAGGATCATTGATATCCATGCCGTCAACTATCCTCCACCAACTTCAATACTTAGTTGTGTTCTTAGTAGGTTGTCGTCATCCCATCTGTTAATACGATTGTACCACCGCAGTCTAGATTCTG
Organism: Eubasilissa splendida; assembly: GCA_031772225.1. Taxonomy (NCBI): domain Eukaryota; kingdom Metazoa; phylum Arthropoda; class Insecta; order Trichoptera; family Phryganeidae; genus Eubasilissa; species Eubasilissa splendida. Next base: position 28,091,430 of record CM062851.1, on the reverse strand, counting down.
TTGCCATTTCTGTGATAAGGACAATTTTGAAACTATCTCGGATGTATTCATATCTGTTGTGTCTCTGATGGTAATACCTCCAACCTATCTCAGCATCTTTACTTTATAAGCAAAAGTATTTTTTGATTTATTTTTGGAATTGGCCTTGCTGTATTATTTCAAACATTGTCGGCCCATCTCATTCCTGGATCTTCTCATTCACGCATTCCAAGGGACGAGTTCCAGTTGACCTTTCCTCATAGTCCTAGTCTCTTGCGTCATCACTTTCGACACCATGTCCTGCCCATCTAAGCCTTAATCATATTGCAGAGATGTTTGGTTGTTGGATGGCCTCGACAAGGTTTGTGCGGATAAATATTTTTAACTGGTCCAAGTATTCTTCGGAGAATTTTACATTCTCATACTTGGAGAGCCTTTAATTGTTTCAGGTTTCGCATCCATAATACTACTGACTTTACGGTCACTAGAGAAAAATAATAGAAAGATAAAAGATATGAATAAAATACTGATAAAGAAGAATCTCATAAATATACAATGTCAATCTACCTACAATGTCAATCTACTGTCAATAATGTCATCTGAATTTACCCATAACCCTCGCTCCCTAAGCAATAAGCTAATAGCAATTCCACTGCATTCCTAATATCAACATAATAGAGCCTTCCACGTGAATTGTCTATGAAATAATCAGTCACAGTACTTGCGAGGCAGTGGCGAACTAAATGCTTTCTGACAATATTACGTACAATACATGTTACAGACACAGTAAAAGTGATTTCATCTCTTGATATCGCGTGATAAATTATTCCAATTTATTAAGACTATTTTAACATTTATGTTCCGTACAGTACTCCGCAATTCTTTAATACAAAATTCGTTGCAGAGAGACTTAGTAGAAAAATGTATAATTTCAGAATATAAAAAGATACGTTAACAAAATATTGATTAAAAAGTATATTTTTTATTCATATATATATCGTTTTCATCACAATTTAGAAATGAAATTATAGATTTAAGATATCAAATTATCGTTCCTGATTTTGTAGTTGATATAGCCGGATCATTATAAATTGTATATGCTTAGGGATAAACAATTTCAATAGCCTCTCTACACAAATTAAAGAAATAAAAGATACAAAATAGCTTAGAAAGATATTAAATTAAAACTTCAGAAGCACATAATTAGAAAATAAATAATATTATAGAATACTTTTAAAATTAGCAATATTAACTTTGTGGTTAAAATTCATATTTTTATTTATTATCTTTGTTTTATTAACCACTTAATTGAGTTTAAATACATCTACCGGTTTCGAAAAATACCATTTTCTTCTTCAGGATGTCATAACTAACTAAAAACATATATTATTGTTTCTTTACCAAAATTTTTGGAATCGTTGGAGATAAATAAAGCGAGTAAAACTAATCAAAAAATTATAAACAACCAACTAAATTTAACTACGAGTCTCATTCTAAAAATTTTTCCTAAAAATTATTCGAGTAAATTTGTATTAAATAACAATTTGAGTTAAGTACTAAATTTATTTTTTAAATAATTGTTTTTTTTTAAAATAGATTCTGGTAAATAAACAATAATATATGTTATTAGTTAGTTATGACATCCTGAAGAAAAAAATGATATTTTTCGAAACCGGTGGATGTATTTAAACTCAATTAAGTGGTTAATAAAACAAAGATAATAAATAAAAATATAATATTATAGAACACTTCAGAAGCACACAAATAGACAATAAATAATTATAGACTACAAATGTATAACTCTCTAAATAAAATAATTACAGTGTAGCTCCCTCTCCAAGCACACGAGCTAGTCTCTTTTTTGGAGAGGTAAGCAAATAAAAACCATGTAATTTTAATAATGTACAATAGTTAATTAATAACTTATATTATAAAAAAAATGTAAAAATGAAAAATAAATATTATTCAATATTTTTTAGTAAGGATATAAACCACAAATCACTCTTGAAGGGTGGATTGCCTATTTGAAAGAAGAAAGAAAGAAATAATGATATAAACGAACACAGTGGGTTAATGCAAAATACAAATAAAACAATGAACGATGTGTCGCTATCTCACGCACATGTTAACTGTTTACACAAGCCGTCTTGCTCGTTGCTCAGATGCTCTGCGTTTCGTTTGAACACCTCGCTCGCCACATAGCGCTGTCTCTCTTTTTCCGTTTCAAATTCCGTGTGACGATGATCTTGGAACCGTTCACTTCAAAAGTAGTTTCCTTTTAGGAATAAACATAATGAAACAAATTATATAATAAAGGTATACAGATATTGCATTTAATAATGTAAATTTGTTAAAATAAATTATGTTGATTCCTCTACATTATAGACGTATTGTTTCTGGTAAATAATTATAACCATAAAGTTAGTTATACCACAGATTAAGATTACCGCAGGGTAAAAATGTATGTTTTAGTTTTTTTAAAAAAGATAAGTGCTGTAAAAATAAATTGTCTCATTGTCAACTTTTACATCATAATAAAAATATTTCTAATAAAAAAATTGAGTTGAGAATCATACAATTCGCAACGGGAATTAGAGAATTGTAGAAATACAATGTTCATTTCTGACAGTGTTGTGTAAATTATTAAATATCAAGGGAATCAAAAGTGTTTTCTTGCGCGGTGTCCGCAATAATTTTGCCACCCTACCATCCGTAATATACGATTAAGGCGTGAAGAAACTAAGGGTCTTTTCTCGTTTGTATTATTTATCATTCATAATATCTTTCAGGGGGTAGGTTCACCGAACACATCTTGTGAAGGCGTTTGTTGCTTAAATTTACATTCCATCGGGAATTGAATTTAGTCGTGAGCGTTTCATTTAAGTGTGGGATGACAAACCTGACATTATTAAAGTTTATTATAGTGTGATAATGAAACGTCAATTAAAAATATTAAAATAATTTTATTATAACCAATATTTTAAGATAGATTTCTGTGTTCTGCAATACGTCTATCTTTTATGTCAATGCACTTTCTTCAATCATGACCTATCGATCCGAAAAGTTTGCCTATATTATTTTTACTTTTAAAATTAGCAATATTAACTTTGTGGTTAAAATTCATATTTTTATTTATTATCTTTATTTTATTAACCACTTAATTGAGTTTAAATACATCTACCGGTTTCGAAAAATACCATTTTCTTCTTCAGGATGTCATAACTCATTCATCCATTCATTCAGTATGTCATGAGTTATGACATCCTGAAGAAGAAAATGATATTTTTCGAAACCGGTAAATGTATTTAAACTCAATTAAGTGGTTAATAAAACAAAGATAATAAATAAAAATATATTATTTTCTCCGTTTTGTTTGTCAGCCTAGGTTAGTCAGGTCCTCGAAAAAATAGTAAAAAGAAAACATTTCTTACACAGACGAAATCTACTCGATTTTTGAAGTCAGTACAGGAAGAGATGAAAACCATTAAATGCATTATCTACGGAATTAAATTATTGTCTCAGCAACGTGTGCGTGAGAATATTTTTGTAACATTATTTTATTTTTTAATATAACTTTTGTACTTGCCGCTTCTTATATTTGTTAATATGCCAGTTATTAATACTAAATCACATAATTAAATTGAAATATCTTATACTATCATGCACAGTACTGAAAATAAAAAGTTATATATCCATGGATCAAATTCCAATTGAGGGGTTCAGAAACAAAATCGCCACCATCTAATTGACATATGATTATTGGCAGTTTTACAATTGACAACTGACTTTGAAAACATGTCTGAATGTTTATTTTTCAAAGGCACTTTAGTTTTAAAATTTCCGCAAATCAGTTTACAAATATGTTTATTTAAATTTCGTCAACTGGATAGTGCGATTTTGCTTCAGAACTAAATAAATGATTTATTTTATAAAGTAAGATACATTTTCCTTTCTACATTATTTAATTTAAACATAAATAAATGATTTTTAAAGAGAAAACATTATTATTGTGAAGTTGCAATTTTTTCTGTGATATTTTAATACAAATTAAATGTATTAATAAATAACGTGTCGACCCCTCAGCATAACAAGATTTCACCTGACACTGAATTTCGACATATATCTACGTATATTTTGTTTTGAGTATGCAAATATGATCGAATTTAAGATCTTAACTTATTTTCAGTATTATCAATGACCTGTGTGAGATGAAGGAAATTAAAAAAAAAAAAAAACATTGCAATTTAACAATAATGATCCATAAATTGAAATAAATAACTGATGCAGTTAGAACTTTCAGCTCTTGCATTTTTACTTTAATATCCGTTAAATAGAGTCGGTATGTATGGAAGAAATAAAGAATAATGCATTTGGAATCCTTTTCACGCAATAACTCAAATTAGCCCAAAATATTAGTTGGACCCTTGTTATAAGGGGTCGGTGTGTTAATTATGGAAACGACAGAATGGAGAATTGAAGAAATTTCAAATGTGATCTCAAATGAATGAAAGTATTCTTTAATTTATTTGAATTTGTATTACGACACTACTCATATTATGTATTAAATTCACATTTTTTCCATAAAATTGTATAAATGTGTAAGTAGATTTAGTAAAATAAAATAAAATAATGCACAAAAACCCATCACAAACGTATTACTAATATTGAGCAACACATCGAGCTTTTAAATCAGTTAACCAGTTTAATAATAATAATAATGCATTTATTCTAGCGTGATCAGGTTTTTTTAACCCGATTCGCCATAAAAATAAATTAAATTAAAGTTACGAAAAAAATTAAAATATTATGAAAAAGAAAACCAGAGAAAATATAAATAAATAAAAAAAATAATTAAAAGTTCACACATATATATAAATTTAAACAAAATATAAATACTTCAGTCATGGCCATTATTGTATCTGTTGCTATTAGAAAAAAAAAATCAAAAACAAAGAAAAATACCGTAACACTTCCCGTGGCGTGAGGACAATACCAGTCGTCAAGGCTGGAAAAATCTAGTTTCATCCTACTAAATGTCAAGTAGTAATTTCGGAATCATCTCCAGATAAAAATACTAGCTTGTATTGGTTCATTGATTTTATATATAATACATTGTTGAGATTTATCTTGACACAATTTTGACTGAAACTCAATCTCAACTTGTTACCTCGTACACGCGTTTCATCTGCACACATCTGACCAGAATAAAAATAATATAAATTGTAATTCTTGTAATGGTTTCCACTCGTAAACGAATGTCTTTTTATAGTAGAAAAAAACTCATTATTATAATTCTAAACAGTATAAAGTGAAATATAATAGAATAAATGACTACTTTATTTCTATGATATACATTTTTGCCTGATAACTTGTTATATATTATCTGATTATCTCGTCTTCGGACGCGATATATAAACAGTATCTCAAGCAAGTAGCGTTCCAGTATTTTTCCCTTACGGTGCTAAAATAAAAACGTGCCATCCGGTGCTGTAAACTCAGTGTACATGTAGAATTTTTCGATATTAAATTAATTATATATATTTAATAATATATCGAATTATTAATCATTAAAATAATAGTTGATATGAATTCTTGGCAGAAGAAGAATGTAACGTTAGTACCTAATTTAATTAATAAGCACCCTGGTTAAATAATTTCGGGTTCGGTTCGGATCGCCAAGTAGTGATTTCGATCGCGACCGTCGCTTTGAGTGACAGACCAGCGCCAGCAGGTACATTGATCATTTTCTACTCGCTGCTTCGAGCTGAGGGGGTCGTCGCCCGCGGCAGCTGATTCGGCTGCTGCCGCCATTCTGTTGAATTCGTATTAGAATATACGCTAAGGATGGATCCCATACAGGATCCAGGCGCAGAGCTAATGCCAGAGAGCGTATGGACGTCGCGCCATTGAGAAATTAGAAGGGTAAAAATCTAAATAATACTTCATTATTACAAGCACTCATTTATAGCATTATGAATCCTAATTGTATCGTAAAAATTTGTATTGTTGCAGGAAATAATTTAATTTCCCTTCTTACTTTCTTCTTTCTTTCTTCTTACTTCACATTACATCTTCGTGCCATTACCTCTTGTCATTTCTCATCATGGTCTACCTGGGAGAAGAAGATTCGAGCGTGGACCACTAGTTAGGAGTGTTCTGACCAATTGCCAGGCACTCGAATACGGCGGTGGATGCTGGTCCCAGGACACAAAATGGAAGGATGCAAGATGTTAATGATTTTTTACGGCAGACGCAAAAGGAATCGCCCAAGGTCGACGCATTTTTTGTGTACTAGTATTATTGTCGTCGCCACCTATTTTGTAGCTCCGTAATTTTATTTTATTTATAAATAGTGATAATTCTCGTAATTTTCTGTTTTCTTTGTTCTATCAATAAAATTTAATGTAAAATTGGTTAATGATGTTTTAATTATCATGAACGACAGTATAAAGACGCATATGACACTGACTTGGCCAGCGCACGCTCTGCCACTAACTAAAGTGACGATCGCCATCAGGCATCTCGCGCCCCGCACACTGCGCCTTCCGTACCTCACCGCCCATACACATACATGTGTGTATTGACAAATTCACGTCAGGTTCTTCGAGAAAACATTTTTTATTGTTGCGTATGGTAAATTCTTACACATTGTAATTATTTCATTCAATACATAAATATATTACGGAGGAATACGTAAAATATAAACTCTGCATTTAGTATATTTATAGAGGCAATATCAACTCGGTTTATATCATCGGAAAGGAAAGGTTAAAACAGTCGAAAGCTGTGAACCTGTTCAGCAAAGTGTCAAATAATGATTATTTTTCATTTCATAAGCGTCACCCTGTTGACAAAGGCCGTATAGAATCAAACCTATGTATTTTTACGATTCTGTTACCAATCCACTGAACGTATTATCGGTGTGCTACCTTATATTATTCCGGCATCCACTTTAGTCAGTCAACACTCCCATTCCAACGGATGCTACGCACAGTATACTACAGTTGGACTGTGCGCAATACGGTTAAGAGTAAGACACCGCTACTTGCGTAGTTAGCGAGTGTGCGTTTACGTTTTTGATAATAAGCCCAACGTCTTAAATCGTAAACTGAGGAATTGAGTACCCTCCGAATTTCATACCGTTCTGTTCTCATTACTCCGGTAATTCCCTCGGGATTCTATTGCGGAAGTTACCCTGTCTGCGTGCGCCCGCCCGACAGTTTGCAATTCACTCAGCCTGAATTCCTGGATACAATTCTTGGATACAGAGTCATCTGCGAACGTTTTCATTACAATTTAATTTACGTTTGCGAAGCTTCCTGTAAAATGATATAGCGCCCGCACTGCACGGCTACAGCTAAACTCGGCTTAAGACACCATCGAGCAGTTTATAACTTTGATGCGATGAGTTATTATTTTACGGCAATTTATTACGCGTTTCATATAGCATTTTAATAAAGTAAGGCCCGAGTACACGTTGAATTGTTTTTGCGCAAACTGCTCTTGTCAAAAAACAGATTTAAATTTTTTTCGTCACGTCGTAAGTATGCTATTTAATTTCGTCGCCATTTTTATTCATTATATCGATATAATTATTCAATATATCATTTCTTCAAATTTCAAGATATTTTTAACAAAACTGCTTTTTATGGGCCGCAAATTAAAATCTTCTTCTTCTAATAATGAGGCAATCCACCCTTTTCTTTGTTACTACTCAGTTCGTACAATACATTGAGGACCTACAAACCTACAATTTTCTTCTTCAGGATGTAAAATCATAAACCAAAAACGTAATTTCTAATAACATAATTTTAAATTAAAAGAATAAATTTATATTATTTCCATCTTTCATCGAAACAATTTAAGTTAAGTAATAATTTTTTTTTTTTTAAAATAATTATTTTAATTTGAATATTTAAAAAAAAAACATTAGAATAATAGGACATATGTTTTTGGTTAGTTGATTTCTCATCTTGAAGAAGAAAATGATGTCTAAAAATTACTCAATAAGTGGTTAATTATAAACAAAGTTAAATAATCTATAAAATAATGAGTTTTATTGTATTAAGGAAAACACATTCTTATTGTGAAGTTGTAATTATTCAGAACATAGGTCTGTGATGTTTTAAATACTAATTTAATGTATTAATTATAAATATATACATATAAAATCAATTTTGTCGAAAAATATTGTTTTTGCGCTACCGGGATTCGAACCTGGATCTCTATTTCCAATCCGGGGAAGTACACTACCAATTGTGTATAACGCCAGTATTTTTCATGACAAATTTTCGAACCTATATGTTACACTTTTTCAAATGAATACATCTGTCGTTCCATTATTTTTGAAAGCCATCTACATTCTTTTTACGGAATCACAAATTTCTTTGAGTAAACCGACTGCAGACGCCAGAATTGTCAATTCATTTTTATTAAATTTTGAACACATTGATACAACTTATATTATTAGGGAGAACATTGGATTGGAAATAGAGATCCAGGTTAGAATCCCGGTAGCGCAAAAACAATATTTTTCGACAAAATTGATTTTATATGTATATATTTATAATTAATACATTAAATTAGTTTTATTGTAGTTTGAGAAATTCAGAAGGATATTTTCACATCAAAAGTAAATTTAAAACAGTTTTATTTTGTCAAATAAAAACACGTTAGCATTAAGTTAACTTTCGAGATTAGATTCTAAATCACTATATCAAAGTTGATACCGTGTTATATATAGGGCGGTAACGAAAGTTGAGCGTGAATTCACGTTAAATTAATACCCCTCCGCCTTGTCACTTCCCCTATCTCTAAGGCTCTCTTGCACATAGGTTTGCGGTTTTACTTGGAATAAGGGTGTTAAGGTAAACCGACATTTAGTCACTTCGACACGACTACAAATCTGATATTTTACTCTCCAGTACATGAAATATTAAGTGTTGCCAAATAAACATTTAATTCTTTGCCTACTCGTTTTTATTTTTATAAAGATAGTAATATGCGAGGCGAATCAAAAATTATTTACGCTTTCGTTATAACACACGCTCAAGGTTGTCTACTGCGTTCTGCGTGCTTAGAGTTGGTACGTGTACGACTATGGTCACGTGTGCGAAATTTGATACCGATCGTGTCATTTGCCTTCCGGCTATTACAGTGTAAACAGATCCGCTAGCAGTTTGTACCATGGAGGAACATCGAGCGGTGATTAGATTTCTCTGGTCGAGGGGTGTGAACAGGGCTAAAATTCATCGTAGACTTTTACTACAATACGGGGACAGTGCTTTATCTCGTAAAAGTATTTTTTTGTGGATCGACAAGTTTAAGTGTGATGCACGAAGAGGGAGCTGGACACCCGTCAACCTCAACCACGGACGATAAGATTCAGCAAGCTCGAGAGATGGTTCTAGTGAATAGGCGAGTTACCATCGGTGAGGTGGCGTCATATTTGAACATCAGTCGTGGTTCTGCCCATCAAATGATCCACGACGAGATTGGCTTCCGTAAATTTTGTGTAAATAAATTTTAGAATCAAAAATGTAGATTGTTTTTGACATACCCTCGTATATTTACAAACAAATATATAAACAATTTAAAAACAAAATAATATTAGTAGTAATATATAAACACGCATTTTACCCAATGGTAAGAGAAAAAGAAGATGCAGTGGAATTTTATCTCTTACTAGAATTTTAAAAACACAAAAAGCACTTATTCTTATAAAAAATGGCATAAAAAACAGGTGTGACAGAAATATGTTACATATGTACGTATCGTGAAATACCCCATAAAATTTTACCCAGGTACAGGCGATACAGGACAGACACCATTCTCTGATTTTATTATATTAATAATTTCTACATATATAAAAGTTTGGAATATTATTTGCGAGACGAAGAATATTTTACAAATATTTGCCCAACGAAACATAAATTAGATATGACACATTTATGCAACAGTAAAAGAATTTACTCTTCGTAAATTAAATCTTTGTGTAAATAAGACGTATTTTTTACGTAAATATATATTATATTGTCAGCATTTAAATTTTCGTTCCAGTCGAGTCATATTATAAAAAAAGCCGCGGAGCTATTTGATTACGTGGGTGCCACCAAAATGAAAAATGTTGGGACTAAGAATTTGTGTTAGTTCATGTCTATTTATTTGGTGGTCTGTGGCGAGGGCGTATATTCCAGATTTGTAGATAATCAGAATTGAATGTGATTTGTTTTTCTGTGCCCGGGTTTACTGCTAGTATAATAATAAATTCCTAAAATACGTAGCTCAAATTCATGCCATAATTAATATTTCAAAAATGTAATCATGCAAATTTTGTATCACAAAATAATAAAATATACTGTTAAAATATTCTGTAAAAAATCAATTCAAAATATAATATTTTGTAGTGACAATCATATTTGTAGCAAAACAATTGTTCACTTAAAAACAATTGCGAATTTTGAACAACGTCGGTTACAACAATTAAACTATGCTGTGTATTTAAAATTTCATCTGCAACCTGACGTACATGCCTTGAGTAGATCGATTTCGCGTAGACCAACTTCTTTATTCGATTCCACGAAAAATTATCGAGGGGAGTCCTGTCAGGTGAGCTCGGTGGCCGTGACGTAGGTCCAATCCGATCTAACGTTGAGGGAAATTGGAATTAAAGCATTCTCTTATTTCTCGCCCCGGGTGTGCGGGCGTCACCGTGCCGTAGTCACGACTCCCTACTCACGTTAAGTCTAAAATCTTGGAAAATATATGGAGATTCTTCGTACGCAAAACTTAAATAACTTGGAACGATCTATTGGAAACAATTGGCTATAAAATACGGTAGAAATCTAAAACTATTCTCGTTTTGGACATACCTGCACAGAATTTTAGCTAGTGAGATATGTATAAGTTATACACGATTAATGTGATGCATTTGGTAGCGACACTGTATTGTCGTTTATGTCGTCAGTGCCACGGCAATATTTTCACAGATTCCTTGAAGATTCGAATTCCTTGAGATGTCGAAATAAGAGTCCAACGTCAAGATAGTTGACAATTTATTACTATTGTACATTGTGTAACAATATAATATATATACAATAAGATATGTTATCTTGAGAACCGAAGAGTATTGAAAGAGACCGCAACCAGCGTCTTTTAACGCTTCCCGGCTCCACCACTCCGCGCGCCCACTTGGCACCGGTCAGTCTTCTCACATACTATCCCATCTGTTACCAAGCTGCCACACACACACACATACATACAACTTTAACAGATGTCAAATATCTCACAGTTAATAAAGGGTCGTTAAGGTAGTTTGGATATGTAAAATGAATGGGTAAAGAGAGGTTGGTAAGAAAGGTCATCATATTCAGCCATTATCAATCCACTGATGGATGAAGGCTTTCCCATGACTCCACATATATTTTTTTTTAAATAGAGATGCGTGCACGGAATACATGTCATATCAATATTCTTACTATTTTCAAAACTAAGTTAAACGCTTGTGCTATGAAAATAGGACTAACTTGCTGGAGTCTTGGAACGAGGCGCGAACCACCAACCACTAGATTACTATGCCAACGTCTTAACCACTACGACAACAAGCTTCTTATTGGCGTAGTGGAAGTTAATGAAGAGAGTTTGGGTTTCATTTAGGTCGTTCCTCGTCTTGTGAATAACATTCAAGAATATTCTTTGTCCATTGGTTACTTTTACGTTTTGAAATATGGCCCATTGCCTTATACATTTTTAAACATTGAAAAATGACATCCTTCGCCTCGATCTGTAATCGGTCCCGAGTGTTTCTTTTTCTTCAACTATTGCTTCCCAGCACACTTCATTCCATACTACACCCTAGTGATATATCTTTTTTTAATTATTAAGGAACTGTGTTCTAAATAATCACAACAACACAAATGTTTTTTTTTTTTTTTTAAACAAAGATAATAAATAAAAATATGTTTAATATTGTTTATTAATCACCCAAAATCTAATATACTACACATTGTATAAATATCAACAAACTTTAACAATTAAAACGTTAAATAGACTTCAATAAATATTATTTTTAATCAAATAGTATTAATATATAACTTGTATAACTTTTTATATGAGATTAATATTAAACCGACTGGTTTCGGAAAAATACTATTTATTTTTCAGAGAAATAAAAACTAAATCTAAACATAAAGTTATTATCAAATATTTGAAAAAAAACAACATGGTTATGATAGTAATGGTGATGGTTAAATAGTTATTTATACCGTTATTGTGACTGTCATTGTCTTAGATTGTACCGATAATTGGTAACTATTTAAAGTTGCTCATCTAGTAATGAATGGTACACTAGAAAGTAAAGCTTCAACAGTTAAATCTTATTTACCAATCATCACTATATTACAGTATTAAATAAAAAATTTGAATGTGGGTTTTTATTATTTATTTATATCAGAAGTTATACACTAGATTAGAGTTTTTTTTTAACTATTACCTAGGTAGGACTTTTACACAAATATAGAACTAAAGAATTGAATGTTTTTTGCAATAATTTAGAAAATGCAAGCATTATAAGAAAGACCGCGGACATTCAATTTATTTCCAGTACACCAAAAAATTGTCTTAATATAGAAAACTCTTGCATACATAAAATATATTTTATTATAATCATTAAGCCAATATTATGGAGACAAATCTACATTGAATCAAATTATCAATATATTAAAAATTATTAGAGTTATAAACCATTAAATTTGCAATACATATGATTAATTTTAGATGTTTTTAAAACACTTGTGAATGTTGTTTAGTGAATACAAATTATTTTAAATAATATATTATATGTATTTACACGCTTTGAGGCTTAATCTACTATATAAAATCATGTTATATATTAAAAACACAATATTTTCTTACTAAATAATATTAATATCGATCTTATTAATGTGTGTTATTTATTGTTTCTTAATCGGCGATTTGAAATTTAAGTGTAGTTAAATTTAGTTCATTATTTTTACACGCTTTATTTATTTTTAATGATAAGAAATAATCCAATTTAAGACCTGCATTGTTTACTTGTAAAATAGATAATCCCAAAATTTTTATCAATAGTTTAATCGTTTTCCAGTACAAGATTCGAAAAGTTAACCATGATTATTTAAACGTCTTAGACTCTTTTGTTAAAATTTCAAATTGTTTATCCAATATAAAATAATACAATATTTAAATTTCAAATCACAATGTTTTTGGGTTAAATATTAAAAAATACAGTAAAAATGAGTATTGAATAAATCGTCCATAAACAAAAAAGTAGATTTATCTGCAATACAATACAATAATATACAATATAATCTTATTAAATTTAATTTTTATCAAAAGTTCGGTTATTTTCCAATGCTTAGAAAATTCTAAAAAACCATGATTTTTTTAACATCTCAAATATTTTTTGGCAATCACATTAAAACTTCGACGTGTTTTACCAATACAAAATAATATAATATTAAAATGTCTTACCATAACGTTTGTGCATCAAATATTAAAAATAGACAGTATTTATTTTGGTTAAACTTGTAAAAATGAGTCACCACAAATTAAAAAAAATATTTGTCTGCAATATAGGTATTCTATATCGTTATTATTGTATGTGTCATCTCTAAGTAATTTAAATATTACATAGATTTAAACGGATATTTATTGTTAACAAAGTGTTTAAATTTGAATCTTAGTCAACATAGTTTTGTGGGCTGGGACACTCCCGCGAATACATTCCCTCTGTACATTGTATCCACCGTACGAGAATATTAACGTGAGTTGGGTACCTAGATAACAGTATTGCTGAGGGTTTTGGAAACAAAGCAAACACCTATTGCGTCGTTCTGTCTACAATATTGGTTTATATAACAGATATATGTGTATGTGTGTAATGTACATACATTGGTTTTCCGCTTGTTTCCCAGAGGGACTGAAGACCACTTGGAGCACAAGACCGAGGTCACGCCGGGTGGATTAATTTCATCCACTAGCAGGTCTGTAGTGTAATCATGAAAATAAGTGCCGATAGAATATAGTTTGAAAAGGAGTAGGTTCAAAGAATAGTAAGTATGTATTAATAATTAATTAAATAAAATGGATAGAAATGAAGTTGCTATTTTTGTATTATCTTCATATCTGTTTTTATACAATATAATTCACTTTGACCAATCTAAAAAAAAAAATTATATACAAATTGGATCACTCACTTGATATTGAAAAAAAAAAATACATTGCGATATGGATGATATATATATATAATATTTACAGCAGGTAGTCAACATTGAATACTTATAACGGTTATTAAAATTAGCGCTGCTTCTGTAAAAATATAAATGTTGAAATTCTTTTCACGTGCTTTCCATAAAATTTGAATAAAAAAATAATTTAACAATTATTCTAAAGTATAGAACTCCATTAACATTTGAGAGATCCTTATAAATCTCATTTATAATCTTAAGGTCGAGTTGTCTAAATATAAAAGCACGCTAAAAATAATGCTATCTTCACATGCTGTGTAGGCGCCCCTTCGACTGGCGCCCCGGGCCGCCGTTCACTCGGCACGCAGCTTAGTCCCTCCCTGCGGGAGTCTTGCGTGGGTTCGCAGTGAAGTAAATTAATGTTTACGAAGAATCAGTTTACGAACTGTAGTAATAAAAATGTGAAAATTTGGAAATTTTCACGATTTTTGAACGCAGAAAAATACCGTTAATTTATAAAAGCCAAACTGTTTGATAAAATTCTTGGAGACGTTGCCAGAAAGACAGCACTATAGATATTAAAAATTTAATTAATTAACACTTCTTCAATATTAGCACAATAACTTTGTGGCCATATATTATATAAAGAATAAGACAAAACACTTTGTTTAAACAATTTTTTAATGACAAATCAATATGTTTCGATACCTATGGTACCCTCTTCAGGAAACATGTATACCAAAATTAAAAATAATAGCATAGATAAAAAAAACTATAATAAGTATTAGTGGTGAGTAACTAAGTAGGTAGGTATCGAAAAATTAAAATTATCAAAAAATAGTAGTTTAAATGAAGTGTTTTATCTTATTATTTGATTAATTAACAAATATTTATTTTTATAAATATATTTGTTCTATACTCGAGAGATGTAGAAGTTTAAAAAGAGTATTGGAAATTCAATGCCATAATTTTGCTGGTTTTAAATTCTAATAGAAACTTATATAGATTTTCTCAGCGATCCCAGAAGGAAGATGACCCAAGTAAAGGTGGAAAAAGAGAACCTGAAGAAAAAGAGGCCTCCTGTTGATTCGGAGGCGGCAGTCTCGAAAATATCGAAGGTCTGAGACATCTAGTGATGCCTTTTTGAGGTGATGGGCCTCTAACTTTTGTAGAGTAAAGAAAATAAGGTGGAGATGAAGGTAAGTTGCAAATTGGAAGCCATTAGCCAACATGAACTTCTTGTAAAAAAATATTGTATTTCCTGAACTTAATAAAGTAAATTTATTATTACTATAATTTTTAATCAATTAAAATAAAGAGTGAGCTGGACACAACATTAAACGCACCTGGCAGAGCGAAATCAGCCCGCCACTGAGCAACGCACAGTGCCAAACGTATCCGGCGCCGTAGCGGATCCGGTGTCAATTAACTCGATAATATCATTCATTCTGCAGCGTAAATTCTACCAGCGTTGTAACTTTTAACAATAAACTCGGTGCTTTCTTGTGGGTAAAGGGTTTCCATTGCTCCGATTTTCTCATGAAAACCGATATCTTCCCACACACCAAACTACGGTGAATACTAATATACGAACACGAATGACAAGCCGAGTTTCGCAGTGGACTGTGATTCATTATTATTGAAAGTCTGATTCTTCTGATCCCATCTCAAACACGTATATACAAAAAAAACATCTTTGCAATATTGAGTCACTTTCTACTTTGCGCCTGTAGCAATCTGATCCAGCTCTTTCCTTAGTTGTTAAATCGCTGCCTTCATCTCACAATGTCTAACCTCTACATAGTACTTTCTGATAAGGATCACTACGTATATTTATGGAACTTGTGAAATTCGTTTTACGTAATGCAAGATTTTATTGAAATTTATCTCTTCTCGGATTTTGTATACATTTTCATACTAGGAAATCAACAGATATATGATGATGTATTATCTATAATATTGCTACTTTATAATTGCGTTGTTTACGCGCCTCTGTTTCTTAGATTGGCACACCTGGGATTTCTTGTTGTTGCTATTGGTCATATATGTGTATGAATATTGCCGCCCTTTTCAGAGATTGAAGAGCTCGCAAAAAGACAAGACAAAATTGCATCTAGTACAACGTACGGTAAAGAGATCTCAATAATAATTGCTCATTTTGGTCGGTCGGAAATCTACCCAGAAAAAGAACAACAACATCGGACCAGCTACGACGTTATAGCATCAGCGCGCTAAGTCAAAGGTTAGTAATAGTGTTCATATTTTGTGTCCATAGTATCAGTAGGTAACCCGGGAATCTCAGCTATCGAAGGCATTCACGGAAACGCGCGTAATATTATTTTATGTATTGTGCTTAGAATACGTTAGAAACGAGGAGATGGGCAGAAGAATGTAATTGTGTAGAAAAGTTTAATAAATCTGGCTACATAATTGTGAAAATTGTCACTTTGTACATGTATGTATGTGTGTGTGTGTGTCATGAGAGTGAGTAGATAAGTGGTGGGGGACAGATATTATAAGAGGCCGTCTCTGAGGAAACGGCTCTCTTCCATCACAGGTTCTCCAGAATAACTAGTCTATCTCTGAAATAGACTGTAAATACGTTATTGTAATAAACTTTATATTGTTACCTGGACATACTGAGTTTCACTTACAAGAAATCGGGACCCAATAATAATACTCAGAGGATAGAACACCAAGGGAATCTGGTGATACTTGATTAATCACTGAACTTAGTGACGCTGTTATAAATCGACATTTATAATATTTCTTATGTTATCTTTCATCGGGACATTGGCAGTTATCTTCCACTCCGAGAGGATGTGGTCTCCTATATCGATGAATCTTAAATTAGATGTTAATATATGACAAAGATGTCAATATTGTTTACTCGAATAAAAATATATAAAATTCAACGTACAGGCAGGTACCTAGATTGATTTTTTGACGTGTGAACATCTTAGATTGCGCATTCTCCCCCCCCTTTCTCGCCAAATTTGGTACGGGAGTATTCACAAAAAAATATATGACGAAAAAATACCAAAACAAATACGTCATACTCGTTATCTCAAGGACTAATATTTTATTCAGTAGATGCCCATAAATTTAAAACATTTACGTTTTGACACTCTAGAAATTCAGATGTTCGAAAAGCCATAGCACTCAACATTTTGGAAAATTAATATATGTTCTTTCATATCCAAGTGCGGAAGTAAATTACTTCTTATGAATTCAGTACCTATATAATAATTGGATTACAAAAAATAATATATACTTAGGTACCTACTTACAAAAAATACAATGCTGAGCATACGTTTTATAACAGATGATTTCTATGACCACTGTAAGAATGCGGCTGGGATTTATGCCTCGCGCATCCGGTTGATTAGGTAAGAATATATATAATTAAATAGCGATCTGATATTTAAAATAGTCAGATTCGCTTGAAGGCCTGTCGGTGAATAATTTAAATTAATGCTGATTGGTGACATACTGGACTAGGCAACACCCCATCTACAAATACGTTTCTCTGCAGATAATTTCAGTCGCACTCTTACACTGGCCATTCTTTACATGTATATTTTTACACATAACCGAGAGCGTTTAATTGTACTCATTAAATGTTTAATCGAAATAAAACTTATTTTTGAATTAATTGGATTATAAACAAATATTAATCGTATTCACTGGATTTTTTAAACTTTTTATTGAAGGCGTACCGCCTACCTTTACGGTACATGTTTTCAGTCTACACGAGGGATAAAAGGATTAAGTAATTTAGGCGAGCAAGTACTAAACATGAAAAGTTTCAAGTTAGTTTTCTCCCGCGGATAGTAGAAGCATTGATGGACCGTTTTTTTACTCGGGGAAAATAAAAAGTTATTTAATATACCAGTCATAATTTCACGCGCTCGCGGAACGGCCGTGCTATATAGACAGGCGCGGGTATATAAGATACAAGTACATCATATATACCTTTAGCGTTTCCTCGGGACCATTCGTTTTACATCACTATTTACCCAAAATCAATGATTCATCTCGTAATGTTTGTAGAAAGGAATAAATTCGGATGAAGATTGCGTTCGAGCAAAAACAAAATCTGAGTTTACTTTCAATATGGATGAAAAAATGATGTTTAAAAACACTTCGTTAAAAATGTTCTGTCATAATATTTTTATACTTCCTTTTCTTTAGATATACTCTTATTTAAATTTATATCTAAATTACATATTTGTTGACTTCTTATGTAAAGTAGACAGAAAAAATAAAGGATGCATAATATCTGAATTTATTCTTCTTGATACAGGTTCAGTTAAAAAGCGAAATTGTATTAGAATAATAATAAAAATATTCATACATGAAAATAAAAATACTTGTTTTTTAGTTCTACTCGTTTAATATCCGTGAGATGCGTTTCGTCATATTATTATTATTATTAATCTAATTATTTTAAATTCAACAATTTGTATTTCAATGAAATCTATTGAAAAGAGACAGCTATATAATGTTAAGTACTTGAGGTAATTTGACTAGTGTTGGTATTAGTTAGAAAGTAGAGTGATGATACTCGGCTGATAGGTTGTAGCAGTCAATTAAAGAATGTGTAAGGAAGAATGACATCTAGGGCGTGCTAAATAAAAAAAACCTTACCTTGGGTTTTGTTGTCTGGTTTATGGCGACCCGCAATCAGAACGCGCTATGAATTACAGGTAGTTGTATGATTTGCAAGCTACACAATAATTTACAATTTAAGAGAGAACTGAAACTTAACTTAAACTACTTAAACACTAATGGTTATTAATTATTAATTAGAAGCCCTTGAAATAAAAAAAGGCAATAAATAGTGGTACGCCAATTCTTAATAATAAAATTAATTTATCCATTAGCCTCATATTAGATATGTTTAATATTCATCAACACTGTATTTTCCCATCTCTTAATTTTCCGTTTATTTGTATATGTATTCTGTCTCTCTCTTCCACATGTAATTTTATATTATATCTCCCTCTTTACGTATATATAAGTGCATTCTTTTTATATTTATGATCAGTTTTAAATACGTCGTATGAAGCTTATGATAAGCGTAACCGGTTGACGTATAATAAATTTCGTGATTTCAATCAAAGTGATTGTTATTTTATTTAATATAATATGTCAAACCGGAGAGTGATTGCTTTCTACGAAAATATAATTATTTCAATTTGTATTACATTAAAACAACTTACACCATTTGTTCCAATTACATTTTTTCTTCTTCTTCTTCAATACAGCATATATATTGAGCTTTGGTCTCTTGAATCTATCGCCTCTTGTCATCTCTTCTCTCAGCGGTCGAGTCGAATTAAGGATTATTTTTGAGATTTGTGCTACCTGTATCCTCTGGATGTGACCCGCCCATCTGAGTTCCTGTAATTTCACGTGGATCGAGAGTTAATAAACGTTATACAGCTCATCATTGTATCTGTGGAGGTATATCGCCTTCACTATCATCACTACCCTGAACGCACCTTGCATGTACCGGTGTGTGAAACAAAACTTCTAACAGTCACAAACACACCCGGTACCGAGACCAAGCAACAATAGGCATGTGACAATTAGCCGTCTGGAAGATCGTCTCTCGAGCTTGAGTCTTCCCGACCACAGCTCCAAGAACCATCCCTATAACTCTTCGCGTGTAGATTTTATTTTACAGTTTGACTACTATATGTAGCGCCTAATTCCAAAACCCCCTAAAATGACTTAATGTGTTTTTGAGTTATGGATGAGAACATACATTTTGAAAGCAAATGTACAAAATGTTTGTTTTTACATCAGATTTTTTTAAAGAGATAATTCTGTAATGTAATTTTTTTTCTGTATATATCGTTCTAGTAGCCATACTGGATTTTAGATCACGTGATCATCAACAAGAGTTGTAATTGGCTGATTTCATTTTAGGGGGAATAGTAACTTATAATTCTGTCTGCTTTCGGGTATTTTGTAGCTAACCCTGATTTTGAACATGCAATACCAATGGATTTAAGTGGCTTTTGCGAGAAATAATGTATTCTGTATGTAGCTGATAAAGAAATCTACAAAACTGCATAGTTTACTCTAATTATCCCAAATCAGAGGATTTTGAAAGAAAAGAATTGTAAACTGTATCAGTCAAAAAACTAAGAGTTAAATGTAAGAAGTATTTCGTTTTCTAACCTGCTCTGGCCACATAAACACAATACATTACGCGACCATCAAACAGACATATGAGTGATGGGTGAATATTGGGGCATACACAACTCATACATTAATCAGTTTCAGGTCAAGTTCTCACCCATAAATACACCTTTGAACAATTTCTTAATCTTTACCCCAAATATATTTTTCTCCGAACCTTCCCATTCTGCGCAGGTCCATAAATCACATTTACATATTTGATATTGTGTTACAGGAAGCCACCTATTAATTATTTCAAAATTGTTGTTAGTCTAATTAGTGACTAACAATCTAAACACTGTTATTTTGTTTCAATTATGGGCTAATGATTAAATAATTATAGCCGTACTATCTGCGACGCTGTGCTCGTTAATGAAATGAGGTGTTAACTACAGGTCGCCAGACCGACGCTTTTTTAAATATCGGTGTTTTTTTCCGTATCGATTTTTCAAATACCAAAATTCAGATATATTTAATGTTTTCTAAAATAAACAGCATTTGTAATCAATTCTTATGCTCTTTATTAGAAAACCGCAATAACTTTTCATGTTTAAGTTAAATCTTTTGGTTACTTCTATAATTTTAAAATCTTTTTTTTTCTTTTACATTGTAAATATATATATGTTATATTTAAGGTTTCACGGGTAAAAGATAACGGATTATTTTCTGGGGGAACCCGAAGAATTCCACACACCTGGACAAATATCTTAGATAACCTAACCTAACCTAACCTAACCCATTATTAATAATAAATCAACAAAATCCCTCTATAATAATCAAAGAATCACTTAGCAAGGTATCTACGCGTGAACAATGCCGGCTATTAAACAAATAACTAAATTACAAGTCACCTTTCGTTCCATTAGATACAGTTAATCGACTAATAATATTAAGTACCTACTAAGATTTTAACTCACTTTCATTTTGAATTTTGATTCGAACGGTCGCAGTTTAGAGCAGGATTCAGGATAAAAGGCCGTTGAGAATGAGTGATGGTATTTACTCGAAACGCCGGGAGTGTAAAAGTCGTTCTCAGGTCTATATGACGCGGGTTCTCCCAGAAAATAATCCGATATATATGTATTTCGATTGTTATTCCTATATTTACTTTTCTATGTTGTATTTTAAATTTATTTACTTATCGGATGGATATTGATTATTTGTAAAAGCCCATTTGTGCGTAAATATAAATAAATAAATATATATACTTAATTTCAATGCCATTGTGTTGTTTTATTTAATTCGTCTTGAATATTTTAATTTGTACGAAGTTTGTGTTGATTATTGGCTAAAGAAAATATGTGTATGAGTGTTAAATGCAAAAAACGAACGATCCCAACCAATCAATTTGTTTGAGTTTAATCAAGGAGTTGAGGCATCATGAAATTAAAGTACATAGAAGGCGTTAGAAATAAAAGGCGTTATCCCCCGAATAACAAAACAATAATGGCAAAGGGCTGACTGATAGGAAAAGAGGCCTTTATTCAACATCGTTCGGTTATTTCTGATGATGTTACGTGTACTAAAGGGTTTTCTTGATGATAGTATACGATATTATCTTACAGCTGATGTAAGCGTACTTTGCTGAATCGTCGAGCAAAGTTCCAACACCACATAATACTGTACCTGGTACTTACATTGACCAAGTGTCAGGATTTTAAGGCTCATAATAGGAGAGAATAATACAAGCACTTTTTGCAAGCAGCGTTTGAAATATAATAACAATATTGATTATTTAATATTTTTTAAAAGTACTTAGATCCTTTATGTATTTTTTAAATTGCAATTTCAGTTAAAAATTAAAAAAGATATTTTATTCAGGTTTACTGAATTAAGCAAAAAAGAAACTTTAGGAATACGTAGCTTTAATATTTCCTTATAAACGTGTATATTTTTAAATTATTATAACTTACTTGGTTTCTTGAGGGTGTTGACCAAATCTAAGATATATTTAACTATTAAAAATAGAGCAAGCTTGCTCCCTTGAAATATGAAATATATAACACAATTTAATGAACTTTCCTAAATCTTATCTTGGAGTCATTTATGTATTTTTATTTATTATCTTTGTTTTAATAACCACTTAATTGAGTTTAAATACATCTATCGGTTTCGAAAAATACCATTTTCTTCTTCAGGATGTCATAACTAACTAAAACATATAATCATGTTTTTTTTACCAGAATCTATTTAAAAAAAAAAAAAAATTTAGTACCTAACTCAAATCATTATTTAATACAAATTTACTCGAATAATTTTTAGGAAAATTTTTTAGAATGGGACTCGTAGTTAAATTTAGTTGGTTGTTTATAATTTTTTGATTAGTTTTAAATTTTAACCACAAAGTTAATATTGCTAATTTTAAAAGTAACATTTATAAACTGACGATTTTCGAAAGGCAAAATTAAACGAAATATCATATTTTATATATTATCTACGTATTTTGATATACTATAATTGTTTACATATATTTTTAATTATTTTATTTATGTAGGTAAAATATATATTTTATTTTATATATAAAATATATATTTTATATATAGCCACCGAAATCAGAATTAATTAATGTGAAATGGGACTGAAATGACAAAATAATAATAATATTTTATAATTTTTATAGCGCCATTTTCGTAAAACCTACACATTACTTTACACATTAAAAATTATTATTTTCACTTATGGAAATGATTTTTTGAAAAGATGCGATTTTAGTTTCTTCTTAAATAAAATCTCTGATATACTGCCACACCACTAATGCCCGTTCACTAAATTTAGACTTCTGGCTACGGTTGGTTATATTTTTGGACTGGTTATATTAGTTATTTGGACTGGCTATATTAGTTATTTGGACTGGTTATAT
Source organism: Eubasilissa splendida (assembly GCA_031772225.1). NCBI lineage: Eukaryota > Metazoa > Arthropoda > Insecta > Trichoptera > Phryganeidae > Eubasilissa > Eubasilissa splendida. The sequence continues at coordinate 28,068,174 of CM062851.1, read as the reverse complement.
TGGTTATTTGGACTGGTTATATTGATTGGAAATATTTTGTTACTATTTATTAAAAAGCCATCGATATATATTTTGCATGAAATTCTTATTTCAAATATAATAAAGTACTACAGATTAGCAACTACTAATAAAAAAAATACGATAGATGCTGGATACAGCAGTCACACAACTACCAACTTACCAACACCGCAATATCTCAACTGCAATTTGTAATTTGTGTAGGTGATGAGCAGATAAGATATTTGGTTGCATGAGTAGGAATGAAATATAATATCAGTTAGTACACCTAGTCATTTTAGCCATGTATCTTAAATATACAAAATCTCTAGACAGTAAAAAAGAATTTAAGCTCCACTTTAATTGGAGTTACGATGATCTTGTTAACTTTTAATAAATAATGTTCAGGAATCTAATTCAAATATGTACATTTTTTTTGAATAAATTAAATTTGAAGAGTTTATTTAAATACATATTTTTTTATTAAAGAGAACACATTCTTATTGTGAAGTTGTAATTATTCAGAACAGACGGTCTGTGATATTTTAAATACTAATTTAATGTATTAGTTATAAATATATATATATATATAAAATCAATTTTATCGAAAAATATTGTTTTTGCGCTACCGGCATAATGTAGATGGCTTTCAAATAACGGAACGACAGATGTATTAATTTGAAAAAGTGTAACATACAGGTTCTAAAATTTGTCATGAAAGATACTGGCGCTATAACACAATTGGTAATGCACTTCCCCGGATTGGAAATAGAGATCTAAGTTCGAATCCCGGTAGCGCAAAAACAATATTTTTTTACTTTAAATAGCATGTTATCTTGTGTAAGATCATATTTTATTTTTATCTTGTTAATTACACTAAAATTTAATACATCTACCGTTCGAAAATACCTTCTTCAGTATGTCTAACTAAAACATACATTGTTCTTGACAGATTATTTTAAAATCTATTTTAAAGAAACAATTTTTTTTTTCTTGTACCTACTCATCGTTTAATCAATTACTCGATATTTTGAAAAATTTCGAATGGACTCGTAAATTAGTGTATAATTTTGATAGTTACACGCATTATCTCCAACGATCAAATATTATGTGACAACAAAATTGTACTGAAAAAAATTTTTCTTAAAAATGATTTTACATGGTTCTGTCATAGCACAATTGGTAATGTAGTTTCACCGGATTGGAAATATTTAGATGATCTAAGTTCGAATCCAAGATAAAAAATAAAAATACAATATTTTTTGATAAAATTGATTTTATATGTATATATTTATAATTAATAGATTAAATTAGTATTTAACATGTTTTTTTTGTATATTGAGTAAATCAGTTGAGACTTGGGCTTTGCCAGGTGGCCTCTCATTTGTTCAGATTGAACGTAATAGATGTGAGTGTGGTGCCGAGGAGAAAACCCTTAACCATGTATTTTTTGCCTGTCCATTGCGGATCACAGTTTTTTTTACAGTGGTCTCGTCAATGGTAATTTTCAGCTCCCGGTTAACTTATGTCATCTTCTTTCCCTTAACTCGCCACGTTTATTCAATATAATACCAAGTTTTTTGAATGACAATAGTATTGACTTGTAATGTAGTATTTCCAATTCTATAATATTATTGTCCTTTTTTCTATAAAATAAAGTTTTTAACTTAATTAATGGCACAAATCACTCTTGAAGAGTGGGTTGCCTATTTAAAAGAAGAAGAAGAAGAAGAAGAGTAAATCAGTTACGTTTGTTCGTTTAAAATGATTCATATGAATCGTTGTGTATTTGAATATCATCTAGACATCTAGAAAGAAGCTATGTGGGTTAAGTATTAAGGCTCGTGTCCACGAAAAGAGAGAATCTCAGAAATTTAGTTGAGTTGAGTTTAGATAAAGTCATTTTTTCAGTCAGAAAGAGACAAAATCTCAAACCAGTGTACACGACATTCAATCTGATTGTGATGTTTCAAAGACACGTGCACACAAAGTCACCTAAAACTACCAAAGATCCGTACAATTATCTATTTGGATAAGTCATTAAATATTAATATTAATATTAGACGTTAAAGTATTAACATTTATTCAGTTTTAATTGCTGCTGACGAAAGATAATGACATTTGACATTTAACGTACGTGATAAGCGTGAAATAATGCACGAGATGACGAATCTATGAGACATAGTGTGTGCACGAGGACTACGAAAGCTGAGAGTTGTCTCCAAAAAATCTCATAGGAGCAAAATTTGAACCTAAGAGATTATCTGGAGTCAAAAATATCTTAAAAATTTCATTCGTAGACATGAGCTATTACGTTTTTATAAGGGATATAATAAAAATAATTATAAAATATTTAGTCACGTGGGATGAAGATTGAGCTCCTGTCATGCCAAAGTTAGTTAAAAATATGTAAGTAGAATTAAAATCTTAATGTTTAATAAGTCAGTATAAACACATCGGTCACCATGTTAAATTAACAGACTTTTAAAACAGAAAACTTCAATCTATTAAATTACAAAGTTTCGTAGAAAAAACTTTTTCGGTGAAAGTCGTCCCATTCAGCGCGGCCTCGAAATTGATCTGATAAGCATAACATTCTCACGAAACTTTCTCAAGATCAAGAAAATAATATTATATCTGCACCCTTAGGACTGGCTTCCATTACGGTATCTGAAGAAGTTCTTTAGTACCGTAAAACGTGCTAGGACGATAAGAAAAACGTTGAAATACGAGGTGCTGCGAATGCATTGTTAATTATCTCTTAGAAGTAATGTTGGAACAGACATATTTTCCGGGACAATAATTTTATAACAATTTAATTGAAGAAAACAGAGAGATGTATATTAAGGATGGCTTTCATCAGTGGCGTAACTATAAAAATTGGGCCCCAATGCAGAATGGAAAAAAGGGCCCCCTAAATATTCGTAAGTATTGCGTATATTAATGCGGATTTTAGTACTGCATGGTTTATCCATTGAATAGTAAGAATAAAGTTACTTGCTTCGTTTTAAGGCGATTTATGGTGATGATCTTGTAGTATTACGGTATAAATCGATAATGTTTTTGCATTACACATGAGAATTTTTCTAATGTTATAATTCAATTTCTTGCTGGTGAGGTAACTGTACTCAGCAAAAATATCGATTTTAAATGGATTTAGGCCTCTGTCTATTGCACTGCACTGGATTTCATGTACCAGCTGTTGGCTAAAGATCCCCGCGACAAAGGAATCAACTTTGAGATAATAAAAAAGAATTTGAACTAAAATGGAAATAGTGTTTTTATTTTTATCAATCGATTTTATTAAAATATGTATCCAATATTTGTCTCTCGCAAAATACAGAATTAGATCAAGAATAGTTGTTACGGGGCGGGCACAAATATATTGAATTATTGTGCTTCGCCAGGCGTTAAACATACAATACTCACTCGAGCGAGCAACCGGCCTCACCAAACTACGACTGAATTGAGTTATAAAATCTGACCAATGATAATTTTATCTATAGATATTTATAGCTGTGTTATATTGGAAAGGTATCATCCCTGGGAGTGCCACCCTCCCGCGTCTACCGGCTGGGTGACCAGCGGTTTTGCATGAGACCATGAGGTTAGATTATTCAGGGTTGGTTTGGAAAATTTCACTCATCATTACAATGAAGATGCAATAATCTAGAATTTGGAATAAAGCTATATCAATTTTATTCCGGATAATTGAGCGTATAGTTTATTTCACTGAAAGTGATAATATTACATTTTTATTGTGAAGTTGTAATTGTTCAGAACATAGGCCTGTGATATTTTAACCCTTCCCAAACCATGCAGTAACACAGGTCTACCATTATATTTAACCGCTAATATTTCGGTAAATAAATGCATCATAAAATTCATATTTTAGATAATCCTAAAGAAAATATTAGCGCTTAGGAATGACTAGGGAAAAACCAATTATGAAAAGGGAATCGTACAAAACAATTATTTTTTCCATTCAATCCGTTGTAAAATTAAAACGTTGGTAAAAATACCATTTGTGATATGAAAGACAGATCACACACTATTTTCACAGTGAAAAGAACAACAAACATACAAATATAATTATCTCTTTCTTACAAATTAAACGAAGAGAGATAAGAAGGAAGGATACATTGTATAGAACTTAATGAATGCTCTAAATTATGTTATTAATCATTTTTTCAAAATTAAATGCTCAATATTTAGAGTAAATTCGTGCCATTAAAGCCATTTAAGCTAATAAAAACATTTTTTCTAACTGTTATTTACGGTAACACGAATTGACAGCATGGCTGCGTTCGGGTATTTTATGGTTATGTTGGTATGGTAAAGGTTAAATACTAATTAAATGTATTATCTATCGGATCACTATATTTGAGATCCGTACAAATAAAGTAGATGGTTTTAAAATAATGGAACGATAGATGTATCAATTTGAAAAGTGTAACATGTGGGTTCGAAAATGAGTCGTCAATGCTCTGTGTGCTGTAGCATAATCGGTTAATGCACGTTCCCCGGATCGGAAAAGATACAGGTTCGAATCCCGGTAACGATAAGAATATTTTTCGGTGAAATTGGTTTCATATGTCTATCTTTCTAATTAATACATTTAATTTGTATTTTTAATATTATATGATACACCACGTCAAAACACATACAGTGTGAATGATTTTGTTAAAAAAATAATCGCTTTCAAAGATGAAATTAATTTATTATTCATTAATCAAGGGCTGCTTTGCGTTTCCTTTATAGTGCAGTAATAAAAAAATCCGAGTTATGTTAAGACTAAGCTGACTATCTTTAAAACCGTGTGTTGACCCTCTTTAATATGTGCCCACCAAATATAAATCCTTACAGAGAGAGAGAGAGAGCAAGACAAAGAATTCAGGCTGATAAAATAAATTATGCTAAGGAAGTAGCAGGACTTACAAGTAATGTTAAACCGTTATTGGGACGATGATTGGTAATTAAGTTTTAACTGTTGAGGTTTACTTTCTAGTGTACCAGTCATTGGTCGAAGAATTACGAATAATCAGTTAATTGCCAATCATTGTGGTTTAAATAACATGTCAATAAACTGAACAAATAATAGATATTTCATTTTTTTTAAAAATATTAATGGAAAAATGTGGAAGTATGGGTAATTACAGAGCTTACGACCTGTCTTCGGCTGGCTTAAGTGGTCAATTTACACAATGTAACGTTCACCATTCTACTCAATCAACCTCCACATCTATCAAATTTTTGTAAGTTGTATATATGTTAATATGTGGAATCGCTTCGAATACCACTACACTATGGAAGTATTTGTAGGTAAAAATCCAGTAATTGTGTGTTTTTGGTCATATTAAAATATTGCTAGTAATATACTGGTCAATATAAGAAAATATATAGAAATTGAAAACTATTGATTTTTCAGACGTGTTCTAGTATAATGTGTTAAAAACATTTTAAGCTAAAGAATATTGCTTTAAATAGTTTCAAAAAAATAATTCGATTCTTATTGTGACATATACGCTGTTTCAGGGAAATGAATATCAGATTTAGACTATAGATGGCGATAGTGTAGTGGTTTTTGAAGTGTTTCCACATATTAACATATTTATATACTTTTAAAAATTTGATGGATATGGATGTTGATTGGGTGGAATGATGAACGTTAAATTGTCTAAAGTGATCAGTTAAGCCAGTTGAAAGTAAGCCAGTAAGCCCTGTAATTACCCATACTTCCATATTTTTCCATTAATAAAAAATAGCTTCGTCTCTAAGAGATATCTATTATTTGTTTAATAACAGTGCCTTTGTAGGTAAAAATCTAGTAATTGTGTTTTCTTGGTCATATTCAAATATTTTCAAGTAACTGTTTATATAACGCTTTAAATAACTGTTTAAAAATAATAATTATTAGAAGTTACGTTATTTAATCGATTGAGAAGTATCTATTTAAGGGGGGGCCATGAGCACGGAGCCCCTATTTCTATAACAATTTGCAACTCAGATTTTTCTAATGAGACGGGCACAGTCCAAACACTATTGTATATTATATATAAATTTAAATAAATAAAATAATCTCAATTACTCCGCCTTGTACACGTCTTATGAATGTCAGAAGAGTGAACTGCCCCACACTAAGCTGGTATAAATATTAATAAAGTAAAAAACGACAGATTGGGTCATGGTGGTAAACAGTACCGAAGCGGTGGAAGACAGGAGGAAATGGAAGTGCCATCTTTCTAGGATAAGGGGATATAAATTATGAAATTCAAATGCCGTCTGATATGATAAACTTTATAATTAAAAAAAAATACAATCAGGCATTTATTTTGGCATCGTCAGTTCTGGGTTGGAGCATTAACTCTTCACACATCCAATTTCACCAAATCGTGTGGGTGGGGTACCGCTTTGTCGCTCAACAAAAAGTAATTACCACTCCTGGATTGCCTTTACAACATTGATTAATTGACGACAGAGACAATTTACCTTCCTCTATTAACATTGGTAAACTATCAGACCGTCTGAATTATGCAGGGTGGCAAATTAAGTTTCGTAGTCGAACGGTTCGGGTGGGTGTCTATTCGTACGATTCGTCGATACGATCGATACGTCGATCGATACGATACTATTCGTCAAGCGGGTGTCTATTTGTACGATCCGGTGTTTTTAATTTAATAATGTTTTTGAATCTTTTTGCAAAAAATAGAGCAATATGTTATTTTAGTTAATTTATTATGAGAGATCCTTTCGATAATTGTAAAGCATTTCTTCAAAAAATAATGTCTAAATATACTCTAATTAGCATCATAAAAATATAGTGACGGAACATTATTTAATCTTTTTGCGATGAATAATCTCTGTAAATATTTCCAAATAAAGAACGTATATTTTGCTTAAAAATTTATTACAAGGGCCGGTTGTGTGATCAGTAGTAACTTTTTACTATAGCAAAAAAAGTTACTCAAGTAAAAATTTATTGATCGTTTGATCGTTAGTACAAACATATTTACTTCTTGAAAGTACACCTGTGGTAAACTCATCTTACTTTCCGATATCCGATAGTAAAAACGACAATCGATAGTTAAATATGGCGGACTTTTCACAGCTCTTCCAAAAGTCATGTGACACATTGATACTTCGAAAATTGCAGTACACGACAATTATTCATTTAATATCCCGCTATTTTAGTGATGAGAGTTTGTCCAATGATGATCTCGTTGTTTAATATACATTATTACACATAATACGAAAAAAAAGGATTTTTACTACGGGCGTTAGTAAAAAGTTACTACTGATCACATAACCGGCCCTTAATGGTTCGAATGGAAATTATTGCCTTTCACAAATGAATATTTTTGTACTGGTTATTAAATAAATCACTTCCAAAAAAGTTAAAATTCACTTTCGATATCTTATATTCCTATATCCAAAATAGTATGAGAACATTGAATTATTTAATTAAAATTTATAAGAGTTGGTGTAATTTTGTAGTATTTAAAATAAATTATATTTTATGCGTATATATTTTAAATATACTACAAAGGAACATGTAAAAGCTGACCGAATTTTTTCGGCACCTATTTATGTTATGAATGGTTCTACCACTATATTTTTTTGGTAATGATTACAATACATTTTTATTTATTAACTTTGTTTTATTAATCACTTAATTAAGTTTAAATACATCTATCGGTTTTGAAAAATACCATTTTCTTCTTCAGTATATCATGACATTATTATGACATTATGAGTTATGACATCCTGAAGAAGAAAATAGTATTTTTCGAAACCGGTAGATGTATTTAAACTCAATTGAGAGGTTAATAAAACAAAGATAATAAATAAAAATATGAATTTTAACCACAAAGTTAATATTGCTAATTTTAAAAGTATACAACATATTAAGATATTCATTTTTAAAGAAATGCTTTAAGATCAAATGGATATTTTATAATAAAATTGATTGAAATAACGTATTGCTGTAGTTTTTGCAAATAGATTCGAAAACTTTACATTAAATTGACTAAAAAAAAAACACGTTCATCGCGTCCTGCCGCCTTTTAACACTGATAAAAGACTAACATTTTCTTATAATACTCTGCAATTATATATCTGTTTTTCTACAGTCATGTTTTACGTTCCGATACAAATTAAGGAATTTACTACACGTCATTGAATACAGGCAATTGAAGAGTAATTCAAATAAATTCGATAAAAAAGTTAATACTTTTTTTCCTTGTACGATTTCATTATCGCCAGAGTTGCGTCTTGCGTCCAATTGGATTGCGAAACTACTTAGGTAAGTGAGAATGACATCATGACAACAAGGCGGAAATTTTGAGATATTTAATAGCGATGTTCAAAGTTTCTGGAAGAATTAAAAAAAAGGCTTTTTAAATATGAATTAAATATATTAACTATAAAGATATACATATAAAATCAATTTTATCGAAAAATATTGCTGTTGCGCCACCGGGATTCGAACCTGGATCTCTTTCCTAACCGGGGAAGGTGCTCTATCCAACTAAATCCCGGTGGCGCAACAACAATATTTTTCGATAAAATTGATTTTATATGTATATCTTTATAATTAATATATTTAATTAATATTTAAAATATCACAGACCTATGTTCTGAATAATTACAACTTCACAATAAGAATGTGTTCTCCTAAATAATAAAGTTGTATCAATGTGTCCAAAATTTAATAAAAATGAATTGATAATTCTGGCGTCTGCTATCAGTTTACTCAAAGGTATTTGAGATTCTGTAAAAATATGGTAGATGGGTCTATCAAATGATGGAACGATTAAATGTATTAATATCAAAAAGGTAACAATATAGGGTCGAAAATTGTCGCTAAAAATAATGTCGCTGTAGCTTTGTTGGATAAAGCACCTTCCCCGGTTAGGAAAGAGATCCAGGTTCGAATCCCGGTGGCGCAACAACAATATTTTTCGATAAAATTGATTTTATATGTATATCTTTATAATTAATATATTTAATTTATATTTAAAATATCACATACCTATGTTCTGAATAATTACAACTTCACAATAAGAATGTGTTCTTCTTAATACAAAAAAAAGGCTTTTTAATTTAATTTTTTTTATTTATATTGTCTTTTCTACTACATTTAATTCTTTATCCTTATGTTTTATTCGTATCGAATGTTCAATGCTCGGATAAGATACCGCACAGCTGAACTTATTAACTCTACATTTATTTATCTTCTTTTTTGAACTTCTGACAGGCTCCGCCTCAATATTTAATTTTCCGTATTGTTGGTGTTTGTAGCGTTGACTTTGTGGTTAGACATAATATAAAATTGTATTTATATTTAATTTTGTTTACACCACTGTGTTATTTTTACGTCAACCGGTTTCAAACGACACGGAGTTTTAATACTAGATTAAAAGAACACTAAAGGTCCTTAACAATAATAATTTCTTAAAATTTTCCAACTATCTTTTAGAGACAGGTCGCAATTTAGTGAAAGAAAACCGTATTGTACTTTTACACATTAATAATAAAGGCCTTAGATTGGATAATTAGTCCAATATAATTAATAACCAATTATACTTTTATCCTATTATGGATTACAAGCATGAACGCTTAACAGATAAATGATCAGGCAACTTGAAGCATTTCAGATTTAGATCTACAGAGGAATGCTAAAAATAATCTGGATAAATATAGTTATGAATAAAGAGATTATGGTAACAATAAAAATTACAGCGTGAAAGAAGTACGAGATGAGACCTTTAGACATCCGGAGAAGTACGAGATCTTGCACCTCAATATGCAGTGAAAGATTGCTAGAAGTCAGAGCCCTGGAAGTAGAAGAACATCTTGACTAATGAGGGGACCCATCGCTTACCCAAGATCGTTTTATAAGCAATTTTTCTATATCGTTATTCACTCATTCAACATCAGGTTGGTATTTTTTATGCTAAACGGGCGTCTGTGCAACGCAGCTCAGCGTATAAGCGTCCAAGTAATAACGCGCGGCCGCCAACCAAAACATCCCTCACTACACCTATGATCCCATATCTTTATTGTGTAAAATATACAATGCACAGAATAATAATAATATTACTATATTAATACAGTTACAGTAATAAAACAAAAAAGCCGGGGGACAGAGGGGTAACTAGGGAATTCTCTATAAGAGCACCACCGCCAGCAGATATTATTCAGAAAACAGTACACTAGGGAGGGGGTTCGGCGACAATCGCCGCAGCAGATCAACCTCTATATTGACCCAGAACATCATGACTGAAGAACCTAAGGCAATAGATTAGCTAAAATCCGCTGAACAGATTGGACATAAGAATAAGATATCCTACTAATTCTTTATTAAATTTAATTTTTTTTAAATTGTTTAGCTAACACACGAGATAAATGTTCGGTAGATTTATTTTTTCTAAAAGTGGATATTTTACCTAAATTCAGAATTATTTAAATTCTAAACTGATCTGTAGCACTTGATAACTGTCGATGTTGTGTCCCTTGTATTTGAGTCAAACGTTGCCGTCGGTTTCCTGTAGCGACTTTTTATTCTCGGGTTTAAGTAATAACCATTCCCATATCTGTTTGAATAACTTCTTGTCAAACCATTAATCCAATCCTCAATTTCTTTCCTCGTTAAGAATTAAGATCAGAAAATAATCAGCTAAAAAATATGTCGCGTAGTTCGACTGAAAAACGATAATGAGTAAACCTGAAATTTTTCGTTCAGTGAAGAGATAAACGATTTCGGATGATTCCAATTGTTTGTAATTCGTGTACGTACACGAACACAGTAATGATTTAAAAACCTTTGTGCTTTACAACTAATTACCCACGTGATCTATATGTTTCTACAGTTTCGTTTCGTTTGTTACATAAAAAAAAGGTAATTTTCTCACATCTACCGAAACACAAACAAAGCATAAAAAACTCCACAAAATCGTACATTCCGTACATCGTCAAATTCTAATTACGTTGTATCCCGAATGAAAATGACATTTGGGCTACAGAAAAATAAATACTTGGCTCCCAAATTTATTACAAAATTCTTAAAATAAAAACATAACATTTTATTTAAAAAATATATCATCAGTTATGTCCGTTGCCTTTATACATACTTATATATATGTATGCACGCGATGTTTGCTAATTTTAATGGTTCTAAGGGCATAGTAATGGGCACACTTGGGGTATTTTTTCGCGGTTTACATAGGTCTCTTTCAGGAGGTGTGGCGGGGTTATTCTGTTGAGTACGGGTGGTTGATTGTGGATGTGCCGCGGCGCGAGGGGGTGAGTATTAGGGGGGGGGGGGTAGGGGAGATTTTCGATGAGCTTGGGGGGGGGGTAGTTTATTTATGTACCATTTGAATTGTTTATACTTACGTGAATCTAATCATTTAAATTGATATATTTACGGATATTATGTACCTATAAGATTTTGATTAATTCCCAGTATTTGTAATCAATTTTATTTCTACATTATTTTATATAAAAAATTTAATAAAATTGGATCTATCGTTGATAGAATGTATTGAAAACTCATTAAAAATTTGTTTATTTTCATTTAAATTTTATACATAGAAATTGTCACAATATTTCTTCATATCGTCGACTAGGGTCGGAAAAAAAACAATAAAAATACGTATTCATAGGACCGATCAAAGTATTTTTTAATAATAAATTACACTGATTTTAATACAAAATTTAGTTTTGAATAGTTCTTAAAGCTCTAAAGATTGACTATTGAATGTTAACGAGCGTAAACCTAACCATATTGTTTAATATAATTTCAAATTGAAAAATGATCATTGCAACTTTTTGTGGTATAATTACAATTTCCATTCGACAGCATAAATCTTTTTTAATGCATAAATTTTCAGTTTGGTTGATGTGAAAAATGATTGGTCCTCGCACGCGCCGTTCTGCTGACCGAGTGATGACGTGAAACGAATGAATTAATTCACAAATCGACATTCCCGTCATGTAGTCGATGCGAGCAATATCGTTATGAAGGTACACGCGGAACCTTTTTAATCGCATAAATTAGCATTATTAAGGTCTGTGTGTGCGGCGGGGGACGCGGCGTTGCGGGGGCGGGGGGTGAAGAAATAAAACAAGAGAGCGCGTCACCCAGACGGCGCCAGGGCGGTAGGGGGTCCAGCAATTAATACAAAGGAGAGACTTTTCTATCAAGGAAAGAAAAAATATGTATCAAGAAGTATCTAATATTTTATAGCGTATCGGATTTAAGTCAGGATAAATGCGAGATACAAGTTATAAATCAATTACGAACATTGAATGTCGAAAATTGATTTACTACTGCTTGACTCGCTGGTGTGAGTGGGTTTGATATTAGATTATATCGGTGATTTGAAAGCAAATATCACAGAGACTGCTACGATAACGTCACAATATATTTATAAAACTGTCTGTCTGTTTATCTGTTCTCCGTGCAGTCCCACACTAAACCAAATTTTATGCAGTAACTTTTTATGACCGTGAGCAATACACAGGTACCTTCCTCTGGCACCTTGGCTACCGTGCATTCTAATATTAAATCCCATTCAATCCTAATTACGCATGGATACTTTTTAGGACCTGCGCCACCTGTCTCTCAACTTCAAATTGTAACAACGCCAGTTGCAGACCGCTAGTCCACTTGGTAATTGATTTTTATACATGCACTTTATGTATGATATATAAGATGTATGTATGATACTTGAAAACTAATTTAATGTATAATTACTTATAAACCATGTCCGTCTTAACACAGAATTTTCTAGCGAGACGGGTACTATCCAAATATATTATACATATCTTTTGTATAGTTTCTACTAAATAAATAAATAAAAAAATGTATTTATTAACACTATTCCATCATAAAAAAACATACACGTATTCACAACTTCCATTAATGAATAAATAAAAATGAAAATAGGTAATTCAGAGTTATAAAGCGTAATCGGGTGTAGGATTTTATAAAGAATAGACATATAGACTTGACAAACCACTCTTGAAGGATGGATTGCCTGTTTAAAAGAAAGAAGAAAAAGTAGACATATAGACAAACAACAAATAATAGATATCTCATAGAGACAAAGCTATTTTTTATTAATGGAAAAATATGGAAGAATTTGTAGGTGAAAATCCAGTAATTGTGTGTTCTTGGACATATTCAAATATTGCTAATAATATACTGGTCAAAATAAGAACATTTATAAAAATTGAAAAGTATTGATTTTTCAGGCGTATTCTAGCATGTGTTAAAAACATTTTACAGATAAAAAATATTGCTCTATTAAAAAAATAATCAGATTCTCATTGTGACATATATGCTGTTTCAGGGAAAAATGAATATCAAATTTAGCCCTTAGATGGCGATAGGGTAGTGAGATTCGAAGTGTTTCCACATATTAACATATATTATATACATGTTTTAAAAATTTGATAGATATAGAGGTTGATTGGGTGGAATGGTGAACGTTACATTGTGTAAAGTGATCACTTAAGCCAGCCGAAGATATGTCGTAAGCCCTGTAATTACCCTTACTTCCATATTTTTCCATTAATAAAAAATAGCTTCGTCTCAATGAGATATCTATTATTTGTTTAGTACAGTGCCTTTGTTGGTGAAAATCCAGTAATTGTGTGTTCTTGGACATATTCAAATATTGCTAATATCGATAGACATCCAGATTTATATTTTTACGTAACTATTTTTCACTTTTCTTAAATAATTCAATTAGGTTTTTTTAATGGTACAAACATGTTATATTGATTCTTAGGAATGTTCATTTTCATAATAAAATCATAACAATGTCTGTGAGACGCCCGCAGACACGCTAAATAAAATTAGATTCTTCAGTTAAAGGAGGTTTGTCACCCTGAAGCTGGGGAATATTGGACAGCTTTACCAGGACCATCCCCTCTAATATACTACCGATAGACGGGAGTAATCCGAATGTTTATCTCGCAGTTTGGATAAATGTACACGTTCTGCGTATTTGAATTTCCACCTCATTTTCTGTTTGTTAGCTTTTCTGGAAAAAAATGTAAAAGCTCGAATGAATGGGTGTCCCAATGACAACATAATCTCAATAGATCGACGTGACTGGCTCATACAGCCAGGTGAATATGGTACTCCCGTGAGCTAGGAGTACTTTTTCATTTTTTTTTGCTTTTTATAAAATATATACAATATTTATTACTATTAATAAGAATACATTCTTATTGTAAAGTTGTAATTATTCATAACATAGATCTGTGATATTTTTAATACAAATTTAATGTATTTATTAATTAGAAAGATATACATATAAAATCAATTTTATTGAAAAATATTATTGTTGCTACCGGGATTCGAACCTGGATCCCTTTAAATCCGGGGAACGTGCATTAACTATCGGATTACTCAAAGGCATTTGAGATTCCGTAGAAATAAAGAAGATGGCTTTCAAATAATGGAATGAGAGATGTATTATTTTAAAAGCTTAACATACAAGTTCGAAAATATGTTGGTATAGCATAATCGGTTAATGCACGTTCCTCGGATTGGAAGAAATCAAATCCCGGTAGCCACAACAATATTTTTCGATAAAATTGATTTTATACGTATATCTTTCTAATTAATACATTTAATTTGAATTAAAAGTATTTATTACGTTTATATTTAAATATAGTAACAAGTTTGGTTTTCTTGATTAACGGACTTCTATACTTTATCTAAAATTATTTATCTGTTGTAACAATTTATGTTTTATAAATGCAAACATTCATATTACTGTCTATGGATTGTGTATCGAGACATCCCGGGAATCCCGTGATTTTTTGCTGACTGCGAGACTCGAATTAAAAAAAAAAAACCTATTACTCGAGACTGATTTTTCTCGATATTGTTTATTTAAAACAAGTTAAGTTATGTAAATTAGTTGATTTGATTAGAAAAACATTGAAAAAATCAATTTATCTAAAAAATAGTATAGTTAGCTGAGCGGGTAGCGACCGGGCAGCGAGCGGTGCACGTGAGTCAATTCTCGTATATGATCAGCTATTAAGATTCTGAAGGGAATAGTTTTTTCGGTTTGTTCAAATGAAGTATTATTTTTCCTTGTAAAATGGGATGTAAATATTTAAAATAAATCATGTCATCTTTTGACGAAACAAAATTTAGATAAGATGAAATTATTTGAAATTAGGGGACTTCAGTTTGTCATTGATTTTGATCAAATTTATTGTCTTCCGATGTGCTTCTTTATCGGAAAAAATATTTGTTTTGTAATTTTTATAGATGTATTTGTTTTTTTTAAATCAATTTATAAATGTAATCTTAATTTCATTTTAAAAAAACTACAAATATTTATTTTATAAAACAATTTTTATTCGATTTAATGCAAATATTATCGCTATTAGCTACTGTACATAATACATATGAATATATATACTTAAATTAAATTAATTTTTTCGTCTCGATTCCCGGGACTTGAAAATGTTGACTCTTGAATCCCGGGAAATGACAAAAGTCGAGAATACAGAATCCTTATTACTGTCCCACTGTAGTATCTATAGACTATGGTGAATAGTCACATTATAGTAAACATATGTGATGTGCATTTGTAAGAGGTTAAATGACCATATTTTTAATGTATCTCATTAATTCTAATTTATGTTGTATCATTAAATTGTCAATGCTCTATAAAATATTTTTAAAAATAAGTTCTTATTAATGCACCTTCAGTATTGTTCTGTAGGGGTTCCTGTCTTAAGATTTTTTTTTAAAAGCAATGACATATTTAAAAAGTTTTACCCACAAAGATTCATTCTAGATGCTTTGTGTTCTGTCTTGTAGTTGTATGCAGATTTATATATTCACTTCACATATATTGAATTAAAACTATAAATCCGGATCGATAGGATCTAATTGAACGATTTATATGCGTTTTACCTTAATAATAATGCATTTACAAGGCGAAACGCGTCTCAAGTAAATTAAACGAGTAGAATCACAAAACAAATATTTTATTTTAATACATGCTATTATGGAGTTCCACAAAGTTACATCGGAAACAGTAAACAATGTAAACTATTTAAAGAAACAAACAAAAATTAACTGTGTCCTAATATAAGATTCAACTAAATATCTACAAATACCCCACGTTATTTATTACAAGTCAATTTTTTAATCTTCCCTCAAACTTTGGAGTTTACACGTAAATTTATTGTTCAATATAGTAAACAACAAATTCTAGCAGCCTCGATCCATTCTTGTTAGTGGTTTTAGAAATTGCGAGTCTTAAATTTGCTGTACATCGAGTATTTCGTCTATGTGAAAACAATTTATTTAATCATTTATAAATGTAATTCTACTTCATTAATAGGCGCTCAGATGTAACATAAATTGGCAGTAATTAAATCATCTCAATTTGGTAGAAACTTAGTTTCGCTTGATAGATTAATAGGTAAATATATAATTGGGCTACACGTTAACAAAATTGGCATATAATGATTACTATATTTACCCAAATGAGCGTTCCTATAGAGCAGGCATCGACGACCTATGACCCGCGGATCCATGACCCATTTAATAATTTCAATGATTTGAAATATAATTTAATAATTTGAAACCCCTTTAATAATTTGATCCATGATCCAGTGACCCATTTAATAATTTAAAGTGACCCACTTGAGTTCCGCAAATACAGTATAATATATAAAAATAAATTATAAAACATAAAAAAGTGTAGCGTTGGTGATGGAGAGGTGCTCTGAATCTTTTCCGTTATTTAAAAGCAAATATTTTCACATAAGAAATTTATTTTAAGTAAGAACAGGAACAGATTAGCTACCAAAAATTCAGACACTTGTATTCGTCTTGTGATAAAGTATGAACCAGACTTGACAAAATTTACGTCACCATTTCAGCTTCAGAAGAACGCTTATAAATAAAGTTAATATATTATTAATTAACTAAAATTATTTATTTTTATAATGATTAGAATTAGAATTGTGTTTTTTATGTTTAGCTTAAAAGCATTTTGTAATAGTTTACTCAATAAAATGTATCTTATTATTCACTAACGGACTGTTTTAAAATGAAAATACCCATTGATTCGAACCGCCTTCTTAATAGTCACATTTTGGTTGATTTTGACACGCAGCAAAAAAAAGTTGCCGACGCCTGCTATAGAGTATACATTATCAAACATTATTGGATTCACTGGATTTATATAGGCGAAAAAATAATATAGGAAATTTGATTACACTAAGATTTGTTTGGTGCACACCACATAATACTCTTTAGTTTGACTATCTTTCATCTATTGTTTCCGCAATCTATTAGAGGATACACATCTCCCAATCTTTTCCATCGTGTTTGGTCTTTTACTGATTGCATCCAATAATTTAGTTCAACTATTCTCTTCTCATTTTTGTTTAATAGAAGCTTAAGATTATACCTTAAACCCACCTTTCTAAATAGATGAATCTTAATATTCTTGTATTATTTTCAGCAATCTTCAAGTATTTTTCGCAGGTATGAGATTCCAAGAAATATAATGTAATAGTGCAAACTAATTGATTGAAATAAAGGTCATCATATAATAAAACTTTTTTTTTAGTATTTTTTGATTTGAGTAGCGCCACAATAATGTAATCAGCTTTTAGAATATGTAACATAGTCAATATTGCAGTAAAATACATTATTATGGTATTTAGTTATATAAAAAACATTTAAAAAAAATGTAAAATAATTTATTTTACTGAAAGAAATGACAGCAGATCTTTATTGTTTCGTGTTGACTGATATTAGAAAATTATAGATGAAGGATCAGATAGCGTGAAAGTTACTCGTAGTTAAATGGTAAAATATATAAAAAAAATTATTGACACATTTTTTTGAATACATAATAATTTAGAAATTATTTTGTATTTATGAATAAATATGACAAAATCCAAATGGCCCAATGCGAGGAGGTCTCTCATACCCGTGGGTAAAGGAGGCGGGATAACATAAGCTTTAATATTCAGCAAAAATGTTCAGTTCATCAGCGCTGTGGCGCGGATCTTAGTTAATTGGATTCTGAATATTTATGTGGAAACGAATGAAAACCTGTGACAAAATATAATATGATACCAGATTGTAATTAAAGTATAATCTAATACTACAGCAGTATTTAGACACACCTGGTGTATATTCCAGATTATAGCTGTTATTTACACGAGGGGGTGGTGAAACGGGATGTAGAGAATGTGATAGAAATTTGGTGTAGGGATAAAATAATAAAGGCTCAAGGACCAACCAAGAAGCACGACTTACCTGAATTTTATCCGCTGTAGTCACTGCTCTCCCGAACGTCAGGAACAACTTCGCCGCTTCACACGAAGAACTTTGAACACAATAGTAGTAAAACCGAAACACACAATAGCTACAGTAATTGTACAAAAATAGAACAGTGTAATGAGTTCGTAGCAGAACGTTCACATCTTGAGAGTTCATAAGTCATAGATAACACACAGAAAAAGTCGTGCTCTGAGGTATATGGTAAAGGGAAAGAGGCGCGGAACAGATAAGGATGGGGAAAAGATAGATAACAACATTTTGCCTATTCATTTTGCAAAAGATCGTCTTCTTCCTCGCTTTCTCGATCACGAGACTCTTATTATTTTTTCTGGCAACATGTTCAAAGTATACAAAAATGCGTATTTTGTATGTTGTCGGAAGACTTTCGGTAATCTTTAACTCCTGGAATATAAAGACGTTTGTGCGCCTCGCGGTCCATGGGATACACAGTAAACGTCACTATCACCATAATATCTAGAAAGCATCCAACATATTCCTTTCTTTCTTTCTTTCTTAATGTCCATGTTTCCATTCTATGTAGTGCTATGAAGAATACCATAGTACTGTATACCACGTTTTACCAGACATAAAACATTATGATAGTTGTAAAAATTACACTAACATAAAAAAAAGATTAAATTATATCGTATATCAATTAGCATTAGGTAAAGAGATTATAAATACAAAAGAAAATAAACACATAAAAAATGATCATTTATTAAACTTAGATACTACATATTCTGCACTTAACCTACGAAAAGTAGCAAGACTAGTTGCTTCCTATTTTGTGTTCCTACCAGATTTGTTTGTGGAAGTCTAAAGTCGCACCGACTTCTTGTAGGATACGTATACACCTCAAAATCATATTTTCGTTTTAATCGATTTTTAATTATGTATACTAGAACATTTTGTATAATTTTTTGTTTAACCGTCGTTAATTTGTG
Source organism: Eubasilissa splendida (assembly GCA_031772225.1). Taxonomy (NCBI): domain Eukaryota; kingdom Metazoa; phylum Arthropoda; class Insecta; order Trichoptera; family Phryganeidae; genus Eubasilissa; species Eubasilissa splendida. Next base: position 28,048,884 of record CM062851.1, on the reverse strand, counting down.
TTGTTTTAACATATAACTTACTCTTGTATATCTATTACATTTTAAAGTAGAACTCATTGCTCTGTTTTGAATTATTAGAATATTTTTCTTCTCAACTTCTTCAATAGTACTGTTTAACAATGATTTATATGCGGAGTTACAATAGAATTATATACTAATTGCGATGTTTTAAGGTTAAGTTTCTTTCTTATTCTGCTTAAAAAAACAACTTTTCTGGCCATTTTCTTTGTAATCATTAAAATATGTTTGTCGGATTTGTATGTATTGTCTTTAATGTTTTATTTCATTCACCTCTTCAATGTTTTCATTATTTTTGTCAATGAAAAGTTTTTTTTTCTTCCAATAATCGTGAATTTGCTTTTGAAAACTTTTAATTTTAATTTATGACTATTTAACCATATAGCTTTTAGTTATAGTTTATTCTGAATTCTATGTATATATTCATCAATATTATTTCCAGTTACGTATATTAATGCATCGTCTGCAAATAATTTTACCTCGTAATTATCAATTGCAGTAGAAATACTATGCCATCGAAGGTAAGAAAAGAAATGAGGGACCTTCAAGGTTGATTCTGTCTCTGAAAAAGCAAGGAAAAATTACATCTAACATGTTTCATTCCGAAACACGTTAAATTTTTTATTTATTAAATGGTCTTAACATTATTACTGTTATAGGTCTAAAAATCCAATGTATAATGTATAATAAATAAATGTTAAATTTTTAATATATACGAGACACGTAATGCGCGTATTATGTACGTAAACAACTTAGCGCGAGGTATAATAACGACGTTGAACAATTGCGCAGGATTGACGCGCACATCACGTGACTCTAATCGAGTCACGTGATGTGCGCCGCAGAGTCAACACTGCGCCGTAAGAGCGATGCAACTCCGAAACTAATAATTATGGATTAATGAGCTGTAAAGCGGGGTATGACTATTTCTTGCGCGCGCAGTTTCATCAATACACAGATATTCTTCGAAAATATAAAGGGAATGTTTAGTGTCTGGTAAGGCCTTTGAGTAAGGCTGACAGACAGGGGCTAAAGTTTTCGCAATGGATGTGTCATGGATGACGTGGACTATTCTAGACAATACAGTGTAATATGATATTATCTAAATTGAAATAACTAATATTGACTGATAAAAAAACTGAGAACGGAAAACAATTAGGTACAAGAAAATTCAAAAGAAAAGTCTAGTGTTTCAGTATTTTCATGTTTCACTACTAAGTACCTTAATATGGAAGTGTTCATTTTTCCTTAAAGTTCAGTAATAAATTATCGATATTTTATACATAACTACATACATCCCCGTAGGCCACAGAGGTTGTTTTCCATTTCTGTAAAGACCAAAGTGATAAACCTTAATGGAATGTCATTATTTATGGGGATATATTGATAGGGGATGCCGATACAGGCGGGAATATTTATGTCTACCATACGAGACAGAGGGCGCCACCAATCATCCGTTTCGTGAATTGTTTTTAAAGGTGTGACAGGATCAATGAAATATCAGGGACGAATCACTGTGTTTAAAAATTAATTTTTCAAAAATATTACCTTAAAATAAAAGGCATTTTTATCTATCTTGTAGAAGACCGCCTATTTACTCGATTTCTCTTATGGAGAGTTATCGCTTTCCCTCTCGTCAGCAGAGACCGCACAGCGATGCTGAACATACCCAACAAGGCGGTACTTGAAACGCAACTCTCATAAGCCATAAAGATATTGAGTACCGACAGCATGCAACAATCAAACGTAGCCAGTAGCACTCAGACGGGCTGACTCACAAGCATCAATTTACCAATTGACGTTACCCAAGCAACAATCCTAAAAGCCGCCTCCAATCTCAGTTTGCGCATCTAGCAGTAATTTCTACTCTTGTACAGTTCACTTCTACTTTTTTATAATAAACATTAATAAATTCAATGCATCCGTAAGTAGTTTCAATTCTGGTATGATGATTTAAACATATATTCTCATATATTTTGTTTATGGGCGTTTTGATTCCTTCGACTGGCACTCCTTAGTTTTTTGTTGTTTTGTATTGCCTGTCTATGCGGTGTCATCGCTTTTTGCGACTGGCACCAATTGCGGTCGGTAACTCGTCAGAAAATGATCTTTAAACAAGCATTGCTCTGGAAGTTCATTGTTTCGATCGGTCGAAATCCGAGCATGTACTACAAAATATCGGAGATCTAAGAACAACCAGCATCGGAGCACAACCCAGCATCAGCGGAGGACCACAGCAACCATTAGTCCAGGTTAGTGGTGATATTTGTTACCATATAGATGGTCATATTATCAATAGAAAGCCCAAGGACAAAACAAAATATGGAAGGAATTTACGAAAACAAGATTTCGACACAAATACGAGGCACAATACATACATTCCGTGATACAAAAGGATACGAAGGTATTTGGGTGAATATTGGGGCACCCACAAAAATCACATATTATTCTTCACACCTTCTGATTTAAATCATCATTAATATTCCTAAACCCTCTACTGTCTCTGTGATTGTTACTTTATAGATACATTCGCCTTTTTTTCTATGCAACTTGCCTAAGGATCCATTATCTGATTTCCTGTATGTTGCCGAAACTCGTTCGATAATTATTAATTCAAAGAGGATAGTTAGATCTCTGCATCTCGCGATCCACGGAACACATAGCATCCACCTTTAGCTCCACATATTTGTATTTAGATTTTATATTAATATCTAAACGATTCGACATACTAGAGTAAATGAGTCCAAAATAAGATAACCTTATAAAAATATTATAATCAAAAAATCTTTAAAATTAATTAATACTAAAGATCTTTGAAAATAGCCACCCGGGTTTTAATATTTGTTTCAGAGCATTCGACTCTTCACCAGTGCAGAATAAAATTGACAAAGAATCAAGTAAATATATAATATTAATTATTAAAATGTCTACAAAGTTTTTGTTTAAAATATTTATCAAACATACTTTTTTTTTTAATTATGCATGGGGGAGAATCTTCCTCTTCCTCTTCGTTCTTCGATGTGGCCCACCACAATAAGCTTCTCTAAGCTATTTTACCTTCTCGCAAGATGCCCAAAAAATTTAAGAATTCGTCTCAGGCAAATGGTAGTTAATTTCATAACGTTTGATAATTTCAACCTTCATAAAGTCAAGTGAACAGGACGCCTGCCATTGACAACGAAGTTCTATTTCATATCACACACGTTCTTCTCAGTTACAAAAGTTATAATATTTATAAGATACATTAATGATCGTATCCCAATAAAAATAAATAAATATAATGTTTTTTTTTTTAGAATAAACTGACAATGTGTGCCAGTGACACATGTCAATTGAATTTCTAGAGCTCAGTTGACAGAAATAATATATGTACCGAAATGTCTCGGGATAAATCCAGACATTCAAATAGTATTTGATGGCAAATTTTCTTGCACTTTTAATGTAATTTTTGCTCGTTTTTCGATGCAACGAATTTTATTAATTTTTTAACACAGTTCATAACGCATGTAAAAAAAATCAAATCAAACAGATTTCATCTATATAAGTACGTACGTAATTTATATTATTTTGGATCGGATAAATCAGGGAAGAAGAATCAGAAACGTTTTTTCTTTTTCTTCTAGGACCGTTATTAACATAGTTACGTTTCAAAATAATTGTCATTTTAAATTAAGAAAGCTAATCAGGCGAGATAACGAATTTAATCGAGATATTTACTAGATGAACTTTAAAAAAAAGTTTGATCGAAATCAGATAAGAACTATTAAAGTGTCCACAAAATCCATCATATTCCATATACTGGGTATGACGTCTATGGTAAAAAATATTTTAGGGGTAGATACATATTAAAATATTAGTAGAAAATTTTCAAGCTGCATGTGCCTAATCTCAACCGTGTCACAGATATACGAATTAAAAAAAAGTCGTAGTTATGCGTATATCTTTATTAATTTCGAATTATATATTGAATACAAAAAATAAATAGTTATGGAACTTCAAGCGGCAAAACTATTTTTGTTAGATGATCTAGAGCTTGAAGCAAAGATATGTAAAAATATTGGGGCAATTTCACAAATATTTATTTTGAAGTATTTAAAACGTAAGATTAACATAATATTTTCTGTAGCGGTACTGAATTTGTACATACATACTCTTTGAATGTTTTCGACTCATAATTTAGTCAGGTATTCCACATAAAATATTGTGGACTAGATCTGTTACACCCTGTACATATAAACATTTTAACGAAGTATAGTTTGGAGGACTTCTGGTCATGACTGAAAAAAGTGCATTAAACATTTTATATATACAGAATGTAACATACCTAGTCCACAATATTTTAAGGGTGGAAACTTGACTAAAGTATGAGTCAAAAATGTTGCAATTATTTAGATTAATTAAAATATTTTATTAATGCCAAATAATATCTTAAATACAAAAAATTCAAACAAAAATATTTTCCACAACGGTACAGAATTTACATATATTCAATGAACATTTTTGACTTGTAATTTAGTCAGATATCTACCCATAAAATATTGTGGACTAGATATGTTACACACTGTATATTAACCTACAATTCGATTAACTTAATGATATCTCACAACAATGGTATTCAATTTCATCCTGAATTTTCTGCTCACAAATTTTTCAACCGCCGGGCATCGCTTATTATCGATAAATATCTTCCAGAACATTCCTACAGCATTCTTTACATAGAACCACGTAGTTGGGGTACCGTGCCTCTGGTACTATCTGCCATGCCTTTGATTGGACATTACTTTAGAGGAACTTCAAAAGTCGCACAATAATAATAGCTCACTGTTACGAGGCTCGTCTGGATGCCTCATTATTATTCGGGAGCAGTTTCAATGCGGAACCACATACCCATATGTTTCAGCACCTTTCACTATGCCGCGTTTCATAATAATATAACGTGTGTACAATTTCAGGAAGCAAAGGCATTGCGTACGTATTTAATTCGGTAATGTTAGTAATGCGGTTGCCAAAATTGGCAGTTGCGAGGTTTAATATCATACCGGTACAATTATATTACGTACATACATATACTGTGTAACTATTTAACGTTGAAATTATCATCTAGTTTTATTTATTTCTCATCAAAATATATTATCTCATTTTGTTTGCCTATCATATTCTGGGAATACGGAATATTCAAAGACTTATTTATTCTCCTTAAAATTTAATAAAATCTTTTATACAGGGTGTAATAGAACTAGTACACAATATTTTATGGCTGAATATGAGTCGAAAATATTCAGGGAATATGTGCCTAGTCTCAACCATATCAAGGATGTAAGCATTTCAAAAAATCGTAAATATGTGGGTATTTCGATTATTTAAAATATTTTATTGATTCCAAATCACATATTGAATACAAAAAATATAGATAATCGAATTTTGAGTGGCCAGAATATTTTTTGTTAGATGATTTAGGGGCTGTAGCAATATTTATTTCGAAGTATGTAGATTTAAAGCTTAACATGAATTTCGGACGATAGTATTTTCCGTAACGGTGCAGGATTTGCACATATTCCTTGAGCATTTTCGACTCGTAATTTAGTCAGGTGTCCACCCATAAAATATTGTGGAATAGGTCTGTTACACCTTGTATAATACACTGACGGATAATGACGAGATAAAATAGTTTTACCTAGGATGCAAATTAAACGAAAACTGGGATTCTTGTATAGAAATTAAATGTATTGAGTAAGCTCGAGTTGTATTCTCCCATGTGAAAAAAAACATTATACACCCATGACCTAAATTTCAACTTACGAATGAGAATGATTTGGTGCTGTGTTTCTTGTAATTTTATATGGAATGGAATCATGAAAACTCACTGAAATAGTGCTAAAACGATTTGAAACATTTGGGATGTGGATCTACAGACGGCTTCTAAAAACAAGCTGACTTGACAGGATTACAAATGATAATGTGATGATTCGAATACAAAACCCTTGAAGCAATAAAATTTTATTCATATAATGAGACATAGAAAAGTACCAGAATTTGCATTTCATAATACAGGCAAAAATTGCTTGCAGAAGAGATACTGGAAGATGAAGAACATCATGTTTGAAAAATCTTAGGCAATGTTTCGATCGCAATTATCTCACTCGGATATGCTGCTTCTCTTTCTTCTTAACGTTCAATGTAAATGTCTGTACTTAGCATAGTTTGTACTATATTATCCTGAAGAAGGTTGGGTCGCTGACCCAACCTTCTACACCTCCTACAGAGGAGTTATAATTGTGTATGTATTGAGGTTCTGAAGGTTATGTTACTGTGAAATAGAAGCTACTAACATCTTCTAGTCTCACGCGTGTTGCTTGTATGTCGTAATGTGGGGTATCTGTTGTAACTAGAGCAAAGTTTTGTTTATTGGGATGATGAATTACCAATTAAATTGTGCGGTTGAACTCTGGAGTGGCTCGCTGAAGGTGGCGATGTTGGTGATAGGATGGTCTGCGGAGAAGTGATGTTAGTTGCTTGAGTAGTATCCGTCTCCGGTGCTAATTGTTTATTTGCATCTGTTTATTGGTCACTCTGGTTCGGGACCTAATAGTTGATAAGTGAGCCCTTACACGGCCATGTTTGTGGGTACGTGTAAGGTCACCACAGATCCAATCTAAACTATATGACATTTGTGTATGTACGTAATAAAGTGGTTTAAAACTAAATATTATATTTTTAATTTAATTAAAAGAATTATCGTCAATATAATCGCCAACGTCCATTTACAAGACAACCACTAGAAAAATAAAATAATACACTTCATTAGATGTTGCTAAAATTAAAATATAATTTTAGAAATATATAGGGATTCAACCCTATTAAAAAAACTGGAAGTCCGCGTGTGAAGAGGTTTTCTTTTTACTACAATTCCAAGCGAAAAAGGTGGGCTCTTTCACCGGAAGTGCTTTGTATTCAGTGGTACTAAATAGATTTATACTATTCAATATCAATAGGATTCGAACTGAGGTTCGGCGTGTTGGCAAAACAGGGGAGAGTTGGTACTCTGAAGGTAAAAAATAGATTTTGGATGATCGATAAAAATATTGAGGGATAATACAAGCACGGTTTTGATTTGGAAAGAAAATAACTAAAAATATGGAAAAATGCCAAAATGATATTTATTAATAGCGAGTAAAAATAGTTTTTGTGTGAATTTTTTAGAAGTAGTTTTTTGCTTTATTTTATAATGTATATATTAATTCATTTTTGTATGATATATCGTATATTATATATCATGCATGAATCGTTTCGTAAATAAAATAGACAAATAAGCCAAGAATTTATTGGCGAATTTTTTTTTACTACTTGAACGCCTCAAAAACGATGTATATGCTTAGTACATGTGAAGAAGAGACACCCCAAGATGTATGAGAAGATCACCATGTATATGAAGAGGTTGATAATTTTACATATCTGGGTTCTAACTTGAACACGTTAAATAGGACAACTGATGAATTGAAGATCCTAGAGATAGAAGCTTCTGCCCATGTAAAAATACTGCTGGGGTTGAAAATACTGAGTGAACGGATTAAACCGCTAATTCAGAAAACTATAATAAGGCCAGTGGTCACTTGTGGTTGTAAAACGTGGTACTTAACCCAAAACAAAGAAAACAAATTGGAATTTTTTGAGCGTAAAATATTAAGAAAAATTTATGGACCTACACTAAAAAATGGAACATACAGAATAAAATGAATTATGAGCTCGAAAATTTAATTAAGGAAAAAACAATTGTAATATTCTATAAGTCTCAAAGACTTCGACGAGCTGGCCATGTTGAAAGAATGTCAGATGACATAACACCAAAGATCCAGGAGTAGATACCCCAGTGGAAGCGAACATGAAGAGGTGGGCTGTGTGGAAAGGGACTAGAGTAGGATGGGAGGATCTGGGAACTGGACAAGAATGGTCAGTGACAGGAGTTGGCGGAGAACACTCGTGGAGGAGGCCTGCGATGTAGTACCGTGGAAAAAGAAGAAGAAGAATATCCCTTTTACGTGATATTAAAACAGTTTTACATTAATTAACGCATAAACACATAAATTCATGTAGTTAAGATATACACATATTACGGATGAAGATATAGGTACATATACCTATAGATATTGAAGTGCGAAAAACATTTTTAGTGAATATTTGAGGGCCTTTCTCCCCTTTATCCAGTACTCGTGCGGGGTGCAGACCTCGGATTCAATTTCCATCGACAACAATCAATCATATTTTTTCCTCGTGTTTTTTATATTAATGCTGTCAGCTTTCATAATAAGTATCATTTGTTATTGCTTTTCCGTAGATTAAATAATATTCAGGGCTACTGTAATGTTTTCAGATAAATGGATAAGTATTATTTACTATATTTCATTTATAGTAAATAATAAAATTCGTCACTATGAAATAACCCAGAATTATCAGTGAGTATTATCTATATTTTGTAAAGAAGAATTACTAATTTCAAATAATTTTATTTGTGACGTTACAACCTTCAGAAAATGGTTGCTTAATAAATAAATCATATTTGATTAATTACTTAGAAAGATACACATAAACAAAAATATCTACCGAACTACTTAGGTCACCACCGAGATTCAAACTCGGAACATTCTATTGCCGATAGCCATAGTGATACTGTACAATATCGTCAGATTTCAACTGCATATGTTACTTTATATTAAACAACAAGTTTTTAATACAACACCATAATAGTAATCAATATTGTAAGCTGACGACAATTTTTTCAAAATTATATGTTACAAATTGATAACTCCATTATTTGAAAGTCATCTTCTTTATATTTAAGGAATCTCAAACACCTTTGAGTAAAACCCGATAGGAGACGCCAGAATTAATTAATTATTATTTTTGGAAAAATGAATACAACTTATATATTTTAAAGAGAATACATTCTAAATATGAATTAAATATATAACAACAATATTTTTCGATAAAATTGATTTTATATGTATATCTTTATAATTAATATATTTAATTCATATTTAAATGTATTAATTACATTTAATTTGTATTCCCCGGATAGGAAGAGATCCAGGTTTGAATCCCAGTAGCAACAAACAATATTTTGTCGATAAATTGATTTTATATGTATATCTTTCTAATTTATACATTTAATTTGTATTAAAAATATCACAGACCTATGTTCTGAAAAATTGTAAACTATTGAAAATTTACAATAAGAATTTGTTCTCCTTAAAAAAAAAAAAAATCATTTTTTTATTTTCTGTATCTCAAAAATCTTTGAATCGAACTTGCTAGGTGTCAACAGGACTTTCAGTTCATTATAATGTTACTATAGCCTAATTCGTTAAATCTTTTTTCCGGCAATCGAAAGTTCCGGACTCGAGTCCCCGTGGTAACTATATTTTTACAATATATATATTTTGTTTATATTTATATCTTTCCAAGCTAGATTTATATAACACTATTTAAATTAAAATATAAATTAAAGATTTTAATATATATTTTTTAAATCATGATGCATATAAAGCTGTACTTTCACAGACCAGTAAATTAATATACATGAAATAGAGTGTGCATATAGAGGAGTGATTTAGAACATTAGTTGCGGGACGAGAGGTATTCTACACACACTATTGGCGGAAACATAAATCCAATAGTTTATGTCACATTTATGCAATAGTAAAAGTATTTACTTTTCAAAAATTAAATCTTTGTTTTAACAAGACGTATTATTGCATTAATGCATATTATTTTGTCAGTGTTTAAATTTTTGTTCCAATCGAGTCATATTTTTAAAATTACGATATTACGTAAGTGGTACCAAAATGATCACGTGGGTAAATATTAGGATAAGAAATTTGCGTTAGTATTTGGTGGTCTGGTGTGCATTTTAAATTTATATATATATATATATTGAAAACCGTGCTTGTTGGTCTAGCAGTAAAACACCTAGTAATTAAATAGTTATGAGTTGATGCCTGGTCCAGGGAGACTAGTTACTCATCACTATTTATTCATAGCACAAGCCATAATATATGTTAATTTGAAAATAGTAAGGCTCTTGATATGACATGTACTCCATGTTCCCGTCTCTATTTAAAATAAATTAAATTAGTATTATACAAGTTATTATCATTATAATATAAGTTAAAGAAATATATATATGAACAACACTGTATGACCAACAAGTCTTGTCAAACTCAGATCTTCAATTTCAAATCAAAACTAAAACTAAATAATTTATCTATCGTCTTTGAAATCTGCGTCGCGAATTTTGGTTAGATTGCGACCTCCAGACTGTATCTGCTTCCACGTTCGTTTATGTGTATATGTTATGTATTAAACATACATTGCGGGTCTTGAGTGTGTGCCTATTTCATTTGGTGTCTACGATGATAGCGCTATCGTCGTGCGCGTCCGAGCAGTAAATAGGCAAACAATGCCACGGTTACCGCATCCGGGTAGTACAATGTGGAGTCCTGGTGTGGGGTGGCATAAATAAATAGCGGAATGCAAAATGTGAATATAGAGGAAGCCAATGAATAAATAAGATATTGACCCAAAATAAAGTGAACATCATACGGAAATGAATTGAAATATTCTGTAAAAATAACATGAAAAACATTTTAAGAGAGTTTAACACATTTGACATAAAATTAAGAGAGATTCTGCGGTGGCTAGTTCTGCGGAGGCAAGATTCTAGACTTACGTTATCTTATGGCGTAGATTCACATTAATCTAGAGATCGTAATAACCTTGGACTCATGCTAGAATATGGGGAAACAGTATTAAAAGATAGAGTAGTTATACTGTAACAAAATTAGACATAATTTCCAGTAGAAACATAAAATTACATACAAATAAGACAGCAGTTATGTTACTTAGCACATTTACAAGTAACATTGAATAATATTACTTGTTCTATACCAGGATATAAATATAGTATACACATGTAAAGGATAATTTCAAAATTGTGAATAAAATCCAAATTTAGGGTACCAGGTAAAGTTATATATTAATCCTGAAGGGAGTCATTAATTGAACAGATGCTAAATAAAGTGATAAAATTGGGCATCGGATTACGGGGTAATGAAATTTACATAGTTGTTAATAATATTATGTAACAAAGACGCATTTACATAATTAAAATGATTTTTTTTCATACATTAACAAATTTTGTTTTGTAAATTGAGTTAAAACATTGTTTTATTCCACTATATTTTAAATTGTGTTAAACATTAGAACGTTTTAGGGAACATCTTCCTATTATCAATATTATAATTCAACAAAAATTAAAAACACTTCCAGACTTTCATATATCGTGTGTTTGGAGTTAACGAAGTTGGGGGTGGGGGTGGAGTTAAAATGGATAAGAGAGGGAATGTAATGGACGGAATTTTAATATTTATTATCTTTACATTTCTATTTTTATTATTAAATTTTTCTTAATTTTCTAGAATGTCTAACTTTCGTCCTTGGCGCAACTATGTATAAGTTGTTAATTACTATTATCGAATGAATGGCCCTCCATTCTTGCGTGCTCAGCCATTTCGGAGTTTAGACTGAAGTTTTTTATAGCTTTTTTCATGTTCTTCCAATCTTTCCATTATTCCAATATAAAATACGTCACAATCCTTGCAATTCAACTCGTAGACTCCGCTTTTTTCTTCTTGGGGGTATTTTTGATTTATTATTCAAGATATATTTTTTAATATTGTTTTTTGTATAGAAGACAGGGTTTAATTTTTTATCTTTAGAGAAATTTAATAATTTAATAAAATTTTGGTTTATTGTTGAGATCTCTGTGATGACTGAAATTATTGCGGAGATATAGAAATCAGATCAAAATGTAAGTAACGGAAAATTAGAAGGTAGGTAGATATTACATGTAAAAGATCACTGGAGAAAGATATTGCTACGTGGACGTAGTTGTATGTTGTAAGTCATTTCATTTCACTGCACTGGATTGAAGGGTGGACGAAAGAAGTGTACAAAGAGAAGTTACCTTGTTGTTAAGTTGACTTCACTCTCACAGAATATATTAATTTTATTATTAATAGATAGAATATCAATAGATCGTTAATACTCCTGATAGATAGTCCTACAAAAGAATATTATTAATTGGATTCGGTGAGTTAATTTTTAATCATACTTTTTCGATACATAGATTTCAGACTAAGCAGCAATAAATACTGTATGAAGACAGATTGGGTTTTAATGTGAAGCGGCGCAAGAGAGGGTAAGATGGAAATGCCTTGATGAGATTTCGGGTCCCCTAATATCTTAGGATAAAAAAATGCGATAATGATAAGGTAATTAATTTTTTAATATCTGCTTGATTTTAACTTTATTTAAAAAATATCCTTCTGTTCATAAAATTAAACTATTTTTATCAACTTTACACGTTTCTTATTAAAAAGTGTGACGTTTAATTAGTATGGAAGAAAATCTAGTTGAAACGACGTCCTAGGCCGGGCTTAAATACTAGTAATAATAAATTATCTATATAAAAAAGATCATTTGCTATGCCTTCGTATTTTAAATTAGAAAATTATCGTCGGATAATTTTTAATTAAAAATTTAATGTAATCGTGCCAAAAAATGTTACTCACTAGTCGGGTCTTGTTCTATTATCTTACACCATTATATTCAAAATAAAATGTCTTTTTTCTTAAATTAAAATAATATAAATATTTTGGAAAAATATAACATTACTGAATCAAATAGTATTATTATTACAAATATATTTTCTCAGAATAAGTATAATAATGTAGAGATTTTCGTACATATATATTTTTATTTTTCTGTGTTTATAGAATACGAATTCTTGGATCACAAAGAAAAAATAATAACATAATAGTTATTCGATATGTTTGTGTTGCGGCCTAGTTATTAATTTATTATTATTATTTGTCAATAATTATGAGTTACGTAGTATTTCATGCAAAATTATTCATACTTAAAAAAAAATATGGGTTTAATTTATTTACATGGAAAACTATACACCGACTTATTTAATAGCTAAAATCTACGCCACTACTTCCGGTACCTCGGGCCTCGCAATTACCTCATAATATTATTTCAATAAACAAATAAAAAACTGAAGTACCTGCTGCAATGTCTTCCTATATTTAATTAGAAAATATATTTTGCGTTATTATTTTATTTACATTATATTCTGTCAGTCTGTCTGTCGAGGTGTCCTCGCATTTTGAAAACAGCGAAGCTTTTGACATCAGTTTGAAGATATAAATATATCACGTCAATAGTATGAGAACTGTCACTGTGTGGTTGGTATAAAGCCGACGGTTCATACAGTTATTAAAGGAAAAGTAAAACTCTCAAAAGAGCCTACAAATTACATATTTAAAACATAACAAATATCTACACACATGACATATTAACATATTTGTTAAATGTTCAGTAAAATTTCAAACAACGAAATATACAAAACAAATAAACGGTAGTATGCATTATTTATTTACGTATTTATTAAAGGATTTAACAGTGTTAAGTATCATAATATACTGTGTAAAAAATAAAACCAACTATTTATAATCATCCATTAAATATACAGGGTGAATATTATGTTCCAGGCCGATGTTGTTTTTAAATAAATACAAAATAAAACACAATTTTTTAATTATGTTTTTATTTATTAATTACACAATTTACTACAATTATTTATAAAATATAATATTGGTTAAGTCGTTGCCTCTGACAGCGGGACAAAAGTGTGCTCTTTTAACCATATTTTTCATAACATTCTCGCACACTACGCGTGTTATTTCAGCAATTTCATTCAGAATATTGTGTTGTAGTATCGGAATTGTTGTTGACTTCTTGGCATAGATATTTTTTTTCAAGTAACTCCGCAGAAATTAGTCGGGAGCTATCAAATCAGGTGATCGAGGAGGGAAAAATTTCTCGCAAAACTTCAAGCATAGCTCGTCCTGTGTGCGAGGTGGCACTGTCCTGTTAAAACCACATGTGTTGCAGATCCAATCGACCCGATTTGGCTACCAAGAAGTTTTTCAACATGTGACGATAGCGATCACCATTAATGGTTACAGCATTGCCATTAAATATAAAAAAATGTTTTATTGACTTCAACACGTTTTAGATGCTCCATAATAAATTATAATCAACTTCTCTACGACTACCAAATGCGAACTGAGAAATATTTGCTTAACCAAAATGGCGGCCAAACAAAATTGGCCTTGAAAATAATATTCATCATGTATTAAAGTAATTTTACAGTCTCCCCTACGAAGTAACTATAAGTGAATGCGGTCTTATTACTTGTCTAAACTTCTCCTAGGATCTTAAACTTTCCACGTAAACTAAAATTAATATATTTAACTATATCATAATGCTACCTCTGCTAAATTGAAACATTGTTTATAGATTCGGATGAAAATACATTATTTTATAAGCGCATCCATTAATCGGCATCTGGATGAAATTTTCTCCCCGAATGGAGGCAACAATGCATCACATAGGTTATTAATTACTCTACATAATATACGCTGGTGGTTCTTTTACCATCGTTGTGTTGGTGTGTACCAAGAGTTTGTCTGACAATTATGATTAGATTTTCAGAGATTTGTCGGAAAGTCGATGTATTGTATGTTGTCACATTTGAATTTAGCATGTGTTTGCACCACCTTAATGGAAAGAAACTGAATGGGTCGCGACGTGTGTGCACGATATCTCCAATCACACGCCCGCAATGCGGCAAGAGTCTATGGTGAAGACAAAATGGCGGATCTGTCACTTTCTGTCTGGGATTGAAAGACGTTTGGTGCGGTCCGCTATCGAAGTGCAGGTCACAGTGAAAACGAGGAGTACGCAGAGGATGGGTGGCTCTCAGGGGACGTAGCGAGTTGCGAGACGTCCTTATTAGCCCTGAGGATGAGAAATTTGGCGGCGATTTTTGTCTCGAAAACCAACGCAAAACCCATGCAGGACGCGTGCTATTTGGGAACAATACTCGATGACTGGTAAGTGGAGCGGGTTCACTCTGGGTTCAGCTTGGATCTCCAGGACCTCGGGCGTAAAATGTGAGAAAGAAGATAAAGTGCATATGGACATGAGAACTGATAGAAATTAGTGTAGGTTAAGTAGGACAAGCGGCTGTCAGTTGAAGTTACATTTATGAAATGCATTTGCGCATTCTCCCTTCTCCTGCAGACCAAAGATAACTCATCTGTATTAGTCCATGGTCCTAAACTGTAAGTAGAGTAAAATGTAAGTAGCGATGGAAGCTAGCCGGTGACATGAGGCACGGGGACCAGCTCCACTCCTGCATGTTACAATGTATTACGTCATTCTCTTAACATATTTTTATCTCAACGCCATTACCAGTGAGGAGGAACTGTGATCAATGATAAATTTTTACTTTACTAAAAATATTACTTTGGTCGTTGGTAAAAAATATTTTCTCATCGAAAGTACATTCAATAGTAAACACATTTTACCATCCAATAATCAGAAGTAGAAGACGGTAAACGTTTAAATTGTAAATTTTGCAAATGTCTGTGCGTTTTAAACAAAAAAATCAGAAGAAATTTTCCGGGAATCCAAATTAAGAGAAGAGTCAGCAGAATTGAATTGGAAGCCAAGCGCAAGAAAACTGTAGGAAGATAAAGCTATGAAAAATGAGACCCATATTCAACATTAGACGTAGGTCGGTAGAAGAAGAAGATTAAAAAGTTAAGTAACTATTTAAAATAGTTTTGATTTCACAATAACAAAACTTTGATATTTTTTATTTCAAATCATCAAGTGCAGTATTTCAAATTGACTTTATTTACGATTTTTTTACAACGGTATGAATAAAGAAATTAGCACAGAATGTTAAGCTAATATTAGCATAGTGAATCATGTAAAAAATATATTATTTAGATGGTTTGGTTATATGGAACGGATGAGCGAGGAGAGAATGATAATAAATATATATGACGCGAGTGTTGATGGCACCAGAAATAGAGAACGTCCGCGGAAACCTTGGCACTACCTGGAAAACTAGATACTGGATGATTATCATATTAGAAGCCTAAATAATTGACGACCTTGTATGAGATATAGAAATGTGGATGAAGCGAGAATTGTGTGTTAGGACAGAAGAAGAGTGTTGCGCTCTATCCTCTCTGGTCACCCCTGCGGGAAATGGCGTGATGATAAGTATTTTTTTTAATAAAGATACGTTAACGGATTACATTATATGTCAATATTCTACTATTTATTATTTTTAAACTAATTGTGTTTGAGCAATAAAAAAGAAATAACTTTATGGCCTTCTAGAACGAGCTTTGAACCCCCATCTACAAGATCGTTAAGCGAATGTCTTGGCAAATAGACCCACAAGTACGTCAAATCTATAAGTTTCATTTCAAACTAGACTTCAAAAATAAAGCGAAGCATAACAAGGTTTATTTCGTTTTATCACAGACCAATAAATGAATAAACATGTTATAAAGTGTACATATATGAGAGTGGTTTGGAAAATTAGTTGCGGGACGAGGGGCATTCTACACACATTATTTGTGGAAACATAAATCCGATAGTTTGTGATACATTTATAGTATATACTCTTCAAAAGTTAAATATTTGTGTAAACAAAACGTACGTATTTTCGTTCCAATCAAGTCATATATTTAAAAAAAAGTCGCGGAGCTATTTGATTTCGTAAGTTATACCAAAATAATCACGTGGGTGACACCAAATTGAAAATATTGAAACAAGGAATTTGCGGTAGTTTATGTCTATATATAATATTTGGTAGCCTGTGGGCTTTATCTATTCGCGATTAATTTCAGTTTTAGCAGGTACGTATTTTATTTGCATATTATCTAAATTAATTAATTAACTAATTTAAAAGTAGACCATTTTATTTTTCAATAGATTTTTATCATTTTTTAATGTCGAACTGAATTATTTATTACACTGGTACTTGGTCTCGTTAACTTTTAGACCTCGGAAATAAATAAAAGCCTTAATACCCCAGCTTAATTAGATCAGGAAGAGATTTCAGAAATATTGTTTCTTGATTTTGAATATTTAATAAGAATTATTCATAAATTCTTTATTCTTAAAGATTTGGCATGTTAAAGATTCATAAAGCATTTAAATAACAAGGAAATTTTTACTACCCTGAGTCATGCAATATGAAGTAATATTTACCGAATTATATTTGATAATTTTTGATATATGTGGTTCAACTTCGTACACACGAAAACGACAAGTTTTAATTTAAATAATGTTATTTGAAAATATATATTTTTAAAACATAAACAAATATATAACTTCATGTAAACCACGTACTTTTACAGTCTGAAATATGTTATATTTATTTAACTTGTGTATATAATTATGTACATAAACTATTATTTATTTAATATATATTCTGTTCTGTTAATAATATTCTCAAATTTTCACAGCCATTCGGAGTCTTTCTTGTGTTCTTCTCTGGTCGATTTTATATTTCATTACACACAACGGGATCCGAAACGTCGACCAGAGGGGTCAGAAAACTCAACACGGAATATTTTTGAAGTTGCTTATTATTGTTTTTAAGTCTTTATACCAAAGCGGCACACTTGTTTCTATAAGACTCCCACGATCAAGCCTCGACATAATAATAATTATAAATTATGCACCCTATACACAGGGTGCGACGCACAAACATCATGTCAATCGTGACGTGACGCTCGCAGCATCGTCTGACGACGCATTACATTTGTGGCAATTCGGCTGTAGGGTACTAGTGTAAAATAAAAAAATAAAAAAATTGTGCATTAAATCGATCTAATTCATATGTAGTAATATAAGGTGTCACCGCGTGATACCAGAAACAGCGATATTATTTATTATATATAAGACACCCCCTGCAACAACACGTTATATCGTTTTTATAAATAATAATTATGTGTAATAGTATTTTTAACACAAATTAAATGTATTAATTAGAATGACATACATTTAAAATGAATTTATCGAAAAAATATTGTTGTTGCTACCGGTATTCGAACCTGGATCTCTTCCTATCCGGGGAAATGCGGATACGCATAAATTTAGCATTATTAATTCAAATGACAACTCATTCCATAATATTTATATGAAAAACTTGGATAGGTCATGGATAAACCTCTAGACACAAATTGTATTTGACACTTGTATCGAATGTGAGAAAATCAACAATTTTATTGTCGTCTCTTTCTATTCAAAATTTCCACTCTCGCATGATTTACGTTACAAATAACGTCATTAGTTATTATAAGATTTTAACTATTAACCTCGAATATGTTCTCCTAATAATAAAGTTGTATCAATGTGTCCAAAATTTAATAAAAATGAAATGATAATTCTGGCGTCTGCTATCAGATTACTCAAAGGTATTTGAGATTCTGTAAGAATAAGGTAAATGGCTCTTTCAAATAATGGAACGATTAAATGTATTAATATTTAAAAAAAAGTTACATATAGGTTCGAAAATTTGTCGCTAAAAATATTGTCGCTGTAGCATAGTTAGATAATAAACTTTCTCCGGTTAAGAAAGAGATCCAGGTTCGAGTCCCGGTGGCGCAACAACAGTATTTTTCGATAAAATTGATTTTATATGTATATTTTTCTAATTAATATATTTAAAATATCTAATTCATGTATAATTTTTCGAATTTCAAACTGTAAAAATGAAAACTCACCGTCAATTGCGCTTAGCTAGATGCTTATTTACCGGATTGCATGTTCGTTTCATGAGTGTTTATTATTATAAATTTTATGTAATTATGCTCTAGTAAGCTAAATTTAAGAAATTTTTATGATAGACTAGGAGAACTCTCACGGCACAATGTTTAAAAAACACTGGATTAATGCATTATCATGGACAATGCTCATTCAAAGAGGCTAGAAATTTAGTCCTATTTTCAAAGCACAAGCGTTCATCATAGTTAGAGAAAATTATTGACGTGACAAGTATTCCATATACAAAAACACGATAATTATTTATTGTACAATGTTTAAATATTAAAACAGTATAACTGTATATTTCTCACTAAATAACATATTACTGAATTATTATTCTTCATTTATTCGATTAAATTTTCTATACCGTAAAATAGGATTGAATTTTAGCCGACGGTAGCGGGAATCAAAGCATGAACCCTCAACCAAATACCATCACAAACAAAGGTACGATGTGTACTAGAGATTCAACTCTTCCACATCATAAACTATTCGAATATCGAATAGTAAAACTAAAAATATTCGAAACAACAGTATGAAATTAATTTTGAATATTTCAAATAAATCGTAATAATTTAGTAGCTAATTTACCATAAACTGTTTATTTATTGTAATTTTAAAAATAACAACGCATTGAACGTTTCGTATTTTAAATTTGTTTTTAATTTTGTTTTAACGTCGCTGCAGTTGAAAATACCCGCCCAGTAGCGGTTGACGTTAGCTTAACTGTTAAATGTGTTTTAAATGGTAGGTCTAACGTTTCTGTCCTTTTATTGAAATTGTTCAAATATGAGTTTGTGTATTTGGGAAGTATGTTAGATAGAAACGGAAAGACAGAGAAAGATGTCGAAAGGACGGTGACTGGAGGGAATAAAGTGAACGGCGTTTTGAATGGAATTATAGCTAATGAGAACTTATCAACTGAGGCAAGACTAGCGGTTTACAATGGAGACCTGGTACCGACACCGATGCATGGAAGTGAAGTCTGGAGCTGGCAGAAGAGGAACGAAAGTAGACTGAACGCAGTGGAAATGAGATCGCTTAGGCGTATATGTGGCAGATTCGTTTATGATAGAGTAAAGAATGAAGAAATAAGGAAAGAATGTAAAGTTGATCTTAGTTAGTGAGTAAAATTAAGAAAGGATTCAATGGTTCTAGGATTAATTGTTTGGTCATATGGAACGGATGAATGAGGAGAGAATAGTAATATAGATAAATGAAGCAGTGTTGATGGCAACAGAAGTAGATAACGTCTCCGGAAGACTTGGCATGACCAGGTAAACCAGATACTGGAGGATGATCGTGTTAGAAGCCTCAATAGTCGTCGAGCTTGTATGAGAACACGTATGAATGTGGATGAGGCGAGAATTGTGTATCAGGACAGAAGAGTGTTGCGCTCTATCCTCTCTGTCTATCCCAGCGGGGAAACGGCATGATGCTAAGTAAGTAGGTAAGTAAGTTCAAATATCTAAAATATTTTTTTCGATTATTTGAACAAATATTTATAGTTTCTGCGAGGAATCGCTTGAGGAGTGCTTCTTAATTCAGTCTGCAATTCGGACGTCGATGAACTTTTTGAACAAGCAACAGATATCTCTTCTACGTCCAAATCAGAATCCTGAGAATTGTTTAATATTCCATCCTTAGAAAATAAACTAGGGTAACATTTCTCCATAATACTTTGTGCCAAAGATACAGTTTCTTTTATGGTTGCATATTTTTAATTATATCATAATTTTCAAAATAACTCATTAAAAAATAGTACAAATACTATTCGAATAGTTACACAAATAGCAGAAAAAGGCCGAATATATTTGTTCCGTATTCATAGAACACATTTTTCGCGCGACCTATATTCAGTCGCGACCTATATTATCGACACCTTTCCACGTTCAAATTCCCACCCATCCTTTTTCCTTACTGCTTGTTTTTAGTATGAATAGTTACCTTGACGTCAGCAGATGTTAACGCGACGCGATACTTGTTCGGTTGCGACACCGCGATTGCATTAACGGTGTGGATTTTGTTCAACTCCGGTGCACCAGTACTGTATTGTGATCCTGTGAATAGTGCACATTGATTGTTGTATGAGCCGCGGGTGAAGTGAGTGATATCGCCGTCTTCATTTGGAAGCGGAGATTCGCTCGCCTACATGCTGTTTGTGTGATCTCGGCTGCGACTGTGGGAGTAACAAAGGCGTCATACGCGAGGTAAGGCGAGCAGTCCTTCAGATTCCCGATTTCCCGAGATCCACTGGTCCTACAACTGGATACCCTATCCCATCATCGACCCTTATCCATTAATCTAGGTCCCCTTCCTTCCTTTACCGCCCCCCCCTCCTTCGGCGATTCCAATTTACGACCGGAATCGTCCTATTCCAATCAACGGAACGCGCGACTCGAAGATCGCGCAATTCGTTCCCTAGATCCTATTCGGCGCAGGATCTACGTTTCTTTTCAATATTCGAATATCGAATATTCGGGTTGGAATCTCTAATGTGTATATATTATTATTTTTAAATATAAGCAATTTTCAAGTAATTGATTGGTGTAGAATTAAATATTAATTGTAATAAAATTGCCATTTGTAAATATTAACCCACCCGGACACCTGTGGCAATTTAATATATGTAGATAAATTTTGTTTTAATATTTTGAAATGTTTTTAAGCGTAAATTGATTAATCTCATCCCTTGATATTAAAATAAAACATTTATCAAACCATTACCAAAATATAATGGGCTTATTCCCAGATGGACCATAAAATGAACAGAAATATGAATTAATTTTAATATATTAGAGTATCCTTAAAAATGTTTTACATTTTAACATAAATAAGGTTTTATAAATAGAATTAAATAAGGTTTTGGACCAAAAATTAATGTTCTTCTTCTTCGAGTGTGATTCAGGATGTATGCGATCATGTTAGCTATTCGGACTTTGTTTATAACTTTCCTAAAGAGAGATTCAGATGTCAGGCCATTGTCTAAGTTATTAAGTCGTAGAATTCTCTTTCTGTCAAGGTGCAGAATCTCATAAGTCCGAAGTAAATCAGTGTCCCTTATGGTACGCGTGATATTATTGTTAAATAAAATAAAAATCACTTTGTATGATACCACGAAATTTATTATACGTCAACCGGTTTCGCTTATCTCAAGATTCATCAGGACTTATTTAAAACTAATCATACATACAAAAAGAGTGCACTTATATATACATAAAGAGGGAGATGGAATATGAAATTACATGTGAAAAAGAGCGACAGAATACATATCCAGATAGACGGAATATTAAGGGAGAGGAAAATATTATATTGATAGATATTAAATTGATTTTAAAGGAAACATACCTAATAAAATTACAAACATACCTAATAATTAATTACCCTTAAAATCAATTTAGTATCCATCAACACTATATTTTCCCCTACCTTAATATTCCGTCTATCTGTATATCTAGTCTGTCTCTCTCATTCGCATATAACTTTGTATTGTCTATCTTAATATTCTATCTAACTGAATATGTATTCTGTCTCTCTTTCATATGTAATTTTATATTCCATCTCCCTTTTTATGTATATATAAGTGCACTCCTTTTGTATTTATGATTAGTTTTAAATACGTCTTGATGAATCTTGAGATAAGCAAAACCGGTTGACGTATAATAAATTTCGTGGTATCATACAAAGCGATTGTTATTTTATTTAATCTAATATGTCAAACTACAAAGAGATTGTTTTCAACGAAAATATGATATTATTGTCTTTCTTGATAGTAATTGGTAAAAAGTCCATGTTTCCATCTATATAGCGGATAGTAATATAAAGAAAGAGAAAGCTTTAAATTAAGTATTGGTCTTTAAGATACATCATATTTATGAGTTTGCGGTAAAAAAAAATTATGTCGATAAAAGTTTTATAATTCATTATTTTATCATCAATTTCTTTATTCCGTGAAAAAACTTTTTAAAATAAATACTATATTATATACTCTTGATTAGTTAGTGACCGACCATAAAGCTGTTAGGATTGATCGATATTACACATTCGTGGTATTTTATTCCATTTAAATGAGTAGTTTTAAAATTGTGTAGTTTCAGTTGTAAAAACGTATCGTTTTAATTTTAATATTGTTTTGTTTTAGAATTTGTTAATGCTACCATATTTATACTATCTATTACCAACTTATATGGCAGTTAATTTGTGATGAAACACGATTATTTTATTTTTTTCACTAAACTAAACTTTGTACTGCACACATGTTGAGTAATTTTGTCACTACTTTATTCTATACCATTAGCTTTAGCTGTTTTAAGAATATCTTTTCATTCCTGTCTATTCTGCGCCTCAGTACACCTGTCGAGAATATGAAGGTCCCTCTGGATTCATTTGATCATTTTAAACTAACTTTCAACTGAAAATATAGATGCCTCAATAATAAGGTAACATATGTAGATGAAATATTAAGACATTGTATAGTGTCACATTGTTCCTACTATCGATGATATAAAGTTCTGGGTTAGAGTCCCAGTGGTGAGTATATTTATAGATGGATAGATTTTTTCTGTTTATCTTTGTAAATTATTTATTTAATTTAAATATTAAGGAATTATATTTAAAAAAATCGTAACTTTACACTTGTGTTGTGAAATTGCTATTTCAAAACATAGTGATATTTTTAAATTAAAATTAAATTAATCAGAAAGATATACAGTAAAATCAAAAAATTGAAAAAATATTTTGATTGCTACAGAAATGAATGTTAACGCGTTTAACCGTATACGAAAAGTTCCGGATTTGTTCCCAGGTAATAACCAATATATATATATATTTTGTGCATATTTCTAATTGATTCATTTAATTTGTATTAAAAAATGAGATTTTATTAAAATTAACAAGTTTGATATTATTTTTAATTTAGAGCTCCCCTTGAAACAAGCTTATTAATGGTTTGCGTGTTCGGATAATATCGGAATAATACTTTTGCAGACTACATCATTTATCAAAAAATTCCGTCGATCCGGATTCCAATGAATAATATTTCATAGAAATAAAGTACCCAAATATTTTCCATCGACACGCTTCGCTCTGGTGATCCGTGCGGAATAAATTAAGGCACCCGATACCCCCGAACCTATTTGCCCCCCCCGTCATGCCCCCCGGGGTACATTATCGTGATAGCATATTACGGGGTGGGTTTCGATAAGGGCTGATAAGGTCTTCTGAGTCGATGGAACTAAAAATAGTTAAAAGGACGACCTATATATTATAGAAGGTAACCCATCTGTCACCCTGTCGTAAAAATGTAATTATCGGTTAAATACGGTTGGAGTTGTACGTCTCTGAACCTATATCAGCTTTTATTAAACCTACATTTTTATGTGATGAAGTAATAACCATTTCTGTTCCAAATAAATCATTTATGTTTCAAAATTAATTAGATGAATCACTTAGAAATAAAAATAGAAAAAAAATCCAGTTATAATTTAAAACGAGTTGTAGATTACACCAATGTAACTTTACTCAACTACGTCAAATTTGCACTATAAAATTATTTTGTCTATTATCAAAGAACTATTTACGCGACTTGTTACTCGGATTGGCACATCTTGGTTTACTGGTTGGTAATATTGTGTGTGTGCATTTGTGTGTGTGTGTGGGTATTGCCGCCTTTTTTTGAAAAATGAAAAAAAACGAAATACGACAGGCGGATCAATTACATCCCGTGCTTCGACCAGTACAGAGGTCCAAATAAACCGATCGTCAGGAGTGCGCACTTCTGTCGGTCGAAATCTACCCAGCCAAAAGAACAACAACATCGGACCAGAAAATCAGGAAGTACAATAAAAAGGTTAGTGCAGTGTTCATGTATCATATGTGCCCTTATTGTCGATCGGAAACCTGGGAACCAGCTATCGAAGGTATTCACGTAAACAAGAAAAAAGTTTTAAAAACATTTCAACTTCACTATAAAACAAGGAGTTGGTAAAATACAGAATGTAAGAAGGGTGGAAAGTATTTGAGAGAGAGACATGATTATGTAACAATTGCTCTTTTAGGTATCTGAATTTTCTTATTCTGTTAGATCCACAGGTCTTCTGGCTCCAGGAAACCACACTTCGGTGATAGCGCGAAGTGGAATGATACGGACTATACACAGTAGCAAGATGAAAGCGCTAATCGGTACGTACGGTATCGAGAAACTGATTACACACAAACAGTACATTATCAGCCCCATATAGGACGAAACTTTACAAGCCAACAATTCGTTCCCATACTGCAGAAAGAACTTGGTGGAAGTCAACGATTACTGTCAAATCTCAACTTTCAACTGGTCCAAACTATAGACAACAATAACCACAGAAAAGGTCGTGTTTTGGGTATAGGTGGGGAAACAGGTAGGTTACGGAAAGGGACCATTGTATCTACGTACGTCATGTTCACATGCGCGCACACGGCGACCGACGATTTATGAATAAGTTAAAAGGAAAAAAAATAATTTTTCATTCATAGCATAAAGGATGATCTTTCTTTCTCGCTCAGTTGATATGTTTTATCGTGGTCCATTGGTTATACAGCGTGGTTACTTATCTCTACTCTCCGCGATATTGGACCTTGTTTAGTGCGACGTGTAGCTTCGTGTCATTTCGTGAATTTTATTCATCCATCTTGTTGGTGATCGACCTTCGCTCTTCGCTCTTGTATGTACACCAGTGATTAATAATTTCTCTAATCTGCCTTCACATATTATAGTAACATGCCCAATGCATACACGAATTGTTTTTCTGCATGGAGAGTCCCTTCTTTAGTGTGGAGCTCCTGAAAATCATTTTTCCTTTTATGAATCAACTCCGTATAGAACTACCGAAAATATGAGGGCTTTAACTATTTAATTTTATTAAATAAAAATTAAATGTATTCATTACAAATTACATATAAAATTAATTCTATCAAAAAATATTAATGTTGCTAGATATTGATGTTGAATCTCTTTCTATCCGGGGAACGTGCATTAACCGATTATGCTATATAAACACAGTGCATTGACGACAAATTCTCGAACTTATATGTTACACTTTTAAAATGAATACATCTATTGTTCCATTCTTCCAGCCATCTTCTTTATTTTACGGAATCTCAAATACTTTTGAGTAATCCTATAGGAGACGCCAGAATTAATAATTCATTTTTATTACATTTTTGGACACACGTTTTATCAATGTGTCCAAAATGGTTTCTGTGATACTCGACTTATCCATTTGGGTGGTGAATGGCAGCCGTCTTTCGGACATCGTGTGCCAGGACCAATATTCCATCTCGCCTTCGATAACTTTTGAAGGGACGTCCGCCCGCCAGTAATTTCCACACGAGTCCTAGCTAGACGATCCATCCATCACGCGGGTGAATCGGGGCCTCTTCATCTCCCGTATTTACCGCATCTAACAATCCTTGTTGCGATAAATTCTCATCTATTTGCCCCGGCGAAACGCCGCCCGGCGCTCCACCCACGCCGCTCGCTCGCACGGAAATTCTCTCTCGTCAACAAACTCAATCCTCGTCCCATTCGTCCAGCCTTTTCGCCAATCAAACACCGTATCCCTCAGGGTCAGTATGGTAGATCGCTGTCGGCGCCGCCGCTCAAATTTAAATGTCACAATATATTTTAGAAAAGCGTAGGGAAGTTCCAAAATAATCTTAAATTAAATCATCAGAATTAATTATGTTAGCATGTATACCGATGTTGGGGCCTTAGTAATTAATAACTTTCTTGTAAATTTTTACAGCGTTATAATTTAAAAAAATAATCTAGATAATAGCGATGATGGCAGGAACCAAAAAAACAAAATGCTACCCGAGGTTTGATTTATTTGACCAGGTGGTTGGAGGTTCTAATCTCGTTCAGGGAGATCACCAAGTGATAACGATTTATAGCACAATCGCTTATTTTTCTGTGAAAAATAGTAGTAAAAGTAATATTCAAACAAAAATATTATAACGGTATTTGTGAATTGGGAGTTGTTGGATAATTTCGGTTTTATAGAATAACATAATTTTATTCATCTCGACCACTTACGGTATCTAGAGTAAGTTTCTATAGAAAATGGGATATATGTTTTGTACGACTACCTAAATAATATTAAATAAAAAAATTTAAATGTGTCCTTACGGCATTTATTATTCAATATTAAAAAAATCTGTTTTTGTACTTCTTTTGTAACATTCTATTATTTGCTATTTATATTATTTTCCTAATATATTTGTCCTTACCTATCACACCATATTTTTATTTACTATGTAAGGAGATACTCCTCTTATAGTCTCTAACTTTAGAAGAGAGCAGGACACATAGTTCCTCAAAATTTCAATTTTTTTGAATTAGAGCCACTACATTTCAGTTTTTTGTCATTATTGACCTTGATACGTGTTGTTCTCGCGTTGTATTGAGAACAAAACGGTACTTCAAGTATTTAAAAAACACATTATTATTTTACGTTTAGCCAAATGGTTAAACTTTTCTATAGTGTGATATAACACTTACATCTGTTTGATAATAAATATTTATTTTAATTACATTTTGATTAATTTCATTTATAAAATGGATTACAGTAGCTTACGTGTTTTGGCCATCGGAGCTGGCTCAACACTATATTATAAATGTGTAATTTCAATGATATTTTCGTTCTCTTTTATGTTTCATAATTCGAAAAGTACTATACGTGGCCGCGTGGCCTATAACCGTTCGCGTGGCCTATGTATTTTTACATGTAAAACATAAGTGAGAAAATAATAAAAATATATTTTTTTAAACCATAAATTAAATTAATAAAGTAACAAATCAGATAGTAAAGAAAATCAGACTCGTCTATGAGACGCGATTTTATTTTTCGTACACTAATGTGAAGGCTGTTAATGTTTTGAATATAAACATATACAAAAATTTATTCAAGAAATTTAAGCTGAGAAAATACATTCTCTCAATTATTTATCGAAATATACTGGTCAATAGTTAAAATATAATTATATTATTATTGTTGTTTCAATTACTTTTCAGTTTGTTTAATTTTATTTATAAGGAGAAACATAAAAATAACTTCTGCAGTTAACCACGCGATAAGAAACGTTTAAGAAAAGATATCTAAATATTTTATATGTTTTTAGGTAGATTTCAATAGAAATACAATTGGTTACAGAAAATATTATATTTTTCAGAAAATTTAATTTTTTTTTTTTATTATAACTTGAATATGATTTTGCGGACACGGTCACTCCAGTACCTCTCATCAGATGACTCATGACTGAGTAACTGCTTGGCTCCACTCTTCGAAGTTTTGAGCTTTGTTTAGTGCGACACGTCATTTCTCGGACTTGGTCTGTCCATTTTATTGTAGATTGACCTCTCGCCCTCCGTTCAAGTTCACCAATGTCCTCAAACTATCTCCAACTCTTTTAGAAACATGCTCAATGAATGATACGATTATTTTCCTGCATTTTGTGAAGAGCTTTTCTTTAGTGCGGAGATCCAGGAGAACGGAAACATTCCTTCGTTTCGCAGTCCATATTACGTACAGCATACGGTGTCAACACCACGAATCAAAAGGGTCAAGCATTGTCCCTTTTTACCTCTCAGGATTCATGTTTCGATATACATACAGATGTACCAGTTTGGTCCACAATCTTGTTTAAAAATATAATTGTGTTGAACATCTAACCTATCCGTTACATCCTTTATTTAACTCATCGTTAGATACAGACTATCATGATGTCTGGAAAAGTAACTTTTTAATGCCGATTTGTAAAAAAAGTGAAAAAAGCGACATCAAAAATTATAGACCTATTTATATACAATCTTCAATACCGAAACTCTTTGAAATTTTTTTATTGAATAAGATGATGTCCCTGATTAAACCTTTAATCTCTACGTTCCAAGGTGGTTTTTTTCAGGAAGATCAACTGCTACTAACTTATTATTATGAAAATTACATAACCAAGGAGCTATGAAAGGGATACCAGGTAGATTCAATTTATACTGATTTCTCTAAAACATTTGATAAGGTATCACATTATATCTTGATAATTAAACTCCAGAGATTGAGTATTCATGGAAATTTATTACAGTGGTTTGGTAGCTATCTTTTCAACAGAAAACTTTCGGTAAAGATTAACTCCTCATTATCTGAGGAATTCATTGCTTTGAGTGGAGTTCCACAGGGTTCTCATCTTGGACCTATATTGTTTATTCTTTTTATTAATGATATTGCCGATGTTTGTTGGCTTGCTTAACTTTCACGCACCATTAAGGTCATAGAGACACAATTAATTGTTTTATTACAGTAGTAATGTCAGAACTCATACACTAGCTAACTCCGCAGTCCCCAGAATGTATTTTTTGGGGAATAAATATGCGGAGGTTGTCGACATTTTTGCTATTAATTTAATTCTTATTAACTACACAATTACAATTTTTGTGCCTCAACTCAATGGTGACGAATAAATTGCTACTTCACATTTTATATTTATTATTTATTTTTTATTATGTAAAAACATGCTCACACTATGTAATTTTTTTCTTTGTGTATTGCACTTCTGTTGTAATTTTATCTCATTTTACAAATTATGTTAATGCCTGAATAAGGCGTGTATAATAATAAATATAGTACCTAGAGAAAAAAGTAAGAAACACACAGACATAGACAGATGAAATATATCTGATTCTTGTGGCTAATGTGGAAAGGTATTATATATATTTGATCAGGTACAGTTTTAATTTATTGTTAATGATATCGTCAGTGATAATAACAATACATTGCATTTGAGATTATTCAATAATCCAATCGGAAATTCCAACAGAATGAAGATTTCCTTTTTACAAAAAATGGCTTCTCACGTCTCCAGAAACCAGGATTGGTGCTTGCCTCAACGTATAATGCGAGCATCAATCAAGCCCAGATCATCTATCTCTGTCCACGTATGTACAATACATTGTCATCGCTTCTTACTAACACTAGTGCACACATCTTCTCATACACACATACATGCACAGGAGCTATAAGATACGTGTCTCAAAAAATAAAAACATAATATTCGAAAAAAAATAATTGATAATAATTTTCTCCATGAAATCTAGAAATATACATATCTTATGTATCTACCTACACTCTGAACCGATATTTATATACTAATTTAATGTATTCATTATTAATATGAACATATAAAATCAATTTTGTCGAAAAGTATTGTTTTTGCGCTAGCGGGATTCGAACCTGAATCTCTATTTCCAATCCGGACATATGTTCTGAATAATTACAACTTCACAATAAGAATGTGTTCTCCTTAATAACATTTATATCTTTTAGTTTATCAACCTCAACCGTAACTAAGTAACTAGAAAGAATTTGAGGAAGATTATGAATTGGAACGATTATTTTTAATAGTTTTGTTTTCATCTTTTGTCTACTCATTAATTATTTATATGATAATAATTTTAAACTTGCTCAAGTTATTTTATCTAACTTATATTCTTCGTAAACGGGTGTGCATTGAAACACACTTACTTGATTATTTTAATTTTTACACACGTTAGGATGAACACTTATTGATATCATAAAATTATTGGCTTTTTAACCTCGTACACAACCCGAAATTAAGCATATATAACCAAACTTGGTCAACGAACTTTCTTGTTTTGTGCACCGCGTATATTTAATAAATTACCACTAGACATTAAAGAGTATAAGGGTAAAGTATTTTAAGCAAAAAATAACAAAGTGTTTACTTGATGTGGGTAGAAAGTAAAATGAAACTATTTTGTCATTTGTGCTAACCTAACTACCTACACATTTTGTCTCCAACTATATTACAGATACAAATATTTTTTATAACTTTTGATTGTACCTTAACAATTACAACTTTTAAAAACTGTACAGGCAATTGCTTTAGAACATACCACGTCTAGTAAAGTAATTACGTTTATTTCATATGCATTACTTTATGCTACAAAAATAAATAAATAAACAAATGATTATTAGAGGAGCATTATTTTCAGAATTATTTTTACAAACTGTAGTAAGACCTTTTAGAGGTTAGATCGTATCTGAAGTTCAAACGAGAAAGAATTGAAAATCTGCTTGTTTCAATACATCTCCGTGAAAACGTTATATTGTACATTTTACGCCTGTCTTCAATAAAACGAACTCTTCACAAGCACCGAGTCGTCATTTCAAAATCTTTCTTACTGGAATATAAAACCTAGATGAAATATAGAAGTAGACTGAATTCAGCTAATGTGACCCTTTTCTTCGTCTCGTGCCATATCCGTTCAATGGATGTTAGCTATCATGACTTTATTTACTGCAGCCCGGAAAAGCTCTACAGTAGACTAACCGAACCATTGTCTCAGGTTTTTTTAGCCATGATGTTCTCCTTCTTCCAAAGACTCGACTTCCCTGCATTTTGAGGCGTAAGATGTCACACTTCTCCTGATGTCTCAATTACTTTTTGCCTCACTTACGTTTTATTGTTTTAATTACTTCTTTTTCTTTATTCAGAAAGTGAAAAACCACATATGTAAATATTATACATGACGTTATTTACATTTTAATAGTTCGTATATTCGTTTAAAAAAATCGTAAAATATATAAATTCCTTTGCGCTTTAAGCATCAAAAACAAATTTGCCATCAAATGAAACCGAGTGAATCCTGCAATATCAAATATTTTTTGTTCGTTATTTTATTAAATTTCGACATAGCATAATAATTTTATTTATCTTTCGTAAAAACAATTTAAATACCTTATTAAGTTGTTAAAAATGCGATTGACAATTTAAGGGTGCGTTTCCACGAAGAACGACGATAACATGATAAAGCAAAGTATACAGTCAATTGCTATTTATTAATTTAAAAGTTGTTTGTACATTTTGTATAAAGAGTACATTAAATTGACGATTTAGAAGGCCCGCATTTAGACATAAAGATATGTACGAGGCGCGTTTTTAAGTAAGTAGAGAAACACACCATAATTTTTACAACACTACTATCTTCGGACGCTACATATCTTAAACTACTTCTTAACATAGTAGCCACCATTATTAAGGCACTTGTCATAACGGGGCACCAATTCTTTTATACCTTCGTCATAGAACGACGCCGCCTAGGATGAAAATCCGGACAGCTGACATTCATCGCCAAATGTGTTCTGTTTTGTCTTGATTTGGCGTCAAGTGATTTTCATATTTTCCTTCATCTCAAGCGGTTCCTCGGTGGCAGGCGTTACGATGACGACGATAAACTCAAAGACGGAGTTCAGATATGGTTTTCATCCCGAGCGGTGTCGATCTTTGACGAAGGTATTCAAAAATTGGTGCCCCGTTATGAAAAGTGACTTAAGTAATGGTGGCGACTATGTTGTGAAGTAGTTTAAGATGTGTAGCGTCCGAAGAAAGTAAAGTGTTGTAAAAATGATGTGTTCCTTTAAATACAAATTCCGGTAATTGGAATTAATACATAGGAATATTAGGAGAACACATTCTTATTGTGAACTTGTAATTATTCAGAACATAGGTTTGTGATATTTTTAATATGAATTAAATATATTAATTAGAAAGATATACATATAAAATCAATTTTATAGAAAAATATTGTTGTTGCGCCACCGGGATTTGAACCTGGATCTCTTCCCCGGTTTGGAAAGAGATTTAGGATCAAATCCCGGTGGCGCAATAATAATTTTATATGTATATTTTTCTAATTGATACATTTAATTAGTATTTAAAATATCACAGACCTATGTTCTGAATAATTACAACTTCACAATAAGAATGTGTTTTCCTAATAATAAAGTTGTATCAACGTGTCAATAATTATGGCGTCTGCTATCAGATTACTCAAAGGTATTTGAGATTCCGTAAAAATAAGGTAGATGACTCTTTCAAATAATGGAACGATTAAATGTATTAATATCAAAAAAGCTTGTTACCTTCGAAACTTTGTCGCTAAAAATATCGTCGCTGTAGCATAGTTGGATAATGCACCTTCCCTAGTTTGGAAAGAGATCCTAGTTCAAATCCCGGTGGCGCAACAACAATATTTTTCGATACAATTGATTTTATGTGTATATATTTCTAATTAATATATTTAATTCATATTAATATAGGAATATAGTACATAAAATATGATGCGCGTATTCTATTTAGTAAAGATATAAACGAACAGATTGGGTAAATTATAGGTAGTCAGAAATATTGCGGGGACCCTAAAGATGTGTGCAATGCATTGTTAAGCTACAACTACGTCACTCAAAGTATACACGGAATCGTCGTGGATGAACTTTACTTTATTACGCATTGCCTCCCTCACTTTCGTTCCGTTTGAGTAGTGAAAGTGAGTACACCTACAGTTAAATACATTTTATTTATTCTGTCAAAATGTCTCGAAAGAATACGTGAGCATATATTTTCATTATATTTGAAATTTGATAAAAATATGTGCCGACATCCCATTGACAGCACATACTGCGAACTAAAAAGCTAGAGAAAATGTCAACTATCTTTCATTGCGCGTTCTTCAGTTTTACTTTCAAATTCCGTATGACGATAGAATTTATTGTATGATATAAATTTTTCACTTATTACAAAGTTATTTTACGAATGATACATCGGCGAACGGATTACTCAGATACTACCTAAAAAGATGCAAAAAATTAATTTGTTTCTTTGGTTATTTCTGTTTAAGATGATGTCGGGTCAGAAAAGTGTGTGTATGAAAAGAAACGCGATGAAAAAATATGAAATTATGTTATTTATTCGATGCCACAAACACTGTGAGTGATACTCAAAGCGTAGAATATTCGATATTCCCTAGTTGAGGTTGTGTCATAACTTGAATAAGGTAGGTCCAATAGATTCTTGACGCGATATTCGCGATTCGGACACAATAGGAACCCCTGAATGTGGCTGAAAAAGGGAAGCAGTCTATTGACACATAATATTCCTGAAATCGGAAGTCAGGAGACGTAATCGTTTACCATATTTTTTGCTGCCAATAAAATTGAGTCCTTTCAGTGAAAATGACGAATCATTTTCTTACAATATTTTATAATGATAAACTACTGATACTAAATAATAAACCATAAAATATTATGTATACTTCAATATAATGCTTATAATGATCATTTTTTAATACTTTGACTGACGATTTGAATTTGATGTATTTTTATATACATTACCACCCCTGGCCTGGTAATGTATATAAAATTGAATGTGTCTGTCAGTTCTCTATACAATCCTAACAGTAAATTTTGTATTATAACTTTAAGTTTTACATTTAAGACCCTGAGTTAAATAAAAAACTCTTTTCCCCTCTCCTGGCCAACCCATCCCCTCCCCAGGATATAAATGTGTATTATATAGAACGATATACACATTTTCAGTTACACTCTCTCCTGAGGAAAATGTAGTAGAACCCTTCGCAAACATAATCAACGCCATTGGTCACGCTACTCCTCTTCTCATCGTATTAATATTTATTATATTTGTCATGTTATGTTATTTAATGCAATTGTTTTAAGATTTTGCTCAGATGCACTCTAGAACCCTGAGGAAAATATACACAACCCCACCCGTCCGGACATTTCACTCACGCCCTGCTTGGATCAAATGTTGTATTCGTCATTACTCTTTACCCTCTTCCGATAAACCCTTGAGGGGTTACACCACCCTGGAATAATATATATTTTTAAATTTTATTTTTAGAAATTTCAATATTTTTACTTCAACGCAAGCATATTCGCTTAGAAAAATTCCAAAAATTGACCGAGATATGAAGGATCAAAGGCGGCACGGCAGGTGTTCGGCCGCGCGCCGTTTGTATGTCACGTTTTTCTCGAAATCGTGTATTTCAGACTAGCCTACAACTTTCCAGCAACAATTTAATTCTGATTAACTTGAAATATTTTAAATAACATTATCTATTATATAGCGTACGAATTTTATAAATCTAAATAATTATTTGTCAATAACAATCGTTTAAAAAATTTATTTTTTTTCAAACTTCTATTAATTTAAAAAAAACATTATTTTTTAAATTTGATATACTACATTTTATGTATTTCATTTCTCAACAAGTAAATTATTATTTTTTCTGTTTCAAATAAACGAGCACCAGAAAAAGTTGCAGGACAGTTAGGTATACAATGGCGAAGGAGCTCCTGGACATGACACGGCCATTATTACTTTTTTTTCGATTTAATTTAAATTTAATAATAGTTTAACATAAACTCTTAATCACCTACTTATAAAAAAACACAAAATTTCTACCTATATTTTAGGTCGTATTGGTGTAACCCCTTAACTAGCTATCTTCAATTATATGCAAATCTAAACCATGCACGCACCGTTGATAAGAAATATTTTTACATTCATTTTTATTTTATTATTATTTTAAGAGGTGAAAATTTTCGAGATGTTCAATATATTTAAAATTCAGGGTCAGTATACTGAGGCGTCTGGTACCTGAAATACCTTTGAAATAAATTCCCGGATGGAAATTGGCACAAATTCCTGAATGTCACGTAAACTGAGTACATAACTAAAATTGCTGTATTGAGAGACAGACCGGACTTCTTAGAATCAAAAATCAGTAAGTAGCTGAATATTTAAATATTTGTTCACTTTGAAATTCTTGTATTCTAAAATGATCTTATAAATAATACCCCAATGTCTTTCAGTAGTATATTGTTCAATTCAAGACAAAATAACTAGCAGAAGTGATGGTAAATCGTTATATAACTGATTGTAACGATGTTTCGTAACGGAAATTTAACTGTCGGAGGCTTATTTTCTAGCAGTGATAATCATTTGCCAATCATCGTAACATTTGAATATAATATCAGTCACAATAACGATTAAAGAAACGGTTAAAAACTTGGTTTTAATAACGATTGAAGCATCTCTAATCCTGACTGAAGCATCTAAGGTAAATGGTTCAGGAGGTTACAGTCCACCTTTATATGTCTAGTTGCGAGAAATGAAATAATGATTGCCAACGTGATCGCTAATGTTCGATAACTAAACAAGGATAAAATGAACATTTTTTTGTGTGTCACGCGTAGGGAAATTAGACAAAAAACTAATTCATGACATTGGAGTGAAGCATCAATTTTCTTTGAAATATACATATGTTTCTATCCATTTCTGTTGACAGAAATTTGAAAAATTGAATATTTCTGTTCGGAATATTATGTAGATTTTTTTTCAGACATGTTTCATTCATAATTTTCGCCTTTTAATGTTAAAACTTTACATATATTCAAATTACTAAATTAAGAATAACCCACCATTGTTGTGAAGAACACAAATTAAATTAATCAACTAGAAAGATAGATATATTTTTTCTGTATATCTTTCATGTTGATTAATTTAATTTCTACTTTTGAAATTAGCAAAATTAACTTTGTAGTTAAAATTCATATTTGTATTGTGTTTTATTAACCACTTAATTGAGTTATTTAAACTCAATAAAGTGGTTAATAAAACAAAGTTAACAAATAAAAATATAATTTAATTTGTATTACTATTCTTCTTAACGTTTTAAGACTATAGCTGAAGTTGGAATAAAAATGATACGTTTTTAAAACAAAAATAGCTCTGAACAATGAAGAAATTACGGCTACCATTGGTCGGTATAGTAACCCGTGGAACCTAGCAATAAGTAAGCGGTAATAGCCGTTTGTTTTCTGCTAGTTTCATATTAATGGTTTGTTTATTGGCTAAAGCCAGGTTTTCAGTTGGTGTGTAATATAATATTAAAGGTTTTCATTTCTAATATCATTATTTAATTTAACTTTAAATATCGCATTTTTGGACGCACCGGATCACAAGACTAAATTAATGAGGTAATTTAATTTTTTTTTAAATATTATTTTAAATAAACATCTCAGTCACGAATGAGCCAATGAGCCGTTTAGCAGTTTAGGCCAATAATATATTTTTGATTCCATGCCTAAATAAATCCGGTGATTTGAAGGTGAAGAATTCTTAATTATTAATGCAAATTCAGAATGTACCTGTAAATCGAGCTCTTGAATAGCCGCTTTTGTAAAATTGTAAAATGCGGACGAGGTATGATTCATTATATGAGTCATTATGATTTATAATTTAAAACCGTCGGTTTGTCTAACTATTCAAAATAAATAGTTGTAGGTATCTATGGATTTAAGTGTCAGTTGGGCGCATATGTAGTCTCAAATAATCTCAAGCTGTCAAATTGTGTATGCGAGTCTTTGTCCATTGTTACCAATCTCTAACTGATCTCTGAGATTATCTCCAGATCAAAACCTCAACACGTGTATATATTACCGAGATTTATTTCAATGATACGATGATATATATCTCTGAAATAAATATCATCATCTCTCATTCCGTAGATACAGGCGTATAGAGACGTACCCAATTTTAAGTTGATTTTTCCTAATAATGAGTAATGAATCTTTTGGTTAAAAAAACACGCTAGTTTTCAAAATGAGAATACAAACAAACAATAATTAATGTCATAAAGGTATATCGCCGAGAAGAAAATAAATAATCAAAACACATAAAAAACAAACGACTCCACAATTTTTTTTACCAATTTGAAGATATTTTATAAATTGTGGATTTAGTTTCGGGGTGACTTTTTTTTGGTTCAGTCTCGCAAATAAAAAAGCACCCTTCGGGGATACAAGTATAATCTTATCACTTCGGTATTAAAGTCGCTTTAGGTGAAGTTGGGATTTCTAGATGAAAAAAGAAGTTGGATTTGCATAATCATACCGTTGGGATGCGAAAAAACTTCGGAAACAATGGAGCTTCGTAACTGATTGAATATTATATAATCATTTAAGATTGAAATATTAATAACAGGGACGCCACACCCTTACTGGATCAAATATTGTAAGATTAGACTATTTAAAAAAAACGTTTATAGTGCTGAAAAATTTACAAAAAATTCTAAATATCGTGATCGTTATCGTTAGATCAAAAGATCAAGTTTTGAATATTAATTTTTCGATTTATGTGTAGAACTTTGGTCCATCGCTCATGAGGGATGATAAAATTTTTCCAAAAATACCGCTAAAGAATTTAGAATTGCGGGTGTTATAAGCCACGATCTATCGGAACGTCGAGTTTACCGGTTATTCAAATATCAATATGCGATTTTATAAAATAAAGATGTGTGCTAGTGTATGTGTGCCCATTATTATGAAAGTGGTCTAAGTCATGTTTCTTTCGTTGCGAGACGTTTAAAGATTTGCGTTTGAATTGATTAAAAAATATTTTTATATTACACGACACTATGTTTCAAAATTTAGTCTAGTCTACTAGATTTAAAATTTATTTTGATTAACTAACTTTTATTTTATTTTACTTTTTTAACTAACTCTATTATCAAAATAAACACTACCGTTTAATGTCGTAGCAGTACACTGAATATAACGATTAAAAATTTTCATAATTGTTACAATTTACATCATATTATATTAATTTAAAACAATGTGACACAAAATAATTGATAGACTACATACAGTTGGCATAAATTAATTGAGCACATTTTACATAAATGTTGAGAAATTAGACAGAACAATAATTAAAGCTTGTGAACCAGCGATTCAGATGATTCAAGCGCATATTATTTTCACATGGTGTGGTATTGGTAGCAGGCATGTTTTTGCGGCTGATGAGAGCCCTAAGTTTTACGCCCAGATAATAAGCAAAGTGCATTTAGGGGTCGTCGGTGGTGTTGGTGATTGCGGAGGCAATAAACCTCTAAAGAATAATAAAATAGGCTAATTCCTAATTTGGGATATAATGCATTTTATTAGTATTCAAATCAATATTTGTTGTTCTAAAATAATATTACTAGTTCCACTAAACTATAAATTATCTCTTAAACTACTAAGAAATTTGACGACTTTGTAACACAGTTTTAAAGAAAAAAATAAATCCAAATTTTGAAACGAAAAAGTAAATTTTGAGTTCTAATATTATATTATGTCGACCAATTATTTTTTATATAGGATTATTTAATTATTAAACTTTTTTGCTACGCTAATTGGAAGAATAATTGGCAAACAAGGTACACGCATCAATTTAAATATTTCAATTATTAAGCTATTATACTTTTTTTTAAATATTTTTAAGCAGAACACATTCTTATTGTGAAGTTGAAATTTTTCAGAACATAGGTCTGTGATATTTTTAATAGAAATTAAATGTATTAATTAGAAAGATGTACATATAAAATAAATTTATCGAAAAAATATTTTGTAGATGAATCAATTTGAAAGTGCAACACACACACAGTGATGGTAAAATCGTTATTTAAACTGTTATTTTAACCGTGATTGTGACTGTGATTGTGTTCGATTGTAACAATTATTGATAATTGATTAATCTAATTCTTCAAACAATGACTGGTTAACTAAAAAGTATACCTACAATAGTTAAATCTTAGTTACCAATCAGTGACACAATCACAGTCACGCAACGGTTTACCATCACCACAACATATACGTTTGAAAATTTGTCGTCAACTTACTGTGTTAGTGTAGCATAATTGGTTAATGCATTTCCCTGTATAGGAAGAGATATATTTCTAATTAATATATTTAATTTGTATTATTATACTTTCGTTGATTTGTTAAAAACATTTAATAATAACTAATACAATATAAATGATTAATTAATAATTTATATTGTATAATTAATCATGCAACTTTTGCAAAAATATTGGCAATATAAGTACTATAAAAAAGATAAATTTCAATTTAACATTACCAACATAAACGAGTTGTATAAAATATCTATCTTTTACATTAGGCTGCCTCTGTGGTTTTAATGATGCATTTGTTTTGAAAATATACTGTGTAATTTTTTTCTCCACTGGAACTAGATATTATTCATGATTTTCAAGACAAAAAAGTCTCATAAATGTGACGTGATGTACAATCTAAATCATCATGTTGGCTAAAAAGTGTTAAAAAAGTAAGATTAATCTAATGATACAGATTCTTGTACGATATTTTAAAATTTTATACGTAATAATATTTTTCGCGTTGTCTAGTTTCTAAGCCTTTTAAACTCGACTATATAATATACATGTTTGATAGTAAGATATGATTGTTATAGATATGCCTTAACAATTACGCAGAATATTTCACTAAATTGGTATTTGTAAGTTCAACCAGATTATTTGCAGAGCAAACCGCGTTTTCCACTTCAGCGAGGGTTTTTCCCACGCACATCCACTAGTAATA
Organism: Eubasilissa splendida; assembly: GCA_031772225.1. Classification (NCBI taxonomy): domain Eukaryota; kingdom Metazoa; phylum Arthropoda; class Insecta; order Trichoptera; family Phryganeidae; genus Eubasilissa; species Eubasilissa splendida. The sequence goes on along the minus strand of CM062851.1, from coordinate 28,008,823 downwards.
TTATATTCGGGCGCCATTTCACGTAATGTTTTGAATGTGAATAAGCCCATTATAAATTTGGACAGCAAAACCAGTCTACAAAACTTTTCAGATGACGAGTTAGGTGAAAAAAAATAAGGGTTAAGTACTCACAAAATCGCAGTAATCATTAAAACTAATTTAATTTTCTTTCTTCTTCTTCTTAGTCTGCTCACTGTTGAGCATCGCGATTCCCACAACTTCTTCACAGTCTCTTGAAAAATTGTTCCTTATAAGATTTAAATGAATTATATCATGATTATTTTGTAAACAAACTTTTTCAGTAATCTATACATGATAATAAAGTAATTTGGCAACATTTCATGAAAACTATTTTCTTATAGCCTTTATTTTCTTCGGAATCATAAAACTCTAACTAATTAACTAACCCTATTTATCTGTCTCACCCTTTAAACCTATCCATCAATATTAGTAATTTATGCTCCGTAGGGTACCTCCTGAAAGATAAATCAAGTAAGCATGTAAAAATAAAATGTCAACGCCATTATATGTCAACAGAGATGCGAATCTTATAAAGTACCTGTTTACTGCCAGAGAATTTTCTGAGTGCCTCATTTATTTACTGGTAACACTTAAAGAGATATTCAGAATTATATATCGAGAAATTTAGATATACTCGTACCTTGCAGAATTTCTGCTACCGTTGTTTAAAAATAATTATTTAATTCATATTCAATTCCATATTCCTCATTCTCATCTATCTTCTTATGAGTAAATAGTAATTTACATGCATATTAGTTTACAGATATACAGGGTGTAATAGTCCAAGTCCACAATATTTTATGGGTGGATACCTGACTAAATTACCAGTCGAAAATGTTCAAGGATTATGCGCTTAACTTCAACCATGTCAGATATGTAAGCATTTCAAGTAAAAACCGTAATTATGCGACTATTTCAATTAATTAAAATATTTTATTGATTTCATGATATATATTGAATACAAAAAATTAAAGGTCATCGAATTTCAAGCGATAGACTATTTTTTTTAGATGATTTAGAAACTAACGCAAAGATATACATTAGTCCCTTTAGATATCCATCAGATCTTATATTTAAGGAGTACAATGTCCTAGACATTAGACAAATCTTTATGTTGAGACTCGTCCAATTTTTCCATGCTAACAACTCACCCCAAGCAATAAATCATGGACACAACACAAGACAAACAACGAACATCTACACGCCAGTTCCGAGAGCAACAGCGACATTTTATCAAAGATTCTACATGTTCTTAGCTCCGAAACTGTACAACACACTCAGTGCCAACTGTAAATCGTTCAACTCCAATAAGATGACACAAATATGAACCCAACATATGATCCAATAGAGTAGAGATCAATCAGAAGCATGGCTATCCAACATTCTAACATATTCATTATACAGCGCCTACACTAATAATTTACTAATTCTACAACACTCCCACTTCATTTTCTTTCATTGTATATATATATATTTTTTTTATCTCTATTTTTATTCATATTGAATCTTAAATAATAGCACGAAAAAATCTGGCTTCTTTAACACAGACTTCAGTCTAACAAAGTAACCAGGACAACTCTGTATATATCAGGGGTGGAGTCTACTCCATCCCACACAATAAACATATTACCATGTTATGTTATTATTAATAGTGAATAAACTTCGCAAATATTTATTTCTAAGTACGAAGACTAAAAGCTAAACATGATTTATAAAAAATTATTAATCAGAATTACAGCACAGAATTCGCATATATCCCTTAACATATTATTAACTTGTAATTTAGTTATACATTCACCCATACAATTTTGCGGAATAAGTCTGTTATACCTTGCATAACAAGAAACGATCTGCGTATTATTTTTACAAATAATATTCATAAAGCCTGGCTTGAGACAGTTCTCATCTAGTAGGGTGGATATGAGGATTAGTTAATTATTTGATTTCATTAATTATTTATCAATATTTACCATAAATCAAACATATATGAGGTATAAAGAAAAATAATTGCGATTTTTGTTTTCTTAATTCTCATCATACTTTTTTTCAATTAATGTGTCTGTTAATATTAATATCTTTTCAATTTTTTGTATGCGTTTTACTTTAACGTTATTTACGTTTACTGCAATTATTTTCTTACTGTGATGACCCTGCACGCGCCCCATAGACATGGTCGTGTAGGGACTCACTTAACAGCCATATCGGACCAAAGCTCAACCAACCAATCAGCAGACACCTTATATCGTGACGGACACTGCCTTAAGATCCAGCGACTACTTCTCCGCAGGCCTTCTTTTCATCTACACCATCGAGCGAGTCACTCCAGCATTCAATTACATGCGCGAATTTAACTGTATACCGTTTCTATATAATTCACCCATCAATAAACGCCAACCTTTGTAAGTGCTCTTTTATTTCTATACCTTGCTCTGGACCAGCCATACTCAACCTTTTTTTTCTTCGGACCACATACACATATTAGGTAAGTTACGCGGACCGCAACATTATACTGATATGACAAAAAAAAATTCATACAGGAAAAACAGTATTGGTTGAAACCCGTTCGATTAAGATTAGGGCGCTGCCACTTGATAATTCAACAAATATTTTTTTAAACTAAAACAGAATGATAATAATACTTATCGCTTATCAGTATACCAGCCAATACCAGGTCAAACATTAACAACAGCGTATTTCCCTATATTACATTTTTATTTCGTCATATCTGTATAGCCGGGAAGGGTTGGTAAGTGTCGCCGGTATCAGTTCCAGTCAGTATGCAGCGAGCGATGATTGTTTGCGCGTATCTCAAAATATTTAAAACTTAAAATGCCAGATTTTTTTATAATCATGTTCCTGATAATAAATGTGTTTCGGGCCGAACATAAAAGCTTGGCGGGCCGCAGGTTGAGTATGGCAGCTCTAGACGAAACATAAATACTGGTTTACACTGCGACATACACTAACACGCGTGAGACTATGAGATAATGGGGCTTCAGTCTCACGTCCACAAAAACTTCTCAATCAATAAGCTTTATCAAACACAACCTCTATACTACCATTACCTAAAGGATATATTAATATTCTTCGAGACCGACTGTTTTAGATATTAAACTTGGCTTCAATAATATTTTAAATGTAATAAATTAAACTGCATTATAAATAATAAACAATCATTGGTTGTATCATTGTGCTACTAAAATTAAACGTGTTAAGGCTTTTTTTCTGATATATTTTATCAATTATTATGGTATCGTGCAGCTGTCTGGATTAGATTAATCAATATACAGATATGAAAAAAAATTTGGCTTTTATTTCAATAAAATCAGAAAGCGTGTGGTTCAGAAATGGAAAAATGTAGTGAAGTTGTCAAATAAACCAACGTAGCAAATGTATTCGAAGCACGCAATTCTTTTCATTAAATTCTCTTGTCATGTTTTAACACCGTAGGTAGATGTTAAAAATAAAAATGTGTGTTTTTTATAGTTTTCTTATGTTTACTGTCACGGAATTTTGAAAAATCTCGCATGTTATAATCACCAATAACAAAGGATGTGTTCGTGAATTTAAATTGCTTGAAGACTACAAAAAAAACAATTATTTAAAAAAATATATTTTTTTTTAAAAATAGATTTTTTTTAAATAGATTCTGGTAAAGAAACAATAATATATGTTTTAGTTAGTTATGACATCCTGGAGAAGAAAATGGTATTTTTCGAAACCGATAGATGTATTTAAACTCAATTAAGTGGTTAATAAAACAAAGATAATAAATATAAATATGAATTTTAATCACAAAGTTAATATTGCTAATTTTAAAAGAATTATTATAAAAAAAGATGGAAAACGGTTTTGATAGCTATTCTCCAATGCTTAAATTATACCTTCAAACGCAGTTATTTTGAAATACCTTATTATAAATGTTTTAAATGCCCATGTTCACACGGATGAGGTTTTGGACTCGAGACAATCTTTGAGATAGTGTTAATGCTCCCATGAAATTTTTTTGGAGACGTCTCTTTTGAGACAACGTCAACTCAAAAATTCTCCATTTGATGCCTTCACGCTTTTTGTACTTCAAATGTAAAATGTTAGTCCATTTACCAGTGATGTTCCGTTCGTTGTAAAATGGAATAAAGGTTTGTAATTTAATGTCATGTCTATTTTTTTTGAATATATGTTGTTGTAAGCAGGGATTTTTTTAAAAAAAGGTGCCGGAACACAAACCGCGAGATCGCCAGCTTCGAATCCATTCATATTTCATCTGTTTCATAAAAACATTATATTTCATTATTTGTGCGAATTATATAAATATGGATTGTAATTACATATATACGCGCGAAGATTGATTCATCTAATTGCTTTTGTAACATTAAAAATACCGTGAGCAAGATGCCAGAACGTCGTTCCACCGTGTTACATGACAAAAAAAGCACTGGTTGTAGGTATGTATGTTCTGCGAAAGATGCGACTGAGCACCTGGGCTGAGAAACGGCGGATAAGCGGCACGCCGAACGGAACGAGGTGTCGGAAAGCCCGCACAATCTGTTCGTGGTGCTAGGCAGTCGAGCCGGTGCACCGCGCTCTGCCGGCCGCGACGTACGTCACGGTGCTAGTTTGGGTTGGTTTTCAGTGATGTCGCGCTATGTCTGGCTCGCCATAAGTTTTATTCACAATTACTTAGATTTTGATTGTATTGGGAAAGACAATAAAAGCGCTGCATATTGTTTTGTAATATATATGTTATTTATAAATAATACGTTTATTTCATCGTGATTGGGTTGGACCCGATTCGCCTTGTAAATAATACGTACAATACATACAAGTTACAAAAATAAATTTATGTTAAACGAAATAAAGAAAAACACACATAAACAAGAACAAAATAAAGTATATTTCAATTACGGGTATTATATCTGTAGTTATTATGTAGTCGTTCTCTGGTCAGAGAGCCTATTTTCCACGAGTACACCGCTTACACTAGAGAGTTGGCGTTGAGCTCCAGCCGCAGCTTTACGCCAGCAACTCGGTGTCTCAGAAGCGGAACGAATCCATGCACACGGCCTTCGGCAAACATTGTAGATGCACTACAATAACGGGTCAACCCAAAAAAGTATTTTGTATGAGTTGTTATATTGAATTTTATACGGTTGAATGTCACTTGCTTGTAGTTCGACCAAATCTCGCAGGTGTACATGGTGGTGAAAAACAATTTAAAAATAATACTCTTCACTTATTGCATCGGTAGAAACGCCATGACAGAAAATAGCTTGTTGGTGTAGTGGCCAAGACGTTGATCTAGTGGTCGGGAGGTTCACGCCTAGTTCCAGGACACCAGCAAGCTAGCCCTATTTTCATAGCCCAAGCTTTTAGCTTAGTTTGAAAATAGTAATAATAACGATGTGACATGTATTATTCGTGTACGTATCTCTATTTAAAAAAATTTATATATTATTAAATTATATTTATAATATTTGCACGAACGTTTAACTGTTTCCTCTATCATTCGATGTCATCATCGTCTTGTCCATCTTCATTAAAGGTTCGACCAAGGTATTTGACCTTTTCTTGAACACTTAATCTCGCCCCGTCCAGCCACACGGGAAGCATATTATCAGGCCCTTTTCCATATTTTAACGCCATTATGACCGATTTGCTGTCATTGAATATAAACTGGCACATGTTTTGAAAACCTGTAAAAGCTTTATTATCACTTTTATAGATGGCGCCAGTATATTATATCTAATAATACGAAGTTTTTGAAACCTTGATAATAGACTTAATCATGTTCAATATCTACCTAACAGTACATACATCTCTTTATAGTGTCGCAGTATACAAAGTTATAACCAATTTCCTTCAAAATTATTTCGGAAGATAATATAAAATATAGTAAAAGTTAAGTTTGTGTTTCATAATATAATATTTCACGGTACAATAAATGTAGGCAATTTGGCATCGCTAAATTAATTCTGTCGACTGACAAAAAAGTCTGATCCCGAAAATTACTTTTCATCGGTCTGAATTGAATTATATCAAAAGTTTGTTTGTTTGATCTTGTATTCCAGAATTAGGCGATTTATTAAATACATTTACAAAAAATCACTTTCCCCAAATAAAGCAGTGAAACTTCGCAAATAAAAACATTGTTCCGCTGTAATTAAAGTTCTTGAATTCTTTCTGTCCAAGTTTATTTTATTATGTTTTATTGCTGCAAAGTTTTGACTTATGTGGGGGGGACGAAGCATGAAGGGAGGAAATTCTGAATTTATAGCAGAGTAACTTTTTCATTTGTAATTAACAATACAAGACAACAGTAAGATGAAAGTTGAGTCCACCCCTGCCATCGGCGAAGTCAAATTCCATGTTTTTTTTATTTTGTAATAAAATTATAAAAATATGCGTTTTGCATTACAAAGCGCATAGTTGTAAAAAATGTGTTATTTTAACATTTTATTAATTTTAGTTATTAGGATATCTTAATTCCATTTCACTGAATTAATTATACTATCTAGTTTTAGCAGATAAATATTAAATACATATTACATAAATATATAATATAAAAAAAATAAAACACAATACCCTATTCTATTTTTATTGTTTACTTATTTTTGATTAAATGTAGCATTAAAAACATTACACTTTACATAAGCATTGATCTAAAAAATATAATTAAGACTGATTTCGTTCCCGAGCTTATAAAGTACCTATTTGTATTTATTAGTTAATTTTTTTTTAATATAAATAGCTTTAACTAAAATAGTATACATGCGGTACTAAGTTGAATTAGTTAAATCGAGAACGTCCAGTTTGTCATATACTATTTTATATTAAAACCTTAAACGACTCGTTTTTCTAAACAGGTTAGTTTCATTAAGAAATATTACAATTATCACAAAATCATAATTAATTTGTTTAATGGATAACGGATAGTTTAAGCATCTGCACCTTAAAAATATGTGTTGAACACCTTAAACTTTTAATTGATGAACTTTATAGAATGAGTACCAAATTGTAAAATTTTATTCTAAATTGTTTCTAACTATAACTAATAAATATATGAAAAAAATAAGGGATTTACTATAACATATAACACAATTTTTGAAGATTATAATACAATGATTCACTGTTCTTACTATTTAAATAATGTTATATGTTCGTTTAGATATAATATTATGTTAGTAATATAATATAACATTTTTTATAAGAAACAACTCGTATTAAATTTTTACGTACACGAAATGAGATTGTAGTATCATATAAAGATATCATGTATGTAAGATTATTATAAGATATAATATATGTACATAAATAATATTCGTGTATATATGTATATTCGTTACGAGTAGTGTTCGGTGCAGATGAACGCTCCAGCATAATTAAGTTACGCTGGAAGACGTCAGTGCACGCCAGAGCGATTTACTAAACCACCTCCGTCACTATTTTTCCGGCTTTGGAACTGTCAGCAGCTTTCGGAATTCACTCCGTTCCATCGGTTATAAATAATAAATAGAATTATTTTTTTTCCCTTGGCTACGCTTTTAGTATCAGGTTATTACAAGAATAATTATTTCGCGACATATACACAACACACAAACACCGAATAGGAGATGGGTTTCCCTTCGCATTTCAACTTTCTGATATATTTTGCACAACGCAAATGCTTGTGCAGCCTCTGATGCATTCTATATTTTTATATGGTGTGGAATCATGGACTTTAAAGGCAAGGGAAAGAATACAGATTGATGCCTTTGAGATATGGTGCTGTAAACACACGATGCGCATACCGTGGATGGTGAGACGCACGAACGTCTCCATTCTTTAGGAGTTGAATAGCAAGAACAATCTCTCAAACATTTTCTAAAACGAATCCTATAATTACTTTTTCAATATTTGTAAAATTACTTTTTGGCCTCATTTTATATGAATAATTATACAAAATACTTTGTTTAAACAACTATTAAGAATTTCAGCATAATTTTTTTGGATTTAAACATTTTTATAATTATAAATAAAATAGAATTTAACATTTTTTGTAAATATACTTACTGACATAGTAATACATAATATTTCTAATCATCCGTTTTCTCAAAAATTATCAGCTTTCCATTTCAAGCTTAGTAGATTAGTTAATGTTCCTTTATCCACAAATAACTTCAACATAGAATGAAATATTATTAATTAAATTGAAATTAATAATGGTTATACTATTAAATTAATGGAAAATTTGTTAAACAAAAAGTACAAGAAAAAGTTTATCAAATCATATGTTTACCCACCTATTATTGATAGTGCAAAGTAGTGGAGAAAAACTGTATTTTTAAATAATCTTATTCCAAATTCAATTATAAAAAATATCCTAAATTCTATACAACCAGCTTTTTATTATTATTATTTTTTAAATTATATTTTAAATAACAAGAAAAAAGACGACATTTAAAAAAAATCGGGGGTCTACTATTTAATTTGCAATGATTGCAATTATTTTTAAATAGAAAAAACTTGTAAATATTTTGATATTATAATTAAGGAGCATTTGAGATGCCTAAATAACAATAACTATTCAGAAATAAACCATTCCTTTAATTTCACATATACAATTTCACATATATAATTTCACAAATACTAGGGGTTTACAGTTAGATAAATTTGAAATTTTAGAAATAAGAAAAAGTATTAATAGCAAGCTTAATATTATAAATAACCAAATAGTCTTTGCAAATAGTCACCTTTTAAATTTGTTTTCATATTAGTTCTTACTTTTCGCCATTTTAAAGTTTCGTTTTTATCTACGGTTGTATTTTTAATTTCAGTATACATTGTTTTCTTGAAGATGACACCATAGATATAGAATTATGAATAAATAGTGGTTTAAACAAAGTATTTTGTATAAAATATGAATTAAATATATTAATTATAAAGATATACATATAAAATCAATTTTATCGAAAAATATTGTTGTTGCGCCACCGGGATTCGAACCTGGATCTCTTTCCTAACCGGGGAAGGTGCTTTATCCAACTAAACTACAGCGACATTATTTTTAGCGACAATTTTCGACCCTATATGTTACCTTTTTGATATTAATACATTTAATCGTTCCATCATTTGACAGAGCCATCTACCTTATTTTTACAGAATCTCAAATACCTTTGAGTAAACTGATAGCAGACACCAGAATTATCAATTCATTTTTATTAAATTTTGGACAGTGAATGAAAAAAAATAAAAATATTTTGTATAATTATTAAATCCTATAATTTTTTGGGCATGTTGCAAGACGCGTAGATAGCTTGAAGAAGCTTGTTGTAGTGGGCCACGTCAAAGATGAAGAACAAAATGCTACACCTGTTAGACTAACCTAGTAGAAAAGGCAACAGGTACTTATCTGGCGACAGCATAAGATCTCGAGGACCATAGTCAAAAGGACGGAAGTTCATAGAAATCACGATCTTTTGTCGTGAGTCGTGAGGGACTGACGTGGATGATAATATTGCACCTCGAAAGCCGGTAACATACTTTTATCTACAGATTAATGACATATTTTTCATGTGCAAACATTATCTTAAAAACATTTAGGGCCGGTTGTGTGATCAGTAGTAAATTTTTACTATGGTAACTTTTTACTACCGCCCGTAGTAAAAATCCATTGCAGGCTGTTGATACATCAAATTTACTACTGTCAAAGCATAGATGGAGATGTCTACAGGCGCGATAAATAATTATGAAATATGATTTATTTTATGCATGGATTTTTTCTCCTAGGCGTTCGATATCTGTCACTTTGATGGTGAAATTTTTTCGTATCATGTGCTAATGTATATTAAACAACGAGATTATCATCGGACAAACTCTCATCACTAAAATAGCGGGATATTGTATGATATATTGTCGTATACTGCAACTTTCAAAGTATCAATGTGTTAGATGACTTTTGGAACAGCTGTGAAAAGTCCGCCATATTTAACTATCGATTATTGTTTTTACTGTCGGATATCGGTAATTAAAATGAGTTTTCTACGGGATGTACTTTCGAAAGGTAAATATTTTTTTACTAACGATCAAACAACTCTTTTTCGCAAAAAAAACTTTAGTACCTTTTTTACTACAGTAAAAAGTTACAACTGATCACACAACCGGCCCTTAAAAGGGATAATATATTTTTTAATGTGATTACGTGATTAAATTGTGTGAAAGCCTAAAGCATGAAGCCATTACTAATACAACATTTTAATGTCTTCATAAATCATGTCTTATATCTTGACCCGTGAGGATATGAGAAGGCCACAGGGCTAGTTCTAATCTATTATGTATTATGTATTATCTTTAATTTACGTGACTCGTCCTCGACCGAGTTATGATCTCGTTTGCAGCATCCCAAGTCAACCCTGTACCCGATATCATAATGTTTTCATTTGAGATTGAAAACATTACTCAAATCCTTAATAAGTTATGCGTGAAGCGCTACGTGCGCGTGGGTCTATTGCTCGCTCTTGATATGGTAATTTATCAGTTTTCGCTTGATTTACTGTTATCATATCAACTCAATATATTACTAAACCACAACATGATTACTGACTAACGAGATATTATAAGGCAAACAGACGCGGAATATAGAAGCTATCTTCACTATAATGGAAAATAATTGAGATTGTAATTTTCACACAATAATGTCATCTATTTAAATTTACTAACAGAAAGCAATCCGCACAGCCATGGCTGGTATTTCAGTAAAACCCAAATGGACAAGACATTTATTTACCTCGGGTTTACAATTGGGTGTGGTTTACCATAGTTCAACTTAATGTGATGCACGTGCCACACCGTTAACTCCACTGCCGCTTGTCGATGTTATATTCGGGGTCGCGCTAAATAAAGCGATTTAGGTCTTGGCTAAATATACAAAATGGAAATAAAATTGCAACCGATAATATATGAACCCGCACTCCGAGAATCTAATTTCATTAATCAATTGGCCGGTGCCGTGTGTCGGTGGGTGGGGTCGTATTAGCTAGCATTAAATAAATAAATAATTTAGATCTATTTCTAAGAAACTGTAGCATGCACAATTTTTTCATTCTACGGTGCACTTTTCTGTTATCTATGTGCATTTGTACTAATTGTATTGCTGCCTACAAACCGGTGGTACCAAAAAAGATTTAAAAACTATCCTAGCTATCTTAACACTCTTTTTGGTGTGCGATATATTGTTTTTAATGTTTTTCTTTTATGAATGTAAGACAGACTGGTATAACATACTTCAGTGATCTGGATTTCTTTTATGAATGTAAGACAGACTGGTATAACATACTTCAGTGATCTGGATTTCTTTTATGAATGTAAGACAGACTGGTATAACATATTTCAATGATCTGGAAAATGAATGGTGTTATTTGTATAAAAACTTTTAATATTTTTAATGAAATTCAAATCGTGTTTATGGCGTAGTCTTATTATGATAATAATGAAATATGACAAATAAAAAATTTCCCATAATCATTCTCAGATATCCTCAATACCACTAAAGTTTGTTTATTAAAACATTTTTATGTGTGGATGTCATAAAAATTATGTACCCACTATAGTCATAAATCTGAATATAATTATTTGTGTGTTTATTATTAGTTTTTAATATTTATTTCAAACTAGAATGCAATGTTCTATGATATGCATATGCCATAACAGCAGACATAAAAATATAGAACTTATTTATTATTTAGATAAATTATTTTATGAATAAACGTATTAATTATAAAGATATAGACATAAAATCAATTTTATCGAAAAATATTGTTGTTGCGCCACCGGGATTCGAACCTGGATCTCTTTTCTAATCCGGGGAAGGTGCAATATCCAACTATGATATTTTTGACGACAAATACACTTTTTCAAATTAATTCATCTATCGTTAAATTAATTGAAAGCCATCTACATTGTTTTTACGGAACCTCAAATATCTTTGAGTAAACCGATAGCAGACGCCAGAATTAACAATTCATTTTTATTACATTTTTGGACACATTCTTATTGTGAAGTTGTAATTATTCAGAACAGACGGTCTGTGATATTTTAAATACTAATTAAATGTATTAATTATAAAGATATAAATATAAAATCAATTTTATCTAAAAATATTGTTTTAAATACTAATTTTAATGTATGACTTATAAAGATATAAATATAAAATCAATTTTATCGAAAAATATTGTTGTTGCGCTACCTGGATTCGAACCATGTACGTTAGATATACAAGACGAATATTTAATAATATTGAAAAATAAAACTGTGGCTGTAAAAATGAGTAAATGAATAGACATGATACGAAGTGTATATACAGGAGAGGTGTTTGGAACATTATTTGCTGGACAACGGGCATTCTACACACATTTATCCAACGAAACATAAATCCGATAGTTTATGACACATTTATGCAACAGTTAAAGTATTTACTCTTCGAAAATTAAATATTTGTGTAAACAAGGCGTATTTTTTACATTAATGCATATTATAATGTCAGCGTTTAAATTTTCTTTCCAATCGAGTCATATTTTTAAAAAAAGTTTCGAAGCTATTTGATTACATGAGTGGCGCTAAAGTAATCACGCGGCTGCCACCAAGATGAAAATTTTGAGACAAGGAATTTGCGGAGGGTTGTAAAAATTATGACATACCTAATGACAAAATAAATAAATGTGCCGCAAAATATTTTACAGGCAGATATTATGTGTTTAAATCATTTTCTGATCACTACAAACACTTTTTAATAACCAACGCGTTCAATTTCAATAAAAAAAGACTTTTTAAATTTGTAAAATGATCCTAATGAAATAATAATTACCTACTAACACAATATTCGTATCAACATTATTACCGTTAATTTAAATACACATAAGTATTATTGTGTTCTTAAATTTTCAAATTTCTGATAACACATTATTATATTTACTATTTTCAAAAAAATGTCTGCAGAACAAAAAGGTCATATATCTGCGTTTTAAAGAAAATTGACACATTTCTTTACACAAAGAAAGATATTGGAATTTTATATATAAGACTTACGCACGATTTTCAATTTACAATAATTTAGACAAAACGACTGGAATTCATAAAAACTCATGTCACAAAAATGGCAAATAGCGAGAAGCTCGTGCCCAGCATCCGCTCACATCCAACGAAAGATTCTTGTCTGATTTACATATTCGTTCATATGTAAATAAAATAGTACATACCCAAGAGATAAAGTACATGTACATAAGGGAATATACAAGATGGATTACATCTCTAGTTAATATATAAATAGCATATATGAAGAAAAATATGTTGAACTCCTAATAAATCCAGAATATTTTTTTTTTACTAAAATACAAATGTAAAAATATTATATCTGTAAAAAAATATGGGGTAAGTACAAATAGTACTACCATGGTTATATGTTGTGTGTTTATAAAACAAAACAACATCACGCTTGCGCGCGTGTGTGTACGAGTATAGTTCACTGGAATGTAGGAAGTATAAAAAATTTAATATATTTGTATTGGTTCTAGGCATGTATTACTGTTTTAATTCGAATTTTTAAATAGGGGGAGGGAGAAAACTCAGATGTTCACCTTTAAACTGCCAACTCTATATGAAATGGAATACACCACATACGATAAGACTAAGCTTTTAGGGTCTTGACTTGTCTATCAAAAGCTGGGACCTGTCATCCACAGATGGTAAAATGATTTAAAAATGTGACTTTAATCCCTGCAAGTTTGCAAGGTCCAAAAGTACGTGTTAACATGCTCATAGTGACATACAAAATTTGGCGTGTTAACGCGCTCATGGCATTTAAAAGTTTAAAAGGTCAAAAACAAACGAAAATAAATTAAATTATAATATATAAATACACGTAGTATATACATAATATTTATAAATTTTTTAATAAAAATAATTTCATCAAAAATTTTATATGGACGAAAATGAATAAATATATGTATTTTATAACTGGTGTATATACAGGGTGGGTTATAAGATTTTTCATTTGTTAAATCGCTTCTGCGCGGGAACCGCGCGAAAGAAGAGAACGCGGGCATCAGCGCGCAGAAGTTTAGTCGCTTCGCAGGGAAACAACACGCGTGATATTTCGGCTTATGTGATTTTTCGGCGCCTGTTTCGCGTTCGCTACCGATTACACAGTGTAAATTAGTTAATTAAATCATGATTCAGGAAGTTCGATAATTATTTATGGTTATACAATTTTTTACCACTTATATAAATATTTTAGCTTAAAAATGTAAAGAAAATACATAATGGTAGAATATTGAAATAATACAATTTAATATGTTCATAATTTACATTAAAAAACAATTTAAATATCTACATGCTTGAAAAATAATTCAGGCACACCATTATGAAGAAAACAATCCTTGAAAATAAAAATTGATGATATGTTTAGCTTACATCCAGCGATACTGAAAGAGTTTGCAGAATTTTGTTTATTTCGGATAATTTATTAAAAATCTTGAAAAACCGATAACCTGTGTACTTAGAATTTCTCGTCGCGAAAACAAATTATTATTTCATTTCAGAAATTCAATTATTCTTTAACTCGATTGGAAAACGAGAATACTTAGAAGCCATATTAAAAAAAAATTCTTAGAAAAATGTACATAATATTAGGTTGTTCAGAATAAATTCTATTAAAGATAACTTTTAGAGTTAATGAATTATTAATCAAAGCAAGAGCCATTCAATTCTACGTATTTTATGAGATCGTATGATAACAGAAAATTCAACTTCAAATTCAACGACAGATCTTAATATTTTTTAGATTGATTTTGCTGATATTTTAAACACTCTTGTATAATAAAGGTTCGAATCCCGGTGACGCAACAACAATATTTTTCGATAAAATTGATTTTATATTTATATCTTTCTAATTATTATATTTAATTCATATTTAAAATATCACAGACCGTCTGTTCTGAATAATTACAACTTCACAATAAGAATGTGATCTCCTAATCACATGAATGTTACCTAAAATATTGTTCAAGAAAACTTGTGACCTACCGCATTTTTAGACTTACTATCCAGTACCGACTTGAACGTATATCGAGTAAGTCACATTCGTTTATTTCGTTGTAAACAAAAACAGTTGTAAATATTGGTAAAACTACTATTTTGATTGATTTTCATTGTTTCATGATAAAGTTTATGGTTCAAATTTGAAATAATACAAATTATAATTTATTCGTTTAGAAAAAGCTAAACTAACCTAATCTTAAAATTATGCTTATTCAAATGAGTATTGAAATTTTTAGATTTTCTTTATTATTGCACAGGGTGTTTGGTGGCATTGACACTTGTTAAGGACAGGTAAATGCTTCCTTATTGAGGTTCCGGATCGAACTTCCGCTACCCTCGAGGCTCTTATTCAGCAGCTTTTTTCCAATTTTTACTTCTGCCTGGTTTAATACAGATAAAAGCCTAGTAAAATTAGCCTGGACAAGACTGAATCTATCAGAGATGATAATAAATGCATCTTACATTTATAAACGTAATGTTATTAATATTTATAGATTATTTCATTAGTAATTTATATATAGTTAACTATTTCTGATATTATCCAAAAACTTTTTACATGAAAACAATGAAAGTTGTGGGTCATCATTATTCGAACATGTTGAGATCAATCATAGAATGCCAATCATGTGTGTCGTAGATGGAAGTTGGATCATCCAACCATTATATAATATATGTGACTCTGTGAACATGACGATGTATATAATACCTAAATAATATGTGTGGGGATTCAAC
Organism: Eubasilissa splendida; assembly: GCA_031772225.1. Classification (NCBI taxonomy): domain Eukaryota; kingdom Metazoa; phylum Arthropoda; class Insecta; order Trichoptera; family Phryganeidae; genus Eubasilissa; species Eubasilissa splendida. The sequence goes on along the minus strand of CM062851.1, from coordinate 27,993,001 downwards.
TTGGGGCAGTTTGCAGCGTCGTGACGAGATTACAGCGAGGTAAGTCTAGAGATTCTAACGTTCATCTCCCCTTTGACTCTGGTCCTTCGCCGATTGCAATATCTTTCCTGTATCTGCCGCCTCCACATCCTGACCTAGATATCCCGTAAATTTCCCTAAACTTCATATCCTCGTATCTTTCAGTCTTTAAACTGAGAGAGAATTGAGTAATTTTTGAGATAATACTAAACCTGTGATACTTTTACAATCATGTGTTTTATTCACAGTGGTTTTAATCATTCGTAGGCAATTTATATGTCAAAGTGTTGAGTAAAAAAAATAATTAAGTGTCGATTGGTAGAATTTATTTGTTTATTTTTAACCCATTGATCGCGTTGATAAATACGCACGACATCTTTCATACGCGGCATTCTTTGGCGGAATTATAATTTACGATTTTACACTACGATAATGCAATAAAATTATGATTTGTTTTTAAGAAATCGATAGCAATGGTTCTCAAGTATCCTCACAAACACAAACAAATACAGAAATCAGAACCATAATTACAAAATAACGTAAACAAAATTATCCATGAGAGAACACAACAGTACCCTGCACCATCGCTACGCTTGCACCATCTATAGCGATATTCATTCGTACTAGAGTGATGTGGTGATCTGCGCGGGCGCTGATTTCTGGGCCTAATGCACACTATTTACAAGTTTTTAAATACTAACATTAAATTTAACTCTATAGTTTGAAACGCATTACATTCTGCACGCATAAACTGAGTTTAAGAATTTGAATAACCGAGCGATACTGGATGATGCGAGGACTTTTATTATTTTGTGTTTGTTTATAAGATGGCTAACAATCCTTGACAAATATCGACAGATGTCTGTAGGAAAAAGATTGAAATAATTTTGGTATATTTTCACCGCTCCTCAGCGCGTATGTACGCACTAGTGGTAGACGAAACACGACGACTCATATTTGAGTCACCCGCGGGGGATGGGTTCAAAATTATGTGTGGTAATTAAAAATTGTAACTCCGTTAATATTGGTTCGAGAGAAAATTGATAAAACATACTTTTACACGCGGACGAAATCTACCTGGTTCTTGAGAACTGAGGTAAATAAATAAAAATAAAATTAAGGCGGTACTGTGTATTAAATTTGCTTTTTTTCTTCATTTGAATACGTCTTTCCATGCATACATTTGATTTTTTTAAGCTTCCCCAAAAGGGTTTTCTCGCGTTATCTAGTTGACATGTTTATTTTAGGTCTTTGTATTCCAAAATAGCTAACAGTGTAATAGACACTCGTATAATATTTTATTTAGTGCACGTAATGTATTATAAAATAATTTCTATGAGTACATAAATTGTTTAACAATAACACCAAAACATGGCAAAGTTCCCTTCTAAATATTTTCTATAAAGGATCAAAAGTAAGCATGTTTTTTTTAAAATAGCTTATTAGTGCTATTAGTGTTTAAATATGATTTTGAGCATATAGGCGCCGTAGCTGGTACGAATAGGTTCGAATGGCTGTACGTCCAATTTTCGACCATTTTTTGGAGCAGCTGGGGACGTATATCGGCAATAACGCTACGAATGGTTTCCTTCAATATATTGATTGTGGCGCGCGCTTTGTGGAATCTTGCACCATCTTGCTCTTCTGTATTAATGCTATTCAATTGGGGATCGAAAAAATCAGTAATTATGAATTATGATTCGACTAAAACAACAACAACAACTAAAACAAATCCTTTATATATGTATATATTCAATAAAATAATACAGCAATAGAGTTGTGCGTATCCAAATAAGAATGATCTTGAATTATTGGAGTGGCTATCGGGCTATATATAAAATAAAACAAGATCATAATCTATAATAATACAATGTGAAATTATAATTAAATAATATATTTTTTTTAATATTAAGAAATTGATCAGATTATTACTTGGGAATAAGAAAGATGTCAAATATATAATTATTTAATTATATTGAAGACCTTGAAGCCATTTCACTACACATTAATATTTATATTTATATATACATGAATCTACTTTAGCGAAGAAAGAGAATGATTCAACTAACTCTTGACTGTAATTAAAATCATTATAATTAATTATGTATTATAACTAATAACTCATTTTAGCGGAAACCCTTCACAATCAATACCTTCATAATATATATACAATATACGCGTGTACATTGGCTTAACTAATCGTTAATGAGAAATAGGTTCCCAGTATTGTTTGTAGTTGTAACAAAGTTGTAATGAATTCAGAATATTTGGATTAATTAACATTTCAGCATACCAAGTCTAACGTATTGAGCTAGACCAATTTTCAAAGTACATGTTAACTAGATATGTACTATATATACACAATGTTAACTAGATATATATATATATATATACATATTGACACGAATAATCACGGCCTCTTTAGACACTGTTTTAATGATTCACGGAAGAATAAATCAGTGAAAACATATTCTTAAAACGTTAGCTATTAGGGAATAGCGATTGATATTTGGGTTCCGGTTACCATTGAGTCGCCGGAACATCCAGTTACTCATATTGTAATAACCGGTTACACAGAATCGATCAAGTATCGTAGGATGCAATAGTAGAATTTAATAAGTAATACTTTTAAAATTAGCAATATTAACTTTGTGGTTAAAATTCATATTTTTATTTATTATCTTTGTTTTATTAACCACTAAATTGAGTTTAAATACATCTACCGGTTTTGAAAAATACCATTTTCTTCTTCAGGATGTCATAACTAACTAAAAAATATATTATTGTTTCTTTGCCAGTCTATTTAAAAAAAAAAAATTTTAGTACCTAACTCAAATCATTACTTAATACAAATTTACTCGAATAATTTTTAGGAAAAATTTTTAGAATGGGACTCGTAGTTTAATTTAGTTAATTGTTGTTTATAATTTTTTAATAATAATTTTATAATAAGTAATCTTAAAATTCGATCATACATTTCGAAAGTTGGAACCGGTTTCAAAAATTACCAAAAAAATGATCCAATATTCCCATGGAACTGAAAGAATTTCAGTAAATCGACAATGACATTATCTATTTTGTAATCGTCCAGATATTTTTGTTATCACGGCTACCGGGGTGACTCTTTTGTACCAATAATATTTTTTTTTTTTTGCTCATCTGCAGGTTCGTAATTTCATGTAACATAATACATTAAATACATTTTTTTAAAACAATATTTTAAATGAACAAAAAGAAAAAGTACTGTGTCGTAATTCAACATATCAAATCAATTTTATCGAAAAATATTGTTGTTGCGCCACCAGAATTCGAACCTGGATCTCTTTCCAATCCGGGGAAGGTGTATTTACCGACAGTACTTTTTACGACACACTTTCGAACCCATATGTTACACTTTTCAAATTAATCCATGTATCGTTTCCATTATTTGAAAGCCATCCATTTTGTTTTTACGGAATTTAAAATATCTCTAAATAAACCGATAGCAGATGTCAGAATTAACAATTCATTTATATTAAATTTTAAACACATTGATTCAACTTATATATTACAAATAATACAGAGAACAATCATCAGAGTAATATTTAAAAAAAGATCAACTTTATCAACACAAACACTTTTTGCAAAATTCCCAGTTCCCAAAATAGAAAACATTTACAAAAAATCTCAATTAACCAATTATTTAAAGAAAATAACACTGTATAATTTGAAACAAGTACATCCTTAAGGTTTAAAAATAACTTTAAAATCCCTAAATGTAACACCAAACACTATCAGCAAAATTTGATATACTTAGGGATAAAAAATTTCAATATTTAAATAGTCTCCCTACACAAATTAAGGAAATAAAAGAGTTTAGAAAGAAATTATATGAACATTTTAAAAACACATCATTAGAAAATAAACAATATTATAGAACACTTCTAAAGCTCACAAATAGACAATAAATAAAATACTAATTGAATGTATTAATTATAAATATGTACATATAAAATCAATTATGTCGAAAAATATTGTTTTTGCGCTACTAGGATTCGAACCTGAATCTCTATTTCCAATCCGTGGAAGTACAATAATAATAATAAGAATGTGTTCTTCTTAATAATAAATAAAATAAATATGAATTAAATATATTAATTAAAAAGATATACATATAAAATCAATTCTATCGAAAAATATTGTTGTTGCGCCACCGGGATCCGGTTTGGAATTTTATATGTATATCTTTCTAATTAATATATTTAAATCATATTTAAAATATCACAGACCTATGTTCTGAATAATTACAATTTCACAATAAGAATGTGTTCTCCTAATATATAAAATTATTATAGTGTAACTCCCTCTCCAAGCACAAGAACTAGTCTCTTTTTTGGAGAGGTAAGCGAAAAAAAAACATGTTTTTTTATTAATGTAAAATACTTAATTCATTTTATAAAAAAATTATAAAAATGTCTAATAATTTTTTTTTTTTAACCATGTATGTGTACATATTTCTAATTAATACATTTAATTAGTATTTAAATATCACAGAACTTTGTTCTGTTTGATTACAACTTCACAATAAGAATGTGTTCCCTTAACAACATTTAATTTAATATTAACATGTAACTAAGCCGCGGCATTATTATAAGCAAATTATTTATCGTTTCCTCAAAGTTTGGAATATACCTACATGCGTAAGGACACCGGTAATTTGTTGTTCAAAGTGGGGACAATAAATTCTTGTGTTCTCGATCTTTACTGATGAAATGTTTTGCGTGGAAAAACGTAGTTTCCCACATTATTTCATTATTATTATTATTATCACTAACCATTTTCTATCTACTGTTGGATTTTTCTGTGTATTGTAATTAGTTGCCACGTATTTCCGCGGAGTTCTATCAATTCAGTGGATTTTAGAGCTGCCGTACGGCTTCTTGATTCATCTCATGTACAGTTCGAAAACTGTTTATCCAATAATTGTCCTTCATCTGATCATTTTTTCCTGCCCCGTTTCATTTAATTTTCTTGTAGTATTCTATAATATCGACCACTCGTTTGTTTTCCTGTTTCTTCGTGTGAAGCTCAACAAATATCTTTCCATGCACCTCTGCGATACTTTAAGTTTTTTAACATCTCTTTTGTTGACAATCCGTGTGAAAGTTGAAAAAGATAAAATAATTTTCCCAGTTTATATTTGTCTGCGCACGTTTTAGTGTGCTTGTCACTTATTTTTTAATATATGTGTGACCGATTCAAGTCGCCATTTACAATGGTGCTAATGAAATCGGAAACGATGGGTGGATGAGAAATAGGAAATCGGAAATAAGGGAATCCTTCGTTAGCGGACCAGGATGGTTTACGGGATAAGGAGGACAGCTCAACTCACCTGATAATGACGCTGTCATCAGCTTATTCTGAAGTTTACCTCAAAAACAAAAACTGCTACGACAAAACTCAGTTGAACTTCACCGTCCACAAAACATAAAATTCACAATGGTATGACAAATCAAAAACACACCAGTTGAGTCAAAGAAACAATGTGTACTGATTGGAATGGACTAAGGGGTAGGAACAAAACTAAAACTGGTGACAATAACACCTACTGTTTTTTTGGTGTGGTAGGTAATTTGATTTAATTCACTGTAATAATAATAACTATTGTCCTATTTTCTTTTTATCCAGAATTACGTGAAAATTTTTAAATATTCCTAGATCTAGTGTTTTTTTAATTTTATTTATGTATTTATGTAATTTAATGTACCTATTCCTCAATTTAGGCGGTAGATAGGTTTTAAGAAAATTCGTGTAAATCAAGACAAAATTAAATATAGAATATCTAATTATAAATGAATCGAGTATTATTAATTTGAATATAAATTGGACTACATAACTCAAACTCAGACTCATGTCAAAAAACGAATACAAGCCAATAAAATTCAATTAAAAAAGAAAGATGTAATAAAATTTGTTAATTTATTGGTTAAAGTATTACTTTTCGATACTATTTAATATGATATAAGAATAAAATAAAGTGAAAAAAAGTAAAATATTTATAGATTTAATTCTGGCGTATATTACTCAAAGATGTTTGCGATTTGTCGCAATATAAAGGTGATTGCTTTTTAAAAATGGAATAACAGATGAACCAATTTGAAAGAGCAATGACGCAAGTGTTGATGGCACCAGAAATAGAAGATGGTCCTGTTAGAAACCTCAATGATCGTCGAGCTTGTATGAATGTGGATGAGGCGAGAAATGTGTCAGGACAAAAGAGTATGGCGCCCTATTCTCTCTGCCTACCCCCGCGGTGAAATGGCGTGATGGTAAGTAAGTACATCATGTAAGTTTAAAAATTTGTCTTCAACCTACTCAGTTGATATAGCGCGTTTCCCCAGATAGTAAAAGGTTCAAGTTCGAATCTCGGTAGCAACTACAATATTTTTTCGATAAATTGATTTTTTTTTGTATATCTGGCTAATTGATTAATTTAATTTGTATTAAAATACCATATAATAAACTTTATCTTTTTCACTTGTTTCCTATTGACGTCTCTAGAATTACTGACAACTAATACTAATTCAGATTAATTTTCAGTAATATTTCAGATATTAGACTGTATTAAAAATTCTATGACCATAACTAATGTGACGCCATTTTTCCTTTTTGCTGACCTGGTCTTTAGGCCGAGCATGTCTATTGAGGCAGGTACACGGTAGTCCGGAAAAAACTCACATATTGTGGAAATCGATTGTCTTTTAAAACGCATTTTTTCTTAACCGCATTAAGTGAAACCGCGTAAACTGGCTCTGTAAATTAAGAAATAGGTGTACTTGTATTATATCTCAACATTACCAATAAGTTTGAGTACCTAAAGTTTGGTTACGTTATTGTTATTAAGTTGGCGTGTTGTTTTGTAGACTGTTTTAGTTGGTGTTAAGGTAGTTCAAGCTTTAATAATATTATTCTATTGTATTACATTTTCAATTCAACGATTATTGTATGTTTTTATAAATTTTAAGCTAACAATTTATTTATAATAAAATAAAATATACTAAAACAAAAATTCATTATAAATCGTTGTCAAATTACTAACTGAAGGTAATAGATCCCGTGGACTGTATCGATTTAAATTACTGTTTAGTTGACACAACCCGAATTGGAACAAGAAAGGAATAATGGCAGATGAATATGGCCTACCTCGATCTCAGTCCTGGGTTGGACGGCAATTTACACATCCAGTTGACTTGCACTTTGGTGGTGAAGAACGGAGATACCACTGTACTTCAGGATGCTGTAGAGAACCGTTTTGCCTTTTCGTGGTCCGGATTTAACGGACGGCGACACTTTCGATCCACAAAGAAGCCTGTTGACATATCCGCGTTGAAATGCAATCTGTCCTGGCTGACCGAAATTCCTAGATATCAGTTGGTCAGAACGGGACAGGTTTATTGGAATGACCGAATGTACATGGAGTACTCGACTTGCGTCAACACTAACCGTTGTGTCGACATTTATTAATCTTAGAGTACAGTTTTATTCGGTTTTCGCGACAGTCGAATCAGTGAACAATAAATTTGTGAATACCATATTAGAAAATTATTTTTAAAGAATTTTAAATAGATCGGAATAACATCTGAGCGTTGAAACTGTTTATATTTTGCCAGTGTTTAGTATAATATATATAATGTGGTGGGTCTAGAAAGATTGAATTGGCGAGGCAGATAGCATAAAAACACTTTAGGAAAAGAATACTCAAATTACAGGATATTGCACAGTAAATCACTATCGCGGTTTATGAATCGAAAAGTAAATTACATTAATTTGGCAATTTTCAGTGTTAGTAAAGAATTTTTTAACAACAATTGGTATTATATTAATAACTAAAAAGTTAGTAAAAGTGTTAAAGTGAATAGCATTGATGAGTATGGTAGCAATAACTGGTTATATCTAAAGGGTGCTTTTTTAGAGGTATTACTATAAAATAAAATAAAACACATAAACATCGTGGTAATATCAATGGTATTGGCTTTATTGGAAAGATAATTTTATGCTATTAGTGTTTAAATATGATTTTGCGTATATGGATGCCGCTGCTGGCTCGAATAAAGCGCAATCTGGAAGTCCAATTTTAGACCACTTTTAATGCAACGAATGTTAGCTTATCTTATTAGTTATCTCTGGTTTATCGGCGTAGACTAGTGACTTCACAAATTTCCACAGAAAATAATCCAAAGGTGTTGAATCACACGATTTTGGAAGCCAATTCACAGGTCCATTACGCGAAATTATGCGCTCATCGAATGGTTCATTTAATAAATTAATTGTGGCGCGCGATGTGTGGCATGTTGCACCGTCTTGTTCAAACAACAGCTCTCCCACTTTAATGTCATTCAATTTGGCAACGAAAAAGTCAGTAATCATGGATTTACGGCGCTCTTCATTAACTGTAACGTTCTGGCCGATATGATTTTTGAAGAAACAACAGCTTTTTCCGTGCGCACTGTACGACGTCTCTGCGGATGCGTATTATCAATTAGAGTACGCGTAGTGCGAATACGATACATGGTTATTCGAATTACTTGTTCGGATGGACGATTATGTCGACCGTAAAATGGACGTAGTGCACGGTAATTTTCGCGAACTGAACTACGATTTTCGAAATGAATTTGCACAATTTGCAAGCGCTGTTCTAGCGTAAGTCTATTCACGGTTAAATGGCAAACCAAACTGAGCACAAATCAACTGTCAGCTATCAAAAAGTGTTGCCAATTTGAAAAACAAACATTCTTTACTATAAATGCACACACACACACACACACACGCAGAGAAAGAGTGATGTATAGAAATAATGATTTCCCGGACTTATACATAAAATATATTTTCTTGTAGAATTGAGAATTACAGAAATCTGTGAAGTTAACCATACGTAAAGTGTGTCAAATGTCGGAAATTATTATCGTGAACTTTCAAAACTTTGAGTGTAATAACTTTTTAAATATTTGCGATCGGATATATTTTTTCATTTTTTATTCTCGGGCACGCATTTCTAGAGAATTCTACAAAAAATATTTTTTGTAAAAATCTGATAAATCATATTCTAAATATTAGCCAATACGTGTCACTTAATTTGTATTATGAAAATAGGACTCACTAGCTAGTATACCGGGTGATCGAATTTCCTAATCACTCTGCAAATGTCTTATACCACATAAATAAATACTAAAAAACGTAATAAAGTCAGCTGTCGGGTTAAATAATACTTAATAATAAAAAAATACAACTCAATGTAATTGTTTTTCATTACTTTTACGCGTATTATCTAAATAACATCCAGAACGTCTCAAATACACGGCACCATTATTATTTACAAAGATCGCTTCGTGAATTGTGGGCTTCTGAAAGGTTGCCACATTACCTTAAAACACGTCTAAGATCGGCAGATGTGGCCGCAGTCCTCCAGCCCCACAGCCCTTCAGCCTCACTCTCCCCCACTTCAGCACGCATCACCGTAACAACCCAAGAATGGACAAATCTTGTTCGCTTTCAGTTGCCGCGTAAAAGCATTACTTCCTTTACGTGTACTGTGCTCGCTCAAGGAATGGTGCGAGGATATTATAATACGGCGCGTGTAAACTCAAGTGTGATGAGGGGTAGGCCGGTCAGCGAAGCGTCCAGCGGGATAACAGATGTACACACGTTACCACGTTTAATCTCTTCATTATTTATTTGAAATGTTTTTAAACCTACGATGAAGTTAACTACTTGTTTTAACGAGTATTAATTTAGTTATATGATATTTAAAATAATGAACCTATTATATTCAGATTATTTTTCGCCTTTCATGAGGGCCTTTGTCGCCAATTGCACAAACTAAAAAATATTTAATAATCAATTATGAATTGTACAAATGGTGTTTATACGTATTAATTTTTTATTTATTTCCATCAACGCCCTGCTCTTGTGGGCTTTTAAATAAGAATAATATTTTTTTAAATTTAAATATAACAGTACATTTTTAATACAACCGTTTAAATGTAACATTAAAAACTAAGTATAATTTACATACAGATTAAATACTAATTAAATGTATTAATTATAAAGATATACATATAAAATCAATTAGTATTTAAAACATTACAGACCTATGTTTTGAATAATTACAACTTCACAATAAGAATGTGTTCTCCTTAATAATGAAATTCAACTTGTTACCAAGCCTATGCATACGTATTATTGCTAAGTTAATAGCATAATTTTTATATGGATACCTACAAAGAACACTTCATGTTGTTTCGTTTGAGTTGGTACTTTATACGAAACCATTTGTGTTAACTCACGGCAGTCCAACATGCTATTGATCATTTTATATAGAAATACTATATCGCTCACATCTCTTCTCCAGGCTAATTATTTCAAATGAAGTGGACTCGTTAAATAATTGTAATTTATATTTTATATTGGAATATGCAATTTGAAATTGATAAATCTTAGAAATTTATGTTGCGTTATTTCGATTTTTATAATATGTGAGCCATAGTAGGGAGACTAGAGTGGAGTTAAATTCCAGCGTACTTCTTACAATAGACGTGTTTAAAGTTATTAGAGAGCGGAGCGAGTTAAAGATTTTGGCGATCCTTAACACAAAATCTAAGGATTTCATCGACTTGTTACAAATTTAGTTGTGATGTTGAATAAATGATAATATTTCATCGAAGAGCACACCCAAATCCCGCACAACTGCGACTCTACTTAAATCAATATTAAAATATGAATTAAATAAATGAATTAGAAAGATACACATATAAAATCAATTTTCTCGAAAAATATTATTGTTGCGCCACCGGGATTCGAACCTGGATCTCTTTCCAAACCGGGGAAGGTGCATTATCCAACTATGCTACAGCGACAATATTTTTAGCGACAAATTATCGTACCATTTTAATATTAATAGATTTAACTGTTCCATTATTTGAAAGAGCCATCTATCTGATTTTTACGGAATATCAAATACCTTTGAGTAATCTGAGGGCAGACGCCAGAATTATCAATTCATTTTTATTAAATTTTGGACACATTGGTACAATTTTATTATTAGGAGAACACATTCTAAATAAGTACAACTTCAATATAATGGAAAAGGAGTTGATTTTTATTTGTATCGAAACTTATTTGTTTGAAATATATAATATATATCCACTTAAAAACATTAAAAAAAATACGAACAAAACATTATTGTCATAATTTGATAGTTCTATCATAGCTACGAAACTGTGACCGCAGTGCGACGTGATATGACCGATGAGATGACAGGACGACAGATAGTAAGTAAGATATTCCCTTACCATAGACAGCATAGATAAGAAAAGATGACAGATGTCAATATACTTGCCAGTCGTTTCGTACGGTTTCGCTAAAATAGGTTTTATTTTTCATTTGAAAGTGAATATACTATTGTATATAATTCTTATAATTGCATTTTGTGTGTTTTGATCTTGCATTTTTACCTTCACCTTATGTGTGCTTACATTCTTTTACATATTGTATTGCGCATTGGTATTATTTTCTCTCTTTTTATTTATTATCACGTATACTCGCCTTGTATGTTTCGTAATCTATTTAATTGTGTTTTGCCTTCAATGAGTTATTTGGTTTTGTAAATTGTAATTTGTTTGCCAATTTGCCCAAAAATAGGTTTGTCTAGTTGGGCAATGCATTTTAAAATCTGTGTAATCAAACTGTCTTTTTTTGTAGCTTATATTTTATATGCATCTAAATAAATAAATAAATAAAAATATAAAATAGAATACATTTAAGTAATCTTAACCTAAAGATATTCAAAACACGTTCATTTTTACCCTACTTGCGTCTCACAGACCTGGCCGTTTAAGTAAGCACTTTACAGTCACAAATGACACTACTGAAGCCGCCACATCCATAAAGTCATAGATATAGATGGGAAAGCGTAATATTATTATGGATTATATTAATATTTCAAATTATGCGTATGCATGAAGGTCCATATAATCTCTAAAGCCGTCGTTAGCAGTCGGCCTTTGGCCATGAAACGCGTCGCATGTATATTATGTTACCGCCGTAACGGTGCATTACATATTTAAATAATTGTAATCCTTTGCAACTTCTACAAATACATTTTTTTTATTCCATCAGTGCCTTAATAAATTTACCATTTCTTCAAAAAATACATTTAATATCTGTGCGTCAATGATTAATGAAAAAAACATATATAACACATTATATATGGTATAGGCTAACGTTTCGATACGGTAACATGTGCCATTGTCAAGGTGTTGCCTAAAAATGTTACGGTAAAAACCGTACTTGTTCGCGTGCGATATAAATCTCCCAGTACTGTGGGAGAATGTTTTAATGCAAACTTTTCTGTAAATTAAAATATATTTATCAAAGGATTCTACTCAATATTTACGAAACATGGTTTCTCAGGAGACAATAATTGAGTACAACCTTCATTTCCTGTTCGCAGCGCCTCCATCGGTTATGTGCATAACTCGGCGCCGCCTGGCAGCTTACCTCTGAATTATATATACCTACAATTTTTTTTATCACAATCGACTGTGAGAAAATGAAAGCTAAATTTTCCATGAAATGTGCTGCACGACGCTGCAGACGCTATTTTGACTGATTAAATTTTCATATTTTTCCACCGGCAATCTAGTCTGAAATATTTTTTTAAATCTTCAATCATATTTTTGAATTTTTAAAAATTTATTAATCATCATTACTAATTAAATGCCAGTGATGTAATAAACTTTGGTGTAGACAAACCGATTAAAATAAATTGAGAATTTCTTCCTCGATATTATCATAATTACTTTGTGGCCACAAGGTATATAAATAATAAGACAAAACACTTTGTTTAAAACTACTATTTATTGATAAATCAACATGTTTCGATGTCAGAAAATAAGAATTAATATTAACGTAGTATTGACTTGATTTTGAAGGTCGACAAATTCACGTAGAAGGCGTCCGCAAAGTTACTATGGACTACATGATAGGATCAAGAACACAATTCATACCTACAAGTCGAGCTCTAAGAATAATGGTCTAGAAGAGCGGGCTCCAAAAGCGTGTTTATGAATGAACGAAAACTTAACATCAAACTTTAGGCACATAATTGTGAGGAAATTTTCAACTGCTGCTGTATAGAGACATTTGTGCGCCTCTAGTGTCTCCAGCGTCACATTTCATAAGCATCACTTTTTTTATTTCTTGTGCCTTAGTCGTCCATGCCTCTACTTCATATAATTATTACAACTATTATTTAAACCGTTATTGTAAATGTAACTCTTCGAGCGATAACTGGTGTATGTACTACAAAGTAAACCCCCAAAAGTTAAATTTTAGTAACCTATAATTGTCATAATCATAGTCACATAACGGTTCACCATAACTAATGTAAAATATTAACTTCTTAAAATAAAATTAATTTTTTTTTTTAAATTTTGTAACAGCTAAACAGATAGATATTGTTACATTACGTTATCCAATGAATTAATAATAGTCGTGCCTGTTGGTCTAGTGGTTAATACACTCATCTAGTGATCTTGTGCCCGGGGGTTCGAACCTTGTTTTAGGAGACCATCAGGTTAGTCCTATTTTCATAGCACGAGCGTTTGGCTCAGTTTGATAACAGTACGATTGTTGGTATGACACGTATTCCGTGAATACGAACGTATTGTAGTTTTTAAAATTGATTTATTATATATAGTTAAGAGACTATAAGTGAGGGATGCCGTCTGATTTTAATAAAAAAAGTCGGATGTTTAATCACATCGGCTTTCCATGTTACTACTGTTTTTACAGCGTAAACGTTTTGGACTACATAATAATAAAATTGACTATGTGACGTAATATATTACGTATCTTTATATTTGAAAAAAACACTAATTAAATTTTTTCCTTGGGGTAAACATTTGTTTTTACACCTAAAATAACTCACTTAACCTTTACTTTACCATGATATAAAATACCCGAACGCAGCCATGCTGTCAACTCGTGTTACCGTAAATAACAGTTAGAAAAAATGTTTTTATTAGCTTAAATAGCTTTAATGGCTCGAATTTACTCTAAATACTGAGCATTCAATTTTAATTAATTACATAATTTAGAGCATTCATTGATTCATATATAATGTGTCCTTCTTTCTTATCTCTCTTCATTTAATTAGTGAGAAAGGGACAATTATATTTGTATGTTTGTTGTCCTTTTCACTGTGAAAATATTGTGTCATCTCTGACTTTCATATGACAAATAGTATTTTTACCAACGTATTGATTTTACAACGGATTGAATGTAAAAAATAATACGTACGATTCTCTTTTCATAATTAGTTTTTCACTAGTTATTCTTTAGCGTTAATATTTTTTTAGGATTATCTAAAATGTGAATTTTATGTTGCATGTATTTACCGAAATATTACAGGTTTAATTATGATGATAGACCTGTGTTACTGCATGGTTTGGGATGGGTTTAACTTGGTTAAAGATGTGAAATTAATCAGAGAAAATAACCTCTGTTTAAAAAAAAAATATTAAAATAACACTTATCAAAGAAACACAAATGTTGGATTTATACAACAATTTAACAAAATTATCAAAAATACATATTAGAGATACATTAGGAAAGTGAATTCAACCAAATTCAGTATATTTTTCACATTTCTAGACTAGTTAATTTTTGACTGAGAGATGAATGATGACAGCTGTCGTCTCCATCATCTGTACATGTTCGAATGCCCCGCTTTGAATCAAAATCTTCTATCAGTGTTGATAGTTTCAATGTATATTTATCACCGTATGCGAATTTTCAATCAAAATAATAATATAATGCTCATTTCATAACATTACAGATTTTTCTAAAAAATATCATTGCAATTTACCTGTATCTTATTAATAATGTCCCAATATTGTGTTTGTCACGCGTAGGGAATTTTGAAACCGAATTAATACATTACTTATATAGTTAATAATATATAATTCACCTGAAATTAATTTGACTTCCTTTGATATATACGAATTAGGTGGATAACCGACTTTTTTGTTCTGAAGATACATTATTTCTTTACAAAACAAAGTCCATATCATTTGTCAATTTGACAATTGGATAACTGTAATGCACCTATATTATAGATATATAATTCCAATTATTTTCTGTGTTTGTAGAAAAGAAATGATTTAAGTATTTCTATGTATGTATAGGAGAATATTATGTTCCAGGCCGATATTATTTTTTAATTACTAAAAAATTAAAAACAATTTTTTAATTTATCAATTTCATAATTTATTACAATTATATATAAAATATAATATTGGCAATATGGCTACTTATGGCAGCGGCATAAATGCGTACTCTTTTAAACATATTTTTCATAACATTCTCGTACACTTCGCGTGTTATGTCAGCAATTTAATTTTAAATATTCTTTTGTAGCATCGGAATTGTTATTGACTTATTAACGATGACTTTTTATTTCAAGTATTTGTACAAAAAATAGTCGAAAACCATCAAATCAGGTAATTGAGGATGTCAGTCGATATCACCAATTTTTGACATTATGCGGTCGGGAAAAATTTCTCGCAAAATTTCAAGCGTAGCTCGGGCTGTGTGTAAAATAGCACCGTCCTATTAAAACCATATATCTTGCAGGCTCAATTGATCCAATTCAACAACCAATAAGTTTTAGAACGTGTGACGATAGCGATCACCATTAATCGTTACAGCATTGTCGCTTGCATCCTGAAAGAAATAGG
The DNA here is from genome assembly GCA_031772225.1 of Eubasilissa splendida. NCBI lineage: Eukaryota > Metazoa > Arthropoda > Insecta > Trichoptera > Phryganeidae > Eubasilissa > Eubasilissa splendida. The sequence continues at coordinate 27,977,207 of CM062851.1, read as the reverse complement.
GTACAATGATACCACAGTAACTCTGCGTGGTTGTAAAGTTAGTGTATCAATTGAAGATTTTCAGTGCCACAATAATGGCTGTTTTGTTTATTAACAAAACCCGCCTCGTCGAAATGAGCTTCATCGCTCATGGTGATTTTTTTCGAAAAGTCGAACGATTATTTGGATAAAAATTTTTAATGACTTCAACACGTTGTTGAGGCGTTAGAGGCTCCATAATAAATTGTAATCAACTACTCTGTATAACTACCAAATGCGAACTGACAAATATTCAAGCTGTACGTCTTCCGCGGTCATCCTAGGACATGTATTGAACATTAGTTATTTAATATGATTTTTAAGTTTTAAATATATTATTTTATATTTTGAAATATTTTCCACGTTGGAATTTCTTTACGAGAAGTCTCAGTGTTATAAATCTAATCGCATTATAAATCTTCTTCCGCCGTTACTGAAAAATGCCAAAAACCGAATGGGTGCACGTGTACATACTACTAATTCTTTTACCTTAGTTTCATAATTTCTCCCGCAGACAAGAAGGTGAAAGATCAAACAAGAGATTGTTTAAAAATAATTCAAACAATAAAATTCTAGCGAGGTATTAAAATAACAAAGGAGGGACAAAAAAAAATATCAAGATGTACGAACTAGGTTCAATATTATCATATTGATAATAAATGTATTATGAACCACCCCTGTATAGAATATGATTTTTTTTTTGATTGGAAAAAGTAATAATTAAATTAACAAACTTATTTTAACAAATAAAATTAAAATAATAATCTACCCATGAGAACCAAATCCCGGTCTTCCACGTAATAGGTGAAATACTAACCATTGCGCTGCTGATAAGTCAATGAGATGCAAAAATAGCAGAATACAATGTCTTTTTTAATTCTAGCTTCTTACAAAGTTCAACAGGTGTAATTATTTTTTCGTTTAAATGATGTTAACGTATAAATAATAAAGTACAATTTATGTCAAAATAAAAATTAATGCATTAAATTCTAACACAAAAATTCAGTGTTATTTATACATACATTCATGATGATTTTACACCACTGCCTACTAGGTGAATATCAAGATGGTAGAGCGCTCGATTAGTGTGCGAAAGGTAGCGCCTGGTGTTGCTTTCAGAACTAAAAAGGTTAAAAAAAAATACAAGGTAAAAGTGAGACCTTATAAAAATGTAGGTACTGCCAAAATATTGTTGGTCATTTTTAATAAAATAATACATTCAAGTTTTATATGAATAATATTCGGAATAATCCGTCAAAATTTATTATAAAATGTTGTGAATTTTTCACACATTTATCGTGACAATATATCACTGGGTGACCCGCTGAATAAACATAATCTATTAAGGAGAATGCTCCTTTTTTTAAATGGAATGTTCCGTACAGGAAACAAGAACTGTATGCAGGGGTGGTTCGCCGGTTCGCTCTGGTGTCTCGGATGAGATTGTCTGCAGCGTGGTGCAGCGGTCCAGGGGGGTCCAAAATCTTATCCAGTGTAGCAGCCGATGTCAGGGTGAATTTCCAGGTCCGTGATCCAAAGTCGTTGCAAAGTCAGGAAGCCAGAAGATTCGGTGGTAGTGATGATAGCAGGGGTCCAAAGATGAGATGAATAAAAGACGTAATTTGCTTTTTCTAAGTCCAGCGGTGCGAGAGACGAATGAGACGAGAGTGAGTGCCCTCTGCAGCCGCTGGACCATTATTTATTTAACACATCGAAATATCATGAGCGCTACAGGCTCCAGGAGATCTCCTCCAATCACAATGCCGGATCCGTCCCCCTGCCGCCCCGCTGCGGTCCAGCGCAGCCACCCCCTGGCGGCGAGATCTCGAAACTTGGTTCATTTTTCTCGCCGTCAGATTGGAGACGGCAGACTTCGGATTTCTCCGGCATTTCTTCTCTCCTCTTTATAATTCTACTTTTTCAGGCACCGCGAGTATTTTATCTCATAGTCTTTATTGCTCCTCGCGATGCCTGATAAGTCTTACCCGGGGCGATGGCCCGGGGAATTAATTATCGCACCTCAAACTTAGAAAACTCGTTTTCAATACCTAAATGATTTTTGAGGTGCGTAATATTATCTCCGGGCGATCGCCCCTTTCATTCTCTCTTTATTAAATAATGCATTATACATAAAACAATTTTCTAAATCTAGTTATTCAGGAAAATAAGTGTGGCATAGTCTGCGCGCCGGCGGGGGCGGAGTCTCGCCGCGGCCGCTTCCCCCTCCACGCGGCGGTCCGTTAGCGCAGCGGCGTGGGGATCCCAAAGGCGTAGGGTGCCGGGCGGAATGTTCCTGTGACGCGGAAAAGTGGCCCCTTTCTATTTGTTTATTTTCGGGCCACTTTCTATTGCGTCCGTAGCTCGCAAAGCTGTGCGGAACATGGAATAATAGTACAATTGGAAATATTACTGAATATATGTTCGAAAACTTATATGATTGCTATAGCAAAATCGAAGAACGTGCTTCCCCGGATAGGCAGATGTCCAGGTTCGAATTCCGGTAGCAATTAAATATTTTTTTGATAGATAGACTTTTTCTGTATATCTTTCTGATCGATTGATTTAATTTGTACTAAACCTATTATATTTTTAAAAGTAAGAATAAACTGTCAAGATTAACGAAAATGGTTAAATATTAGAGACTTCTGCAACAACACTGTATATCGTTTTTGATCAGATCTGAGTTTTGCATACCACAATGTTGTATATCTTCTTAGGCATCGAATTATATGTTAAATAACCATATAAAATAAATAAAAATACTTTTACATACAATTTCAATGTGATTACACGTGCAACGACACTATCGATCCGTTCAACTATCAACATCTGTAAAAACTGATATACAGTATTGTTGCAAGGGAGGTTTCATTTGTCGAGATAAATAAATATTATAACTAATATATTTTCGATATACTTAACAATAAACGCTTGTGTTATGAAATTAGGACTAACTTGGCGGCCACCTCGGACAACGTTCGAACTATATCGAGATAATTATATTTATTGTGTATAAAAAAATACATTTCTTTGATAATTAAATTATTCACAATTATTATGAAGAATTATTGTCGCGTTACTAAAACGCTCTCGGTCGAGGCAAACATTGCAACGGTTCTCTTTCTATAGTCATTTTGTACGTCAGGATACGAAATATTTCATCTGCAACATTGCCGAAATACAGTACTGTACAAAAATAATAAATATATCAGATACAGTCACAAAATTTACAATATGTAGTACTTTGTATCAAACAACATGAATTGGGCTCGCCACCAGGGCGATACAGAAATATCGAATAGAAAAATGTATGGTCGGCCGTTCGAACTTCATATTGTAACCTAAAATATATCGAGCAATATTTGAATATGTCCAAGAACACACAATTACTGAATTTTCATCTACAAAACCACTGTTATATAAAAAAATTATAGATATTTCACAGATACGAAATTATTTTTATTACATTTTAATGGAAATATATAAAAGTATGGGTAATTACACAGCTTACGACCTACCTTCGGCTGGTTTAAGTGATCACTTTATACAAATGTAACGTTCACCATTCTTACCCATTAGTCGATCAATTTTTGGAAGTTTTATATATGTTACTATGTGAAAACATTTCGATTACAACTACGCTATCGCCATCTAGGGACTAAATTTGATATTCATTTTCTCTGAATCAGCATAGATGTCAATAATGAGAAACTAATTATTTTTGAAATTATTTAAAGCAATATTATTTATCCGTAAATTTTTCTAAGCACATTATACTAGAATACGCCGAAAAAAACATTTTTTTTTTTCTTTCTTATTTTGACCAGTGTATTATTAGCGATATTAGAATATGTCCAAGAACACACAATTACTGGATTTTCACCTACAAAGGCACTGTTATTAAACTAATTATAGATATCTTATAGAGACGAAGCTATTTTTATTATATTTTAATAGAAAGTGATCACTTTATACAAATGTAATTACCCATACTTGCATATCTTTCCATTAAAATGCAACTGGACACGATGTACCTACCATTATTTAAAATACGAATGTATTAAAAAAAATGTTTCCTACACGGCAAAAGTAATGTGTCGTTAATAATTTAATAATTTAATTACAATCATAAAATTAATATCATAATTTTGTGATTGTTAAATGTTTTCGTAAACCTCTTCGACCTTCTCAACCTTCTCAACCCTTACATATTTGGCGAAGCAAAATTTACCTGCTTGAATAAATCTGTTGCATTATGGCTTACACAAAAGAAATTTGCGCGGGTGGTCGTGTCATACCTAAAATGGAAAGATGGCCGCGGAACGAGGCACAAAACGCGACGAGTGTACACTTTGTAAAGCCGCTCGGGTCATAGAAATCCTTTTGTCGTAGAACATAAAGGAAGGGATGCAAACGTTAAAGAATATTTCCATCATTTCATTCCTTGACGAATGTAATGGCGGAGCCTTAAGTACATTAATTACAGCCTGTGTGCCTTTGTGGAGCACGGACCCTCCGCCGGGACGGAAGCCTCCAGGTACCTCGGTGCCGACACTTGGAGACATGTAAAAGGTTGAAAAAGGAAAATTATTACGTTTTAAACACTTTATATAAATTGAAAGAATAAAAAACAGTTAATATTGATGAGATATATATTTTTAAAACATCAATATATTTGAAAAATTAATGAAAATACAAAAAAAAAATTGACTTTGTTTGACTCGATAACCGCACGTGAGAGAATTGACAGAAAATCTTGTTTCCATGTAACTCTTTGTTTTACTATGTTGAGCTATCCAACATAGACAGACTAACAAACGGATAAGATTTATCTTCTTTTTTATTAAAATTTCCAATAATTCACTAAAAATATAATTTTCCTTTATTCTCTCCACAATTCTGAAACTATTACATTAAAAATATATTTCAATGTTATTATTTTAAAGAAACAGACAAGTTTATAATATTAAAGTATTTTCTGAGTTGAAAAGAATATCTAAAAATAAGTCCACTAATGGCAGATATTTTTGTAGACAATTTGGAGAGAAATATTTTTGATTGTGATTCTCCTTTGTTAAAAAATATTTTGTTGTAGAAAAGAGAAGTGGAGAAGTATGTGGATGATATATTATATATTTGGTCATGTTCACATCAACTAACAACATTTTAAAATTTCATTAACTAATTTAATAATAAAATACAATTTACATTAGAAATGGAAAATAATTCGAACCTAAATTTTTTGGATCTAACATTGATTAAAAATAATAATAAAATTGAATTCAAAATTTTAATAAAACCAACTTTTACAGATATTATCATACATAGTGAATCTAATCATCCATTATCACACAAACATTTAGGGTTCCACTCCATGATACATCGTTTAGTCAATATTCCTATGTCAACATCCAATTTCAATATTGAAATGAATACAATTAAAAAAATAATAACAGGTATAATTGACACTATCTTAAAAAATAAATAAAAATAATATAATAATCAATTTTTATGTAAATCACAAATAAAACATAATGATAATAATGATCATTGACGTAGGTAGGATTTTATACATAAATAACTTTTCGAATCAAATATCTAAACACCTACCACGATACATTAGACCGACATTTTATACAGATAATAATACAGAAAAATTTTCTCATAAATTCTAAAGACAAAGATAATAAATTTAACAATTCTGGTGTCTATAAACTTAGTTGCAAGGATTGTGCTTCATCGGTAAAACGAGTAGAATTTAAATATAAGAGTAAAGGAGCATTTGAGATGTTTGAACAATAGTGGGTTTTCAGAATTTGCTAATCATTTGATAGAAAATAACCATGGTTTTGATAAAAAATTGGGATTGTCAATTATGCATGTAAACGGTGTTGGTTATATATTAAATAGTTTGGAATCGTTGGAGATAAATAAAACGTGTAAAACTAATCAAAAAGTTTTAAACAACCAACTAAATTTAACTACGAGTCCCATTCTAAAATTTTTTCCTAATAATTATTCTAGTAAATTTGTATTAAGTAATAATTTGAGTTATGTACTAAATTTATTTTTTAAATAATTGTTGGTTTTTAAAAATAGATTTTGGTAAAGAAACAGTAACATATGTTTTTAGTTAGTATTGAAATCTTGAAGAAGAAAATGGTATTTTTCGAAACCGATAGATGTATTTAAACTCAATTAGTGGTTAATAAAACAAAGTTAACAAATAAAAATAAATATGACTTTCTATAAACAAGAATATAAATGTTAACCAATAAATAATAAAAAATATATATTATAACACAGACAAAAATGAACAGGGATTAGAGAGAGGAAGAAAAAATGATATAGATTCAATTAAAATTTACTAAGAAAACTTATTGGTAGCCGAATTGGGTTGATTTATCCTGCGAAAATGTGGTTCAAACAGGATGGTGCCACCTCACATACACCCCGAGCTACACTTGAAATTTGTCGAAAAAATTTTCTCGGCCGCGTAATGTCAAAAAGTGGTTATATCGACTGGCTATGGGGTTACTTGAAAAGAAAGGTCTACGCCAATAAGTCAATAAAAATTCCGATGCTACACGATGCGTGTTATTTCAGCAATTCGAAATGAAATTGCCGAAATAACACGCGAAGTGTGTGAGAATGTTATGAAAAAAATGGTTAAAAGAGCACGCATTGTATGAAAAAATGTTGGATAAGTCCACTATTACTACCTCGTTTAATAGTAAGGATATTGTTTTTTTTTCTTCTTGCTTCTTATGTGTTACATAGTATTCTTTATAAACTGAATCTTATTTATATTCCTGTACTTATGTTTTACTATGTTTTTTAGTGACAATATTTTACTGCACACATTTGATGTGTCTAACTTGTTTAACCTATTTAATGTAATTAAAAATAACGAACTGTTTATAACAATATAATTAATACTAGTTAATCTTTTAACCTAGTAAAGCTTTTAACTTTTTTTTAGTTAACCTAGAAATGCTTTTAACAACGAGTTTTGTTGTGTCATCCTGAATCAACTTATAATATAACTATAATCTATGATGTCAATTTAGGCTTGCGAACGCTCAGTTGTGGAATAGTTGGCCTATTTTTATTATAAAGCTATATATTTAATGTTGTTCCATTCTCATCTCTTCTCCCATACGACATCCATCCTTCAAGTGACACGGATTCCACCCCAACACGGGGTGGGAGGATCTCTCGGTCGGTTCAAATAGGCCTAAAATTTGGTGTAAAATATTTTTGAACTATAAAAAAAATCATAAATCTTTTCCAAATTATTTTATGTGTGGAATAATATTAGTAGTTCTCGAAGAGATGCTTAAGCGTAGCAAACAAAAAGTATTATGCGGGTTTTCACTTTCTTCAAAAAAGTTATCTAAAGAGTTGAAATTTGCTTGTACAGATATTTTTAACACGGAGATTTCTACGTTACCTGAAACCGGGGCTGTCAGTAAAAGTTCCCTGTTGGCTGTCGAAGCAATTTTTGCAAGTCACTCGGATATTATTTCAAACCTTTTTCATTTTTGGATTACAATGGTGAATACTCGTACAATCCTCGTGAATTCGTAAATAAATCTTTCCGTAAAATTAAAAATATGATATATATATTTATCAGAATGGAAGAAAACTTATTGAAAAATATGCGTTTTTAATCTAGCAAAATATGTATTCCAATAATTATAAAAACAATAGTATTACTTTATGATGCAAAATGTGAAAAAAAAATCTTAAAGGTAAGAACTATTTTAGAGAACTTCTTTCGAGTAAATCGAAAATTTCATAAAATTAATGTGTTCCTAAAATCGGAAAATTGTGTTAGAGACATCACTTTTATAATATTAAAAATTCTACAGATGCTTATTGAATTTATGATACGCTTTTGTGGTGGTCATATGACATATTCGATATCGAAAAATTATTATAGGTACTATAAGTTATACGACAGCGATATTATTATATAAAATATGGTCACGTTTAACAAATAAGTTTAATTGATTCATTTTGTCTATCCAAAGCCGGTCATGGCTTTATAGAGGAGTTCCAGTAATCTCAGTTTTCTGTTTCCAGTGTTAGTTGCTGTGTGAGCGACCCCACTTTCAGATTGCAATGATATTTTTACCGAAAAATTGGTATCTAATAAAGACGAGCTCTTATATCATTCGATCGAAAAACACGATATTATGATAGTTGCAAAATTTTTCACTGAGAAAAATGTGGAATATTTTGAACAAGGCGCGCTATTTGTGTATACGCAGAAAAATGCTACGACAGCTACCATTATCATTCAGCCAATAACTAACAAATATAAAGAGTGATATATATATATACAGTCAAATTTGGTTATAACGAACACGATGAGATCGAATAAATTTGTTCGTTATAGCCGTTACTCATTATATCAATGCTACGTATTTAAATCACCTATCGTTAATAAATTCGCTACCTTTATAAAATCTAATGTTAATCTAAAATTAAAAATGTATATACATAAATTGCTACACTTAAAATCATTTTTTATAAAATGTTTCACGAATTTTTCTGACAGTGATCAAATTCAGCATTTTTTGTATGCTAAACCATTTTAATAGTGCTGCTTTAACATTATTAAGATATTTTCTAAATTTTTTTGTTTCCGTGGTGTTGTTTTCAAATGCCGACATGTAAATATTATTTCTTTTCAATTATGTTGAGACTGTTGCGGAGCCGATTGCTCATCTGCTAATAAAACACTCGAGAGTGGATTTACAGGAAGTGATCAAATAAAATTTTCACCGCATCCGAATAAATTATGACACAAGAACGCGGAGGGAAATCTAATGTCCTCCATATTGAAATCCAGGCTGCCTATTCACAGCACGTTTCTTCTTCTCGTGAACAAGTGACTGAAATAAGGACATACAATTTAATAAGCTCGTACATTAAGTACGGCCACTAAGTTATCAAACATTTCAGTGAATAAGAGTCGTGTGTTTTTATTTCAGTAATGCTGTCAGATTTTATTTAAATATCAGATTATTGAAAAACTTGATTAAGAAAAAAAATATATACAGTCATGATAATTTATTACGGCCATTTCCAAATATTATTAATTCATTCCACGTTATCTACAGCGTCTATATGTATAATTCATTTACTGATTTTATTGAGTTAATTTTAAAAAATCTAAAATGTTTTTTTACCTATTACTTCACCAGCAATTTGCTGCACTTCTTTTAGCATTATTTTTAGTGTCACCTTTTTGGTTTTTTATTAATATTTTGTATGAGAATAAGACAAAGTAGTTTCACTTAATTATAATACCATACTTATCAATTATTTAAGTAATATTATGGTTAGATAAATTTAAATATTTTACCTTACAGTATATCACCAATTTTTTTTTTTTTAAACTTGTGTAAGGTTAAAATTTGTATTAAAAGTGTGAGTACAATGTTAAAAAATAAACATCTTATATCTCAAGAGAAATTGCAAAACATTGCAAAATTTCACGGTACCACAAGCTTCAACGTACTTGACTTTGACTTTGTTTTTAAATATTTTAAATAGAAACACGTTTAGTAAAAAATACTTACTATTATACTGCATTAGAAAATATTAGATGTGCTTTTTTTACTGTTTCCGAGATAAGTTTGTAGAATTCCATAATCACATATCTGAAAATAAAATATTTGTTTTTTTATTCTACTCGTTAAATTTACTTGAGACGCGTTTCACCTTGTAAGGGAATTATCAATCTATCAATTTAACTCAACAATTTGTATTTACATCTATAGTGGGAAACAGCTATACAATTTTATTTGCATGAGAAGATAGGGGACAATATTATTCATTGGAATTCTAAGATTTCCATAAATTTGTTAATTTTTACATATTATCAAAAATGTCTCTCTTGCCGTTTTGTCTTCTTATGTTGTAAAATTATATAGCTGTCTTTTTCTACATATTACCTATGACATTAAAATATTATTAGTGTTGAAACTGAATGGTTACTTAGAATAATTAGAAACATTAAAAAATGTATGATAATCTCAGAATTTCAATAAATAATATTATCCCTTTTCATCTCATGCAAATAAAATTGTATAGCTATCCCCCACTATAGATATAAATACAAGTTATTGAGTTAAATTGTTAGATTGACAATGCATTTACAAGGCGAAATGCGTTTCCAGTAAATTAAATGAGTAGAATTTAAAAAAACATGTGTTTTATTTTCACATACGTGATTAGAATTGGTTATAAAATTTTATTCGATGAGATATTTATAAGATTTTCGCCTCATTACAAATTTTGAAACAAGAATTATAATCTCATGAGATGCTTTGGAGACATTTGTCGGCTTTCGTAGTTGATCGTGTATACACAAAGTCTCAGAGATTCGAACACTACCATTAACTGCCGTGATAGAGGTTTGATATTTGTTTTGTCTTGCGCTTCACTTCACGCTTGTTGTGCATCAAACATCTAATATTAGTCCATTGTATAAATGTTCGTAATTTAATGCTTTAGGTTTGTCAAACTTTTCAGATAAAAATCAACAGTAACAACTATTTATGTTACGTCTCGTTATCAAATCGAACGTCACATACACGAGTTTGAGTTTTGTCACATAGATTTATTTCAACTAAATCTCCGAGACTTTTCTCATCGTGTATTATTCCATGTACACGGGACATTAAATTATGTAATATATTTATAAGTAATATTTAAGAAATCAATTAGTATTTAATCGCAGATTATTTCGTTTTTAACACTTCCTCTTACCTAAACCCATTCATTAGATTGTTATTATTTGGAAATAAATGTCACGCCTCTCATGTAGAGTTTATTTATGCACGTACTGTTTATCTAAATCCTTCTGCTACAGCCTAGTAGCATCAATGAAATAAGCAATATGTCACAGATGGAAAGACGTGAACAATTATAATGGAAAATCTTGATCTATTGCTGATGTACATTGTGACGTTACAAATGTAGTCGCGTAGCAATTGATTGATTATTACGGAAAGCACATTTTTAAATATAAAAATAATTAAGTTTCATACAAGAAATAAGCAGTCACTTGGGATTGATTTTTTGGGATGGCAGCGTTCGTATACTGGTATCATCGGATAAGTACCAACTTCACACCGTACCGTCTATGGAGGAGAGGGGAGTTTCATTTGGAAGTGGTCCATTTAACTATCAAAACTGTGTGCTGCGAGCATTTAGCTGTCAGCCATGGGCTGGCAGCTGATTATTGTAGTATTGTAAGGAGCAGTCAATCAATAAGAACAAATGTGTTTGAACGCCAGTGCACTTACTCTTCAATTGCTGTACCTAGTTGTATGATAAACTGTATCTTGCAGAAACGGGATATTTCCTTTTTTGGATAGGGAAAAAATCCCCACACTTTCGGGTCGCGGAGTAAATTTCACATCTCTCGATGAAGGTGGAAGCTCCTATTTCTTGAAATAGAGAACGAGATAATCAAAGTTTGGCAATGAAGGTGTTCTCAATGTCAAGATAATCCCAAATTATGAAGGAACAATCTCGCCAGTTAGCGATATGAATCTGTGGCCAGGATTGTATGTCGTAAACGTGCGATCAAAAGGAAGGATGGCACCTTGGGCATGATGTGACGGAGAGATTTTTCAGATAAGGTTACACCATCCACGTCAAGTCTTGTGGTATTGTCGTCATGGAACTTTCTACTGGAGACCAACCGTATTATTATAATTACTGTTCACAATTTAGGCTGTGCCGATAATTATATTTGTTTTGTTTAGATTTTGGAATTTACCATCTTATAAATTCAATTCATTGAAAATGCTCATCATAGGGTAAAAGATTATTTTATATCCTGTTGTAATTATTATGGTAAATTCTTCCATCGTTATAAAAACATTTTTGTAATGATGCTTTATTTGCAATAGAAATTTATAAACTAAAATCTCTTTCAATGCCGCCCATAATGTTGTTAATATAAATCTCCTCAGCAAAGAACAGTAGTGGAATGCAATAAACAGAAGCAACAGATCCTGGGATCAAGAACCCATATTATCTCTTGCTCTCCCTTATCTAGTCGGTGGTGGATAGAGTACCCCAGTTCGATCCTCCACGATATATTAAAAGATTTTTTTTAAATGAGATGAAATTGGCAATCCTCAACGTAAACCCTAATTTTCTCAAACTCGTCTGTAAACATTCACCTCGTTTACAGGACACTATCGCTCCTTACGATATGTTCCTTAAATTATGGACTTAGAGAAGAACGATGCCTATCTTTTGTGTAGGCCCTGAATAATTACGATATACGCAAAATGTTGTCCAGTCTAGTAAGATATCCGGGGAGTGTGGTGGAGTTCTATATTTTTCTCAGAATCCTGGAGTGCAACTGAATAAAATTTAGATGGCCTTCAATATAATTCACATTTATATCTCGGTAAACAAATTTCAATGTTTTACGCAAGATCCCACAAAGTATCTATGTAAAATTGAGAATAGATAAAATAGTTCAATGGGATGGCCAGGGAAAGGGGCCAACTATTCAAAATTTGTATTAGTTGGGTCAAAGAATGTTGGATTTTACAGATAACGAACGGACAGATATTCGCAATATTTGAATATGTTCAAGAACACACAATTACTGGATTTTTACCTACAAAGGTACTTTTATTAAACAAATATCAGATATCTCATAGAGAAAAAGTTATTTTTTATTATATTTGATCGAAAATATATGAAAGTATGTAAATTCCAATAATTGTGTGTTCTTGGACATATTCAAATATTGCTAATATAATATACTGGTCAAACTAAGAAAATACATAAAAAATTTAAAAATATTGATTTTTTAGACGTATTCTTTACTCTAGTATAATGTTAAAAAATATTTTACTGATTTCTTTAGAATATTACTTTAAAATAATTTCAAAAAAATCAGATATGCTGTTTTAAAAAAAGGGAAAAGTGATTTATCAAATTTGGTCCATAAATGATGATGGTGTAGTGGTAGTCGAAGTGAGTCCACATACTAACATATATACAACTTTCAGAAATTTGATAAATGTGGAGTTTGAGGGGTGAGAATTGGTGAACGTTATATATGTATATAAAGTGATCACTTAAGCTAACCGAAGGCTTTCAATTAAATATAATACAAAATATTATAATAATAAATAAATATTATAAAATATACAACTTTTTCGATTGGTCATATATAAGGATTATAGATAAAATCTGGCGTTAGCTGGTTGTGTCTTCTAGTATTACATATTATTATGGCTCATGTCCACGAATAAGATTTCTCTGGGAGATTCTTTTTAAATGAGCGCAAAAAATAGTACTCGGTTCAGTGCAAAACGATATATGAATCGTCACCAATTTGGTAAACACTGATTAAAATGACGCATCTAATACTCACGTACCTTTACCGATTCTCATAAATCAAAGTGTTAGCATGCCATTATAGCCAATTTATTAATGATAAACACAAATAAAAATTATAGTATCAGTATAACAAATTCTTATTTTTATGGTTTGAACTTGAAATGGCCAATTACTGTTACAGCACGGCCAATATTATCTATTAACCACCCTTTATTAATTTCAGTTAAATAAAAAATATTTAGCACTTATTTATTAAAGCTAACATCAGTGGCTAGAGATACCTAACGGAGCATTCAATTGTCTCTCCCTCACACTCTTGCGACCTGGACAGGGTGAATTTCTGCCGGACTGTGACCGAGTTCTGCGACTGAAACACATAAATGTGACGTCTACCCTCCCCTTTTGGGGGTGTGTGATTTCTATAGCTTCTTTCTGGCTGCCTTTTGAAATTAATGTGACAAAACAAATCTCTCATATTGTACAGGTATGGTTCTGGTACGACGATACCGGAGCCAACCTATCACGGTGTTATGATGATATGACTGAATATAATAAAATAAATAAAAAAATATATGTAATTATGATGAATCGAAACGAGGGTAAACAACTCTCAAAACGATTCAGGATTGGATGTAAATCAATAAATAAATCAAGCGCTAACATTAATATGTCATAACTTGTGTGCCAGCATATTTTTGATTATGAAAGTGTATTAATGCTCAGTTACTGGAATGGGAATGGTGGTAAAATGAGGCACCTCTACTTTATTAAGTTTCCCATGGGTATTTCAAAAATCTCAAGACACAAAATGAAAAACACGAAGAAATTTATGAAGTGATTTATTGCGAACTTATACGGAAACAGCACATACGCTAACAGGGCAGGAGAAGTCAGAGAAGAGTGTTGGGTTGGACAGGCGGGGGAACTGCGCGGAGTTTTAATGAAAACATTTTCATGTTACGGATTTTTTTCCTTTACATAGTTATTTAAATAATTTCAAAATATCGTTTTTTATAAATGTCTCCAAAGTGCTATGTACTAAAAAAAACCAATAATGTTACTTAAGTCTCATTTGCTTTTTCAGCGAATGATATTTATATAACACAAATTAAATTATTCAATTAAAAAGATGCACAGAAAAAATCTATTTAAAAATATTTCTTTTAAAATTAGTAATATTAACTTTGTGGTTAAAATTCATGTTTTAATTTGTTATCGTTGTTTTATTAACCACTTAATTGAGTTTAAATACATCTACCGGTTTCGAATAATACCATTTTCTTCTTCAGGATGTCATTACTAACTAAAAACACATATTATTGTTTCTTTACCAGAATCTATTTCTAAAAAAACAACAATTATTTAAAAAATAAATTTAGTACCTAACTCAAATTGTTACTTAATACAAATTTACTCGAATAATTTATTAAATAATAAATTCTGTTGGTTGTTTATAATTTTTTGATTAGTTTTATATACTTTATTTATCTCCAACGATTCCAAATTATTTAATTTGTGACCATCGCCGTTTATATGCAAAATTGACAATCCCATTTTTTTATCAAAACCATGACCAATTTCTATCAAATGATTAGAAAATTCTGAAAATCCACTATTGTTCAAACATCTCAAATGCTCCCTTATTCTTATATTAAAATTTTTACCCGTTTTACCAATATAAAATGCAGCATAATCCTTGCAACTAAGTTTATAGACACCAGAATTGTTAAATCTATCATCTTTGTCTTTAGAATTTATGAGTAAATTTCCTATATTATTATTTGTATAAAATGTCGGTCTAATAATATGTAGTTGCTATTGGAAATCGAACCTAGACCTTTTCCTTTCCAGAGAAACGCGTTACCATTTTCGCTATATCAACCGAACACGCCTTCCATAAATTTTGTACTTTTATTCTGTATTATTTTCAATTGACACATCCATTATTCCATTTAAATTTATTCCATATACACTAGGGATACCAGAATTAAATCAATTCATTTTATTAAATTTGGATAAACTTTGACACAACTTATATATTTGTAATGAAAACTCAATTTTGTTGTTAAGTTGCATATTTAGAACATAGTTCTAAGTTATTTTTTTAAATACAAATTTGTATAATCAATTAGAAAGATATACAGAAAAAATCTTTCTATCCAGGTTCGAATCCAGGTAGTGACCAAAGATTTTTTAGATACATACATCTTTAGGGCCCATTGATAATAATAATTATCGCCGCTAGGGTGGTGAGTTTCGAAATTATAATTTGTCGCCAGGTGAATAAGAATATGTCTGATTGGATATTTGTTTACGTTAATTGGTTAAGTAAGGTTGCACTATGGTAGACTTTCCTGTTTTTGACAATAAATTATATTTTTAAAATATAAAAAACATTTTTACGGAAATATTAATATTATGAATATAATTATTATTGTGTTGTTGTAATTCGTGAATTGAATTCATTTAATTAATTTTAGAAAACAAATTTGAAGACGTAAAATTACGGTACAATCATATTTGTAACGGCATTGATTTTCACGTAATAAATTACATATCAAAGAGTGAAAAGAAATTCGCTGTAGAAGACACATTTGACAAACGTGTGTCACATACAACTCTAGCGAACATACTTGTACAATTTTATTGGTTCAATTCAAAGTAGACGTCACCTACGTCAAACTATTGTAAATACTTTTTTCGATCGATTGAACCGATCTACCAGAATAAATTAGTAGAAATTGACGGATACTTTAAAATGCCACGATAAAGTTTATTATCGCTCTTGAAAAATATCAAAAATGCCGGTTACAACAGTTTAACTTTCTCCCCTAGATATGTTGTACGCCACAAACATAACCCAACATAAATGTTCTATTTAATAAAATTATCACAATACGGTAGCCATTACGAGGGATGATGTGATAATGGCCATTGAAATGTACCCCAGAACATCGGATGCGACAAAAGCCGACCCGCGGTGGAATTCCCCTGAAGAAATCAAATTATCATCTGACAACCGTGAAAACGTATAAAATAGTAGTTTTTTTTTGGAAATATGAATTTCATGCATGAAAGAATAATACGTACTTAGACAAATACGTGCTTAAATATTAGGGATTCTGTGTCGAAACAATCCGGGAATTCCATGTATCCGGAACTTGAGACTCCAGACTCTCGAATTTTTCTTGATGTTACATGTTAATTGAGTTAATCCCATTTGACCATTGTTATACAGTAGGTAGTGATCCAGCAGTGACAAGCGATGCATGTTTAAAATGGAAAGTTTTCATAGTTTATATGGTCAGTTATGAATATTTGCATTAAGGAATATTTACAATTATCATCAAATAAAATAAGTAAATGGTTTTGTCGGTGTGTTCAAACAGGTAACTATGTTTCCTTGTAAAATGTGATATAAAAAAATAAATTCACATCTTTCGAAATAAAATTTGTGAAATTCCCATCAAAGGTGGGATGAAATTATTTGAAAAACTTTATCAGGGAACCTCAGTTTATTTTGACTAAATACGTACCTACCTCGTTGTCCTATGTATTTCTTTATTAGTTGTTCTTTATGTTTGTTATTTTGTTTTTTGATTTTATTAAATTGTTTGTGTTTTGTTAATTTTTAGATAGCTAGATAGATAATGTTTTTGTATTAAATATATATACTTATGTAAACTTAATTTCATTTGTGAATCAATAAGTATTTCATCAAACAGTTTTAATAAGTTGATAATAACGTATGTTTCTTCACACAGATAATAATATATCGTACTTCGTACATATGAATATTTATTAAAATATTTTTTATTTTTAATAAAATAAAATTCAAGGTCTCGATTCTGGGAATTGAAAAAAGTCGAGAATACAGAATCCTTATTACATATAAGTGATTACTCTTACACACCAAGAAAATGTAGGATAATAGATTTTTTTCTCATCGTACTGAAAGTTTGCATTAAACATAAATAAAATTAAATATACAAGAGCTAGTGACAATTAATTGCAGAACACATGTATTCGTTATCTAGTACACGGTCTCCCTAATAAAGCAATGCACTTAGTCCAATAATTTTTCCATTGTAGAAAGCAGTATTTAAAGTAATTCTCCCATAAGGCTGTTTAGAGCACGCGTCGTAATCTGTTCCACCTCCGCTCGTGATCCTAAATATAATTTTTGATAATGAAAAATTGAAAAAAGACAGACGAGGCCTGATTAGGTGAATAGAGAAAGAGAATGAAGCTT
The DNA here is from genome assembly GCA_031772225.1 of Eubasilissa splendida. Lineage (NCBI taxonomy): Eukaryota > Metazoa > Arthropoda > Insecta > Trichoptera > Phryganeidae > Eubasilissa > Eubasilissa splendida. The sequence continues at coordinate 27,959,545 of CM062851.1, read as the reverse complement.
GCGTGAGAAGATGTGTGTGTGATGATAGAAGAGTGTGGCGCTTCATTTTCTTTGCCTACCCCCGTGGGGTAACGATGTGATGATAAATTAGCTAGTTAAATAAATTAACTCAAATTTGGTTGAATTAAAAATAAAAATATTCACATATATAAGTATCTACATACCTTATGTATCCTATGACATACTGTAAGGACACTGGTCAAAGCAGGGTTGTCGGACGAGTGTTGGTTTCATCCCCAAAATTTGATCAAAGCAATGTCATTAACAAAAAAAAAAATATTTCCATTACTCTGCGAAAGCTTTTTCCCGGTGTTCTGTTAAGACAGATTAAATTAATTCAGTCTTTTTGTTTTCATTAGTCTATTAGCGTTGGGTGAAGCTTTTCGTTTAAACTTGAAATAAAATTTATATGGCGACTGAAAAAATCTGCGAATTCTCATTCGTTTTGTATAGCGCCTCCCCGGGTCTCTCCGTCGCTGTTATTTTTCTCTTTCAACAGTTAATGACCGACGGAAAAAAGGATTTACTTTCGGACTCTAGAGTACTTAAGTAATTTCTACGTTTTGTCAAAATGGGGGTGAGCTTAATATAAATGTAGGGGGTGTCTAGAAATAATTAAATGATTAACGTATCCACTCGGCATTGAAATATATTGAATAGTTAAAAAATGTATTTGATGTTTGTCATCTTTTGCCACCAATTTGAAACTGCACACAACATAACATTTCGATTACCAAAACTGCACACTGTGTGATATTTTAGTAACCGAAACTGCATAGGTACTTTGTGTTTTATATTTTTATACCGACAATTTAAAAAATCTACAATTTTTCGAATGCTTATAAAATTGAATAAAACGACTACATTTAATATTGAATATGTAAATGTTGAGGTTGTGCGTGTTGAAGTTTTTTAAATTATGATTGACTCGAGATCGCGTCAGAAGGTTATGATGCTGTGAGACAGAAGTTCCTAACCTCTTCATGTTTCACGCGTGTTGGTTGTATGTCGCAGTGTATAGTGCCTGCTGTAACTAGAGCAGGGTATATAAATGAAAGAGCACTTACAAGGTTTCGTTTATGATGAATTAATACAATTTAAATGCGCGGTTGAACTTTGGAGTGGCTCGCTGGAGATTCGGTTGAATTGCGGTGGTGGTCATAGGACGGCCTGCGGAGAAGTGATGTTAGTTACCTGAGCAGTATCCGTCTCTGGTACTAATGGTTTATTTGCGTCTGCTTGTTGGTCGCTCTGGTTCGGGCCCTAATGGTTGATAGGTGAGGCCTTAGCCAGCCATGTCTACGGGCGCGTGTAGGTTTACCACATGTTATTGAATATATCATATTATAAGTAATCTAAAACGATTTTTTTTATTGATTTATCATTGTCATTCGTACCTTCTTTCTTAGATCACCCTTATATCGTTACTTCCTACTCGGTCCAATAATGTTACTACTACTCCCCTAAAATAACTTATTTCGGATTTTATTGAGATAATAAGTGCTGACGCAAGTCGAATATTACCTTGTTCCTCTTTTCTGTCGTTTCCACACTGCTTCGTTATACCTGTCCCTTTCTGGCTAACAGGTACCTAGGGATTTCGACCGACGTGGGACAGAGTGCGGTCCGAACGCCGATGTATAAACACGCTTTTTGTCGGTCGAGAGTAGAGTCGTTGTTAAATCAGAACCACGAAAAAACAGCTTTCGACAGCATCTCGAAGTGTAGCAATATCTCTATTCTTCACGAAAATAGTGCGAGTCAACGGGAGGTGTAATTTGCCGTCCAACCCAGGACTGAGATCAAGGTAGACCAGATTCTCACTGAAATCTAATTCCTTTCTTACTCCAATTCGGGTTGCGTCAACTAAACTATAATTTAAACCGATACAGTCCACAGAATCTATTTCCACCAATAAGTATTCATTATATAAAATCAATAAAATAAAAATATATTATTTAAATACCCTACTTCTACATATAAAAAAATTCAATTAAGATGGCTTGGACACGTCTTGAGAATGTCAGACAAACAATTAACAAGATGTATCTTCTTGGCAAATCTGGAGAGAAGGCGGTGGGAAAACGGCAATAAAGGCTGTGTAAAGACAGATTGTGTCTTGATTGGTCAATAAGTAGCAAAGCAGAACACGACAGGGGAAGATGGAAGTGCCCCCAATCCTCCTAGAATTATGGAATGAAAAGAAGGGTGACTATGATTCCGTATTCCTAATAATAATACCTAAAGATAATGATAACACTTGGAATACGTGTCACATCAATATTCTTACTATTTTCAATCTAAGATAAAAGTTTGTGCTATGAAAATAGGACTAACTTACTAACTTGATGGACTCCTGGAACGAAGCTTGAACCACCGACCACTAGATCACTAGGTGAGTATCCTAACCACTAGACCACAAGCACCTCAAGGTACTCACATTTCACGTAAACACGCTAAATTTACCTGTATTACCGGTAATGGTAAATCCGGTTCCTTTATTAAGATTTACCAGTGGAAAATTGCCACAAATTAAATTAATAACCTTCCTCAATTTCATGTCTTAACGAATTCTTCTTGTAATTACGAAAAATACCAACTTAAGACAGTCCTAAGAAAAAACCTGCAAATATATAATTGATGTTGACATGATAATTCTCCCTGTAATTCCATCTCCAACAAAAGGAAATCACTGGGGAACGTAGAAACATTTAATAAGGCCGCGTTTAGTGGGGGCGCGAGAAATTGAGAGCTGCTGTTTCCTGCCAAGATTCTCATTTCTGATATTACGTCATATCCTGTTCTCGCATTTATCTTAATGATGGCATTATCACCGCATGTTGTCTGCTCTCATTCATTTGTTTATTGCGCCAGCCAGTTACAGACCTTCGTCTCATTGTCGTAAATTATTCGAAGCTCCCTATAGGTTTCGATATTCTGTGGGATTTTTCACTTTCACATCGTGAATAAGAACTGTACTTATGGCAATTTAAAATACGTCATATTTTTCGTTGCCTGTAAATCGCCTCTATTTTATTAAAATATTACGGGATCAAACACAAACAAAGTAATAATTTCTGTAATACCCTGAGTGGGACTGAGCAGTGCTTTATATAAACATCCGCGAGTACGCTTATCACATATCATTCTTTAATTTAAGATTAATTTTATTTAGGGATTTTGATAGTGAAAACATATTATAATAAATTTAATAACTATTTAACATATGGTACTAATAATGAAAATCCACAAAAGTGTTTAAATACATAAGTGTGTTTAGATGCAGAAAATAAATGAAAAGAGAAAAAGAGGGAGAAAGGGTGGGGAGGTTGCAACTATTGTCGCGGTAAACGAAGAGCAATATGTGTTTATAGGTAAAATGATTGGCCAAAATTGAGATTGTGTTGGTTCATAAGAAGAACCCTTTGAGCGTAGGAAGGCTAATGTTGTAAAAGTCAATTTCTGTCAATTTCTCATTATGGTATTTACGTGACCGGTGAATGAATGAATTTTGTATGTAAGTTGTTCTACTTCTGGGAATGTGAAAGAGTACGGATTGCCGGGTCGATCTAGAAGGTACGTGGAGAGATATTAATTCTAATCGACTGGGACAGTCAATATGGCCTTGCAGTTGTTTGAAGAGAAGTATTTGATCAGCACCATTTCACATAATGTGAGTGTGAGAGAACAGTTGATGAAGGCAGAATGCAGAAGTGACCTAGTCCGATCAACGGAATCGTTATAATCACATCCTAATGTACGCCAGCGATACTTGAATATGGCAGAGGAAAGATGAGAACAGACTGAAGGCAACGAGAAACAATTAAACAGAAACATTGGCATATTTTTAATATTTAACGCAAACACGTTGTGATTAATTTTATTCATAAATAGTTATTAAGGGAACACGATCTTATTAATTATTTATTTAACATAGGTCTGTAATATTTTTAATATAAATTAAATCTATTAATTAGAAAGACATACATATAAAATGAACTTTATCGATAAATATTATTATTGCTACCGGGATTCGAACCTGGATCTCTTTCCAATCCGGGGAAGATGCATTATCCAACTATGCTACAGCGACAGTACATTTGACGACAAATTTTCGAACCCGTATGTTATATATACATTTCAAAATAATATATCTATCGTTACATTATTTGAGTGCCATCTACTTTGTTTTTACAGAATTTCAAATACCTTTAAGTAAACCGATAACAGACGCCAGAATTAACAATTCACTTTCACCGGATTGGAAAGAGATCCAGGTTCGAATACCGATAGCGCAACAACAATATTTTTCGATAAAATTGATTTTATATATATATATCTTTCTAATTAATACATTTAGTTAGTATTTAAAATATCACATACCTATGTTATGAATAATTACACTTCACAATAAGAATGTGGTCTCCTTAATAATAAATTTTAGATTACTATTTTTCTTGATATTGGTCATGAAACGTGTCATTTGCGCTATCAATGAAGTGTGCGTTCGCGAGTGCTATGAGCGGATCAACAATTTACGTGTTTCTGAAGCCAGAAGATTTTGTGGACACAGCTAAAAAATAAAATCCACACAAAGAGAATCAACACTAACAGGTAGGTCGTGTTCTTGCTAGTGTCTAGTTGATTCTTGAGCCCTTGAACATTGGGTCGCCCGGAGATTGCACTAACAATATATAATGTATACACCATTTATGGAATTTTTTCTACTGCATTCATTTATCGGAACCAGAACTCAATTGTGCACCGCTTATATTGCCTGTGATGGCGTCAGCAATAACTGCTTTCAAAGTATAATTCTCTTTATTCCCTGCAGTCACCCTCTCTTTTAACCGTTCCGTTTCTATCATACGTACTTTCCAAACACACAATATACATAATTAAGATTGGTTTATTTAGAAAGTTTAGGTAGGTTTTTTCAAAGCAGGCCCTGCGGAACATTTCTTCATTGACTATTCAAAAGAATTCAAATGTGTTTTTTTGTACAGTAACGTATGTGAGGTTTTTACTTCGCGGGAGTGATCTTGTTAATCTAATAAAGATCTATTACACGGAATAATATATATTAATGAAGACTGATACGATCACATACATTTTAAATTATAACAGGGTATGTCAAGGACACACAGCTCATACGGATTTATATTTATGTTGAATATATGATGCATTAAGTTCTCGATGTTTGGGTGGAGATGTAAATAATGAATGACAGAAAATCTATATTTATTGATATCTTTAGGAGAACACATTCTTATTGTGAAGTTGTAATTATTCAGAACATAGGTCTGTGATATTTTAAATATGAATTAAATATATTAATTTTAAAGATATACATATAAAATCAATTTTATCGAAAAATATTGTTGTTGCGCCACCGGGATTCGAACCTGGATCTCTTTCCTAACTGGGGAAGGTGCTTTATCCATCTAAGCTACAGCGACATTATTTTTAGCGACAATTTTCGACCATATATGTTACCTTTTTGATATTAATACATTTAATCGTTCCATCATTTGACAGAGCCATCTACCTTATTTTTACAGAATCTCAAATACCTTTGAGTAAACTGATAGCAGACGCCAGAATTATCAATTCATTTTTATTAAATTTTGGACACATTGATACAACTTTATTATTTAGGAGAACACATTCTTATTGTGAAGTTATAATTATTCAGAACATGGCTCTGTCAAATGATGGAACGATTAAATGTATTAATATCAAAAAGGTAACATATATGGTCGAAAATTGTCGCTAAAAATAATGTCGCTGTAGCTTAGTTGGATAAAGCACCTTCCCGGTTAGGAAAGAGATCCAGGTTCGAATCCCGGTGGCGCAACAACAATATTTTTCGATAAAATTGATTTTATATGTATATCTTTATAATTAATATATTTAATTCATATTTATTTATTATTGATATCTTATAATATGACAATCGACCTTAATAAATATTATTGTTATTGGTAAGGTGGTGAAAGACACAAGAAGAACATTGACATGATGACCTTGTTTGATCAAGAACACGATCCTTGGCAATGATGATCGAATGCCATGATAACTAATGAATAAATAGAAAACAAAACTGATCATATTACCTGGTTTGATCATATTCTTGAAGTGAGTGTTATTAGATGAGATCAGATGTATCGGATGTGTTTGATTCAAGTCGGCTTACTATTTGTGTATACCACGATTTGTTGTATGGATGAGGAAAGTATTAATACATGAATGTGAGGGAAAATATACGATCAGAACTTACATGAACTTATTATATTATAAGTTACAACATGGTTACTTTACTACAGTGGAATCTAATACTCAATGTATAATGCCGTTAGCTTAGACGGCAGTCGGTCGCACCAGTTGCTTTCAGGACTGCGCGTTTCTGACGTCCCACAGCGGTGGTTGCTTAAGCGGTGTGTTACGACTGTATCCCGATCACCTCACCGCAGGTGCTTTTGGATAGAATAAAGCGAAAAACGTACGACATGAAAAATATAACATGTTTGTTATCTCTGCTTGTGAGATAGATGTATGGGGTTTAAGGTTTCAGTAAAGGTTCAAGAATTATGTACTATCACAAAATGTATTATTTAATGAACCGTATTAAACTACTTAGCAGATTACTTTACTAACAAACTTAATCGTTTAAATGAACCACGAACATGTAACAGAACCAATGCTTTTAGCTCTACTGACGGAGACACATCATAAGACGGGGGGATATTATTAAATTATATTTATTATGTTGTATATAACATACACTGGCGAAGTAGAAAAGTCTGGAAATTCTCCGATTCTGTACTCCGTCCAAATATCCCAGACAAAGATTGAGAAAACTGTATATCATTATTATTTAGGAGAACACATTATTATAGGTTCGAAAATTGTCACTAAAAATATTGTCGCTGTAGCATAGCTGGATAATGCACCTTCCCCGGTTAGGAAAGAGATCTAGGTTCGAATCCCGGTGGCGCAACAACAATGTTTTTCGATAAAATTGATTTTATATGTATATCTTTCTAATTAATATATTTAATTCATATTTAGTATATCATTACTGTTTAACTATTCTACATATTATAAAAGTTTCATTTGGAATTTATAAAATAATTAAACAGATGTTGCCATTCTTATCAAAAAACCATAAATAATAAATAAATTAAGAGAAAATTTAAAACTGATCTTAGCACAGTGAATAAGATTAAAAAATGATCGTTTAAGTGGTTTGATCATATGGAACGAATGAATAAGGAGAGAATAGTAAGAAATATATATGACACATGTATTGATTGCACCGGAAATAGAGGACATCTGCAGAAAACTTGGTGCATCAGATACTGGAAGATGGTCCTGGTAAAAGCCTCAACAATCGACTAGTTTGTATGACAAGATGTATGAATATGGATGAGGCGAGAACTGTATGTCAGGACAAAAAAGGCATCTATCCTCTCTACCTATGCCCACGTGGAAATGGTATGATAGTAAATTAGTTAGTTAATTAATGGGTAATGGATATTTTTTAGACATAATTTATTTTTAAAAATCAATGAAAAGATAATGTCATGTAACAAATAACAAAATGTCATGTAGTTTACTATGTTTAAAGTTATAACCTCACAATATCACGTTATGGAATTGGCAGCTGATTTGATTCATTTTACGTTGTCATATGACACATTAATAAGAGTATATTTTCATGTTTCGTGTTGTAATACGCTACGGAGGAACGTATAAATATATTCAATTTATATGTACAAAATAAATATACAAATGGTAACACAAATTAAATTAATCAATTAGAAAAATGTTCAGTAAAAATCTATCTATCGATAAATAGATTTTTTCTGTATATCTTTCTAATTAATTAATTTAATTTGTGTTAAAAATACCACAAAACAATGTTCTAAATTTGCAACTTCATAACAATAATGTGTTTTCATTAAAACTGTTCAAATAGTGATATGTATTAGTTAATATGATGACACATTAATATTCCTATTTTATGCTTAAACTCGGACTGATAGCTTAATCACTAGGCAAGTATCTTACCACTAGTCCAGCGTGCATTAAATATCAATAAAATTTCAAACAAAAAAAGATAAAAACATTTACTATATAGTAGCTCAAAATCACGAACTGTGAGTCAATCACTGATATCTTTGAGTCTGAGTCACACTCACTATCGGTGATTGAATTTCTGGTAATATCGTGATTCGTGATTCTTTTTTTAATTTTATTTATATTTTGTTGTGAAAAATTAAAATGTTAATGAAAGACTAAGGTTATAATTCGTAATCTAGTAGATTCTGCAAAAACTTTTCACGCATTTAACCCTTTTATTCTTTTTGTGATGATATTATATTAGATATATATTAATTATATATGCTAGGATATGTTTTTTACGTAAATGAAGTTAGAATATAAGTAAATACGCTCAAAATGATGTCTTTTTATTAATTTCATGTATTGTGATATCGTGCGGCGCATGCGTATTAGTAATGAAGCTGTGATCACAGTGACAGTTTTCAATCACTGATATTATCGAATATCAATCATAATAACATCAATCAAGAGTAGCATTTTTTCTCATCACCACTGTAGTGTATTTTGGCGGTTGAAAATAATTTTTAGAAATCGTCAAAACAAACCAAATGGATCGTCTTCGGGAAGCCGTGACTATCATAAATCTTTATTTTTTCCCACCTAGAAGCGACAGAGACAAAAGAATGAGATATATTTTTCATTTTTCCATCTACCTATATAATTTATGGCTTTTCCGGTTTGTTTTTACGCTATTATAAATGTATAATATACGACTTTTTGCCAACTTATGTATGCATCGCAGAACTACAAGGAAAGGAAAAATTACATAAATTACGAAAATGACCGTACTAGCGTGACGCGAACCTTAGGGCTGAAATCCGAGAGACTTATTTTACGGTCACCGTGTATTGCACGATCGTGGACGTTAGTTAACTATCAACCACTCACTTATTTGCGCTCAGTGGCGTCTGATTCAGTCGGAATTAAGTTATAGTTCTGAATGTCAAATGAACTAGATTAACAGAACGCACTGCCAGTAAAGACGTAAATCTACGGTTGATGCAATATTGTTGTCTAAATGCAACATGATGTAAAATCTTTGGTTCATACAATATTGCAAAAATGCAACAAGATTATTTTTTGTTTGTACAATGTTTTTGCCTAGATGTAACATGACGTAAATCTTTGGTGCATCCAATATTGTTGCCTAGATGCAATAAAATATTAATATTTGATACAAACAATATTAATTATTGTCTAATTGCAACATAATAAATTCTTGGTTCAAACAATATTGTTGCCTAGATGCAACACTGCCAATTCTTTGATTCAGGCTTTCCAAATGTAAATTAACCACTTGTTTACATTCAAATTAGTCAATTTCAAAAAAATTGGATACGTATTTACGGGTTCTATAATAGCAAGAATTAGAATACTACAAAACTAACAAAATGCTAAGAAATTGAAATGGCCATGGATAGGACGCATCGCTTGGAGGATGGAATCGTTAGACAAACATAATGATCCAGTGGTAATCGATGGTATTAAAGAGGGCCAAAAGGCCGCCCTTAATTACCGATGCGAATGATCAGATGCTATGTATTCTCGATATAATTTTATGAAATAGAAGCATGAACACATACCGAAGAAATAATTAGGCGACTTGAAGTTTTTGAGATATGGTTCTACAAAATAATACTTAAAATAAGCTGGATAGATAATGTTACGAATAAAGATGTTGTTATTATTATTTTTTTAATAGAGATGCGTACACGGAATACATGTAACATCAATATTCTTACTATTTTCAAACTAAACTAAACGCTTGTACTATGAAAATAGTACTAACTTGCTGGTGTCGTGGAACGAGGTGCAAACCCTTGACTACTAGATTATTAGGCCAGCTTCTTAACCACTACACCAACAAACTACTCAATGCTTATGGTTTGGATAAATAAAAAAGAAAAATAAATATTTGAAATAATAAAAATCCGAAAACTTTAATATCTCGGACATGTGATGAAAAATCCGGAGAAGTACGAGATCTTGCACCTCATAATGCAGGGAAAGATTGCTGGATGTCGGTACCTTGGAAGAAGGAGAACATCATGGCTGAAAAAAAACCTGAGGTAATGGTTTGCCAGTCTACTGTAAAGCTTTTCTGGGCCGCAGTAAAAAATATGATGATAGACAACGTCCGTTGAAGAGGCTTTCGTCCAGCAGCAGATAAGGATTACGATGGAGATAGATAAAATACTGATGAAGATGGTAATAAAATTCGTGATCTTATGTTTTCGTCAAAAGCTTTTTGCAAACATAATTTATATACAATGTTTGAATGCATAACTCAGAAGATGATATAAATGTCATTCCCACTTTGTAGACACGCAACCTTACACTGATTGGATTTAAAAAAATGTAATTAATGTTGCAATTTAGTAAAGTATATTTTTTACAAGACATGCAGAGCAAAACTTTAATGGAAACATTATCATTTTTTACAATATTTACTTTATAACCATGTATACCTTTATAACCAGACGCCAGAATTATCAATTCATTTTTATTAAATTTTGGACACATTGATACAACATTATTATTTTTAGGAGAACACATTCTTATTGTGAAGTTGTAATTATTCAGAACATAGGTCTGTGATATTTTAAATATGAATTAAATATATTAATTATAATTTAATAAAATTTAATAAAAATGAATTGATAATTCTGGCGTCTGCTATCAGTTTACTCAAAGGTATTTGAGATTCTGTAAAAATAAGGTAGATGGCTCTGTCGAATGATGGAACGATTAAATGTATTGATTTCAAAAAGGTAACATATAGGGTCGAAAAATTGTCGCTAATAATAATGCCGCTGTAGCTTAGTTGGATAAAGCACCTCCCCCGGTTAGGGAAGAGATCCAGGTTCGAATCCCGGTAGCGCAACAATATTTTTCGATAAAATTGATTTTATATGTATATCTTTATAATTAATATATTTAATTCATATTTAATTCCATAGTTGTTTTTAAGACAAGTATTCTATATTTAATTTTCTTATTTCGAACAACAACTGTGTATTTGAGTAAAAATAAAATGTATGAATTTTATATGTATACATAGATTCAATAACAATACAGTTATACACCCCCAAATAAGAAAGATCTTGAATAATGGCGGTGGCTAACGACATTTATATATTTAAAAAAAAACAAGATCTATAATAATACAATGTGAAATTTAATAACAAAATAATAAGGAATAGCAAACTTGCCACAGATAACAAGCTCCTCCTATACAAGGCCTTCCTGCGGCCTATACTCCTATACGCAGCACCCATCTGGGGTCACGCGGCTCCCACAACCATGAAAAAACTGCAAACCTTCCATAATAAGTGCATCCGGCTATCACTGGATGCACCCAAATGGATAAGGCTTACACAACTTCATCAAGAGTCGGGCATTCTCCCCGTAAAAGAGTACATCACACAAATCTCCAAACGTTTTTACGATGAACTGCAAGCACCCAAATCAGACCATCAATTCGTTAACTAAACACGACTTGAACACACCATCGCGATATAAACGTCCAAAATCCGTCCTCTTAGAGGATTAACCCACTGCGCCAGCTAGCAGTTTCCTGCAACCTGATTATTAATGCAGCTTGTTACTTAATTTGTTTTAATTCTAATAATAAATTTATCAGGCCTCAAAGGCATACTACCGATGGCAAGGGGTTCTTCGAACCCGGTACCCTGTAAGACATGCGAACAATGATAATGACAACAAAATAATATTTAATAAAAATGTTAATAAAGAAAGATGTCTAATACATAATTATTTATTGATTTATTTTAAAGCCATTTTAGAACCCCTTTTTGTACAAATTTATTTATGCTGCTAATTTAATTGATTTTGGCAGTTGGTTATATAGTATAGGAGCAATGCTCAATGCATGTCTTTCTTTTATTCCTAATTTTGACATTTATAGAATATTATGTTCATTATTTTTCTCCAAGTTTGATAGTTGTGATGGATTTTTATTTTGTCTTCTTTAAAAAAATTATATTAAACAGTTTTTCTATAAGGTAGATAAATTTAAAACAAGAATATCTTTAAAAATTTGTTTGGTTGGGAAATATTTAGCCTTTTTCAGAATTATTTTTATTATTTTCCTTTGAGTTGTAATTATTGGTATGAGATATATGGGATAAGATCCTCCCTGTTATATTGATTCAACCAATGGTGTATCATTTTAGGAGTTTGTAAATTACAGTATTGTCTAAGAACATAGAAGTAGAATAAAATGCATATATTTTTTATATGTAAAAATATATTTTTAAATAAAATACTAGTTCGTTTGGTGACTCAATTTATATAATAAGTTATTTCAAATAGTAGGTACCTATTTAGTTGGTTTAACGTTTCATATATTTGTTTTTTTCCAAACGAGTTCAACAAGAAATATTGTAAAATGCCAAATAATTGGCAATATCATGTGACGTGTTATATGTTAATATCATTTAAAACTAACATTCGTTAACTAGTTAATTAATGAGATAGTTAACATTTCCTGTGTCTTCTCTTGCGGCTATTCAACATATTTGGCAGTATTAGAGAAGTGATCCCATTGGTGTATGTAAGCAGTGCTGGATTTAAAACTTTGGTCACTTTGGGCAAAAAGTCAAATTACTTTCTCACTTTATAGGAAATACAAACTTATATTATTTCATTATCTAGGTACCTTGAAAGGAAATATATTCAAAATTATTTCCAGCAATAATTATATTTTATTATTTTAAAACTTACGTTGATATTAACGCAGTCACTAGTTTTCATTAATTTTCACATCCAACATAAAGAGAAGTACTAATTTTTTTAGAAATAAGGTGAGGAGAATATTAATCATAATTTTTTTCTTTGCATTCTTAGTAAATAAGTCACTGACAGTCTCGGAGTATTTGTATTTAAAAATAATATATAATATTTCTGTGAAGTGATAAAGATATAATAACAATAATTTGTGAAACTACATTAATTATTATAAAATATCTGTGATCGACCCAAGTCGCCGATCACAGTGGTGGGTAATGATGTAATCGGACGGAATGGAATGAGAAGAGCTGATGGGTTGATGGGTAGTTGGAATAGGAGTAGGGAATGGAACAGGGAATTATAAATAGGGATTTATAAGGGATGAGAGAATCTTCCGATATTGGACCAGGATGGCTTACGAGATAAGGAGGACAAAAACAAACTTCCACGGTAACTGTGTTGAACTTCACCATCCACAAAATATCAAATTCACTAAAATATGACACTTTCACTCCGATATTCGACGAATTTGAAAAAATCAATAACAAACCAGTCGAGCCAATGGAACAATGTGTACTAAATGGGAGTGGACTAGGTGAGGGAACAAAACTAAAACCGGTGACAATAATAACTACATTTACCTATAATAATTTTGTTTCGAGTCATTGAATATATTTATAAATTATGTATTCACCTATAATAAAAATTACGAATACGGAACAATAACTATATTATATAACAATTTCTATGATCATCTCATAATTATAAAAAAAAACATAAAGGCGTCTGTCATATTTTATATTTAAATAATAATTACTGTACTGACAGATAAAATTAAATAAAGTGAAATAAAGATTATTAGGAGAACACATTCTTATTGTGAAGTTGTAATTATTCAGAACATAAAAAATGTAATAAAATTGAAAAGTTTCACGCTCCTCTCGGCCTGGCGCCCCAGGCGGCTGCCTGAGTTTGGACCATCGCTGTGTGTAGGTTTGTACACACACGCGTACACATCCATATATACACGCAGACAACTGTGACAGCCCTTTCCTAAGGTTTTCTCGATCCATTGAACCTAACGAGCTAATGAAATACACCCGGCCCGCCGTATCCGCTGCCATTTGTGATTTAATTAACGTTAGTTAGTGACGGGCCCCTTCTCCAGGCGAAGCTGTCGTCACGGGCCCCGGAGGAGCATCAGGAAAATGCGCGGCCCGCGGAAGATAAGTAGAAGAATGCGTGTGTCTGTATATTACATAAGAGATTTTCATTCAGGAACACAAAAAACAACCTAGAGTCTGCCATAATAAAATACATAGATATCTGCTTTAAGGACATGAAAAAAATGCGTTATATGTCTCATAGAATTTTTACAAATCAGTGATAACGATACTCGCCTAGTAATCTAGTAGTCGGGGTTTAAGCCTCATCAAGGTTCCATCGTGGTTCCAGAAGGTCATAAAGTTAGTCCTATTTTCATAGCACAGCCGTTTAGCTTTGTTTGAAAATAGTAAGAATATTGTTTTGACATGTATTCCGTATACGCATCTTTATTTAAATAATAATAATTAAAAGAATTAAATTAAAGGAATCCATCGATTTTTTTTTAAAATACATAACACGTGTTCACGTGTTAACATTCGTAATAAATAATGAATTTATTTTGTTATTAATCACTGTGAGTTTATTGTACTATATTAATTAACTTAATCTTAAATAACCAATTAAATTTAACTAAAAATCTTATCCTAAATATTATTCTAAGAATTTCGAATCGTTTGGTCAATTTCCACATCTTTAATTATCATAACAATTTGTCATGATTTACTAGATTTAGCTAGATTTGATTAATTAATTTTAAAATGTCAGAATAATTTAAAATGTGGTTTTAGTTAGTTTTTTATCACCCTGATGAAGAAAAACGTATTTTTTTAAACAAGTTGGTGTATATAATAAACTCAAAGTGGTTAAAATCAAAGTTATTGAATTATGTATTATTAAATCTTTTTTTTATCTACAATCTGTATTATAATAATGATAATATTAGATAGTTTATATAGCGCCATTTTCGTAAAAACTTTTATCTCAAGGGCGCTATACACATAAACTAATTCTAGTCATACATTAAATTTGTTTTTTTAATTAAAAGTTATCATTTTCATTTATGGAAATGATTTTTTGAAAGGGTTCGTTTTTAGTCTCTTCTTAAATAAAGTTTCTTATGACGGAGGGCAAAGAGTTCCACACTTTTGAGCCTGCCACCGCAAATATCCGTTCACTAAATTTAAATGTCCGGCAATTGTTGGTCGGTTCTACAACCCTTCCTGCGGCTGAAGTAGAGACTGACCTAAGAGTTTGACATCTGCCATTCAAATTGTCTGGGACACAAAACTCTTGAAGATACAGAGGCGCCAGCCACCACCACAATTTAAATTTAACTCTTTCAGGGAACCGGTATATAGAAAATATTCTTATTACAAATTATTTAAAAAAATTCTTAACCTAACATAAATATAAGTTATGTTATACTTAAATACACATACATTTAGGAATAAAACATTTTTTTTTTTTTACTATTATTCGTCTTTGACGCCACACGTCCGAAGCATCCTTACCTAATCTAAATAACAAGATTTTTTTTTCCTCAAAGAGATAAACAGCATTGCGAATTTTGTGTACTTTTACAAGGGCGGAAAAAGCACGAAAGAAATGTCTTTGGAACAAAAATGCCGGATTGAATATATTGAACCGTATATTTTGGTAAATTTCCTTACTATTGTAGTGAATAAATGTTGGTTAAGCTTTATGTAAAATATTCAACAATGCTATCTTAAGAGAAAAATTTATTTATAACCTATATATTTAAAAAAACATTAATGTAATGTAATTTAAAAAAGTTAACATATTGTCTCTGCTCTTGCTTTATTATTTTTATTTAAATTATTCTTAACAACGTAATAGTTCGTATGTTGTGCAATTTACTATTATTAAGGAGAACACATGCTTATTGCGAAATTGTAATTATTCAGAACATAGGTCTGTGATTATTGTCAATGTACTCTGTTGGTATAGCATAATCGGTTAATGCACGTTCTCCGGATAGGAAGAGATCCAGGTTCGAATCCTGGTAGCAACAGTAATATTTTTCGATAAAATTGATTTTATATGTATATGTATCTTTCTAATTAATACATTTAATTAGTATTTAAAATAATTTACTATTATTTATATTTTTATATGTATGAATTATACATAAAACTAAAACTAAAAGTCTATCTGTTTTCTGTTCAATTTTACACTTTTTGACTGATCTAAACTCAATTTTTCATAATTATTCTTTAGGACCCTGCGTAAAGCACCGCCTCATCTCCCTCTGCCCTCCATATATATATATATATATATACATATATTTTTTATTTATTTGACATTATTACAATATTTTTATAATATGAGTTATTAATTAAGTATTGTACATTATTAAAATAACATGTTTTTTATTCGCTTACCTCTTGTGTTTGGAGAGGGAGTTACACTCTAATCATTTTATATATAGAGTTATACATGTATAGTCCATAATTATTGATTGTTTATTTGTGTGCTTCTGAAGTGTTCTATAATATTATTTAATTTCTAATTATACGCTTCTGAAGTGTTAATTTAATTTCTTTCTAAGCTCTTTTATATCTTTTATTTCTTTAATTTGCGTAGGGAAGCTATTGAAATTTTTACCTTCCCTTCCCTCTGTTATAAATGTGTATTATATATAAACCTTCCTCCCTAACCACCCCACATTAATATGTGTATTATATCAAACGCCATCCAAATTTTGTTCAGTTGCATTCTAGGATACTGAGGAAAAAATTGTTACCTTTCTCCTCCTCTGGATATGCTCCCTCCACCTGTTCGGAGCAAAGTTTACATACAGTCTTATTACAATTAAATCTAAATCCCAGTGGCAGTGAGATATTGTAATTTAAATGTAATTAATAAACTTTAATAGTGTCCACAATGTAATCGTATTATAAATGCAGATGCGAAAAATGTTTTGTATGGAAAACTAGGGCAAACTACATCTCCGTTGTGGCAACGGCAGATTTTTTTTCATAACAAATTATATGTAAATTGCAGAAACGTGGCTTCATGGCGGCCGTCAATTCATTTTTATTTTGGTTTTTGTTTAGTACGTATCTTATTTTACACGTCGTCTTTCGTCGCGTATTCCATCGGGACACTCCCATGGCGGGACACTCCCGTATCGGGACACACAATCTTACAATATCATCAGACATTTCGATTGAATCTAACCAATCTCCGTTTTATTCATTTTTTTCAAGTTTTTTCTTAAATCAACCGATATCTATCTACGGTTTATGAAATTTGACGAAAGCGTACTGTTTTTTAAATTTAACAATATTTACATATCATTAATTTGAAATGTTTTTATAAAATATGATTTTAAAATTCCAACCATGATTCTTTGAATTTTATACGCAAATATTTATACCACGTAAACTTGCACGCCAGCATTTATAAAGGTGTCCAGCGGAAAATTTTCAAGTTTAATATTACATTTTTAAAAAAACTACAATGTTTTTCTCATATTTTATTTATAGAAAATGGAGTTTAACGATGTATATTTTACGATTTATAAACAATATTGTCTAAATGCCGTCTATTTCTCTCAAGACACTCTTGCAATCGGACTCTTAAATTTGCGAACACGCGAGAGCAAAGCGTTGATTCAATAGCAGCAACTTCACGGCGGATATTTTCTTGTAGGGCCTGAATTATTCAAGGATTGTTACTGTAAACTCTCGACTTAAGATATCCCCACAAAAAAGTCACACGGTGTAAGGTTTAGTGGCCGAGGTACCCAGGGTTTGTCTCTGTACTTGCTGATTAATTTGTTGGGAAAAATTCTCCTCAGATTCTCCATTGAAACTCTAGCTGTGTGTGGAGTGGCCCCATATTGTTGAAATTATGTTCTGTTATTAAACCTAAGATACAGCTGCAGTTGCGGTACCAAAAACTCGTCGATCATTCAGCAATACACGTCAGCAGTGACTGTCTATCGTTGGTTAAAAAAATAAGGGACAATTATCCCTCGGGAAAAAATTGCACACCACACTGTCGTTTGTAGACAATGTGAACGTTTTTGATGGCGTTCTCTTGGGTTATCGAGGCACCAGTATCTAATGTTCTGTTTATTAACATAGTTATGAATATGAAAATGTGCTTCGTCAGTAAACAATATGTTTCCAAGTGTTCGTGCTTTTCCGGTGGCCGGTAGATTCTAAAGATTCCTACTGAAGCAATCCTGCAAAAGACGAACACGCATATGTGAGGAGTGCTCTAATACAATATTTTCCATATGTATCCGATAAATGCTGCAGAATATGTATCCGCCCTAATGTTTGGCGTATAAATTATATTTATTATTTGAGTGAATTTACATCGCGGGCCTTGCATTGGACACATCTATCATTTTCTATTCATTTGCAGAGTACCTACACAGTAAAGTTTTCGTACAATAATCACACAGTTGTAACGCGTCGTTCACACGGGAGACCTCCCCGGGAGCACCTAACGAGATTGGTCCAATTTGTTTCATATCAAACTCGCTTGTTTCGTATGCACCAGGGTAAAGGGTAACATAATTGGTCGGAGGCAGAATGCAAACTTTCCTACACATCTGAAGGTCAAAGTTTCCGCTCTCATGTGCCGGCACGCAATAAGCTAATCTTATTTTCATAAGGTAGCGCCCTTTGACCTAGCCCGAAATTAGTGAAACTCTAGAAGTTGACGTCATTTGACGCCTAATGCATTTTTAATTTTTAATTTTATATAAACTTAATTTAATATTTTATTATTATTATTAAATTAAGTACCTAACAAAGTTGTTGCAAGGATACTGTCCAGACTAGGCAGGATCTTATATACTGGCAGCTTCAAAATTATATTTTAAATTATGATTGTATTTATTAAGACACCGGTTGTCCGACATGAATAATAATGTGTTTTTAAAATGTTATTAATTAAAGGATGTTAACAGTATAAAGTTTCATAACACAGTAACATAACGTGTAGCATATAAGACTAATTATAAAAGTCTGTAAAGATATTTAAACACAATACTATTAAAGTAATATCACAGTTTTTAATACAAAATAAAATTAGTAAGTGAAATCAAAAATGCATTCATTTTATATCTATGGAAGATTGGAAATAAATATTATTATTTGTAAATATTTTTCATTTTTAATATGTTCTTGAATTTTTAATGTACATACTTTAATGTATTCTGGCATTTTGTACGTACTGTATTGACCCGAATATAAGACCAAGATTTTTCGGACGAAATATTATTAACCCTTGGCATACCTGATGGACTGAAATCACACCGTATGTCTAGTGGGTCTGATGGACCCGTAATTGTATATAATTTTTGTTATATGAAGTAATGTGCTTGGAATGTTAGATATCATATTTTCTATTATTTTTAATATTATATTTGTAGGAAATAAATAAATATAAAACTATTGATTTATTATTTAAATGAAAATACTTCTTACTTTAGGTAACTAAAAATATCTATTCTACTTAAGACAGAGATCAGAAATAGACTTAGATTAATTGGAGACACTAATAAATCTACCATAATCTATGGATGAAAATGATTATTCAGTCATAATTAGAGCGACAATTTTCGGCCTGCGGACTGCGGTAGGAGCGACAAAGTGACCGCTAGTCTATGATGCGAAACTACTCAGGAGCGCGACGCGGTAAGTTTCAAATTTTTAAAAAATATCGACAGTTCTTCAAAGTGGTGGGTCTGACAGACCCTACTAGGCATGCTAAGGGTTAAATAACAAGAGCAGTCTTATATTCGGACCTTTCGATTCTCGGGCATTTTGTGATGTAATTTTCGGATGTCGTGGTCAATAAACCTTTTAAAACATATTTAAAAAGCAATTATATAAAATGGATGCTTGCAAATGATCATCCAACCGGAAAAATCAAGAAGCCTACTGTCACTCTTCTATTGACGCAAGAAGTATTATTAATGGGTTTAAAAAGTGTGGCACTTCCCTCACCAAGGATGATATTTTGAGGCTGGAAGAAAATACTGGTGATGTTGACTCAAGTGACTAAAGTTAACCAGAATGATGTGATCAGTGATGAAAGTGCTGATGATGATGATTCTACTGATAAAATATTTAGCAATTAAAAAGGACTACCATTGCGAATTTTTACATGTTTAATATGTTGTCACAAAATAATTTTGCAAATATCAAAGAACTTAAACTTATTAATCAAAAATTAATTTTGTTGTGTTGTTTTAACATTCCCTTTGGTATCTATGCTTTTATGCTGATATCATCTAAATAGACGTCTCAAAATATTAACAATCGAATCCCATTTTGGTGATTAGTTTCACAGAGCCCGGATCGTAAGACTAAATACTAAAGTCGAATTTTCTAAGAATTCGTGATCCGTTTCAATTTATTTATTATTAATTTCAAGACCAACATTTGAAAAGTTTATTTTGAAAGCACTCAAATTAATATAATTTATATTACTTCTATGAAAATCTCTAGTAATAACGTAGTGATACTCTTAGAAATTGGACTAAAGGCGTTTTCTATATGTTTTTCAGGTGCTGATTTCATCAACCTTCGTATGACATTGTAGAATTTAATAAAAGTAGTAGATAGATGCGTGTAGATATATACTAGATACATTTTTAGTAGAAAACACTCAGAATATCTTCGGTCAATGAATAAAAACTACGGCATTTTTATCGAAGAGAACTAGCTTTAAAAATATCCAGTGTGCTTTGTATCGGCAGATTTACAGTCTATGTATTGTCCACGTGTTATTTATGTGATACGGAGCAGATGCGGTTTAAATAAAATGTTATACACATATACAAAAATAAATTGAAACAGTCCACGCGGACTGCGCAATAACCTGCGCATTTGGAGCGTTTTCATAGTAATAGGCCAGCTTAATTTTGAGCAATATTTTATTAAATAAAGTACATTGTTATTGTGAAGTTGCAGTTCTGTGGTATTTTAATACGCATTAAATTAATCAATTACAAAGTTATACAGGAAAATTCAATAGTTTTGTTGCTACCAGGATTTGAACCTGGATCATTTCCTATCTGGTAAAATGCATAAACCTATTACACTACACCAGCATAGTAAGTTGATGACAAATTTTCGAACTTATATCAATTATTCTAAATTTAAAATCTATCACCTTTCATCAATTTGAAAGAACGACAGCATATAATTTTGAAAATTTGTCGTTAACTAACTATGTTAGTGTAGTGTAATCGATAAATGTATTTCCTCGGATTGGAAATGATCCAGGTACGAATCCCGGTAGCAATAAAAATATTTTATCGATAAATTGAATTTTCCTGTATAACTTTCTAATTGATACATTTAACTTGTATTAATATGTTATTTACTTCGTCCACGTGTTACTTATTTAACTGTGAACGTAATATAACATTTATACACAACATCCATTTTAGGTAGAGTTTTAGCATTTGGAAGTTAAACAAATCAAATATCTTACAATGCCTCAAAACTAAAGTTTTCAGTGCAGACGGTGTTGAAATTTGGACGATGACTGCAGGCCTAATGCGCAAACAAAAAGTAGTACATCGAGCCACGGATGGAGCAATGCTCGGTATATTCTTGAGCGATCATGTAAATAATGAAATGTTTCACCATAGAACCAAAGAAACCAGAGAGTGTGCAAGATGAAATGATAATGGGCCACAAATCTCCGCCAAAGAATGGACGATCGCTAGAGGAAGAAAATCTTGAAATGGAGACTTCAGACGGGAACAAAATAGTGGGTCGAGTCCGCAAAACGAGACACGAAGAAGACTGACGAACATTAGAAGATATCTATATCCAGCAGCGGCTGACGACGCATAAATTTGCTAACATTATAATTATAATAATTGGCGATTTGAAATAAAAATAATAAAATAAACAGCACACATTATTAAGATCGATATAAATATTATTCAGTCAGAAATTATTGTGTTTTTGATATAAAACTTAATTTTAAATCGTAGCTGAAGTCTCAAAGCATGTAAGTAAATATAATATATTATTTTAAATAATTTGTATTCACTAACACGAACTGTTTTAAAAACGTCGAAAATTGATCATATCTATTGCAAATCTAATGGTTTATAACTCTATTAATTTTTAACATTTTGCTAATTTAGTTCAAGGCTGATTTATCTCCGTAATATTAGCTTCAATATATTTTATATATGCAATAATTTTCTATATTGGCGCAATTTTGTGGGACGCGGAAAATAAATTTAATGGTCGCGGTCTTTTTTGTAATTCTAGTATTTTCTTAATTATGGTAAATAACATTCAATGTATTAGTTTAACATTAGTGTAAAGATTATATTTATGTTATAGTTTTAAAAAAAGTTAAATTGATGGTATAATTTTTGAATAATAAAAACCAGTATTTTCGTAAATAAACGCGGAAATATGAAATATTTTTGAATGGTAAGCCTTAACATACCTACCATTCGATGTCCGAGAAGATATATATATATATATATATAACGCATTTACATTCATAATTCAGATCTGCCCAAAAACGATATACTCGTACATTGTTGTTACAGGGCCGGTTTCATTTATTGAAAATTAAAATATTTCAAAATATTTAAAATCTAAAAATAAACATCGCTCCAATGCATAAGTGTCAATAATAATTTAGATGATTTTATTTGTCTTATTATTCGCGCTGTAACAATTTAATTAAATAATTTTAATGATTTATTTGTGTATTTATCTACATCCCGAGTAAGATTGTATAGTTTTGACATTCCGCTGTCAGTTGATGTCGCTGCGGTATCATTGTGGGTATTCAATGCGACGTTTAATTGGTAAAATTATATAAAATGTGAGATAATCGTCTGGTATAATATTTCTACTCTTACCGTCCTCTAGCTGAGGTCACCGCCTGGAGTTTGCCAGTCCTTCCCTATACATCATCCCCCTGCAGATTAGGGCTGGTTATAACAGCGCCTCTGTACGGAAATAAAAAAAGCAACGTTTGGAGAGATTGTCTTTTTTATACTAGCTTTCTGCCTCCACGATTTATTATTTTACGCAACAAAAGTCTAACGTTTCATTCCAAGCTCTTTGTAGTAATGAAATACCAACACATACATCTATAACTTCCATACAAAAGTATAATTAATTAATTAACAACAGAATATTCATATATATAATATTCGAATATAAGCGGTATGGCTTATTACTACTGGCAAATATTCCAGGAAAATTGGTTTAATGAATATACTTAACATGCTTTAAGAAAATGATAAAATATGAATGGATTATGCGTACCTAAGTTTTCCAAAACATGAGAGTTTTATATATATATATATATATATATTTTGAATATCATTTTATTGCCAACGTATTGTTTTATTGAATATATTTTTATTTTTTAAATTGCTGTAAAGTTTATTTGAATTATTTAAAAATAGTGTCAATTACAAAAGACGATCGAAGAGTGGTGGAATAAGAAATACGTCATCTGCTATGAATTACTTCTGGGAAATGTAACCATCGCTTTGAGGCTTATTGCTGACAATTCCGTCGCCTTGATGTTGCAATTCAAGAAAAACGACATAAAGTGACGTATAAACTTTGTAATGCTCTTCCGCATACTGTTAACAATCATAAAAGCGGCTATTCAAGAGAGTTGGGAGATTATTTCACATCCGACCTATCCTCCTGATCTTGCTCGATCATATATTCATATTTTATACTCTCTATCCGACCATCTCTGAAGAATTTCCTTTAATAACGACGCTACTCTTCAAAATTGGCTTGACAACTTCTTCTCCTCCGAACTTCTTCAGGGGTGGAATCTAAAATCTGCGAGGACATTGGGTGCCAATCGCAAAAAATGTTTTCTTCAATATTTGCAAAATTACTTTGTGACCTCATTGTATGTTAATAATTATACAAAATACTTTTTAAAATACAAAATCCTGAAGATGATACCATAGGTATTGAAACATGTAGAATAATTAATAAGTAGTGGTTTAAAAAAAGTATTTTGAATAACAATTATTAATAGCAAAAAATGTTGTTTATTTAAAAAAAATAACGTACCCATCAACCCAATATAATATTGAACTAACTAACGACATAATAATTGTTTACAACTTCCCTAGTTTTTAAGTACTATCAAAAATATTAGGTTGTTCCAAAAATAATCGCCAATTTTAATTAGGTATATACGTATCTACTTTATATTCTATATTACTTCATGTGAACATTTTTGCAGTTGACTATGTGTGCACCTGTCTTGTATGCAGTTGGCGTGTGCGCAGTTGTCCTGTGTACAGATGCCATGTGTGCAGTCATCTGGTCACCAGTTAAACTTGGTAGTCGTATGCATGTATGTAAAAATTTAATATCTTAATGTTGTTAATTTGCTTACTAACATTTTAACTTTTATTAAGGAGAACACATTCTTATTTTGAAGTTGTAATTATTCAAAACAGATGGTCTGTGATGTTTTAAATACTAATTTAATGTATCGGTACGGTACCGGTAGCGCAAAAATAATATTTTTCAACAAAATTGATTTTACATGTATATACTCGTATTTAAAATTAATACATTAAATTAATATTTTCACTTTTAATCTTTAATTTTTAGCATTGTACAATTTTGAATAAATACAAATAAATTTTGATTATTAATTTGCTAAATGAATAAAAATCCTCGGATGTTACGTACATTCGTTATTTTTGGTGGGCTTAATAAAAAATATGAGCATGTTTGAAAAATCTGAATAAATAATGGTCATGAATTTTCCTAAACGAGGTTAAACTGTTAAACCCTACATCTAAATGGACACAAATCCTATGTATACATTTTGAAATCAAATTAAAATGGACACGATAATCCTTTTTCCCGCCCTAGTATGAAAAATTGTCCGTTAATATCGGGGGTGCGATTATTTTGTAAACTCATCCTTTTTCTGCTTTCTTTTGTGATTCGTGAGCCCCTTACTGCTTCTCATTTTATTATTAACTGGCTATTTCGCTATTCATAAATATCTTAAATAAGCTGATGGATAAGACTTTTTTTTACCTATACAAAACTAGCAAAGAACACGTATTCAAGATGATAGTGCTGTTTTTAATTATGCATTTAAAATCATTATTTTTAGGAGAACACATTCTTATTGTGAAGTTGTAATTATTCAGAACATAGGTCTGTGATATTTTAAATATGAATTAAATATATTAATTATAAATATATACATATAAAATCAACTTTATCGAAAAATATTGTTGTTGCGCCACCGGGATACGAACCTGGATCTCTTTCTTAACCGGGGAAGGTGCTTTATCCAACTAAGCTACAGCGACAATATTATTAGCGACAATTTTCGACCCTATATGTTACCTTTTTGAAATTAATAATCCCGGTGGCGCAACAACAATATTTTTCGATAAAATTGATTTTATATGTATATCTTTATAATTAATATATTTAATTCATATTTAAAAAATCATTATTTTTTCAAATATTAATTAAATATATTAATTAGAAAGATGTACATATAAAATCAATTTAATCGAAAAATATTAATTAATTAAATATTATTTCTGAATAATTACAACTTCACAATAAGAATGTGTTCTCCTAACATTATTCTTTTATTTTATACTTTTGCCGATCTACGTCCAGTATTGAGTATACCTTCTTTTCCATGCTTTGCACATCTCTATCTATCATGTGCATTTCCATATTTTTTCACTTAAACCGAACGTGAATTAAAATAATATATTTAGTTCAACTCAAATGTTTAGTATCCGTGAAAATAGTGTATTTCTTGCTTTCAACAGATGACTAGCTGTATATGTTCAAACGTTGCTTCCACAGCCTTAAGGCACTTTTCAGGTGGTATTGATTATTGATTGGGGTATATTCATGCTCTGCTGTGTCTGTATCCCACAATACACAATATTATGATTTATACAAAATCAGAAAATACACATTTATATGGATTCCAAATCAAGCGTTGTTTGTATATAAATATAAAATATCGTAAGGGTGTAAAATATTAATTTCTACTTAATTCTATGGTTTGTCAAATATTTTATGTTCTTATTATGAAATAAATTTGACCAATCATATAATAAAATACATGTATGAAATATGAAACTTTAAAACACGTGCTCGCGTATGGCAGGGTTGCATCTTAATATTGACACAGAACGTATAACGAGAATCATGTTAGAAAACTGGAACAAGGGAATAAATATCCTGTAATGAAATACAAATATATGAAACGACGTAAAAGCAGTCAGTAAAGAGCATGGCTTCGTAACAAATCGTGACAGTAGCGTGGAAAAATAACAACTTATCGGATATACCATGCATTGAAAATTGTAAGGTGGTGAACTAATATATTTGTTTAGGATCGCTGTCCACAAATAAGGGAGAATATGAAAGACAGAATCTGAATATGAAATGCTACGACCCGACTGCAGGGACAAGATAAGATAGATACACTGGAGATATACTGCTAGTGGCTGACGAGAAAGTAATGAAAAAGCATCATGTATTGGCAGTCCAAAGCATTTGGACAGCCCACGTAATATAATAATGGTCCAATTACGCATTTTTAATTATTTGGGCCATCGAGTTGAGAGATCTCACTCTCGCGGTAGATCTTAAACTCGATGGATGGACCTGGTGTGGTCAATAACAGGTGTCAGCCTCCAGAAATTCTACAAGTATGCAGCAGATCTTGATAGGTGGAGGGACATCAAGGTGGAGACATTTCAATAGTAGCGTCGGAACTTAGGGTCTAGGTCAATTAATGTTACTTAAGAGTTACATAACATGTTGAGATTTCAATATAGCCAGTATCACTACTTTTGTTAGCGACTTCCACAAACCTTGCATGCCAATTCTTTCACCTTATTATCAAATTCTTTCAACTGATTATTAATTTATATGAATGTAGGAGCAAAAATGTGCGATTTGATTGTATGCTGTTTATTGTACGCCGATGATGCAGTACTAATGGCGAATAATGAACAAGAACTACAGAATCTGGTGAGTAGAATGTACGATGTATGCAAGGTAAGCGACCTCATGATGAATGTTAACAAGTCGAAAGTGATAGTATTCGAGAAGGAGGAAAGCAAGATACCAAGCAAAATACTTGTAGGTAATGAATGTTTGAAACAAGTTGATGAGTTTGTGTATTTGGGAAGGATGTTTGATAGAAACGGAAAGGCTGAGAATGATATCGAAAGGAGGGTGACTGCAGGAAATAAAGTGAACGGCTCGTTGAATGGAATTATATCTAACGAGAATTTGTCAACCGAGGCAAAACTAGCGGTGCACATGGAATCCTGGTACCGACACTGATGTATGGAAGTAAGGCCTGGAGCTGGCAGAAAAGGAACGAAATTAGACTGAATGCAGTGGAAATGAGATCACTTAGGCGTATATGTGGCAAATCTATTTATGACAGAGTAAAGAATGAAGAAATAAAGAAAGAATGTAAAGTTGATGTTAGTATAGTGAGTAAGATTAAGAAAGGATCACTTAGGTGGTTTGGTCATATTGAACGGATGAATGAGGAGAGAATGGTAAGAAAGATTTATGACGCAAGTGTTGATGGCACCAGAAGTGGAGTACGTCCGCGGAAGACTTAGCACGACCAAGTAAACCAGTTAATGGAAGATGGTTCTGTTAGAAGCCTCAACAATCGGCGAGCTTGTATGAGAAAATGTATGAATGTGGATGAGGCTAGAATTGTGTGTCGGGACAGAAGAGTGTGGCGCTCTATCTTCTCTGCCTACCCCCGCGGGGAAATGGCGCGATGGTAAGTACGTAAATAAGTTAGTAAGTTGAGGATTGTTAGACAAACATATTGGGTACACACAATAGGGTCAGAGTTTATTGCACTGAAATTACAGTTACAGTTACAATTACAGTTACAGTTACAATTACAGTTACAATTACAGTTATAGTTACAATTACAGTTACAGTTACAGTTACAATTACAGTTACAGTACATAAAACGACATGAAATATTGATCGAGAATACTCTCAACAACTCGGGTACAATAATTTATAGTAAGGCAATGAAGTCTGGTGGTATATAGCTTCCGATAGGTCGTTCTGAATGCTTCAGTACCATAATTAAGTGACAGGGTGGATCACCCTTCCACTAACAGCGGAGGGAGCCCTTACGTCCACGGCCACTGTATGTACTCGGATGGTACACGCTCCTCCCACTCGCCGCCAGATGGCGGTCTGTGTCCATGCTCACCACAAATATAGCGATATTTTTATATTTTAGTCAGATCAATTCAATTGTGTTTATTAAAATATATACATTTATAAATCATATACAATAT
This sequence comes from Eubasilissa splendida, assembly GCA_031772225.1. Lineage (NCBI taxonomy): Eukaryota > Metazoa > Arthropoda > Insecta > Trichoptera > Phryganeidae > Eubasilissa > Eubasilissa splendida. The sequence goes on along the minus strand of CM062851.1, from coordinate 27,931,194 downwards.
ATCAGTTCAAGAAATACCTAAATGTAAATAGAATTTGACTTAAATATGATAAATCAATTTAATAAAAAAGATACTAAACTAAAATACTGAAATACTTATTTATTTATATTGGAATCACAGATGGGTATTATTTAAAAAATGTTAAAATTTACTTTTTATATTGAAATTTAATTGATTTTTTAGGCGTATTCTAATATAATGCGTTAAAGACATTTTACAGATAAAGAATATTGCTTTAAATAATTAAAAAAAAATAAAAGATTCTCAATGTGACGACGTATAATAATAATAAATTATCAAGATTAGTTCATAGATGTCGATAGTGAAGTGGTACTCGTAGTGTTTCTACATATTAACATATCTACAACTTTAAAAAAGTTGATAGATGTGGAGATTAATTAATGGGTGAGAATGGTGATCGTTATATATATAAACTCAAGCCAGCCGAAGAGTCGTAAGCTCTGTAATTGCCCATACTTTCATATATTTCCATTAAATATAATTAAAAATAGCTTTGTCTTCGATACCTATTATTTGTTTAATTTATAATTTTTTAATGGAAGATACTCTAGCTACAATGAAGGTCCTAGCACAAGATTTTCCGAAATTATTTCAAATGAAACTAGGAATGGGGCTATATGAATGTCTGTATAATGTAAGAGCCGAAAGACAGAATCGATATTAGACCATTCTATCGCTTAAATTTAACCTCGTAAGAAATCTATCGAAGAAAAGCAATTCCTGAATAAATCTATCACATATTGGCCGCCCTAGACAAATAAAAACTGTGGAGTGATAAATAATTTGATCTTACTTTGTATTTCTATGTGAAACTATTCTGGATGGTTCTAACAGAAATTTCCGTAGGAGCCATCAATTTGTAAAAAATATGCGCCACAGAAATTATTACTTTTAAAACTTTTCGTTTGTATTTTTTTTGTTTTTTATTTTCCCGCGTGTTAGGTAGAGAGGATAGAGCGCCACACTCTTCTGTTCTGACTAGGGATTCTGTGTCGAGACAACATGGGAATAAATTCCCGGGAATCTCATAGTTTTTTACTGTGTGAGTCCCGGGACTTTAAAAAAAAAACAACCCGAAACTCTAGACTGATTTTACGATATTTATTTTACTGACCTATAAAGATTCTGAAGGGAAATGTTTTGTCGGTTTGTTTAAACAGATGATTATGTTTCCTTTTAAAATGTGATGTAAATATTTAAGATAAAATCGTATCATCTATTGACGAAACAAAATTTAATACTAAAATGCTGATGAATGCTAAAAGATTTAAATCAATTGAATTGTCCCAACAACATGAAACTATATATTAAAACATGGATTCGTAATATGAGTAGAGCCAGTATTGGTGCATTCACCCAAACATATTTACTCATACCTATATTAATTATTGCTACAAAGTGATCCAAAAGTCCACTTTAAAATTGTTCTTATACTTTTAAAATCATATGTTAATTTATTTTCTTTGTTTTATTAACCACTAAAATGAGTTTAAATACATCTACCAGTTTCGAAAAATACCATTTTCTTCTTCAGGATGTCATAATTAACTAAAACATATATTGTTTCTTTGACAGAATCTATTTTAAAAATTTTTTTTTTTTTTTTAGTACCTAACTCAAATCATTAATACAAATTTACTCGAATAATTTTTAGGAAAAAATTTTAGAATGGGACTCGTAGTTAAATTTAAATCTCAAATGCTCCCTTACTCTTATATTAAAATTTCTACCCGTTTTACTAATATAAAATGCAGCACAATCTAATCACAAAAAAAAAAAAAAATTGTTCTTCATATACACCTTTTATATAGTAATAAATGTAATTCTATCTACTACTTGTAATTCTAATTTATTGAACAATTGCCTCGACGCAGAATTTAGTGAGACTAGTGAGACGGGCACAGTCCAAACAGATTTTTACATTGTATTATATAGTTACAAATAAAATAAATATACTGTACATCATACATATTAATATTTATAAAAACATATTATCTTTTTAATTAAATAAAAATTTTGATCTCGATTCCCGGGGATTCCCATGACTTGAAAATGTTAACGCTCGAGTCCCGGGAATTGAAAAAAGTCGAGAATTCAGAATCCCTAGTTCTGACACACAATTCTCGTCTCATCCACATTCATAAAGCACGTCGATTATTAAGGCTTCTAACATGGCCATCTTTCGGAATCTATTTTTTTCTGGTCGTGCCAAGTCTTCAAATGTGTCCATTGTTGTTTATTTTGATATAGATTTATTCAACCCATTGAAGTTATGGGTTGGTGGTTGGAACCCCTTAAAATGAGAAGTTTAGATGCTTGCGACATTGTAATTGATAAAAACGTTATGTAAATAATATGAGTTTTATGTTAATGGGATCTATCTTCCATCTATTGGCGAAGATCGAAATCTTTTTATAAAATATATGTGGTACCTACAGAATTGAAGGATTAAAATTTTTTAATTTTATAAAAGTACGTAAATGTACAAGTACACGTTAATTAAAACCTCACTGGGCTTCGCCCGTGATAAAAGCAGACATTTTACACAGTCAATTAATGTGGATTTGAAATAGATTAATTTTAACATAAAAATACGATGTATTTTAAAATTGTATAAAAAGCATTTACAATAAAATTATGACATGTGACCACCAAATGAATAGACATGAACTAACGCAAATTTCTTGTCTCAATATTTTAATTTTGGTGTCAACCAAGTTATCACTTTCAAACAAATAGTTTTGCGACTTTTAAAAAAAATATGACTCGATTAAAATGAAAATTTAAAAGCTGACAATATAATATGCATTAATGTAAAAAATACGACTTGTTTACACAAAGTTTTAACTTTCGAAGATTAAATACTTTTCCTGTTGCATAAATGTGTTATAAACTATCGGATTTATGTTTCCACCAAGAATGTGTGTAGAATGCCACTCGTCAAACCCGAACCCCTCTCCTATATATGTACACTTTATTTCATGTCTATTCATTTACCGGTCTGTATGACACGTGTATTTTTAATAACGAATTGGAATAAAATCCGCCGTTATGATACGTGTAAGTCCGTTCTGGCGAAGATATGTAAGTATCGAAAGCGGTTGACGTTAAATTATGCAAAAAATATTATATTTTTAAAATTAGAAATAGAAATGTTATATATCATAATAATGTCAAGGAATATATAGGTACGTAACAATATTGATCAAGAAACTACTCGTACTGTATGTAGCTATTCATCAGTAAGGTACCGTCTCTGCTTGAAAGGTATGCCTTTCAATAATGAGGTCCTCCTACATTAAAATACACACACAAATATATATATAAATGTCATTTTCTTCATCTCGTGAAGCTCTATCCTGTGAAAGGCAACCGAGGGTCTATGCAAAATGGATCGGAAAAATTTAAGGGCAGAGGTAGAAATGAAGGTGCCTTTTGTAAGACAAATTCTGTGATTGGATTTGATGGAGAGGCCATACGAAATCCGAAGGTTGATTCGTTTATTAATTACAGTTAAATGTAGATGGAAGATGGTTCAATTTTTTTTTTATTAAGTATTTAATAATGATGAGATAAACTGTGATTGTGACGCTGACTGAAAATATTGGATGCCTTCAAAATGTGACGCTGGAGGCGGATGCTACGGATGCTCCGGAAGAAGTTAAGGATTATAACAAGTAGGATAAGAATTCTTACATATTTTAGACATGTTGCCAAAAGAAACGATGAGACACTCGAGAAATTTGGAATCCTAGGGATAGTCGAGGGAAAGCGACCAAGTAAAGGAGTTAATAATCTTATTTAAACGCTGAGATTAACATAGCTCAAGATCAGATATTCCAAAGAACCCCGAACTCAACATTTAACATTCTGTGATTGTGATCGTTTGGTCGGTGATCGATTACAACAGTGATTGATAACTGTGATTATTCATAATTCGGCGAACAATCACCGGTACACCGTACTGATCCCATAACCTTTAAATCGCATTCAACAGCTTATTAAATAGAACAACAATGAGACATGTATAGTTATGAGATAAACTAATATCTTAATATAACAGGGGCCTGAAAGAACTCACCATTTCCTGGGGCCGTTCAAAATCATGTATCAGTTCCACTCGACAAAGCTAAATTTAAAAAAATATACTCCCGAGAATTTAAGTAAATAAAAGTAGTTTCAGACACAAAACAAGCGACAAGTTACCACGAGAAATTTCACAAGTACACCTTTCAACGCCCCAATGTGAAATCTTTAAATCTAGTATCTAATCAACGGCGTAACTAAAAAATGGACCTCAATACAAAATAGAAAGGCCTTATGTATATAAAGTATAAGAATATTGAGTAAGCGATTTTATCAATTAAATTGAAATAATAAAACTGGTTTCTTGCCCCCTATTATATTCTCTTACATAACAAAGAAACAAAAGTGTATATTCAGGCATTGTTTGCACGAAGATATTGGTGATAATGAAATGCAGGAAGGGTGAAAGACAGGAATAGGGAACAGGAGGCGGCTGAATGACCACCCAAAACCAGAAAACACGACCCACCTGTGAAATGCCCCTTTCCGTATCTGGACATACTTCCACTGGATTTTCTGGATCCAGGACACGTACAACGTTGTTCAACACGAAGTATGGACATACACTTTCGGTGATCACAATACCTTGCTCAATAGCTAGATGTATAGCACTAAATTGGTTCGCACGGTAGTGAGAAACCGATTACACACAAACAAATAATAACCCCACACAGTAGGATGATAATTCACAAGCCAACAATCATTCCCACACGGCAGGACAAACTTGGCTGCAGTCAACGCATCCAAAATGGTAAACGCTACTTTCAGTTCAAAGGTACAACTTCAAAGGATTATAAAACCATAAACAGCACCACAAAAAAAAGATCGTGTTATAGGTATAGGAGGAGGGGGTAGTGGATAGGTAATAGACAGAAACCACCCATCTACGTGTATTATGTTCACATGCGCATGCACAGCGACCGACGATCCATAAATAAGTTATAAATATCGAAAAAACATTTGTGTGCAATTTCACCTGAATTAATACTAATTTTTCGAAATACATTTTTTTTAAATTCTTAACATAGTGTATACATAAGCACTCCTGTATATTCTCTAATATAAAATAAGTATTTTCTTTTTACTAAAACTTATCTTTTATATATTTGGTCAGTTTCATTTTAAATCTATTCAATTTCTCATCCTTTCTAATGTTTTCTGGCATTATATTAAAAAATTTCATCGTACTACATATCATCGATTTCTGAGATTTGGCCCTCTTCCTGAATGGCAGTCTGTCTATGCATTTCTCTTGTACGATGCTCGTGCTCATGTTGATTTGCATCAATTTTTCGTGTATATTCCGCAGATATTTTCTTATTGAGGATTTTGTAAATAAATACCATTATATTAAAATATATTTTCTGCTCAATATTCAGATCTTTCAGTATTGCACTGATCCGTGTGAGAAATGATTTAAAAAAAATTTCGATTCCGTCTCTCGCTGTGATGAAATTAATCCAAAATTATTTGATAAGTTTGCGTTGGGACAAGTATTGTTTTGAACCTATATCTAATATGGCCCCCGATGCATCGTATTGGTTGCACTGGCTTAGTAACGCCACTGTACTTAATACTCTTAAGATGAATAACGTGAAACAGGGGACCTAAACACAACTGTATAATGTGAACAGTACACGTGGGGGCGTGCAATGTCACTATTGGCTTTTCTGGATTAAAATTAGATACGTAACTCAGAAATATCAAGTGTGTATTACTAGAGGAAAACCTCGAAATTAGTACTAGGCGATGCGAACCGAGCGTGAAATTAACTAACCAGGGTGTTCGTTGTTTAAATCAAGTACTAATGTTACATTTTTCTTGTACCAATAATTCGTAACATTATAATGTTTCGTTTTAAAAAGACTGCATATATAAGTCTAAAATTCGTCGTAAACTTAAATGGTTAACGTGACGAATTCTTCCGGTTAACGTTCAACAAAGCTTATGACAGGAGTAGAAAGTGGGTTTGTTCTTCTTGTAACTGCGATGCATCTAGCTGGAAAGAATATGCAGTCAGCTGTGAGAGAGATTCAGTTCCGGAATTTGTGGAGGTGCATTTCGAGCCGAGTCTCATCTGATTACGGCCACTATATGTCAACATTGATATGAAGGAGGAAAGAAGAAGTTCATAAAAGTAAAAGTTCGTATATAAACATTTACTGTTTTGGAGGTATGTTTGTATAACTTCATAATCACATATGTGAAAATAAAACACTTGTTTTATTACTCTACTCATTTAATTTACTTGAGACGCGTTTCGCTTTGCAACGGCATTATCAATCGTATTGTCTTCTTAGATTGTAAATTTACATAGCTGTCCTTTTCTTCAAATTACCTATGATATTAAAATACCACTAGTGTTGAAACTGAATGGTTACTTAGAATAATTAGAAACATTTAAAATGTATATACAATTAGAATTCCAATGAACAATGTGGTCCCTTTTCATCTCATGTAAATAAAATTGTATAGCTGTCCCCCATTATAGTTACAAATACAAGTTGTTGAGTTAAATTGAAAGGACGATTCAGAAGAATATGGAAAAGGCAAATGTAGAGGTTCTGCGAAGAAAGATGGAACCATCAGTGGCCCTAAGTAATCGACAGAGAGCGGTAGATGGGTGCTGTTCAAGCGTTTGGCCTAAAACCTGATTAGGGATGAAAAAGAAGAAGAATAATATTTTAAATATGAATTAAATGTATTAATCAGAATACATATAAAATCAATTTTATCGAAAATATTGTTGTTGCGCCACCGGGATTCGAATCTGGATCTCTTTCCTAACCGAAGAAGGTGCATTATCCAACTATGCTACAGCGACAATATTTTTAGCGACAATTTTCGAACCTATATGTTACCTTTTTGATATTAATACATTTAATCGTTCAATTATTAGGTGGCGCAACAACAATATTTTTCGATAAAATTGATTTTATATATATATATATATCTTTCTAATTAATATATTTAATTCATATTTAAAATATCACAGACCTATGTTCTGAATTATTACAACTTCACAATTTCACTTCAATACAATGCTGACGATGTTGATCATGCGTGCTGGGTAGTGTCGTCGGAATAATACCAGATATCGTGGTAAGAATAGTATGTATTCTCGACACGAATGAGGCGCGTTTTTTAAGTAAGCTACGGATTTTTTTTTTGAGAAACACAACACCAATTTTCAACTTTCTTCGGACGCCACACACCTTAAACTACTTATCAACATAGTCGCCACCATTATTAAGGCACTTGTCATAACGGGGCACCAATTTTTGTACACCTTCGTCATAGAAAGACACCGCCTGGGATGAAAACCATGTCTGTACTCCGTATTTGAGTCAATCGTCGTCATCAAAGCGCTTGCCACCACGGAACCGCTTTAGATGAAAAGAAATATGGAAATTACTTGGCCCCAAATCAGGACAAAACTGGACACATTGGGCGATGAATGTCAGCTGGTTTCATGTTTCGTGCATTCAAGAAACGAATCACGGACCGTGTCTCACAATTGGTGGGCTGATCTATTGTCCTAAACATTTCAACCGCTCACTACAAGATGGCCACACTATGTGACACCATGTGGTGAGTCAACAGGTGAAGGAAACCATTACGAATGTGCAATACGCAACCATAGAGCTACACCGGAAATATCCGGCAATGGTATTTACTTAACCTTTACCATACCATGATATAAAATCCCGAACGCAGCCATGCTGTCAACTCGTGTTACCGTAAATAACAGTTAGAAAAAATCTTTTTATTAGCTTATATGGCTCGAATTACCTCAAAATATTGAGCATTCAATTTTTTTTAAATGATTAATAACATAATTTAGAGCATTCATTAAGTCTTATACAATGTGTCCTTCCTTCTTATTTCTCTTCATTTAATTAGTGAGAAAGAGACAATTATATTTGCTTGTTTGTTGTTCTTTTTGCTGTGAAAATAGTGTGTGATCTCAGTCTTTCATATCACAAATTGTATTTTTACCAACGTATTTATTTTACAATGGATTGAATAGAAAAATAATTGTTTTTGTACGATTACCTATTAATAATAGGTTTTTAACTAGTCATTTTTAGGCGCTAATATTTTCTTCAGGATTATCTAAAATATTAATTTTATGTTGCATGTATTCGGCGAAATATTACAGGTTTAATTATGATGGTAGACCTGTGTTACTGCATGGTTTGGGAAGGGTTAAATAACGCACCTCGTATATACAATATAATACAAGATGTTTACTGGATCGCGGTTCGGAGCAGAGAGCCTCGCTGACGGCGGCGTATCTCCATTTAACTCTTTCGCACACTCATTCGTACCAATCTTACGTACGCACACGCATTCGTCAACCATAGATACGTTACATTTTATTTCTCAAATTAATAAACATGTCAAATTTAAGCTATAGAATATACAAAACACTTTGAAAGAAATGTGAAAATCGTCACAATAAAAAGCCTGTCACTCTATCTTGATTGATATCATTTTGTTCCAGAAAACCGAACAAAAAGGGAAATTCCTTCTATCCAAGATTCAATACAAAGAGCCCCTTGCTACATTTATTCATGGGCCGTCCGGGTATAAAGTTATTTATCTCGAGATGTCGGTGGCTTTCTTCGCACCGGAGGCCCTCGACGATTCGGATTTCTCCTCAGTCCAAGTCTTCGGGCCCTCTCAATTATCTCAATTGCTAATGCAATCCTATTGGAAGTAACGACTAGCGATAAACACTGTACGTGGGTGTCCATGGAAGCTTAAACCATTTAATTTTTATAAAAATATTTTAAGCCATTAATACTGATGTTAGATATTTTTTAACCATACTAAAAATAATTTAAATTAGTTTTTAATCGCTTGAGGTATTTGTTAAATATCGGGGTCAGTATATTATTATGCTGACTTGACTTTGTATTAACCTTCCCTAACCTAACCTAACTGAATGTAACCTAACGTAACCATTATTAAAGGATGTTAGAATTAATCTACTCTACCATACATAAAAGTAATTTAAAAAAAAAACAATTTGAAAATATCCTTAATTAAAAAATAGTAAGAAAATGTATTATATATATATATTTTTTTTAAGTAATAATAATTGAGACCTCTCCTGCAACAACACAATCGATTTTTATAAATGTTGATGGATAGACAGAGCGTAGACCATCTTGGACTGTGTTGTTACATATCTATCCAAACCGATGTACAGTGATGGTCTCGATTCTACTACTTAATGTGCTGTTGCTATGTGTGCAAGTGTCTATGTGTGCATTTATCTGATTTTGGTTGATTACTAGATTTGTTATATGTACGAATATATATGTGATATATCTGAATTTATTTCAAATATCACGGATGTATTAATTATTACTTCACAAATAAAATACAGTTACATTAAAAATTAAATTGTGTTTTTGTTTGTCTTCCAATTATACAAGTATTTTACTATCGTGAAAAAAAATTATATATTTAATAAATAATTTAGAATAGGGATTGAAAAAGAAAAGCCGACTACATTTATATTCCGTACACACACTTCGTGTTACGTAGATTGAAAATGAAAAAATGTATTTTTCCCTTCTTCGCAGTAATATGAAATAATCGTTTAATGGAAAATTTATTTCTACTTTTTGGACGCGAAAATTTTATCGGGTCGTAAATGTACTTAAATTAATAAATTATTAATGATTATGTTCAAATGTGTAATAAAATTGAATTAAAAAAAGCTTAACGCTGAGGCGTGTAATCCATTCAAAATAATCGAAAATGTGAAATATAAAGTATAAAATAATGGAAATTTCCGTTGAATTAATTTTTTAGATTACATAGTATAGCTTAAAAAGATTACTTATATATTCATACGTATAATTTATATACAGATATGTGTGTTTTTAATTTTTTTTTAAAACATTCATGTTGTTTTTATTTAAAAATTTGTATATTTGACATTAAATTTTAATAAACGTGTATATATATATATATATATATATATATATACGTTTTATATATTAAAATTATAATTGTATAAATATATACGTTTATTATATATATAATTGTATAAATAACTAACTAACTTACCATCATGCCATTTCCCCGCGGGGATAGTCAGAGAGGATAAAGCGCCACACAATTCTCGCCTCATCCATATTCACACAATTCACAGATTAAAAAGTACCAACAATAATAGACATATACAAAAAAAATTTATTATCCAAATTTTTTAAATTAAAAATAATTTAAATATTAGATGCGAATTCCAATCTACAAGATTTAGAGACCAAATTGATATTCCAAAATTAAAGTATACCGCCACCCAAAATCACTATATTTATCAAGGCATCAAATTCTTTAACAATTTCCCCATCATATCTGAAGTCAACAATTATATACACAGACTAGCAAACACATAAATTATACTCTCTTACATGCTCCTTCTCTATACATGAGTCTTACTCTCACAGAGAAGAAAAATGTAAAAATAAATAATTATGTATATATATATGATTATGTGTAAAAATGTATTATATCTTCTAATAAATAATAAAAAATAAACAATAATCAACGAACTTGCATGAAAAGTTCTTCTAACAAGACTATCCAAAAAGAAGAGTTAGGCTTCTAACAGGACTGTCTTCCAGTATCTGGTTTATCTGGTCATGCCAAGTCTTCCGCGCACGTCCATTATTTCTGGTGCCATCAGCACTTGCGTCATATATTTTCCTAACCATTCTCTCCTCATTCATTCGTTTCAAATAACCAAACCACTAAAGTTATCATTTCTTAATCTTAATCATTATGCTATTAATTTATTTCAAAGTAGGATATATTATCAGAGCGTTTCCAGTATCTTGTTAAGCTCCTATCTATTCAACTTACATGTACGTAGGTACCTAAAAAGATTTGTTTTGGTTGTACATAACGAGGTACTATCCAGATCAGCAGTGATCCAATTGCAGCGATTGTTATTCTAACAATACTGAATTCAAAACCTTTGATTCAAACTTGGAGCTTGCGGTGGTCTTCATCCGTTTCGGAATTCGATAAATCACGAACAATTATTTAACGTCAGAACCTTGTATACGAGCACTCGCTGAACAACTGGCAAACCGTGTAATTTCAATTTCATCAAAATTTTGATCCTCGCTTCGGAGCTTTCCTTCGCGATTGTTATTTTTACTAGATAACTTGGCAGTCAAGGCTCTACTACTTGTTGAGGGCTAAAAAACTAAATGTATTATTTTACTCGATATTCAGTCGTACAGCTATTCGGGTCATTTAAGCTCAAAAAGTCTTTTGTTTTTTCGAGCAACTACAGCAAACTCAAACCTACTCTAATAATGGAACAACATTTATTGAGAACGTAAAATTTTTACTTTTGTCATCAATCCGTTTGGGCATTTTTGTGTCGAGTGACAATATTCTTTATATGCGTATCTATTAAGAAAATTCTTTCAGCACTGACAGCAAGATTTTTTCATCTGTGTATGAGGGTGTATTTTTTGATTTTTTTCTCTAGGAGTAATATTAAGGGAGTTTATAATTTGAAACAGCCATCATTTAAAAAAGCATATCCGACAACTATGGTTTACGCTAAGGTAATAAATGATATGTAACTAACTAACTTACCGTAATGCCGTTTCTCCGCTGGTGTAGGCAGAGAAGATTGAGCGCCACACTTTCTGTCCTGACATACAATTCTCGCTTCATCCACATTCATACATCTTCTCATGCAAGCTCGTCAATTATTGAGGCTTCTAACAGAACCATCTTTCAGTATCTGGTCTACCTGGTTATCCGAAGTCTTCCCTGGACATCCTATATTTCTGATGCCATCAACCCTTGCATCATATATCATTCTAAATACAAATGAAATGTATTAATTAGAAAGGTATACATACATGTAAAATCCATTTTATCGAAAAATATTGTTGTTGCTACCGGGATTCGAATCTGGATCTCTTCCAATCCGGGGAACTTGCATTAACCGATTATGCTACAGCACATAGTGCATTGACGACAAATTTTTTCGAATCTCGGTAACAACAACAATATTTTTTGATAAAATTAATTTTATATGTATATCTTTTTAATTATTACAATTATTTGTTTTTAAAATATCACAGACATATGTTTTTAAAAATTATAACTTCACAATAATAATGTGTTCTCCTTAATAATATATCTTTCTTACTATTCTCTCCTCATTCATAAATAATATGTTTCCAAGCGTTCGTGCTGTTCCAAAACGTAAAGTCATTTTCGATGAGAAACTGCACAATTTGCAGTTTGTATGGGTGAAACTGTCGTTTGTTTTTTCAAAATAATGTGCACTGTTGATTTTTTTATTCCAGTACAGGCTGCAATCTTCCTTATCGATTTACGCGGATTGCGCATAATTTCACGTCGAACTTGAGCCACATGTTCTGGCGTCGCTGCTGACGTTGATGGTTCCGGAGGAGTTTGGTTAACCATTGTTCCTTCTTGTCTGAACTTTTGAACCCGACACCAGATAAGTTGCGTGCTCGGCCCATCACTTACTCGTCGAATTTAAGCGAAAATTTCTATTAATAATTCTCAAATAAACACGTAATTTTGAATTAGTACATACCTATTTATAAAAAAGGAAATAAACTTGATATTTTAGAAAACTTAACCATCAATTGTATCAAAAATTTCATTAATATTCAAACACCTTCTATTACGGTCCTTTCCTGTGCTTCTAATCGTCCCCCTCCACTCCTCAACCCTAAGTAGCACGTAGTCCTTTAGTCTTAAGTTTAGTATTAGTAACATTACTGAATGTGATGTGTCAACATTGAAAACGTTATCATAAATTTCAAATTTGTGAAAGTAAACATAGTTTTTATTTTAAAATGGCCTTTTACAAAGTTTCACAAGAATTTAATTTTGATTTATTTCCGAACATGATACGTGCACTGAACGCCTCTGGTTAATAAGCGTTACACACGTGGATGTTACAGCCCTATAATAGATTATAATTACATAGTTAGGCGTTAGCGACCCTATCCAATATACCGTTTTATTAAGGGCCCGTTCACCCATTATGGGACAGTAAAAATTGTTATGATAAATTATAATGAAAATATTAATGTTTTACCTTGAAATTTAGAAAAGGGTCATACAATATTTCTCCTGCTTGGCTAGACGATTGTATGTCGCTCGGCTTCCAATAACACAACAAATTTCCGACATAGACTGAACAACGCTCGGCTACCAATAATGCGACAAACATTCAGCATGGTATTCGGCTAACTGACGTAAATAATTGACAACGTCGCATATCGCTAAAAAATTAACATAAAGATTAGTAAAAAGCTATAGATTATAGCCAATGCCTTGATACTACGAAAAATAGCAAGGTTTCTATAAAACCAATTTTTTAATGATGAAAACAAAAAAAAAAAAAGAGGTCTACCGCAGCACAACACAACTTTATCAATTAATGCGAAACAAGTACCCAATCAGACATATTCTAAAAAAATAAATTGTTTTTTTATTTTTGGTCTCTTCAGAGCCAATGGCACCATAAAGATATAACCGCCATGTAAATAAACTCTTTGGAATATGAATATTGTAATACGGTCTCTTCAAAAAATACTTCTAAGCCTCAGACATTTCGATAACATTTTTTTATTAATTCAATCTCGTGGTCGTGCCTTTTTAGCAATTCTGTATTTGATTTTGTTATTACTTTTAGTAAAGATATAAACGAACATAGCGGAAAAATGTTAATCAAAAATTTAAAACACTAGAAAACAGTTACAAAATCTTCCTTCAACTGACGTGCTCGAAAACATTCTATACACGTCGGGACATTTATTAAAATGTCAATTATTTTGATAGAAATGCGGAAAATGTATTAATTAAATAACAAGTAATGATCGCGACTGCAAATCTAATCCTTCTCGAAAATATTTACAATGGTCCAACGATATTAGACGTGAATTTTTTAATTGAAAATAGTATTGTTGTAGAACAATTTAACGTTTGATTATCCATTTTCGTTACATATTGCAATGTTTCAAATTAACTACGGCGTAGCTATAAGAAGTTTCACTTAAAATATCGCGTTAAGCCAACTTCGTTAGAAGTGTATTAATTGAATAATATTATTCAGCGACGAGAAGTGTTCAGCATTTCGGAGAATTTGGTCACTCGAAAGAGAACACTGATTCAGTCGTGAAATCTGATTACACGCCATGAAAAAAATATAAATGGCGGAAATTCATTTGATCATCTCTTTGAAGTGTGGGGAAGACGAAAAAAAAACTGTTAAATATCAAGACGAAACATTTGTGATGAAACGATTGCGCGGGAGACGGCAGAGAAATCGAGCACTTTTCTCGGCGCTCAATAAAGAAAGCGCTTGATACGGAGAATGCCGAATATTTTAAGAATTTTAATATCCCTGGCGACACTTGGATTTGTTCGAAATTACGCTGAGGCCTGCGTACTTCGTATAACAGCCCGCTCGCTTTACATGCCTTATGCAGGGGTCCTCAACCCGAACTACAATTATCTCACTACAAATACTACACCCGGTGTATATTGCATATTATATATTTATTTATTTATATATAATAATAATAATTTTACAAAGTAGGTATATTTACGATTTACAAAGCACAATATTAATGTATGAAAAACTATTTAAAATATCTTCAACGAACACCTACACGCTAATTCCGAGAGCAACAACGACATTTTATCAATGATACTACGTGTTCTTAGCTCTGAAACTGTACAACACACTTCATACCAACTGGAAATCGTTCAACTCCAATAAGATTACACAAATATGGACCCAATATATAATCACATTGGGTAGAGAGCAATAAGAAGCATGGTTATCAAACATTCTAACCTAATCATTAAATAGTACCTTCACTAATAATTCACTAGTTCTACAACACTTCCAGTACATTTTTATTTAAAAAAAAAACTTTTTTTTTATCTCTATTTTTATTTCTGTCGAATATTTATTAAATAACACCACAACAGCACGAAAAAAACTGGCTATTTTAACACAGACTTCAGTCGTCTAGCAAAGTATCCAGGACTTACCTGTATATATCAGAGGTGGAGTCTATTCCATCCCACACAATAAACTACGAGTATTTAATTGCAATATAATTGTATCTTATGTTTATCATATTATATATATATATATATATATTCACCTCTGTTACAACAAAAATATGTATGTCAATAAAGTCTAAAATAAATAAATGTAAATCTACCTTTTTTTGTATATATACTATTTTTACAGGTTATTAGATCACCTACGTATACAACTATATATAGGTATGCAAGTACATATAAGTCATCCAATAACCGAGTCCGACGTTGATATTCATATATCTGAACTGTTCAACTTTTTATGTAAACAGAATGGCATGAATCAACGCTTCCATGGTTACAATTATCGCGTTTGGCTAAAAACATTCTCGTGTGTACAGAATCTTCTATCTAGTTACTCTGCCGTGCACCTCTGGATTTTTCATTTGAGGACATCAGCTCTGATGATAGACCCTGCAACCTGATTCAAAACGCCTACCAGAGTGATGGGAGGCATATGGCAGAGTAGTCCAGAAACTGTACACATAAGATTACTGTTAGCGTTTGTCTCATATTTTGTCCAAAGCGCACCAGTTTCCTTATCTTATTATTACGGTGTCATTCTAATGTTATGTTAGCATACGTCTATAGACCCACATTTGAAAGATTCAAGCTTTTTCAATACTACTTTCCACGCAGTATAGCAGGACAGAAAATATAACACCGTATCAATCTTATTCGCAGTACGAAATCAACTTCGTGGCTACAAATAACGTTTTCATTGTCACGAAGACAGTTATGGCTTTATCTATTCTACATTTAATCCCCTTTAAACTTTGGTAGTATACTCGTATAATTTATTCAACTGGTTTATGTAACCGATCTGTAAATTTGAGATATGGTTGAACACCCCTGCTATATAATATAATAAGGGGTTTATTTGGAATTATTCCAAATAGTCGCGAGACGCTGTCCCGACTACAAAACGGAATGTTGTATCGGAAAGCTCTTCATACTCGTACGTTCGGATTATAACGGTTTTAAGTCCGCCACGACAATGTGTTTGATATTGTATTACTTTCACACAGTTTCACCAATCTTAAACGCCACCTTCTCTTTTCTAACATATAAAAGAGGGTTTATTATTCTTAAACTAACGTTTTAATAACATTTTCGTACGGTAAACGTTATTTACAATTATAAACGATTTTGAAGCAATGTAAACTGTCAATATACATAATACTGTGTAACTAACAAGAATGTGATGAAGATAGGGCCATATGTTATTCTCTAAAACTGAGTATATTTTTAGAATAGCATACATTTTTTTAATCCCAAATGATTTATTAAACCTAACACAAAAAGCTCAAATTTTTTTTTACAGTTTTAATATAAATATTTCTAGAACAACACCGTCACAAAAAAAGTAAGAATATATTTTTGAAGAAAAAAAATCACTTAACTAGGAATACAGTTTTCGTGATCCCGGCCCAGTTTACAATATTTGTGAATGCCGGGATTTGTACATATAATCCAGAAATTTTTAGGATTAATATTCTGGATTCATTTCGGGATACCAAGACTTAATGATGAAACACTCGATGTTTTGTAGTTATAGCTTGGAGTATAAATATTCTTAATAATAAAATTGTTTCACATTCAAATTGTTATTTGTCTTATTTAGTCAGGTTATAATTTCTTGAATTCATATCGTTATGAAGAAAACAAGATAAAACCTACAATATTTTTAGACTCCAGCGACTAACAAGTTTTTTTTTAACATCATTTATACTACTGAATGCTCAGAATTGTGTCATGATATAAGAAAACCGAATATTTAAAAAATTTTGATTCAAAAAAATAAAAATATAGTATTTCTTAAAAATAATACAAAACAGTTGTAATCTTTTTCCATACATAGTTTTTAAGACTTATTTCAATTAAAGATAATACTGCGCATTTAAAAAAAAATACGATATTTAAGAAAAATTTAATAACGTTTAAATAAATATAATTGTATTTTTTTAATATTTTAAATTTTAAATTTCTTAAATTAACTTAACTTCCCAAAAAATATGAATAGGTATAGTTTCTGAAAGGGCTATGTTTCTACATAGTATTCTAGAAAATATTCTAAATAATTTATTTTTTTACTTTTTACAATACATAATCTTTTTGTTACAGTTTTAAAAACATCAATCTGTATCGGTACAAGGTAATTAAGTTATCTTAAAATAATATCGTAATTATTAGATTGTTTTAAAGGTAAACGTTAATTTGTTTTCTTTTATATTATTTTAGTACCAACCCGGGTTCAGAATTAGCATTCCCGTGCACTAATCAAACATTTAAACGTTTAGAATATTTGTCGGGTTAAGAAGAAAAAACAATAATTTCCATACTTTGTGTATTTAAAATTTTTAGTTAAATTAGAAATGTATTAAGTAGTCTCGGTTAAAAATAAATAAATACGTTTATAATATTTCAATCAAATTACGTAATAAAAGTCTTCTAACCAAACTTTTTTTCAATGTCTTATCTATCTGGTATTGTCAATTTTTTCGCGGACGTCCTTTATTTCACAAATTATAGATATCTCATAGAGACGAAGCTATAGAAGTATGGGTAATTACAGGGTTTACGACCTGTCACAGGCTGGCTATCAAATTTTGGAAGTTGTATATATGTTACCATGTATAAACACTTCGAGTATTTAACTACAACTTCGCTGTCGCCATCTATGGTCTGAAATTTGATATTCATTTTCTTAAAACAACATAGATGTTACGAATGAGAATCTTAATTTTTAGAAAATTCATTACCTTTATTTATGGAAAATGATTGAGCCCTGTAATTACCCATAGTTCCATATAATATAATATAAATAGCTTCGTCTCTATGAGATATCTATAATTTGTTTTATAACAATGCCTTTGGAGGTAAAAATCCAGTAATTTGTGTTCTTGGATATACCCAAATATTGTTGTGTTCTTTATTTCTGTTATTATTAACACTTGCTATCTTTAGTACCACTCGTTTCACATGATGAAACTACCTGTACATTATGCGTGATAAAATCATCTAAGCAGTAACCTTTTATGTTGAACTCTTTACTTTACCGTAATTGGATGGTGTTCTATAACAATGACAACAATTAAAATGGAATAAAAATGAGTTACAGTCAGATTCTTAAACGAAAAGTCATATTCATTGTTTGTAAAAATTGTTTAAACAGCTTAAACGTTTGCAATGTATGTATTTTTAATACCACAATAAGTTATATCTTTCAAACGAACATAATATTATATAATATTGGTTTTTTGTTTAAGATGCCGTGTTATTATGTATGTAAATTAAGATAAATGTTTTGTAAATGTAAATGGTTAAAATTTAATAAAAATGAATTTATAATTCTGGCGTCTGCTATCAATTTTCTCAAAGGTATTTGAGATTCTGTAAAAATAAGGTAGATGGCTCTTTCAAATAATGGAACGATTAAATGTATTAATATCAAAAAGGTAACATATAGGTTCGAAAATTGTCGCTAAAAATATTGTCACTGTAGCATAGTTGGATAATGCACCTTCCCCGGTTAGGAAAAAGATCCAAGTTCCAATATTTTTCGATAAAATTGATTTTATATGTACATCTTTCTAATTAATATATTTAATTCATATTTAAATGGTTAAGATTATGATTATCTCCTTAGCCGTCTGAAATTGTTAAAATTATCAGTGAGACGTACGACGACCGACCTTATATTTCTATACAGGATCATCAATGGTAGTGAGGTCATCGAAACACAATTCATTGTTCTATTACAGTTATAATGTCAGAATGAAGATTGGATTCCTTGTGGAATAAATATGCGGAGGTAGTCGATATTTTTAATGTAAATTTAACTCTTTATAAGACTACATTATTACAATTTTTTGTGTCTCAACTCAATGGTGACGGAAAAATTGCTTTACTTCACATTTTATAATAATTTTGATTATGAAAAAACACTCTGGTATTATATAATTTTTTTCTTTGTGTATTGCACCTCTGGTGAAATTTTCTGTTATTTTACAAATTATGTTGATGCCTGATCAATATCTTATTAATTCCATTAATTCAAATATCTCAGTATGAATTGAGTATTGTTTAACACATTGTTGAAAAATATCATCTATTTATACATTTGGTTAACGGCGAGGTTGAGAATGATGTCAAAAGGAGGGTAACTGCGGAAGATAAAGTAAATGGTGCTTTGAATGCAATTATCAATATGCAATATAAAGTTGTCACAAGAAGTAAGACTAACGGTACATACTGGACTTCTACTAATGTATGGAAGTGAAGCCTGGCAAAAAAGGAACGAAAGTAGACTAAATGCGGTGGAATCGCGGTGACTTAGGAGCATATATACAGGTATACGATCGAGTGAGAAATTAACAAATTAGTAGCGAGTGCGTAGTAATAGAATATAGAAAGAGTCGCTTAGATGATTCGGTCATGTGAAACGTATATGATGTGATGTACAGGTTTTAACAGACCTAGTCCACAATATTTTATGGTTAGATACTTGACTAAATTACGACTCAAAAATGTTCAAGGAATATTTGCAAATACTGCGCCGTTACGGAAAATATAAAATATAAAAAGAATCGTTGGAGATAAATAAAGCGTGTAAAACTAATCAAAAAATTATAAACAACCAACTAAATTTAACTACGAGTCCCATTCTAAAATTTTTTCCTAAAAATTATTCGAGTAAATTTGTATTAAGTAATGATTTGAGTTAGGTACTAAAAAAAAAAAAAATTTTTTAAAAATAGATTTTTTAAAAATAGATTCTGTCAAAGAAACAATATATGTTTTAGTTAGTTATGACATCCTGAAGAAGAAAATGGTATTTTTCGAAACCGGTAGATGTATTTAAACTCATTTTAGTGGTTAATAAAACAAAGATAAAAAATAAAAATATGAAAATATTATTGTTTGAAATTTTTACAAAATTATATTAAATTTTTGCAAAATATATCCATTATCTTTGCTTCAGGCCCTAAATTATTTAGCTCAAAATTGTCTGGTCGCTCTAAATTCGACGACCTTTAATTTTTTGCATTAAATATATAATTTGGATTCAATAAAATATTTCAATTAATCGAAATAATTGCATGATTACGATATTTTTAAATGCTTTTATCTCTGACTTGGTTGAGATTAGGCACCATGTTCTTTGAACATATTCGACTCGTAATGTAGTGTAATATTGTGAATTAGGTCTGTTACACACTGTGTATGAGGTGAATGTTGAAGACGTCAGAAACAAAAGATGTCCATGAAAAACCTGGCATGACCAGATAAACCATTTACTGGAGATGGCCCTATTAGAAGTTTCAGCTAGCATGTATAAAATTGGACGAGACAAGAGTGATATACTAGGACAGAAGAGTGTGACGTTATATTGTCTCTGCCTACCCCTGCGGAGAAACGGTAAGATGGTAAATGATTTAAACATTTTTAATACCTCATTTACCTCAATTAAATCTAAATTCAATATATAAACCTTAATGGCTTTTATTTTATTTTTATAACACAGATTTTTTTCCCTATGATACTTTCCTTTCCCTCCACCCTCCGGTTCCCATGGAAAATTTACTTCTTTATAACTTTTATCTGTTTATATTCTTATTTTCAACTTTTTTCTCACTTCTTTTAACTGTTATTTTTTGTATTTACTTTTCATTTTTTTACAGCATAAAATTCGTAAAGTATAAAGTCTTAACAAGCTATTAAAATATTTAATAAGTCCATTTCGAATTGTTATCTTTACTGTATAAAGTATATTGTAATTTCAGAGAAAACATGTAATTGGTTAAATTATAACTAATAAATGAATAGACATGACATGAAGTGTACATATAGAAGAGGGGGTTGGAATATTATTTGCGGGGCGAGGGACATTCTACACACATATATCCAACGAAACATAAATCCGATAGATTATGACAAATTATTGCAACAGTACAACTATTTACTAAACAAATATCAGATAACTCATAGAGACAAACCTATTTTTTATTATATTTAATGGAAAATATATGAAAGTATGGGGTAATTACATGACTTACGACCTGTCTTCGACTGGCTTTAGTGATCACTTTATATATACATGTCGTTCACAAATTCTCTCTCCTCAATCTCTACATTTATCAATTTTGTAAAAGTTGTATGTATGTTACTATGCGGACTCGCTTCGAGTACCACTATACCACCGCCATCTATGGACCAAAATTCTTTTTTTTTTTAAACAGCATATATGTCATCATTGTGAGATTGTGTGTTCTTGGACGAATTCATATATTGCTGATAAAGTATTTATTCTTCAAAAATTAGCTCTTTGTATAAATAAGACATATTTTTTACATTAATGCATATTATATCGTCAGCGTTTAAATTTTCGTTCAAATCGAATCATATTTTTAAAAAAAGTCGCGGATCTCTTTAATTGCGTTAGTGGCACTAAAGTGATCATGTAGGTGCCACCAAAAAAAAATGTTGGGACAAGGAATTTGCGTTAGTTCATGTCGATTTATTTGGTCTCCGTTCATTACATATAATTTTTGTTTTTGTTTGTTTACTGTACGTTTACCTAATAAAAAAATAAATATAATGAAAATAAAAATAAAGTAAATCGTGAGTTGGTAAATATTCAACTCATTGTTGTGAAATTGGTCATCAAAATATTACAGCATTGTTTACTTATTTTCCTCCGCCTCTCCATATAAAGTAAATTCAGCGAGCGATGAGGCACTAGAGGATTTGATTAAAAAAAAATTGTCGGCGTCCGTAATCTCCGGCCCGGCGCGACACTTTCTTTACAAGCGCCCGGCTACATACAGCAGTCGGTCATAAATTTATCTCAATGGAGACATCTCATGTCGCCAGCACCGCGTACGTTCTGCTTACAAATGGATCATCAGGGATTATATCAATTGCCAGCTTTCTATGTCACAGAAGACCAGAGTCAGCACACTAGGAAAAAACACTAAACAAATATGGAAACTAGTTTCTTTTTATTACAGACTAGTAAATAAATAGACATGATATGAAATCTTCTGTGTATAGTTTTCTGGGGTAATCTGCCGTGTATATCTTTCGGATCCCATTTCAGGGTACATCATCATAAATTGACAGGCAATTGAAATATACAAATACCCAGTGAACATTAATAAGGATGACGGCCTAAAATTAACACCCTCGTTGTATCCAGCGTTTCAAAACTATAGAAGTCGAAGAGCCTTCACAGATTGTGATCCGACAATAGATGAAACTTAACATAATACAACACTACTCATTTCACACAACACCTGTTTTCGACACGGTACTGCAAGCCAGTGCTTAACCACAACACTAACAGTCATATGTACATCACATCAGCCCTAATGATGCACCTGCAATGGGATCCGGAATGTCGACTAGAAAAGAAAACCTAAAAATATGGTATGAAGTATGTTGCGTATAAGCAAAGATGTCGGAAGAATTCAGGATACGGAAGGAGTTTGGCACTCACCACAATCCGGGTTCTGCTGTCACCTCCAAAATGTGGACTATATGTTATCTGTTATATGTTATCACTATTTCGTCAAAGGTATCTTTAGACGACAAGTTCCGACACTATAGTCGCGAAATCTCAAATGTATAATATTGTAATTCTTTCGATTCACGTATAACCGCACTGGTTCAAGGTCACTAATTGACTGATCGGCGGCATGCCGAGAGGGAATGGGAATGGGAGAAGGCACAGTGTATTATTTTCGTTCAAAATAAGTCCCAAACAAAGGGGTATATGTAGGAGAGAAGTTTGGAATATTATTTGAGGGGCGAGGGTCATTCTACTTACATATAATATATCTTATGAAACATAAATCCAACAGTAAAAGTATTTACTCTTCAAAAATTAAATCTTTATGTAAACAAAACGTATTGTTTACATTAATGCATATTATTTTGTCAGCGTTTAAATTTTCGTTCCAATCGAGTCATATTTGAAAAAAAAATCGCGGAGCTCTTTAATTGCGCGAGTGGTATCACAGTGAAAATTTTGTGACAAGGAATTTGCTTTAGTTCATGTCTATTTTAGATATTATTACTACTAGAGTATATTTTTTCTTATGTCACACACGCCAAATATGACATTTCCAATTCTGACAAATCAATTACGTTTTCATGTTCCGGCAGGGAGATTTTGAAATCACGACTCGGTACTTGTGAAGAAATCAATTATTGATATTATAAAGGTGCAAAATGTATGAGGTAGCGTGCCCACGAAGATGTATTGTAAAGAATAGACTTACAGTTTTTTCTCGTTTGGATTTTAGATACGATCTGACCACTGAAGGGTTGTGCTATTGATAATAAACACAATTCCGGAGATAATACTCCCATTACGTAATATAGAAGATTATTTGAATTCCGGATTCTGTACTGGGTAAACAACCAATAAATTCAATGATATCAAATAATCGTTTCAATGTACATCCGTTTACAGAGAACATAAATAATAAGATTATTATAATTGAGTACACTTTAAAAGATAATCAAATAAATAATTAGCGATTAGACAAAAGACAACAGAAAGGTCAAAGTTGATGGACTAAAATATAGGAATGCTAGTTTAGACGGTAGGTACATATATACATAACAACGTAAGCAAAGTAAATTCTGCAAAAATGTTTCCATTAAGTCGAATGTACGATATAACAACGATGTATGATACAACTCATAGAATGAAAATTCGCATAAATATCAGTTGTGATATTTCTGTCAAACAAGTACACAAAAGAAGTTTGTTTTTTTTTTGAAGTTAATAAATTTATGTTTGTTCTTATTATTGTGTTACTCGTATATTTGATACAGTTTTACATTATTCATAAATACGTAGGGTATTCAAAAAGTTTCTGGAATATTGAAATAAATCCATTCAGTGGCTTTTTTTTAACATATGAACCATCCACTAGTACACAACTACATTGGCTGATGAAAGAGTTGAATTTAAATTGTGCTAGCTTATGTACAAGGCGGCACATAACACCATCTCAGAGAGCTCTGCACCCTAGACAACTTGAATGGCAGACGTCAAACTCTCAAGCCAACTTCTATTTCGGCCGCAGGAAGGGTTGTAGAACCGACTAGCCGTTGACAGAAGTTTATGTTTAGCGAACGGGCATTTGCGGTGGCAGCCCAAAAACGTGGAACTCTTTCCCCTCCGTCACAAGGAACAGAACATCAGATGATCATTATTTAAAAATGGACTAATAACGCATATTTTCAAAAAATTATATCAGAGTTTAAATAACATTTTTTTATTTCAAATACAAAAATAATGTAGGACTAAACAGTTTGTGTGAAATTTTTAACCAAAATAGCGCTATAAAAAATATCCAATGTT
Source organism: Eubasilissa splendida (assembly GCA_031772225.1). NCBI lineage: Eukaryota > Metazoa > Arthropoda > Insecta > Trichoptera > Phryganeidae > Eubasilissa > Eubasilissa splendida. The sequence continues at coordinate 27,906,560 of CM062851.1, read as the reverse complement.
GTTATTATTAAACAAGTTCATAAAGTTTTCGATCCGTTTTGTATACATAACTTTAAAATTATTATAATTAACGGATTTGACACTTTGAATTTTTCTCTCAGAGGTTTGTCGGTAAATGTACCAGTTGCGTCATTCTCCTCTTCATACAAAGTACATGCGACAATGAATCATAGTTTACAAATGAATGAATGCAATGAATCAGAGATAAATCTATAAATAAGTCGACGATTGCCGATTGCTTTTTGCTGCTAAGCGCGAAGCGTGGTAATCGCCGCACAACCAGGGTTTCCGTAGAATCTATATTTCATCTAAAGCTGCACATTCATAATTATATTAAATTAATTAATTCATAACATTAAATAAGGATGATTAAATATAGATTCTATTACGACCCTGAAAGCACAACGGTCACCAGCGGCCACCATTGGCCGTGAAGTGGCCACAATAGCCGCCCTCAGGACAGCCGATTGCTTATCTGCTAGACATTTTAATTTACTGAATATTCAGAATTAACATTTTCTTAGTTTAGTAGTTGAAGTTGACGGACTTCCACAATGATTGTCGTCTTGGATATCTTCTAGACCGCTAGCTAAATTATTAATCCATTCGTTCAAAGCGGTTTTCCACGTCCAAACTTCCACTATAGATGTCACATCTTTTCCAAACAAATTTAACTGGAACCGTAATAATCGCACCTACCCCAAATATGACGGAATTCATACTTTTATCGGACACATGGTTAAATCAAACTGATTTATTACTATTGCGTGAATACAATTCAGCTCGGTCACAAATAATAAACATTGCAGATCTCAACAAGTTGATAATAATATAATAATTCTTAGCATATTGCGTAACGTTAACGAAAAAAAAATTCTTGAAATTTTTAACATCTCTCGTATACAACGAAGAAACAAAGTAAATGATAAATTCATTGTAAAAAAATATCCTTAAATAAATAAAAAAGATTATGTAAAAGGCATATTTTTTACCTTTACTTATTGCGTCAATATATGTTGATATTAATGAACTCAAAATGTTTTAAAAACGTCAAAAACTGATAATATGTCCTGTAAATTTAATGGTTTATAGCTCTATTTATTTTTAGTATTTTGTGAATTTGTTTCAATGCAGATTTGTCTCAATGATTCTTGGATTCAATATTATAAGAAATTTTCTATATTAAGGTAATTTTGTGGCACGCGGAAAATTAATTTAATGGTCGCGGTCTTTCTTATAATGTTTGTAATTTCTTAAGTGTAAAGGTTTTATCTAAGTAATAGATTTAAAAAAATCAAATCTATTGTATAGCTTATGATATAAATGAATATTAAAAAACCACATATTCGTAAAAAACGCGAAAATTTGAATTATTATTGAAAGTGCAACCTTAAGACTCAAAATGATATATAATATTTTAAATCGAACTTGATTATTATATAGGTATTCAAAAATACTTTTAATGGTACTCGTTAATTGTAGGGTTAACTATGTATGGTACTTAATAATTATGGACAAAATAAAATCGTTCGTTTAAAAAAATAGTATATTTGAATTTTAATACGTGTTAACGATTTTCCTCTATACACGAGATATTTCTTTAGTACAAAGGTAGCGTGCCACAAAACAAATTCTACATTATTAGGTTGTTTCGTAAATAATGACCCATTGTAATGATATCATTTTCAATATTATTGAATCATTAGTAAACTCACTTGTGTTTATTTGATAGTTAGGAATCTGCTATATTTATTTATTGAGTCGGGTATTTATGTTGCATTGTTAGTCCTTTAGATTTATTTTTCAAATGGAGATATAAGAATACAAGTCACATCAATATTCTTACTATTTTCAAGTTGAGCTGTGAATAAATGAGGTACTTTCTGGTCTCGTGGAACGAGGCTCGAACCTCCGACCATTATTAAATCACTAAGCTAATATTTTAATCACAACATCACCAAGCTACTCGATTGAAAAATGAAGGATTAAGAGTATTTTTTTCCATAAATTTAAATATGGATACACAAATATCTCTATTGCTACAGGAACTAAAAATCAACGATAAACACTCAACCATTGCGTAATAAAAATCCTTCAATTTTTTGAACAACTTGCGAGGAGAAGATAGCTCGGAGATGCCTATCATTATGACTTCGAAGATCGGAGAAGATTAAAAATGTCCCGTTGGACTCATTGGACCAGATATATCTCCGGTGGCAGTTCTCAGACCTGCGGGATATCGATAAATGCGGAGGAGAACAGTTTAAGATATGAATTATTTTTTTCGTTTTACCAATCTCAAGCTAATATCCAAGTTTATTTCCAAATCGATTCTCCATCTCGTGTATATAGTACTGAGATTTATGTCAATTAAATTTATGAGACTTATCTCATCGTATCTCAATCCACAAATACGGGTCATTTAGATGTAGGCTTTATTTACACTATGGAAAAATACATATTATTGCATTCATATATTCATTCATGTATAACATATTTAGTAGAAAAAATGGCACGTGAAGATAAAAAATATATATTGTAAAATATTTGTTTTGAAGGTGTCTAAACATGTCATATAAATTTCCTTATTTTATAGTTATGAAAGCACAATTTACTCCTCCCTTGGAAAACAGCCTTCTTCTATAGAAACAAATAATTCCAAACTCCGCAAAACAAAACGAATACCAAACAAAGAATAATTACATTCCATTGTTTAGTGCAAACAGCACCGCCAACTTCACGAAGATTAAACTACAAAACGGGGCTTAAACTTTGTCGGTTTAATATGATGCCCTCCCACCTTTAAAGCCGGCCAACTGGCGAGAGCTTTGCCAAAAAATTTAAACATTTGCAAATATCAGATTTCAGCATCAAACCTACAACGCTGCAATGATTTTATGAATGCAAGTGAAGCCAAATAGTAACTGGTAACAATAACTGGATTTATTAAAATAGAACTCTGTTTTCCTTCACATGATTTAATTTGGTGTTTACATAACCGAGTTTATTTTATCCGTACATCTCGATTAGTTTCAGGGTACATATTGTAAAAAAAAATATTACAATTTTTTGACTCACTCACAGGATATCGGGATTAGTCCGGATATTGGAAAATGCCCATTAATTTTACATATACAGGTATCCAAGAGATAGAGTTATCGAAGCCTACGGTTAAGGGTCATCACAAGCAACTCGTTGAGCGTCAAATAGGGTCGAGATAATTGTAGCTGTCTACAAAAATGATCGCTGCGCCAATAATATTCAACCTATCGTGTTGAAATTGGGCATACGTATGCTGTGATAATATAGCTACACTTGCTATAAATTTGTGTTTACAACTTAATAAAAAAAGTTATTTTAAATTAAAATCACATCATTTAGAATCACATCATTTAGAATTACATCTAAAACTTGTACTACACACGGTGGGTTATTGTCACTACTAGTTTTGAAAGGTGCAGTCTCTCTCATCATCGGGTGATAACTAAACTAAATACAGTAAGTATTGGCTATTCGGGCAATCGGGCAATGAGGCGGGGCTTGAGATGAGATGGGAGGTTTCGTTAGTTAACGGAAATACGGACAGTAAAAGTGAAGTGTTAGGGAAAGTTATATTGTTAACCTTTTAATTACCAACTCTATTTGAAATGGAAAACACTACATAAGGTAATTCTGGGCTTTAAGGGTCTTGACTTATCTATCAAAAGCTGGGACCTGTCATTGATAGATTGCAAAATGATTTAAATATATGACTTTAATCCATGTAAGTTTGAAAAGTCCAAAAGTGCGTGTTAATGCGCTTATAACTTGGCGTGACATACAAAATTTGGCGTGTTTATACGCTCATTGTATTTAAATGGTTAATTAGTGTTTTCTCTGAATTTTAATTTCGTTTATATTTCAACGGTTTTTAAAATGTTCATTATTAATCCTTTATAAACAACCGAGTAGATAAGTTTTAGTCTATGAGTGGAAGGGACTGTGCGTCTCGAAACTAGTAGTGATAATAACCCAACGTGTGTGTAGTACAAAGTTTAGTTGTAAAAATTAAAATAATCGTGTTACACAACAAAGTAACCGCCGTGTCAATAAATGATACTTTTATACCGTTCAATTTTGGATAACTCTATTTGAATTCAATGGATTCCTAGTAATATGTCTTGACCATAGGTTGCCCTGTTGGGACATTTGTATAAAAAAAGGCAAAAAAAAAATACAATTTATGAAAGATATTTATATTATATCTTTGAAAAAAATAAAGTAAATAATAATGTGTGTGTAATATTTTTTTCTTATGTATAATATGCCCGAAGCAATAACAAAGCATCGAATGTTTTATCATTTAATATTGATGTAATTTTGGTAGATACCCCAAAATAAAAAATAAAAATATTAATTGCGAATATTTCGGAATTATATGTAATAATCCATTAATTCATTAATACTATAAACTGGGTCAGGATGCAGAATTGGATTCTATAATCAAGAATGAGGAGAATACCTCGATGTATATGAGCGGATAATGAATGTCAAGAGCTGCAAGAGTTAAGGGTGTGTCAAGGGGTGGATGACGCTCTATAGGTTATGGATCCCCCTATTCCAACTGGGGTAGTAGTTAGGGATTCTGTATTCTCAACTTTTTTTAATTCCCGGGATTCGAGAATCAACATTTTCCAGTCCCGTAAATTCCCGTGAATTTTATTTAATTAAAAAGAAAATATAATTTAATAAATATCCATATGTTTTATATAGAGTAGCTATTAAAGATATTATCCGTATTTAATCGAATAAAAATTCATTGATAAAATAATTATTAGCAGTTTTTTAAATGAAATTAAGCTAACATTTATACATTGATTACAAAAATACAAATACATCGATAAATATTACGTAACAAAAAAAAACAAAAATTGAATATACAAAAAAATATATTGATAAAGAAATATAACTAAAGAAATATAAAAATCAATGACAAACTGAAGTCCCATTATAACTTTTAAAAATAATATCTCATTCCTATTTTGTTTCATCAAAAGATGACACGATCTTAAATATTGATATCATACTTTACAATCATAAACCAACGTAATCCCCTGTTAGAACAAACCGATAAAACTATTCCCTTCAGAATTTTTATAGCTATCCAAATACTTATACATATTTCGCTTTATTAATAGTTAGAAGTTACAAGACAATTCAATACACACGTGCACTGCTGTACTGCAATGGTCAGAAACTATTTTTTTTTCTATATATTTTTCTAATTGATTCGTTAATTTATATAACTTAACTTGTTTAAAATGAATATGATCAAGAAAAATCAGTTTGGGGTTATTTTTATTTAAAGTCCGGGAATTTATTCCCGAGTTGTATTGATACATAATTTCTAGGAAGATTTGTTCGTAAGGGGTGATATTTGAGTCCACGAATTATACACCTAAAATATTAATTTTAATGATACTTAACGATATGCATCATCTTATTCTTTTACTTTCACTAAATTTGTTATATAAAATCGCACAGCCCATTTGATCCTTCAACCTTGCAAAATCCACATTACGATCATTAATCAATATTTACTTAAAATAATGCCTCGAATATCACACCACAGTTTTATTCGAACGTAGAACCACCGTGTGCTAAGATTTTCCTTATTTACCTAGTGAAACAGTATACTTGTGTAATATAAATTGGGAATAATTACCCAATTAAGGTCCTTATTTACGAACATTTCCGAGCTTTTTATCACTGAAAAGAGTGTATTTACATAACCGCAATACAATTAAGCATTATGAATTAAATTTATATGTCTTTGAAACAAAATGTACGCTATTTTCATTATATTCACAAAATTTACATAAGGCATATCCGAAGAATTTATTGAAGAACAATACTGGGCTGGAGTACATTTTGACGTGTAAATATGATATTCAAAAGTGATCTTCCACTGGGACTAAAACGAAACGTCACCAATCAAAAAACTTTAAAAAACGCAAAGAGCATTGAGCACCATACAAAGAGACAGAAAAATAAATAATAACAAAACATGCAAGGGTAGTTGATATAATTGAAAACGTTAAGAAATTGAAATTTGGCAATAGACAGACCAGTGGTACCCGAGGAAAATCAAGAGACCAACAGGCTACCTTAAAACCCGCTAGACCAATGAAATCATCGAACTCTGCGAAAATACGTGGCTGCGAATAAAAATGGGCAGAAAGAAGTTCTTCTGGGCTAATCTGTCGTGCATATGTAACCTTTCTGGCCGATGTTTCGGATCCCATTGCAGTGTCCACCATCAGGGCTGACGTTGTCCCTGATAATTAACCATGCAATGGGATCCGAAACGTCGGCCAGAAAGGTCAGATATACGTGGTAAATTAGCCAAGAAAACTGTACACAGGAGATTATGAATTACCCTGAAAACCTAAAAACATCTTTAAAGTAGGAGATATTTTTTCTTCGGGAGGCTGGCTTATATTTAGACACATAAATGCCGCAGTTACTACAGAGCGCCATCTACCCCATTGCCATTGTGATTAGTCTACCGGGTACTCGCCTACCTTTAGCATTCATTTTTTTCAGATAGTTGAATGCTTCAGGTTTATACAGATTTCTGACATTCCACGATTCATATTTCGATTTCTTACATCTTTGCGTCGATCCCACGACTTTGTTTAGCTAACTAATTATTTGCTGTAACTGTATCATAATGATTAACACTTACGTGGATGGTGTATCAGCCCTTCGAACAACCCTTAAACTTCTTCATCTTCTCCAATGGCCCTGCAGCCCATATCGAACCTTGACCACCTGAATCTTCCAGTAGCCTTAAATTTTTAATGAATAATTAATTTTATGTATTATATCAATAACTCAATGTAAATTAGAGTTTTATACTAATAAATTTGACATAAAAAAACGATTTTATATAATATATTGTATCTATTCATTTGCTTAATGGCTTCAACTACACCTATGTAATTTTATTGACCCAAAAAATAGAAAATTTTATGAAATTGATTTAATAACTTAATAGTCCGTATTATATATTACTTAAACACGAAATTAATGATCATTTGAAATTGTACTAATTGTATGTAATAACGCAATCATATTAAAGAGAAACAACATAATTGTGTCGTGTAAAATAATTATTAGCCATTATTCATATCATATTTTCAGTTATTAATATAATATAGAAGATATTATTTCCTTCTCCATGTCAGTATTGATATATAGTGGCCTCAATCAGATGAGACTGGAGCGGTCTTGGGTCACTCTATCACAGCTAACCCCAGCATATTTCCATCATCTCTCCAGCTAGATGCGACGCATCTATCAACCGCTGTTGCACTCATCTAGGTCTTCAATTGTGTCCAGGATAATACCATTTTCAAAGCAGTTACATTGATGCATAATATGGCCTTAGAATCGGAAAAATCTTTTATTCACTGTTGTAGATAGGGATTGCTGTGTTGCAAGATTGAGATATTCGTGCGTCGTGCTGTCCCCGAGATACTTAACATCCTTCTCCAGCAATACATAAAATGTAAATAATACATAAAGCGATACAATAATATATAAAGCAATACATAAAATGTAAATAATACATAAAGCGTAAAATAGACGTTTTTAAAAAGAGTCTATTTTACGCTTGTCACTATTGCTGACTGTCTAAATCTCTGCTGCATACGTGAAACTTAGAAAGACAAGAGTGTGAACCAACATAATTTTATGTATTTAAATTGTTGTCATCGTCTTTCTCATATTCTTATAAGTCGGTTTATATCAACTTTAGCTAATTGTATGTGTGCGATCTTCGGGTCACACTTCCCGTGGAATGGATTACGAAAATTCCGGTTGTTATTCGGAATCACCGCAAGGTGGAGAAGGAAATCGGGATCCGGATATTGGAAGAGGTTGGTGAGGAAAAAAGGATTTTTTGAAGGAGCGGGATTTGAAATGAACGTTCGCCTTACCTCAAGCATGACGCCTCCGAAATCACTAGCGGCGCTGCCAAAATCCCTAGCGGCGCCGCCAAAATCACACACTGCACGAGGATGGTGATGATCTCCACTCCAGACTGAAGACGGTGGAGTCACTGTTCACCCACGGCACACACAAATAATAAACACACAAAACAGTGCTGGTGCACTGGAAGTAATTGTCCACACCGCTAATGGTATCGCGATGTCGATTGATCATGTGATACCTGGTGGCGTCAGGGTTACAATTCACACTGTTGACAGGCAGTAGGATAGGTCAAGGGTAGATATTTGGACGCGGATATGTGTCGATAACATTAGTTGCGGTCGATATTAAAACGTATGTTGTTACGAATACGAAACAGTATACGTCTCACTATTGTTCGTAATTAGTGCAGCCAAATAAATTGTTCATTGAACATCCTGCAATTTACGAAATATTTGTAGTAATACATTAGTATGTTCAACAACCACTATTTTATAGATATGGAATATACGTAGTTGTAATACCGTAATATGTATACCCAAATTAATAATAGATTTTCAGTATTCTACATTCTACATCGAACAAAAAATTCCCAGTATCTTTAGGTATAATTCACAGAAACTAATTAAACACTATATTAAATCACACTTCTAAACTTCTAGTATTTTCTTCTTGTGTTTTATTTAAAAAGGATAAGATGAATTGCAATGTTAGATTATAAATAGTTTTTTTTTATATAGGTGCAGGAGGTTTCACCTCTGATTCAGCCCTTTCACAGATACTCTCTAGGATCCTGCAAAAACGTAGATCCCCTTTTATCTGCCGTTGCATCTCCTACCCCGGATAACCCCACCATCTCTCCGTCCGTCAACCCCCGGATATCACAACCGCCTCGCCGTTATTTTATAGAACCAACGCAATGACACAATGGCCTCTCCTTCGCCTGAACCACTATCTCAAATTATAATTATTTTTGAATTCCCGGCTATACCGGGAACGGACCGTTAGTATATGATATATCAGAGTTATTCAACTTTCTTTACAGCGAGAGATCACGCCCTACTGCGCACCGTAGTAGCTGGTCTCCATAGAATATGAAGAGAGAGAGAAAATTTAAATAAACTCTACAGAGGAGTCTAGTAATTTATTTCAATTACCTAGTCAGCGTAGAAAATATTATTGTTACTTAAGTTTAAAACTAACAAAGCAAAACAACTCCGTAACGCCTTCCGTACAAGGTGCTATCGTTTAGTTATTAATTCAATTAATAACGGATGAAAAACTTTTATCAAAATTTATTTAACAGGGTGAATTATTGATGTACCTACAAAATATAATAACTAATTTATTTACTAAATTTTAAGATATATAATTGACATCATATTTAAAATTTTCACAATAAAATTAAACTTTTGCTTTTAAATGCACATTTAAGCCGTACATATCTATAGTATAATGAAATATTTTGATACATATCATTTTATAACATTAAACCAACATATAAAACCACATATATTAAATTTATATTTTATTCAAATATTTATGGTTTATGATCGACTGTATACGTCCGTCCCGATGATGATACAGAGGTATCGAAAACTGTCGACGTCAAACTAATCTTTTTTCTTTTTTAATATTTGCAAATTAAACTTTTTGGTTTATTATATTCAATAGTTTATAGATTATTTAACTTTGTTTATAATTAAAATTAATTAGATTGGTTAATTCTGAAGTCCTGAAGAAGAAAATTGTATTTTTTGAAACCGGTTGATGTTTAAAAATTACTCATTAAGTGGTTAATTATAAACAAAGTTTAATAATCTATAAAATAATCAATCTGGAAAATGCAAAATGTTTAAATTAACAATAAATTAGGAATAAAACAAGAGTAAGTATGGTGAACCGGATTAAGAATGTGTTGCTTAGGTGATTAAATTAGAAGAATCTGGTATGTATATGTTAGAAAAACTGATTCTAAATAGATGGGACATAACAATGACCGTAAATTCTTCTATTATCTTGGACATTTTCAACGATAAACTGCTTCCCTTTAAAATTAAACTACGTCAACTTTTTAATAACTATTGACATAAATTGGATATACATGCGTGTATTTCCCATTTCCCTCCCCTCTTCACCCTTTCCGCTTTATATGATCAGTGTAAAAACACTATTTTGTTTTTAGTTTATTATGTTTATTTTGATGTACTCTTCTTTGTTTAATTCCGAAGAAACCTCACTGGTATTATTTTTATATATCATGTTTTAAATCAGTTTGCCCTGTTTTTTCTCCCAAAAATAAAGAAGAAGATTTTTTCAAAATCTAATTAGTATCGAATATTAAATCATTTGATTCACTTTTTTAATGGCCTGTGTCAACGAATCAATCACAAGACAATCTCTGAGATACGGATTTTGCTCCCAGGAGATTTTCTGGAGACAACTCTCGGCACTTGTAGTCCTCCTGTACACACCATTCATTCTCTGAGATCCTCTGTCTCGTACCAAACTTCACGCGTGTCGTACGTTCAATGTTAAATGACATCGTCATTCGTCAGTTGGGTGATTTAAAATCTCCCCGGTAGTAGTGAAAACGGAAAAAATATTTGTAATATAACCCCATATTTAATGAATATAATATACAGTTATATTTGTGTATCATATTGATTAATGTTGATTACATTGGTTTGTGATTTTGTCTCTCTACCAATCACAAGTTGATCTCGAGTTTACATTTAAATCAAAATCTCAACAAATATATGGTATAGAGATGTATCTCTGTTAAATCTGTAAGATTACTTAATCGTGTCTCCTTCCGTGAACGCCTTAAAGAAGACATCTAGAAGTTGGCAATAATTATGTTTTAAGATAAATATTTTATGAATCAAAGTCAAATACACCACTTTATTAGATATGAAATCTAAAATTTTCGAGAACAATGTTCTCTTACTTGGGATGAGTTGTATACTAAAGTTAAAAATTGACATTGGGAAAATGTTACGAAGAAGGAAACGAAGGAGGGGGGGGGGGGGTAAATCTAAATCGGAGTTAATAAGAAAATTACATGGTCATTAAAAGGGGAAAAATTATTAAGTGGGAAAATTCTCAATAGAGGATTGTTTACAAATTGTATCTGATTATTAATTGTATTTGAGTTAATATTCCCACTTTTTCTAATCTCTAATATTTCTAAATTGTTAATTTACGAAACCTAATAACTCGTATATAATATTTTTATCCCTGTATTAAAATAAAATTTATGATCATATTCTAATAACTAATTTGAAAATTCTGAGTCATTATTACTATTTAAACCTCTTAGATGTTCTTTAACCCTTATTTCAATGTTTCTAGAAGTTTTTTGAATACAAAAATAATTACAATCGTTACTTTTAAGTTTATAAATTCCTGATTTCTTGGTATATAATAAAGTGATGTAAACAAAATTATTTGATTTTTATTAATTAATTACGTGTCATCACAAAGTAAAAGCCTATCTTATATATAAAAAATATAGATTCTAAAATGAATCACACAGCTGTAGAGTGGCATAAGTAAAAATTTCATATTTTACGTTACATTTAATAATACGCTCAAAATGAATTATTTTGTATTAACTTAATTTAATGTGCAAGGATATATAAAAGCAGGATATAATTATAATGATGTAATATTATACTTTTTTTAATAAATAAAAAATGATCATTGTTTCAGTCCCTTGTATCTATATCACTAATTGACATAACATAATTGTTTTAATTTTTACAACAAAACTTAGTTTTATACAAGAAATTGAATTTAAAATACAAAATAATTTAAATTCGGGGAAAACACTGATTAACATGACATTCCCTAACACATCGCCTTTACTGTTCATATTCCCGTTAATGACCTAATCCGTCCCCCTCTTTTCAAGCCCCGCCGACACAATACGGTATTTAGTTTATTTCTCATATCACCTGATGATGAGAGAAACTGCACCTCTTGAAACTACTTGTGAAAATAACGCACGTGTGTCTAATACAAAGTTTTGTTGTAAAAATTAAAATAACCTTGTATCTATCTCTATTTGAACACTCTGCGGGGTCAATCTGCCGCTGTACGACTCAAATGTCATTGTTTATTTAATAACCTTTATTACGATGTGCTAGAAAAGGGAATGTTTCACCGAATACAGAGCTATGTAGGTTTATAAAAATACATATTTTTATTATATGACCCTTTTATCGACCGCGCGGGTCGCCAAACAGCTCACCCACATCAACACAATACAATAAAAAAAACTAATTCAGCAAAACTTGTTTCGTGCGTAATATAAAAGGTGGCATTTTTGTTTTAAGAATTCAGTTCATCGCTTGGAACTGGTGAAAGCCAATACAGACTTCTGAGAAAATACTAACTTCTTTACGGGTCCGACCGCAAAAACTTGCCGTTTGATGTTCGACTCGGGTTTCACGTCGAATCTTTGAAAAATTTTAGGCACCGAGTAGATGATATTTTAACTTGGATAATTTGGAATCAAAATGGAAGTGGAGTGGAGTGAAATGATAATTGGGAATGTTTAGTTTTCAAAGGGAAATTAATGAAGAGGACATTCGAAATGACTTACAAGTTAGCCGAGTTTCTGGATCGATATTTTAAATACATTTAAAAAATATTTTTTAATAATAAATTGTAACAAGAAGTAATTCTAGTGATTAAATGTATTTTTTATGTTAATTGATGGCATTAGATGTGCCGAGGAGGTCTTTTTGCCTGTCCATTGCGGATCACAGGTTTTTTTTACAATAATCTTGTCAATGGTAATTTTCAGCTCCCGGTTAACTTGTGTCATCTTCTTTTCCTTAACTCGCCACATTTAAGCTATATAATAGCAAATTTCTTGAACGTCAATGGTATTAACTTGTAACGCAATATTCCCTATTCTATAATATTGTAAATATGAATTAAATATATTTATTAGAAAGATATACATATAAAATCAATTTTATCGAAAAATATTGTTGTTGCGCCACCGGAATTCGAACCTGGATCCCTTTCCTAACCGGGGAAGGTGCATTATCCAACTATGCTACAGCGACAATATTTTTAGCGACAATTTTCGAACCTATATGTTATATTTTTGATATTAATACATTTAATCGTTCCATTATTCAAATCCCGGTGGCGCAACAACAATATTTTTCGATAAAATTGATTTTATATGTATATCTTTCTAATTAATATATTTAATTCATGTTTAAAATATCACAGACGTATGTTCTGAATAATTACAACTTCACAATAAGAATGTATTTTCCTTATAATATTGTTGTACAGCTTTCTATGAAATAATGTTTTAACTTGTTTAATGGCACAAATCACTCTTGAAGGGTGGATTTCCTGTTTAAAAGAAGAAGAATAAGATGGCATTTGATGTTTAAACATCTTAGCTCGCTATTCCCTCCCCCTCTTATTATTTTTATTATATATATATACAAAATATGCAATAAAAATGTGATAAAAAAAACACGTTATACTCGATACACTGTATTCAGTATCGATAAACGTCAAACTTACGTTGCGACACTTTTCAGAATTTCACACGTTCGAAGATAAAAATATATCTTTTCACGTTCTGGTAGGTTTTAAAGAATTTATTTCTATATTCAATACCTTCATGGTGTATACATAAAAAAATCATAAAAACATAATACACACCTAGTACCTACCTATACAAAGTACAATGCTAAGGAAACTTTTTTTTAAATGTTAAAATAAATGTGATAAAATTTCATTCGTTCCTTCTCAGTGAACTGCATATATAACACGCAAAAACAATGTTTACACATAACTATGAGAGTACTCAGTTGAGTTTTTTTAATGACATCGTTGTACTACGATTCCATCTTTAATTTAAAGTAAAAATGATAAAGTAAATATAATTAATTCTACCGGAATATTATTTAAATAGCATGGCATACAAGATTCATAAACAACTAACTGACTGACTTGCTTATGCGGAGAGGATAAAACGCCACACTCTTCTATCTTGACGTACAATGAGGTAAGCGTTCAGGCCATTTTCAGTAGGCAACTTCTAATATCCAGTAACAAGGATGGTTTCAATATCTAGTAAACCCGATTGTACCAGATCTTTACAAAATTTTGAAATGTGTTGATGTACCATATACATTCAAAAATAAAAAATCATAATCATAATTATGAAAGCTTGTATTTTTGTTATAATAAAGGCATACTTAATTTATTATTATTATCAAAAATTAAAAATATAAACAGTAATTTTAAATAAAAGTTTTTGCACTCCCTACTATTTTTACCCTTAAGCTGTAAAACATTTAATGTGAGTCTTTTCAAAGTTAACGGTTTCCATCGATTATTAATTAACCTGGCAACTAACGAGCTGTTTTAACTAGACTTCTTGATGACTGAAGTAAACAAACGATGTACATAGGTATGTGGTGATCCTGCTCGCGCCCCACAGACATGGCCGCATAATAAATCACCTGACAGTCATATAATCCCGAAACGCACCGACCAATAGCAGATGTCAATACATCGTGACGGAGTCCTAGGAGCTAGCGAAGGCTTGTCCATAGACCGTTCTTTCGACAACACCTCAAGCGAGCCTCTCCAGTCTTCAACCTTATTGTAAATAATTGTAATAATTTCATAATTGTAAATCGTCTTTTGTAAGTTCTGTTTTATTTAAATACCTTGCTCTAGACACAGCATAACTATGCACACACACACATGCACATTCTTGAGAAGCGAGGAAATATATTCTTCTGACACAAATAATCCCTATTAGTGACCTTAACGAGTCTACATAAACATAAACCATTTAATCACCAATAATTATGTATTATGTAGAGTAAATGTTCACGAAAACCAGAATATGACGAGATGGTTTTCGTATATTTTACTTTCGATTTCTGGGAGGTTCTGAAAATATCTTCCCTTCCAATGTTTTACGAGTAGGTCATCATAATATTTCAAAATCTTAAAACTACCCATCATCAAAACATTCCTGATGACTGATGACAGATGATATTCTGGTAACGTGTCGGAACAAAGGTTTTTTCAGGATCATAAAACGAACACGGAATATTCGGAAAACTGCCTCATAATGTCATCGTATATCAAGCCCCGATTTTATTTCAAAATGTAACTGTAAGTAAGCTAACGAAATGAATGATAAATATATATTGTGCCTTGCAGAATTTTAATGACTATATCTTTTTTTGTTAAAATTTTTATAAGCCTAATGTGAGTATTTTAACATCTGCCTCACTGAAATATCACCCGCACTGAGGTAAAAATTTACATAGTTAGTTGCATTTCGTAGTCCATTTTTCAAAAGGGCGTATCTCGTTTTGTGTTAAAATTCACTTACGACTGGGGTTACATTATCCAAACACATGGCCATACTTCTTTCAAACAGGTATATCTGAATTTTATTCCAATACATTAATACTACATAAATACATTTTGACGTAATCACTTTGATTACGTCAAATTATTACTTATTACTGTCATTCTTACAAATGACAGTAATAAGTAAAAAAGATAAATGTAGAAAACGGTAAGATTTTTTTTTAAATCAACAAATTTGAAATACGCCTCTTTGAAAGATGGACAACGATTTTACACAGTTAATAAATAATCAGCAAATATAAATAGAAAATAATCAAAACAAAGAAAAACGAAATGAAAATTTAAAATAATATAAAAATAAAAACGAAGAAAATGAATCTACGTTTAAACATGAAAAGTGTATAGAATAAAACTTGAAATTTGTCCATGTGTGTATATATTAAATTCAGTGAAATGATTAAAAACGTATATTGGTAATTAAATTAAATTGATATGTGTACGTTGTACGTATGTGATACAGAAATGATATTAATCAATTAATAAATACTGTCGCCGGTTGCTTGCTGCTAGGCCCTTAGGGTGGCTATTATGGCAGCTTAGCGGCCAATAGTAGCTGCTACGCATCCATTGATCAATAAAATCTATATTTCAATGTGGGAATACCTTATTATAGTAATTCATCAAGTAGTCTACTTTGTATTTATTGCAAATATTAAAAAAAAACACTATCTTACAAAATCAAATTTTCTGCATTGAAAAATAGTTACTATGAAGTTGCCCGCAGGCCTAGCATCTATAGCCGATTGTTTTCTTAACGTACATCGTGTACATTTCCAGTAAGAAAAAACACCATTGAACGTGTTTTAAAAACCTCTAAGTTAAATAAAATAAAATATTTTTTATATATCTAATACATTTGAAAAGAAAACGTAGATCCCGCGCCGATATGGAATCTATGGAACTAATTGCGCGATCTTTGAGTCGCACGTCCCACGGATTGGATTACGACGATTCCGATCGTAAATCGGAATCACCGAAAGAGGTGGCGGTAAAGGAAGGGACTAGGATCGATGATGGGAGGGAATCCAGTCGAAGGACCAGTAGATCTCGGGGAATCGGGAATCTGTAGGACTGCTCGCCTTACCTCGTGTATGACGCCTCCGTTACTCCCGCAGTCGCAGCCGGGCATTTTGTGCTCGGCAAATATTTAACAAATTGACACTAAACCTTAAAGGGTCTAAAGTGATTAACGACTTCAAACCAAAAATAACAAAGTGGTTGCTTGCTGTGGGTAAAAATCAAAATGAATTTAATTTGTCATTTGTGCTAACCTAACTACCTACACATTTTTGTCTCCAACTATTATATATGACAGAAAATAATATTTTTATAACTTTTTTTCAATCATATTTTATAACTTCAGATTGTACTTTTTTCACATAACTTTTTATAACTTACTTACCTCTAAACAATTACAACATTTAAAAACTGTACAGGTAATTGCTTTAGAACAAACCTCGTCTAGTAAAGTAATTTTATTTTATTTATTTTATTTTATTTGTAACTATGTAATACAAAGTAAAAATCTGTTTGGACTGTGCCCGTCTCACTAGAGAAATTCTATGTCGAGACGGGCATAGTTTACAAGTAATTGTTCAATAAATTAGAATTACAAGTAGTAGATAGAATTACATTTATTACTATATAAAAGGTGTATATGAAGAATTTTTTTATATGTACTATTTATGCTTCAAAAAAATAAAATAATAAGGATAACAATATGTAGGCTTATGAATACTGAAAAGATAAAAAATTGTGACACATGTTATTTCTAAAAGAAGATCTATATCTAAAAGAAATATATTTTTGTTATTAACTAAAACTGTGAACAACGATGTTCTATATCTACAATAAAATTACAAAATATTTCAATTCTATATTGGTATAATGTTTTTATATTAATAAATTTCAAAATGCTTATCAATTTTGTCCAAAAGCGTTTGAATTTAAAAATATATATCACGGGTCAGTGACCACAGAAGTGATCGATATTAATCAACGAGGAAGTATCCATCGGATTAGCGAATAATAGGTAATAAACTTGGGATCAACTACATGTAATGACCCTTCCGTAATAAGTTTATCCCCCCATCACTGTCAGGCCATGTATCACCAATGATGTGCCTATAGCCTGCACTGTACACAGCCAGGCTGTACAGCCCGTAGTCTGTGGCTGTACGGACTCCAATTTATTTGTAGGTGGTTCGCTATAATCTAATTGGGACACGACCCACGGCCGTAAAACCATTTTTCTCTCTGGTTCTGATATGGATATAAATTTATGTATACGTATATTACAAATTTACATACGCACAAATTTAACGTTACGTATTCTAGCAAACTTCATGCTTATTTTAAAAATGTACTTCAATTATAAAAACCATTAAAAAAATGTATGTCCTATGTGATGTACTATAAATTATATAAATAAAACTGAATACCTGTCTATTTGCTCTTACACAATCCTACGTTCTTTGACCGATCTAAACCAAATATTGCACGGTTACCCTGCGCAAAATACAGATATCATCCCCCTTTCCTTCTGGTCACCCCATATAAAGGTATATTATATTAAAAGTTATCCGCTTTAAATTTTGCGTAGTTACTCTTTAGGCCCTGCACAAAACACAGGCACTCTCCGTGCTCTACTGATGCACATTTCATTAATGTATGATGAGAGAAAATATGATACGGAACTGCACGAAAAAATATTTTTTTATAATTTTGAGATTGAAATTATAATGCTGGCTTCCATTATAGACAAAATCTGTGAAGACACAAGTGCTGGCGAGGTTTAGTAGACACTTGATTCGATATCTGTCTGTGCATTTTTTATGAAGAGAATACCGAACCAACCGATAGATATCGACCGTTCATCTATCACGGTATCTTTATTCTCAATGAGTGTCGTGGATTGGACTTCTTCGTCTAATGCCTTATCTGTCCAATAGACGTTAGCTATTATGTTAACTAACATCTCTTTATTTACTACGGCCTGGAAAAGCAGTAGACTGGTCACACCACTGCATCCTGTCTCAAGTCATGATATTTTTCTTCTTTAAGGGTCCCAATTTCCAGCAATTTTTCCGTGCATAATGATATATTTATATAATTTGGCACTTCTCTAGATCTGATACTTCTATCATTGCATGTTCGAAACAAAGAAGTGTTCGAATTTTAAGTGTTTGAACTACTTTTTTCTTTGTTCATAATATATCTATTATATAATAATATACATATATCTATCATATATCCATCTTGCTGATTTTGAGCAAGTCACCTTATCATTTCTACGTTAAGTGTTTATATAATATTATACTTCCATAGATCAAATTCAGAATAATTATATCGAAGATCAGTATCCATTGGTGGGTGAAATACAATAAAAGCACACAACAGTAGCCAATAACAAGGACCGAAGTTAACCACCAGAGCGTGCGACCAGGGAGCGAACCCTTTTTGGGTTTTTCTAAAAATAATAATTGTTGGGAAAATAGGGTTGAAAAATAGGAGAGTATTAAGATCACCCAAATCGAATATTCACCTTTTGTAATACTGAAGCTTATGACCGCCAAATGATTGGTTTTTTAATATATCATACAAGAAACAGGGTTTTGATTTTATCAATGTTAAGCTCGGATAAGTTTAGGAGGCTATTTACTGGGATTATATTTTTATAGTTGAATGCATTATCTGTTAAAGTAGATCTGCTTTGTTATATTTTTACAGAATTTAAATAGTTATTTCCAAAGAAGATGTAATAAATTTTTCTTACGCGTAATGTAAATAATTATTATATATCACATATAAAATATGTATAAAAATAATACTTCGTGCGTAAGTAAAAAAATGTAAATAGTAGTAATACGTAATAAAAAACTTATAAGTTGAAAACTAAAAATGTACATTATTAAGGGGAACGCATTCTTATTGTGAAGTTGTAACTATTCAGAATAAAGACCAATGTCCAAAATTTAATAAAAAATAATTATTAATTATTAATTCTAAGTCTCCTGTAGGATTACTCAAAACGTATTTGAGATTCTGTAAAAATAAAGAAGATGGCTTTCAAATAATGGAACTATAGATGTATCAATTTGAAAAGTGTAACATATAAGTTCGAAAATTTGTCATCAATGCACTTTGTTGGTATAGCATAATCGGTTAATGCACGCTCTCCGGATAGGAAGGGATCCAGGTTCGAATCCTGGTAGCAACAATAATATTTTTCGATAAAATTGATTTTATATGTGTATCTTTCTAATTAATACGTTTAAATTGTATTTAAAGAAATGTGTACTCCAATACTTACGTATTTTTAATATTTTAATAGTACTGATTATAGAATCAATAAACGACGCATATTCACAAAACTCCGTTTCTTTTATGAACAAAAAGTTCGTCATTTTCAGTTATATGCATACAAATTTTGATATAAAACAATACTTTAAACATATTTAACTAAATGACTTTATATATTATTTCGATAGAAAAATTAATATATCGAAAAAATATAGTCACCAACCGGAACTTTGTATGATTAAACAATGTTATTCTTAAAACATATGAAGTTCTTAGTTATTTTCTTAGTTTAAAAAAAAAGTGAATGTACCTACTCAAAATTTACATTAAATTTTTAAGAATGGTATTAAAAACAGAACTTTCTCTTCAAAACAAAATGCATTTTTAAATTCATATCTTTCAAAACCAAAAACTGTGGGATAACACCGTCCACACCATAAATCATTGACATGATCTATGGATCAACTATTATTCATCTACCTGAGCGCGTAATATATAACCCTGGATTTTGGTTCAAAGTTTAACTGTCTTACAACTCTCTTTTGCATAAAGCTGACATTTAAAAAGTAGATTTATAGTGGATTCGAAGATTCCATAAATAATATTGAACTTTCTTCATATATGGGCTCGAATTTCATCATAACTAACATTTCTCTGCATATTTTAATGACTATTTTCAAAAATCAAATTAAAAATATGTCGTGGCCACTGAGGCGAGGCTGAATATTTGAATTTTTTTTTTAAAATAATTTTTAAACCTCACATTTGATGCGCGTAAGAGTGAAAAATGAATACAAATTTATATCGAAAGTGAAAAAAAGGTAGATACAAAGTTATCAAGTTGTGTTCGTCAATGGATAGTGTTGACGCATCTAGTACAAACGTACTTTTACTGACTCTCACAGATCAATACACCTTTAAAATTATAAATTAAAAAAAGATTTTACAAATAGACAGTTGAGGGGAATGAACGAACTATTGAAAATACCCCACTGTAGCGACCGAAAGCAAAGTTGGCTTATGGTAATAATGTATTATACGTATGAAGTATTTATTATTTCGCTTTTAAACTGAACCCGTGTCATCCAGGTTGGAAAATGGAGAGAAATTGGTTGGTATTGAAAACCTGTCATGAAATAGAATCTCAGTGACCTAACACCAATATAACTTCAAATATATTAATTAGAAATATATACAGATAAAATCAATGTATTTATCTATTGTAATAGCCAGCGCATTTCCCCGGATAGTAAGGGTTCATTGTTCAAATCCCGGTGGCAACAAAATATTTTTTCAATAAATTGTTTTTATTTTATTTATTTTCTAATTGATACATTAAATTTGTATTAAAAATATCACAAAACTATGTACTGAAAAACTACAACTTCAAAATAAAAAAATAATAATTTTAGATCTCCAATATGTTTTAAGTATTTTCAGTCTATTTCCATCCCCTAGGAATTACGGTTTAATGTAATTCCTATCTACGTATATTTGAAATGGTGGACAATCTAAAATGACCTTTACTCAACATCACTCAAGTACCAAATTGAGGCACTTTTACTAACCAGATTAAACTGATATTACCGTACACTTTTTATTAAACATTTTGTTGCGAGGTAACAGGTGAGTGTTGACGCGGTTTCCTAATCCCAACCAGGTACGGACTGGCCACACAAATTGAGGTAATGTGAGCCAGACCATTGCGTAACGTACGATTTATTTTATTTCTTTACCAAATGACAAATCAATATTATTGACATTGAGACGTTAAACGTATTTATTATTATTATTATTATTAAGAGAACACATTCTTATTATGAAGTTGTAATTATTCAGAACATACATCTGTGATATTTTAAATATGAATTAAATATATTAATTAGAAAGATATACATATAAAATCAATTTTATAATCAATAAGGTATTAATATCAAAAAGGTAACATGTACGTTCGAAAATTTGTCACTAAAAATATTGTCGCTGTAGCATAGTTGTATAATGCACCTTCCCCGGTTAGGAAAGATATCCAGGTTCGAATCCCGGTGGCGCAACAACAATATTTTTCGATAAAATTGATTTTATATGTATATCTTTCTAATTAATATATTTAATTCATATTTAAAGTATTTATAATTATTTTCGAGCAATACACACGAATGTGAAAAAAAAAGTTATACATGATTTTAATATTTTATTTGTTAGCCTTTTTCCCGTCATAAGACGCGATGGTGAAATAAGCCAGTAGTAGCTTAATTGGACTAACTCACAAATTTTCTGTATACTCGTACGATAAATGACAATTAATTTGAAATATTATAATTGAATAACGAAAGAAGTAGTTTTTATATTTTTTATTTGTTATTAAAACATAGGAGGCCTTTATTAAAAACTGGACATACATCTGTACCCATTATTATGACAGTGGTCTAAGTCAAGAAATTGAAAAAAATAAGTATATCAAATATTTAGCGTCACATTGTTTTAAATTAATATAATATGATACAAATTGAAACAATTGTGAAAAATTTGATGCCTTATATTCAGTGTATTGGTACGACGTTCAACGGTATTCCGCTAGTGTTTATTTTGTTAATATAGCAAGTCATTTTAACCTTAATTTTTTTATTTCATTATAAGCTTCATGCAACATTTATATGTCGAAATAAATTATAAATCTACTAGACTAAATAAATTTTAAAATATTGTGTAATATAAAGATATTTATTAATCAATTCAAATGCACTCCTTTAAATATCTTGAAATGAAAGAAACATGACTTAGACCACTTTCGTAATAATGCACACATATCAATTCAATCAAAGAAAATAACTGTAAAATTTTAAAAGAAGCACATCATTAAGGTTTAAAAATAACTTTAAAATCCCTAAATGTAACACCAAACACTATCAGCAAAATTTTATATACTTAGTGATAAAAAATTTCAATAGCCTCCCTACACAAATTAAAGAAATAAAAGATATAAAAAGGCTTAGATAGAAATTAAATAACACTTCAGAAGCACACAAATAGACAATAAATAATTATAGACTACAAATGTATAATTCTATTACAATTATTACAGTGTAACTCCCTCTCCAAGAACAAGAGCTAATCTCTTTTTTGGAGAGGTAAGCGAATAAAAAACATGTAATTTGAATAATGTAAAATACATAGTTCATATTATTAAAAAAATTGTAATAATGTCAAATAAATAAAAATAAAAATATATTTATATATTTGAATCTGATAGCTGGAACCCATGTGAAAAATTTAATATATTAAGATCATACACTAATACGCTCAAAATTAATTATTTTGTATTGTAATGAAATTTTGTCGCCTTTTCAATCTCTTATATATTCATTTGATCACTGCAGATGGGCCACGCTGCCGTTGTGAAACTAATTTAAATTCAATGATTTGGCAGTTCAAACGTAATGCAATGCGATACTTTGATGTTTATTTACAACTGAAAAAATAACCTTTAAGTACAATGACTATAGTTTTACATTAAACTTGTGGTGGTTGCTGCATGTATTACTAAGAACCTGTTCTGACATTGTTAGCTTACGATCGGCCGTTCTCCCACAAGGTTAGGCTAATATATGGAGTTTCTAAATCCTCTCATATAACATCCCTTTTATATTGGCTCCGGTTTCCTGGAAGAGTTGAATTTAAATTATGCTAGTTGATGTACAACGCAACACATAACGTGGTGCCTCTCTATCCCTGACAATTTTAATGGTAGACGTCAAACTCTCAGGTCAACCTCTACTTCAGCTGTAGGAAGGGTTGTAGAACCGACCAGCCGTTGCCAGAAATCTATGTTTAGTGAGCGGGCATTTATGGTGGCAGACCCAAAAGCGTGAAACTTTTTGCCCTCCGTCATAAGAAATAGTACATCCGAGTCTTTATTTAAGAAGAGACTAAAAACGAACATTTTCAAAAAATCATTTACATAAGTTCAAATAACAGTTTTTAATTTTAAATACAAAAATAATGTAGAACTATAAACAGTTTATGTGTGAAGTGCCCTTGTGGTGAATTTTTTTATGAAAATAGCTCTATAAAAATTAAATTTAATATTATTATTATTAGGCAGAGTCTTTTCAATACACTGCAGTTATATTCTTCTGTTATGATACACAATTCTTGCCTAATCCATATATTTACACATTTTCTCACGTTCGTCGATTACTTAGGTTTTTACATGACCATCTTCGATTATCCGATTTCCTGGGAATGCCAAGTCTTCAAGTGAGAAGCTGTCAATAGAGGGCAGTAACATAATTGTTATAAAAGTTAATTTATTTATAGTTCCGCAAGAGATACTAGACAGGAATAATAATGTTATTTTTTAATTTATTTTGTTACACCAAATTTTTTTTTAATGACATCATTCATTTTACAAATTAATTTCTATTCTGCATATACTTACAGTCAATCACTGTATATACATTTTTTATTAATCTAAAGATATTAAGTTTTTTTTTATTTTGTCTGCTTTAATATACTCAAAATAAATTATCACAGTTCTTAACGCACAAAACAACAAATTATTATTTTGCAAGTATTAATGTATAGAAATACGTACACGGAATACATATCAAATTAATATTTTTACTTTTTTAGAATGTACGATAAACAGTGGTGTAGTGCTACATAAAAAAGTTCCAGAGCGATACTAAATTGTATTTTATTTGTACCCCATCCCCCATTTTCACCCTTCGATGGCTGCTAACAGATTGAAAATGTAAGCATTTTTCAGATAGCCAATAAAGTCTTTGATAAGAGCCGACAGACCTACCCTATTTTGAAAATACAGAGAAAACAGAATCGGCAAACTTCTAAAAGGTCGTCTCTCGTTATTTATGCATTTACATATATTTCGTATGTTTGTGTAATCGTTGCACTCAAAATACGCAAAGTATTTTAAATGTTTATAATCATCTGAACGAACCCGATGTTTTTTGATTATATATTTGCAAGTAAACCCGAAAGACAATGGCGTGCGCTTCGGCTCAACTATACAAAACCATATAAGTCGGCTGATGAATTTTTCACTAGTTAATCAAACAATTACGTATTTATTACTTGATGTTCTTCATAACTGTTACCATCAAGATTGTGTAACGACATTAGCCCAGTAAATAAGTTGGACCTATTCTCCAATTAATTACTAAGCTACAAAAAACTTCTTCACCAGACACATTTTCTGTAAACCATGATGCTGAATATATGTTTGTAATTATTTTCATGTTACTATGTTTAGTTTATTATGTTAAACCTTTCCTCTCCAATGATGTAAGATGAGTTGACATTGCCTCTAATTATGTGAATATCTTTGTAAATATATTAAATACAGAGTTCATATTTCAGGTATTCCTCCGTAATATACTTATATATCACATAAAATAATTACAATAGTATTTACCATACGCAACAATAAAAAATGTTTTCTCGAATAACCTGACGTGAATTTGTCAATACGTGTATGTGTACGTGCGGAGAGGTGCGACGGTGCAGGGCGCGGGGTGCCGGATGCCGATCCTCATTTTAGTGGCAGAGCGTGCACTGGCCGAGTTAAACGTGTCTTGCGCGTCTTTATGCTATCATGATGATTAATGTTTTTTTTCAATTTTAACACTTTTACACAATGTGATGTGATGAAGTGTATATTCACTTATATATATGTCAACTATTATAATTAATATTAAATATTCATATGCATCCGACTTAAAAATCGCAAAAGTCTACATGTATACTGAGTTTACAGCACCGGAATGCGTATTTTTATTTTAGCACCGTTAGGGACAGGTTAATATATCTACAGGCTACGTACGGTGGGTGGTCACATTTTAGTAAACGCGTGTGATGAGCATTTTTAAGATCATATCATAATTTAATCATATTTTAATATAGCTCAATTGTCCTAACCTATATTGTATCATTAAACTGTTAATACTATGTATAATATAAAATATATAATAATTTACTGTTTCCGAGGTAAGTTTATAGAACTCCATATATGTGAAAATAAAACACTTGTTTTTTGATGTTCATTAATCTATATTAACTTTATATTATTCATTTATATTACTCTTTGAATTGAATAAAAAAACAAGTGTTTTATTTTTACATATATATTCATTTCTGTTAATCGCAAATACACGCAGTCCGACACTGCCACAGAATCTCGAATTTTTCAATCACCATACTCGCTGTAGTTTGAAGATAAAATTTCATGTTTTCGTGCAGTTTACGTTGGACGCACGTGATCGACACGGCGTCGTCACATGTGAGTGCCAGAACTGTCGTGCCGGAAATGAGTTAGGGTGTAAATTTATAGGGGTTGCGTGGGCAACGCGGGGGCTCGGTGATTATGGTCTAATGGGGGGGCATAACCATAATGAAGGGGTAATAAGTAAACCTATGTGAGGCAAATATTTCGTAGGGCTCGCCACGGGACGCGGCCCTTCTCGCTTCGAGGCTGGCGCGCAAACAACTTAATCAAGATTCTATCAGATATTTATTGACTTGCAACATGTGTCGAGAGTAAAAACACTCGAAGCGTGCCCTAGAACTTTATTAATCGAGTTAAAACCATAATTTATACCCTTATCTAGATTGAAGAGTTCACCCAGTAACTTACTTCCTTATCAAGACTATGTACAAAATTTAAAGATTTTTTTTGGGTACCTACTTGGAGCTCGGTACACAAGCCATACTCGGAGTACTTAATGTAAAATAAATAATATAATCACCACTTTGAGTCTAGTCTACCGAAAATATTATTTTACCGAGAGATATGTACCGATCATATATATTTTTTAATTAAGGTGGCTTGGACGCGTTTTAAGAAACCAGAGGAACAAGACAGATTGGGTTTTGACTGATCAACAACAAGTGCTGAAGTATCGTAAGATAAGAGAAGATGAAAGTGCCTTGTTAAGACTTTTATACTCAACACCCCTAGGATTAGGGGATGAAAAAAATGATCCCTCGAAACACGATGCTTATGAAATAGATACTTAAAATATTGTAGGATTAAAGATAAGTTTGTTAAACTTTGTTGGAATAATTCCTGACATTATTTGATTTAATTTTAAAAAAATGTTAATTTAGTCCACCGAGCTATGTAATTATTATATCATCATTATTCAATTTTTACAATATTTCCCAATGGTAGCATATTATGTAGCCACTGTATGAATTCATCATTTTCATTTTCTTTAGTGCAGAATTTTCTGGGCTATACTGCCGTATATCTCCGATGTCTCTAGCAGATGTTTCAGATCATACATCATCATCATCATCATATTAGATCATATTGCAGGATACAAACATCATCGGGACTGATGTCGTGTTAATGCTGGAGCTACATATTTCCATCTATCCTCGTGGAATACCAATGTAAAACAAACGTATATTAAAAGCTCTCCGTGTCAACTTGAATCACGTGAATGTTTGCGGTTATGGGGTCAAATTAAGTAAACTATTATGAAATATGAATTAAATATATTAATTAGAAAGATATACAAGTAAAATCAACTTTATCTAAAAATATTGTTGTTGCGCCACCGGGATTCGAACCTGGATCTCTTTCCAAACCGGAGAAGGTGCCATTATCCAACTATGCTACAAGTATTAATATTAAAAAAAGGTAACATATAGGTTCAAAAATTTGTCGCTAAAAATATCGTCGCTGTAGCATAGTTGGATAATGCACCTTCCCCGGTTTGGAAAGAGATCCAAGTTTGAATCCCGGTGGCGCAACAATAATATTTTTCGATAAAATTAGTTTTATATGTATATCTTTCTAATTAATATTTAAAATATCACAGATCTATGTTCTGAATAATTACAACTTCACAATAAGAATGTGTTCTAATAAATTATTATATTTCATTTAATTTTAACTTTAAGAACTTCCCGTCATTATTGATGAATGCAAAAAACTCTACCGGTCCGATTAAAAATAAAATAATAATACTTACTACTTTGGGATATCCAGGATTATGATTAAACTGCTGTGAACCATCGACAGCATATGTGCTTTTGACCAATCATTATCACATAAATTTTCAATTGTCAATTGTTATAAGATTTTAGCGCATTTCACGCCGAATAAATAAATCACAAAACCTTCTATAATAACCCAGAACGTTAAAGACTTGTCAGAACATTATATTGTATTCGACTATATCGATAAATGATTTTATCGTTTTATCTGTTGCTGCGATGCCTGCAAAAGTCTACGTAATTTGTAATGTTTGTAATATACGAAAACCTTTTTATCGCATCTTTGTCCAATTTTGTTCTTAATATATAATGATAATGACATTCAAAAATATTTTGTAAATGCTGAACTTTCACTGCTTGCAGACGATGTCAAAATTTTCAAAGAGATTACATTATCAACTGATTGACTCCTGTTACAGGATAACATTAATAGACTTTCAGTCAACTTTTTTTTATTAAGAAAAACACATTCTTATTGTGAAGTTGTAATAATTCAGAACATAGGTCTGTGATGTTTTAAATACTAATTTAATGTATTAATTATAAATATATACATATAAAATCAATTTTGTCGAAAAATATTGTTTTTGCTCTACCGAGATACGAACCTGAATCTCTATTTCCAATCCGGGGAAGTACACTACCAATTACAGTCGATTTATTCAAAGGTATTTGAGATTCCGTAAAAACAATGTAGATGGCTTTCAAATAATGGAACGACAGATGTATTAATTTAAAAAAGTGTAACATATAGGTTCGAAAATTTGTCATGAAAAATACTGGCGCTATAATACAATTGGTAGTGTACTTCCCCAGATTGGAAATAGAGATCCAAGTTCATATCTTGGTAGCGCAAAAACAATATTTTTAACAAAATTGATTTTATATGTATATATTTATAATTAATACATTAAATTAGTATTTAAAACATTTTTTTACGTCACATCTCTTTTTTTTTTTAAATAATTAATTTGTCTCGTAATGATCAACTCAACAGTAACCATTTTGACGTCTACACGAAGTAAAGAACTTGGTGTCATTTTGATTTTAAATTCACTTTCTTCCCGCATATGGTCAATAATTGCTAACGCCGACAAACCCATTCCAATTGTCTATACTCTACGAGTGTCTTATATTTTTCATTTGTTACGCAGTCAACTGGAATTCGGATTAGTGCTTTAGAAAACCAATAAATTAACCTACCAACATAAATTTATCAACATATTCAATTTACGTTCCAGTTTAGAGTTAAAATCATTTACACAAAGCGAGTATTACTATAAAATCCCTCTATTGAATCAAAGAAACGCACAAGATCTAAGATACCTTTATAAAATTTTAAATAACTTAGTGGACTCACCTTATTTACTAGAGAAAATAGGTTTAGCTGTCCCACATACCTAACTAATTATTTAATTATATAACTTATTTTATTCGAATTTTGGAAGAAACAATTATTTTTAAAATTGCTTTATAACTCGCTCTATGTCTAACTATATAATATCGTAAATTCCTCTAATAACTTGGACATTTTCAACAAAAAATTGCTTCTATATAGCCATCGATATTATAAATGTAGTATTATTTTATGTTATGATATTTTAAATCCTCCAGAATTGGATTTGAAGATATTTCCTACATTAAAAGTTATAATATTTATATTTTTTATGAACAGAAAAATTACTTATCTATATTTTTTACAGCAAAACGCTTTAGATTTTTTCCTAGACAAGGCGCCTTCTGTTCAAATCAATACAATCTCTGATGACAATATAGCCCATCATAGTTTTTCAGCATCGTTATTAGCAACATATGTGTCTAGTATACGCCACTGGTATAAATATAGCATATAATTAAATGACAGAGTTCTGGGTCAAAATATATATGTTTTGTTAAGTAAAATAACAATCACTTTGTGTGAAACCGCGAAATTTATTGATGTCGACCGGTTTCGCTTAACTCAAGCTACATCAGGACCGGTCGAAATCAATAAATTTCGTGGTTTTATACAAAGTGATTGTTATTTTACTTAATATAATATGTCAAACCACAAAGTGATTGCTTTCTACGAAAATATATTTTTTTGTATAAAATTTTCAAACTTTACTATATGAAGGTTCTACCTCTACCTCAGATCAGTATTTTTATACGTACCTAGTACGACAGATAGTGGCCGAAAGGCTTGCAAACATTAAGAAATGTTGCTATTATATAATATTTTGTTATATATAAAAAAGTGTTGTTGCGAGGTGTGTATTCAAATGTTATTTTATCAATAAACCGATTTATCGGCACTGAACTGAATGAATGTTTATTCCAATATTTTATTCAAGTTACAAGTAATAATGATAAAGTATCGGATTACTCAAAGGTGTTTGAGATTGAGTAAAAAAAATAAAAAAATAAAGAAGATGGCTTTCAAATAATGGTACGATAGATGTATCAATTTCAAAAGTGTAACATATAAGTTAGAGAATTTATCGTCAACACACTGTGTTGGTATAGTATAATCAGTTTAAGCATGTTCCCTGGATAGGAAGAGATCCAGGTTCGGATCCCGGTAGCAACAACAATATTTTTCGATAAAATTGATTTTATATGTATATCTTTCTAATCTTTTAATTAGTATTTAAAATATCACAGAACTATGTTTTGAATAATTACAACTCACAATAAGAATGTGTTCTCCTTAACAATGATAAAGTGTTTGTCTGCTGACAGATTAAGCAGATACCTGTATTTCTATATCCTCATCTCCCTTGTACTATTTTAGTTACTGCAGCTCATTGTAAGCCAAGCCTTTCTTTACATAGGTTCTACATTTGATTTCTCCAGCTTTGCCTGCGGCAATACACGGGGCACCTTCCTCCTGTGAGTGCCGAGAAATTTCCGTTAAGGTAATATTTCACTAACATTTTGATTGCATGTCTAAGCCAGCTCATCTGGATTCTCTCTGTGAAAAGAAGCAGGAGTTTCCCTGCGTATTTAATTAAAAACATAATTAGATTATATTTAAAGTCAACATTTGAATAGTTTAGTATCAGAGAACGCATACATTTCGATGAATTATTTAATACATGATTAAATAAGCATTAGACTAATATGATACTGGAAGGAAGCAATATGTGAAACTAGTTGATTCAACTAGGTTGTGGCTACTTCGCGGCTAATACTGACAAATATTTTCGCAATTGATAAAACACAAAAAGAAAATAATAAAAAAGCCACCAAGCTTTTATCGGCAGCACTCTCTGATTCGATTGTTAGGGGGGGAGGGATAAGGGTCTCCTCTTGTCTCCGACATATGAGGTAACAACAATGGCATAAATTTTTTTGAGGGCCCCTATTGCGGGGAACATGGTGAAATAGCAGGATGATAATTCACAAACCAACATATCGTTCCCACATGGCAGGAAGATAGTTACTCAATTTAACTGATCAAAACTATAGATAACACACACAGAAAAAGGTCGTGCTTTGGGTATTTGAAGGGGGTAATGGAACAGGAACCATTTTAGATATGTAGCGTTCACATAATACGCATAAAAAAAATGTTCATCCAATGAATGACTCACGAGTGTGTTTGTTGTTATAAAGGGCCGTCTTTCCTAATCCCTTAAATTGCAAACGGAATAATAAAACTGTATATTTTCAAAATTGCTGAAATAATTTGTAACAAGTTCTCAGCTTTTGAATATAAATTCAACAATAATAATTTAAAATTCTCATTGTGTCGGTATTCTCTCCTTTATCTTAAGATAACTTTGTATAAAACTGAAGATTTAATCAGAAGATAGCTCCAGTATACTCTAATAATACTCCTATATTTGGCACTGTACTCGTTCTATTCGCTAAATCAGATGACAACACGCCTTGCTCTATTTCTATGATATTAATGCTGC
This sequence comes from Eubasilissa splendida, assembly GCA_031772225.1. Taxonomy (NCBI): domain Eukaryota; kingdom Metazoa; phylum Arthropoda; class Insecta; order Trichoptera; family Phryganeidae; genus Eubasilissa; species Eubasilissa splendida. Next base: position 27,874,920 of record CM062851.1, on the reverse strand, counting down.
TAAAAATATATATTTTTTATTTTATTAATCTCCGTGGGATCTAATCTCAACGTTTTTTATTAACTTAACACTTACTGCCCGGTGGATTAAAACAAACCATGTTCGGCGGTGGTGGGTCATTTTAGACCCACCCCAAGTATTCGGTATTTAACAGTTTTTTTGAAAGATTTTATATATATGTATCATTTTATGTATGATTTAATGAAATAGCATGATGTGCCGTAATCTTTCTCCTTAAAAATTAAAGTTTTTATAAAAATTTTTACGAATAATGTAGGTACGTATATTTGCGCATCAATGAACGTCCGGCACGTCGGTAATATCAAATCTCGAATCTCAAATACCTATCTAAATAGCGTCTGCTATCAATTTACTCAAAGGTATTTGGAATTCCGTAAAAACAATGTAAATGGCTTTCAAAAAATGGAACGACAGATGTAATTTGAAAAAGTGTAACATATAGGTTCGAAAATTTGTCATGAAAAATACTGGCGCTATAACATAATTGGTAGTGTACTTCCCCGGATTGGAAATAGAGATCCAGGTTCGTGTCCTGGTAGCGCAAAAACAATATTTTTGACAAAATTGATTTTATATATATATATATATCTTTATAATTAATACATTTAATTAGTATTTCATTTATTATATCATTTTAGTTCATCGTAAATGAGTTGTGATTATTAGTTGGACCAGCGGTCGAGAACCAGGAGCTGTTTAAATAAATAATTGCTGCTCTTATTAATTATTTAAAATGTTGTATTACTGACTAGTTCGTTTATCGATTCGATTTATTAAATTAGAACAGAAATTAGGTTAAACTATTTTCAAGTCAGGTGAATTGTCAGGCTAAAATCCACAGTCACGTATGAAAATATAACTCCCATTACAAAGTAGCCAATTAATTCCAGCTCAGTGTTCTGTCCTTGTTTTATTGTACATTTAACAACTTACATAGTATGCCATTAGCATAGATTACTGAGTAAGTCTCTTGATGGATAAAATATCTTTTACTTTTCCAACAACAAAATAATCTTCCATGAGGATGCCTCCATTCTTCTTCTCTTTTTGTAATTTTTCTTCTTATTCTTCTTACTTTAGGATCATCATCCAGTTATCGAACATTAACGATCATTATTATATTTGAAGCAGCTCAAAATAGTTGAACTACGGTCTTCCTGAACCGTGTCCTTAGATTCTTCTGCTGGCAGGTATTTTTCAAAATTCAAAAATATTTCAATACCCGAGGGTTTTCAATGTTTTAAAGATTTTTTCATTAACGAATTAATACACCCTACTTACCCAGTTTATTTTTAGAAGTTATGTGTAGATCTACATCTCAAATACTTCAAGTAGCTTTTGCATGCTTTTAGTGAGTATCCATGATTTCATTTCACAAAAAATACAGGGAAAATGTAATATCGTATCATTTTCAAACGTAAATTTTAATTTATTTCATGGCTGCACAATACTTTCTTCATGCGGAAGAATGCAGTTCAAGGTTTCTCAATATGATATTTAATTTCCGTAGAAATATCACAGTTTTCTTTTATACTGCATTCCAGGAATATTATTTTATCATCCATTTTATTTCGATTATCAATGATCATTTTTTGTCTTGTTTGCGTTTTTACGAATAGTCAGGCAAATAATGAAATTCATAATATGTAATAAATGTTGGGGAAAAAAATTTATGTAATAAATGTTGGGAAAAAAAATGCTAGCCAAACAAGTAATCCAACATTTCTTTATGCCCGTCAAACAACACACATTGACAGCTGTCCGTGACGCACAGAAGCATAAAATAAACCAGATATACTGTCATTTCTTCTACGTGAATGTGTACGACTACGGCGTTAAATAAATTAAATTAGTTTGCTATTGCTTTTTCGTTATTTTTTTTAATACGAGTGTCCCAAAAGTCCTTTAATAATAAAAATACTATAATAAAATAATGTATATAATATTTTGCATTTATGTACAGTCCCTGGAAATTTATTTCTTATCCGTTATTTTGCAGGCACTCTTCTGAACGGGTGGCAAAATTTTTGAGAACTTCTCGGCACGTATTCTTCGTGATCGCTGCTATTTTTCCTCAGTATTTTCTTTTAATTGGTCCAGAGAGAGAGAATTGCTACTGTATACTTTTGATTTAAGGTAACCCCATAGGAAAAGTTCATTGGTGTCAAAACGGGGAAATGTGGAGACCAGTTTAAGTCATCTCGTCTAGATTATCAATTTTCCAGAGAAAATTTTATGAACAGCTGGTAAGGACACGCTACATAGCGACTGAATTCTCAGGGATACGGCTAGCGATTGGTGTATGCGGGATATCCCCCGCCCCTCTCCCGCTCTTTGGGTCGGTGCAGCAAATGAACCAAAATTAAAAAGATTTTTGGGACACACTGTATATTAACGTTTAAAAATGATTAATTTTTCTTCTTTATTGACTGGGTATTTCTTGTTAAACGATATTTTGTTTCTTTCTAATTATACCATTTTTTCGAATTTATTATTTTACAATTAGATATTATAATTGTTAAGTTGACTAAATAACTCTGATCTGGTACTAAAAAGTGGTTCTTTATTAGCGGTCTATTAAATAGAACCAATATTTAGACAGGAGTATTGACCAATTATTTCATGAAATACTTTAGTCCGGCGGTCACCAAATATCACCTCCCTCTATTTAAATTGATATAATTGATACAAATATTCCTTTCAGAAGATTGATACATGCGATGTTTACAAATCAATATGAATAGAATCAATCAACTTCTGGATGATTTCTTGTTATAAATATAACAATTTTAAATATAACTGTTGCATACATATCGTGGTCCATCTAATAAAGAGATTTGTTTACTCATTTAATACTTGGATGGGTATGTCTGGTATTACAGTTTGAATATGTGCATTCCATTTATGTAATTTTAAAACAGGGAACAAAAGCGAAACTGCTTCTGTTCAGAGGCGTTTTCGGAGTCGGGCTGATATATTTTACGGCTATGATATAAAACATGTTGTATTGTATTTTTCCGATTATCGGTTGTGATACAGTTTCGGAGGCTGGCTAGCCGAGTTTTCAGAAGATTCAAGACAACAGGGAGAGTGACCATCGGCAGAAGAATCGGTGAGTAACAGCCCAGTTTCAAAAAGGTCGGTGTCTTTTCATTTACATAGTTTGAATGAATATATTCAACAAACCAATTAGAAAACCCATGACTAGCTATGGAAGGTAATTACGGCAACAAGGTGTACCTCGAATTTGTTGATTTTACACCAGTATGGAATATGTACGTACATACATAATGTACATTTTACAAATTGTGTGAAATTTTTCACTGTTGAAAAATGATAATAGGAATTTTACCGATTTCTGCGGATATTTTTTAATTTAATGATAGTGTGAGTTGTAATTATCCATAGATATTAATTATTACTGTCGTTTGTAATTGATTATGGGTACGTGTTTGGGTAATGTATTATAATCACAATCGTAACTCAATTTTAACAAAAAACAAGATTTGATTCAAAACGTTTTTAAAAGATGGACGACGATATGAAGAAATATCAGAAATAAGAATATATAAACCACATAATGCCGGTATGTTTTTAGGTAGATTTGGATTGAAATACTACCTATTGCAGAAACGTCGTGGTTACAACATTCAATTCATTCTCTTCAATCAAATCCAAAAGACTATTATTTATAAATATTTTATCTTATAAATAAAATTCTAAAGTATTATACTGTAATGAAATACATACAATTTATTGAATAAAAGTGGTAAATTCCCTTGAAAGTGTATTTAGACCTTAAGTTCTGAATTTTCAAAATAGTAAGCAAAAATGTCTGTTAGATATTTTTTAAATGTAAATCATTGTAATGCTGCTGTATTTTGATTTTAATTAAAATGGATTAAAAACAATAATTTCATATAAATGTTATCATATTTAGGTGCCCAGGTAAAAATTATATTTTTTTTCATTATGATCCGTTTTTTAAATCAAAACATCAAGTTATTCGTTTCATTTGACGTTGCATAAAATATGTCGATGGTGTTTACTTTATGATGTTTCATTAATATGGAAGACGATCTGGTTCATAAAAAGCAACGCTTAGATAGAGACAACCAAAATGGCGCGTTCGATAAAGTAACGACATTAAGTGGACTGCGTAGGGAAATGTTGACAGAATGGTAAATCGTCACGCGCAAGAAAGATGGGAACAAACGCAAACTAGTCGTGCAGCTGATGTTTCCTATAACGTCAACCGTTTAATAGCGTACGTTTTGGCTCTCGTCCTACGAGGGGCTTAAACACAAGTTTATTGATTATATACAGGGTGTAACAGACCTGATTTTATGAGTGAAAATACCTGACTTAATTTTAAGCCAAAAATGTTCAAAGAATATATGCCATGCTAGAGATACAAGCATTTTCAAAAATCGTAATTATGCGATTATTTCGATTAATTGAAATCTTTTATTGATTCAATATTATATATTAATACAGAAAATTAAAAAGTAAATCAAGTGACCAGACTATTTGTTGTTACATGATTTAGGGCCTGAAGCAAAGATTTATATTAATAATAGATTAATTTTGCAAATTGGGAAAGGTTACTTAAGACGGGATTACCTAAGACGGCACAAGTCTAGTTCTCCGATATTAAAATAGATAGTGCACTATACAAAAATGTGGGGCGTGGAAATTTTGTGATTTCTGTATTTTAAAATTAATATTTATCGTTAACATTTTCACTATTTTTGGGACATCATTACAATGCAAACAATGGTTTTATATGTTAACATAAGTATTACAATATTTTAATACAATAATTAAACGTTTATTGATAAATTTGAAGATAGAGTAATACTGTAATATTTTTTTTATGATACGGTAACTTAAAAGGAGCCAAACACGAAAACCTAATACGGGACATGTCCCGTCTTAAGAAACCAGTACATTTTATTTATTTATAAGAAATTAACGGTTATAAGGCTGTAATTTTTGTATAAAAAAAAATTATACGTCCTAGTTCTTCACAATATTTGTATCGAGAGTATTAGAATCTACGAGAAAATGATAATTTAATATATACAATATTTAGGAATAAACCAAAATATTTTAGTATTGTTTTTTTTTTAGCTATAGGTACATCTTTAGTTCTTTTTTGTTTTAGATGGCTTCTACATTTTCTAAATATTCGTAAATATTTTAAATGTGTTCGAGACAAAAATAATCAGAGCAAGGGAAAAGGCAAAGGGGAAAAAATTCAAGAAAGCAACAAGTCGCCTATTCTTAAAAAATAATCTTAAGCATTGTGTAGTATATAGTGGAAAATATGCAGAGAGCAAGGAAAACTGGTTGCAATGCAACATGTTTACACTATAGGCACATGAATCTTGTGATCGGTCAGATGCGCTGAATTTTTATTGTTCATTGTGTTCAATAACATCAAAATTAAATAAAATAATTCAATGTTATACCTACTAACAACGATAACGAAACTTTGTAAATGCTTGTATTTTGATTTTTGTATTCAATAAATATTTTTTTATATTTAAATATATATATTTTTATAGCTAAATTAATTAACGAATCTTTTTGTATTAATCTTCCTTCTGCGGTAACGCCTTGTCCTGTTTTGGAAACCGGTTAACTGAAACGGGAAGAAGACAGCTTTTTTTCAAAAAATATGTAAACCACACGAGCTAAAACATAATTTGCTAATTTCATTTGATTAATAGCTAAATAATGATTGATATACAATAAAAATATTTTGAAAAAATAAATAACATGATTGAGTTAGAACCATGTAAAAAAAATCGCCCCGTCTTAGGTTTTATTTATTTCAAAGGACGTACACTTAAAGTTTAATATTTTCCATAACGGTGCAGAATTCGCATATATTCTTTGAACATTTTCGACTCGTAATTTAGTCAGGTATCCAGTAATAAAATATTGTAGACTAACTGTGTTACACTCTGTATAGATTCATTATGTTTCAGACATCTCCGAAAATTCATTAGTATTTTTACTAATAAAATCAGTAGATTTTATGAAAGTCCGATTATTAGATTTTAATTAAAAATACGTATTACTACTTGTAACTTCCTAAAAAAATTTGCATTCAATGTGTAAAGAATATTTCCATTTTTTTTGTTCAGAAATGTCTCTTCCGAACCATTGAATCGATTAAATTTCGCTATTCTCAGACACGCTCGGTTCTCTACGAGTAGTAGTTTTCAAACAACACCATGTTTTAACTACCGCCCCATTACTTAACAACCACTTTGCATAAATCTACAAATTCGGAAGTTTCAGAGATTCTCAAAAAACTGTACAATATAATATGTGACTATATTTTATTTAACCTCTTATAATGTTGAGTGCATCAGTGCGGTCAACTATTATTTATTTTATTCTTATTTTTAGTTATGTAAGAACTGTAAAAATACTATCATTAATTGATTCGGCGGTTACTTTGTGGTGAAACATTTTAATTTTAAAATATCATTTAATTAATCTTTGCACAACACAAAACAATTATTAGATTCATTCATATCCTCGCTGTATCATTTAGAGTATTGTTCGTCTCGAGTTCTTGTTAGGGTTCCTTACGGAATGCTCTGAATGTCCAACAACGCGTGCGTCCTGTCTATTCTAGTCGACTTTAATACTTCTAAGATATTTGGATGGATTCAACAATATTTAGATGGATATTAGAAGGTTTGTGTGGATGTGCCATCGGTCATAATCCTCGACTAGTTCATGTGTTCTACGGAGAATTTTGATTTGGAATATTTGGATAACTTTTAATCAGCCATTGTGGGGTTGAGCGCCATTGTGAGGTGTAGGTCACGGCTTGCCTCTCCACCGACTAGCTACAACGGAGACACGAGTAGTGTGTCTTTCGTTATCAGATGCTACCTACTTACCATGGTGTGAAAGTCCATCTTAACCATCACTGGGGAAAAAAAAAAAGATAAAGTTTGTGATGTGATATTTTAGAATAAAAGGAGATTGTATAATTTTTTCTGTTGAGATTTTTTAAAATTATTGAGTTTGATTTATAAACCATCAGGCTTCAGGTTTCACATTGTCATTCATATACACTTCAATTTGGTTTTTGTTAATAGTTGTATAGGGAGATTATTTCTGGCATCTCTTTTGTATATCTTAGCTTTAGACATACCAAAGGTCTTTCTCAAGTCTGTATCAGTTAAACGGAGGTGTCAGCTATAAACTTGAGCCGTCTTAAGTTGGTTTACTTACAAAAGTTGTATTCCTGCTTCTACATGTACTAAAGTGAAAAAGTTACCATAGGTGACGCACGGTAGATGAAATAAAAAGTTATGTGAGATATGTTAGGTTGTCGTTATCGTCGTCGATGTCTCCAGGAACATCACTACGAGCCGCAAAAGTCCGAACAATAATTTATAATTAATGTGATTAACCTTAATTACCACCAGATTCCATTGGAGTTCTATCCTCTACTTACTATCTAATTACTTGGGTCCCAATTCCTTGTAATGTAAAACTCAATATGTCCGGGTAACAATATTAGATTTATTACAAGTATTATATACTTCAGAGATAGACTAGTTATTCAGAAGAAACTGTGATGGAAGAGAGCTGTTCCCCCAGAGATGACCTCTTATAAGGTTCGTCATCCACCACTCATTTACTCTCTTTCATGATACACACACGTACATTTACAAAGTGACAGTTCTCACAATTAATAATAATAATAATGTGTTTATTCTAGTGTGATCGGATTGTTTATTCTAGTGTGATCGGATTGTTTATTCTAGTGTGATCGGATTGTTTATTCTAGTGTGATCGGATTGTTTATGCAATACCTGATTCGCCATAAAAATAATACATTCAAATAACAAAATAATTATGAAAAGATATAATTAAATGTTATGAAGAGAAAAGCAAAAAAGATGAAATTCATACATATACTCGTATATATAAATAAAATATAAATACAAAATATCATATTATGTAATGAAATAGGATTAAACATATCTTATTTCTGGATCCACTTTCTACTAACTGATATCGCTTTTCTGCATCATAAGACCGCTTATAAAATTACACTGAGACAGACATAATGAAAAAAGGATGAATACGTTAAAAAAGAAATAATAATAATCTAAATATGAATTAAATATATTTATTAAAAAGATATACATATAAAATCAATTCTTTCAAAAAATATTGTTGTTGCGCAACTGGAGTTCGAACCTGGATCTCTTTCCTAACCGGGGAAGGTGCATTATCCAACTATGCTACAGCGACAATATTTTTAGCGACAAATTTTTTTCGAACCTATATGTTACCTTTTTGATATTAATACATCTAATCGTTCCATTATTTGAAAAAGCCATCTACCTTATTTTTACAGAATCTTAAATATCTTTGAGTAATCTGATAGCAGACGCCAGAATTATCAATTCATTTTTATTAAATTTTGAACACATTAATACAACTTTATTATTAGGAGAACACATTCTTATTGTGAAGTTGTAATTTATCTTTCTAATTAATATATTTAAAATATCACAGACCTATGTTCTGAATAATTACAACTTCACAATAAGAATGTGTTCTCCTAATAATAATAATCTACCTGGATACCTTTATTTCACTTGTAACCAATAAATTGATGTGTTTAGTACCATTAAATTGTAATCCTTAAAACTACATTACTGAGATAATGGAAATGTAAAACAAGCATTTTTAGTAGCACATTAATTGCGGTATTTTCCCTGCGTAATTAATTATTTAATTCAAGACGTATCTTTAATAAATCGTGACCTCGGAACAAGAAGGTATCATTTGACGTATCAGTCAAAGTTGACTTTTATGGATCGAAATTCTAAAAATTACTTCCTCATTAAAACAGTTCTTCTTGTTAGAATCTTCATGTTTGTAACAAATTTCCTAGTAGTTTAGGAGATAACAAGAATACAAATATAATTAAATAGCTCTTGAAATATTTTTTAGAACAACAACTGAAATTAAAATGTATCAGTTGTATTTTATAATTATAAAAATTCTATCTCATGGTGAGTGCGCCAAACTACACCGAAAAAATCAAATATAAATATTTAATTTAAAAAAAAGTATTTTAAGTTTGATGAAGAAATATTTCTTTGTGGATAAAACACTAAAGTTTATTTGTATGTATATTAACACTTTGATAATATCTGTACAAGTGTACAGATATTATCTCATCGGTACCCGTAGCAGAGAGGTTAAGGCTAGCAGTCAATTTTTTTCTGGGATCGTAAGTTCGAATCCTACCAATTACAATAACTTTTTTTTTGTGTTTTTCTAAATTTTTGTAATTTATTTTCACGCAATCATTGTTAGATTTAATTTGAATAATTGTACAGTACATTATGCTACACCAGTACCAGTAATGTACACTCTGAATATTTAGTCTAGATGCAAACCGCTTTATTTATTTTTCCAAATGTCCGTCAAGTGCTAGTAGCAGTGATACTCCAAAGACAGCAGACGTCGTGTCGATGCGCCTTGTTACTCCGATTGGCACCACTGGGTTTCCTGCTTTATAATATTTTGCATGTGTGTATGTGTGGGTATTGCCGCCTTTTTTCGGAGAATGCGAGGTAACGGTAAATGACAGGCGGATCAATTACATCCCGTGCTTCGACCAGTACAGAGGTCTAAATCTCCGATCATCAGGAGTGCGCACTTCGGTCGGTCGAAATCTACCCAGCCAAAAGAACAACAATTTCGGACCAGAAAATCAGCACGTGCAATAAAAAGGTGATGCAGTGTTTATGTATCAAATGTGCCCTTATTATCAATCGAAAACCTGGAAACCAGCTATCGAAGGCATTCACGGAAACACGTGGCGTCTGTGGATTACTGGTTTATCATAAAGTAAAAGTATTTATTTCTTCATTCACATACACGATCATATAATATTTCCTTTAATACATAACGGATATTATTTGTATTGTGGTAATACCTGGAGCCATCTCTTGAGATTCTCTCATCAGAAAAGATACCTCTTTCAACTCAATCCTCTATGGCTCAGACCAGATCCTGGTAAAGGATCAAACAACGTTGAATAATTATTTACTGAAATAGATTTCTTAATTATTTCTCATTTAAGTATTAGTTTAGTTACAGTCACCCTTCACTTAACGGCCGCTATCGTACACCTATCAACACTGCGGCCGTTGTATGAGAACTATTATATCTCTGTATTGTATCATCATTAGCAGGAAAGAGACACTTAATACTATATGATGTGTCACGTCATCTACATCTAGCACCAAGTGAGCGTCGAACTATGTTGATGACGTTATGCATCAATTTACAGTGCACGTTGCATTCAGTAAATCAGTGTTCACTGCGTCGATCGCAAATTTAAAAATTTTACATCTTTAATTAAAATGAAACAAAACAGTGGCGAGTTTTTTAACGGATCAATTCACTCTACTGCCAAATCGATGGAATGGAACCTGGTCGTTAAATAAAGACTGGCTGTATGGCTGTAAAACCTTTATTTGTAGATTGATTTTGAAACATATTCGTTTTTTTAATGTTTAATTAATTGAAACAAATCAAATGAATAAATTATTAAAATATTTGAATGCTACCGGAATACGAAGTTTTCCTATCGGAAGAAATATTTCATTTTAAAAAAATTATCAATTTATTGATATTTGACTAAAGGTCGAATATACGACCCGCTATGTTATATGGTGCCAAGTGCTAGATAATGAATAAAATATTAAATACACTAATAAAATATTAGCATAATCTCGGTTTCAGTCAGCGTGCCTCACTCGTAACGTAAATAATGAAAATTCGTTTTTATACATATTATTTAACATTGTGTTTAACAACTTAATTAATTATTTTAATACACCAACAGGTTTTGTAAATTACCATTGCCTTCGTCAGGATATCAAATTAACTAACCAAACCATATAAATCACGTTATTCTAATGTTTTTAAAAATCTATATATATAAAAAATGTATTTTAAAATAAATCTAGTACCTATCTTAAATTGTTAAAAATATTTAAATTCGCTTTGATATACTTTGGATTACAAACGTTCCCGGAACGAATTATGCTCGCAATGTTTTTGTCTGAAAAATTTATACTCGAAATACCGACGACGGTTGAACAGAATCTCAACCACTGTGCCGCCACGACTCATTAGCACAACGCAGAATTACATATTCCATCATTATCCACGTAGCCCTAAAAGCTTCCGTCACGTTCCCGTCTTCTTTCGCGTAATGGCTCCCAAAAAGTCCCGGCGTCCGATGGGAAAAGTTTCAAATTAATTTTAGCGTCCCGGCGCCTATGATCACGAAAGTCATTAAAATATTTCAGGTACAGTGGCCGAGGCCCGGAGCACGCAGATTCGGAGGTTGCGGTAATTTCTACCTGACGCCGGCTCACGCGTGACGGAACTGTCAAGCAACGCGGAAGTGTCCGGAAGCGAGCGGCCATCTGTCAAAAGCCGGAAGTTGAAGTGTTGCGATTAGACATTAAATGTGTGAACGGCTATAATGGGAGGTGCTCGGTTTGTCGAGGTTTTTTTTTTGTTAAACTGCAGAAAAAATATTAGTTTGAAGGTTTTAGCGTTTTTGGAAGATTTGTAGCTGGAAATATTTTAAATTGTATTTTGTTATATTTATTTTCTATAGAAGATAGGTTTTTGCCATAGACTAGTAAATTAATAGACATGAAATAAATGTATATATATAGGAGAGGATTTTTGAAAATTCGTTGCAGGATAAGGGGCATTCTACACACATTTTTGGTCGAAATATAAATCCGATAGTTTATGACACATTTATGCAACAAGAAAAGTATTCACTTCTCGACAATTAAATTTTTCTATTAACATGACGTATTTTTTACATTAATGCATATTATATTGTCAGCGATTAAATTTTAGTTTCAATCCAGTCATATATTTAAAAAAAAGTCGCGGAGGTATTTGGTTGCATAAATGTATCAAAATTATCACGGGTGTGATACCAAATTAAAAATATTGAAACAAAGAATTTGCATTAGTTTATGTCTATATATTTGGTAGTCTGTGGTTTTTACCATGTTTTTATAAGTAAATATAAATAATAGTAATATTGCATAAAATAAATATTATTTTATTGCGACTATAAAATGTAAAGTTTTGTTAATAATTTCAATGAGTGTTCAATGGGACCTCCGTATATCTTAGTATCTACAAATGAATAATGAACATTAGCTTTTCTATCCATTTTTTATATCAACATTATTTAATATAAATGCATACATTGATGTACTGAAATAATAAATAAAAAAAATACCTATGGTTAACACTTTCATATATTCAGGAGCTCATCAATCAGTCGACAACTATATCAGAAAAGAGGTAACATGCTTCGTATAATTAGAATGAAGTACATTTATATATTTTTTTTTATTTACACCCTATCCCGAATCGTTTTGAGGGTCGTTACTCTCGTTTCGATTCGTCATAATTACATATTTTTTTATTTTATTACATTCAGTCATTATTAAAATTATCATCATAATACCATCATATGTGTATATGTTTCTAATTAATTAATTTAATTGGAATTTATATATAATATTCCGATGTCTGTCTGTGTTTCGCGTATAGGGATATTAATAATAATAATAATACATTTATTAGGTTCACTTTTTACATGTATTATGTACTTATATTGATAAATAATGTCTAACGGTCTGACGTATTACTCTTCCAAATTAATATATATTACATTAAAATATCAATTTCTTTGAAATACTTGAATTAGATATGTGACCTTTTTGTTCTGAATGCACCTTTTTTAATTACTATTATCAAAATTTAAAAAATATATTTCTGGTACTATTATGTAGGAAACTATTTTTATTTAATAATGACCTACCAACGTTATTTGAGGTTTCTTTATTAAGAAATGTTGTTAACGATCAAACTATTTATCTTATAGTTTCAAGGCTATGGCCATTTGTTGAATAAATACGCTAGTTTCATTACTAAACTAAAACGATTTCATCATTATCAGAAAGTTTGTTAATCTTTGAAAACGTTTCAATACCAGAACACTTGAAACTACACTTTGACAATCTTCACCCAATTTTTTCCACAGGTCGCAATCGTAACAGAGAATGGGAGCAGATCAAAACAAAGCACCGCGTTACGGAAACAATGACCAATGCTTTTTTATTCGAACAAGTTTTAATGGGAGCGGATAGGGGGGGATAATCTGTTGATGTGATCAATTTTGAAAAAGTTTTCCGGATAACGAGATCAACCTTTTCACAGGGGTTGACGCTTTCGATGTATTGACAGGTAAGTTATATGACTTTTTTGCAGAATCATTTCTGCCGTAATCAGTGTTTTATGTCCCTGTTTTCTGAAATATTTCAGTGACAGATTTATATATAAGAGACTTCTTTAGAAACTTTCAGGCAGAATAACAGTTTGACAGGGAATGTAGCCACCATAGAATCATTAAATTTTAATTGTCACTAACTAAATATCTCTCGCCAATTCTCCGCAGAACAAGGCTGTGTTTGATGAAAACGCATTAGACAGATGCGTGTTGGTAAATATATACCGGATAGAGAAGATTCAAAAGAACAGTTTCAACACATTTGAGATATTTGTCTCCTTCAAAACACACAAGTGTGTTCTACGCGCTTCTTATTTTATGCCTAATGCCAGCAGTCCACTCTCGCCGAGGCTCCTCACCTCTGGACGCTAAGCGAGATGGCACGAGACGACCCGTGTCGACACAAAATAGACGATGCAAGCCGAGTGCTGCAGTATATTCTCGTGCTCGGCTCCTCTCGCCATGCCTCGGCGAGAGTGGACTGCTGTCTTAAGACCTTTATATAACATTTATTGCGATATTTTCAAGATACTGTAGGGTTGTTGCTTTATAATACCTATATTTTGCAGCCGTATGGGCAATACCATGAAATATCTATATTATTATGTGTATTTTTCTCATTTTTTTGGTTTTATGTAATATGATATTTATGTTTTTTTTCTTATGTCTACAATCTAATAAAATTATGAATTAATGTTTATAAGTTTAAATGGATAAACATAACACTTAAGGAACGCTGAAAGGTCTAAATTTTAACTTTTCTAATAATCACATTAAATTTGGTTAAATAAAATACAATCACTTTGTATGAAACCACAAAATTTATTATACGTCACCCGATTTCGTTTATCTCAAGCTTCATCAGGACGTATTTAAAACTAATCATAAATACAAAAAGAGTGCACTTATATATATATAAAGATGGATATAGAATATAAAATTACATGAGAAAGAGAGTTTTATTTAATCTAATATGTCAAACCACAAAGTGATTGCTTTCTACGAAAATACATACAAGTTTATTTTTTCTATACTGCATAAACGTCTTTAAACATTTTATTGAATTAAAGTCGCGTATTTTTATTAGTTTTGATGAGTGGGACTGACAAGGAAGTCCAAAGTGGTCCCTCCCTTCTAGCTGTCTTCATAAAAAAATACTATGGCGCAGTAGACAAGGTTTTGCGTGATTATCAAACACATGTGATAGTAATTTCCCAAATATGGACCTTGCAATTCATGGCTTGTTTTACGTCTATGTTAGCCTCTTATGATATTATCATTATTAGCTGTGTTCTACTACTGCTGACCTCCCCAAGTGTATTCCACTTTTCTCTTCGCTGTTATTCGCTGCCGCAGAATTTGATGATTTTGTTAGACCAGCAAAATTTAGGACAGCATGTCGGCTCCTTGATTCCCCTTGAGTACTGGATGACTGCATTCATTCTACGATTGTCCATCCTCCGAGCGTTGTGATCTCGTAATATACGCGAAGTATGATGGAATAACTTAAAATAATGATGATTATCTCAATTTCGTCACATTTAATTTACAAGTGAATAATACCTTTACCTTCATGTTGAATAAATAAATAGTCTCAATCGAAAATTTACATATTTTGTGTACTTTGAGGACGGTCGATTTATACGATAGAATTAATATCTTGAGAATTAATTCAGTTTGGTCGTTTTGGGTTAGTTCCTTATTATTTAATGCCACCCAACTAGTTTCACAAGTTGGAAGCACAAATCTAAACGGGAACCTTCCCAAGTGCAAGAGTGTAAATTCAAGTTACAATTTTTGAAGCGATAAACATTGTGAATTGTTCGAGTATATTTTTTTATGTCTGTAATCCAATTGTTAGCGGAGGATGTAGAATTTGAGATAACTATAAATAAATGAAAAATACATAGAGAAACAGGAAAATATTATATCTCATTTCTACATTTTCTGATATCAGAAAATTCAATTTTCACAAATTGGATTTCCGAATCAAAAATTAATACGATTTTATCATACATTCACTCATCGTACGCTATCTCGTATAATAAGGCTGTTTTTTCCAATTGGCAACACTTTTTCCAGCGACAGCCATTTTGACAGCTGACAGTTGATTTGTGCTCAGTTTGGTTTGCCATTTCACTATGAATAGACTTACGCCAGAACAACGCTTTCAAATTGTGAAAAATTATTTCGAAAATCATGGTTCTGTTCGCGAAACGTACCGTGCACTACGTCCATTTTATGGTCGACATAATCATCCATCCGAGCAAGTAATTTGAATAATCATGAATCGTTTTCGCACCACGCATACTTTAATTGATAATACTCATCCGCAGAGACGTCGTACAGTGCGCACCGAAGAAACTGTAGCTGCAGTGGAGCGTAGTATTGAGGAGAACCCGAATGAGTAGATTCACCATCGTACACAGCAATAGATCCATGACTTTTTCGTTCCCCAATTGAATGGCATTCATGTGGAAGACGACGCAACATGCCACACAGTGCGCGCCATAATCAATTTATTAAGGGAAACATTATATGAGCGCATAATTCCGCGTAATGGACCTGTGAATTGGCCTCCAAGATAGTGTGATTTAACACCTTTGGATTATTTTCTGTGGGGATATGTGAAGTCGCTAGTCTACGCCGATACACCAGAGACGATAGACGACTTGGAAGTCAATATTCGTTGCGCTATTGCCGATATACGCCTCAGCTACTTCAAAAAGTGGTCGAAAATTGGACATGCAGATTGCGCTCTATTTGCGCGATGCTCATATGTGCGAAATCATATTTAAACACTAACGACATAAAATTATCTTTTCAATAAAGCCAATATCATGACCATTACCACGATTTTTATGTGTTTTATTCCATTTTAGAGTTCTATACCTCTAAAAAAACACCCTTTAGTTGAATATATTGTGAGATGTACGATTATGACTTTTTTCACAACTATTGAATGTCATCATCCACGTCGGTCCCCCGTCTCTTGTGCCTTCTTGACTATGCTCCTCCACACTTTTCGGTATCCTGCAGATCTTGTGGCTAGCACCAGAGAAGTACCTGTTGCCAAAAGGCCAAAAGGATTGATCGACTCAACGTGTGGGGGATTTTCCTCTTCCTCTTGGTACACCACAACAAGCTTCTCCAAGCTATCTTCCCTTCTCGCGAGATACCCAAAAATTGAATAATTCGTCTCAGGCAAATGGTTGAGATTAGATTAGAGATTAGAGAGTTAGAGATAGATTTTATATCCAGGAGTCTAGCCGCCACCTTTTAGTTTCTCTATTTTTTCTTCAATGTCAATGCTGCTGCCTATCACTAGCCATTAATATACATAATGACTGCACGTATCCCGCCACTTCCGATAGCTACTATAAGATAAGAGCCGGGAAGATAGCGGCCCTCACTATCTCTCTGGCTCACTTTTCTTGATCGAATTTAGCTAATAGTAAAATCGAATCATTTTTACTATCCTTTTAATAAATAAATTCAGTGTAAATCGTGAGTATCCAATTAGTTACATTTCTTTGTACGTATTAATACCTATCATCATCTTACACGAACAATCGAGTACATATACTCGTATCTCACAAAATACCTTCACTGAGCACCAAATGGGAACCCGATATTAGAGGCGATTCACCGTTCGTATTTTACATTCTGTTTCACTATCATCCCTTATTACCATCCAAACTGGTAACAGACTGGTTCACCATAACATTCTACCACATAACCTCTAAATTGGTGATCCATCCGAGGCCCACACGTACATTATCCTCCAGACATCCTAAATCGAGCCAATACAAGGTCTCCTATATCTGCCACTTTCACATGCTTCGGTTCTTGGTGACTGTCAAAACTGCAGTCCTACTGTATCCTTATTTGCGGTGACTTCCCAGCGAAGTTGAAGTCTTCCCCACTACCTAAGAATCCCGCATCCTCTAAACGTGACCCGCTCGACAGAGTTACAATTTAATGTAAATGGAAAGCCTGGTGTCCTGATAAATGTTATATAATTTATCAAATATTAATTTAATGCATTCATTATAAATATATACATTAAATTAGTATTTAAAACATCACAGACCGTCTGTTCTGAATAATTACAACTTCACAATAAGAATGTGTTCTCCTTAATAATATAATTTATAGTTGAATCTTATTTTTTAAACTTCTCCACTCCATATAAGTCCACAAATAATTATAAATACTTAATAAGAAAAACTGTTTGTTTAAAACCACTATTATTGATACATCTATGGGAATTGAAACATGTTGATGTATCAATAAATATTGGTTTTAAACAGTATTTTTCTTATTGTTAGCACCGTTTAAATTATTTTATTTTATTACGTTTTTGGTGTTTGACCTGTTGCCTCATGCATACACTTATTTCGCGATTTGCCAAATATCCTTCCCTTTCTTTTCTATTACCTATCCCTAAGCACAAGGAAGAATAAAGAAATCGCGGTAATTAAAATCTATCAACTGCAGCAAGATCAATGTGCGCTTAGAACTCTCTACAGGTACACTCCCATCGCTTCTTATAATATAATAATCTTACGTTTAATTCTATTAAATGTACTTGATAATCCTTTTCGCGAGTGTGAACTATACACGTCGCGACGCTTGTTACCTGTGGTGAAGAGTAATCAACGAACCAGCCGACCCAAAAAGTAAGTGTCTTCCTTTCTTCCTCATATTTCCACCACTTATTATAATATTTATATAATATATCGATATTGAAGAAGCTACAAATAATTTTTCACATTAACATTTCATATAAAACTGTAGAAAATTTCTCGTGATTTGATGATTTGAAATTAAAAATATTTTGAGTTATATAATTTATGAACACGTATATATATATATAGGGAATTCAATTTTTACATTTGCATATCCTCAATTTTGTATATTCAAAAATTACAATTTGTGTAGAAATCTAACAAGGTGTCACATTTTCTCATGTCATCCCCGAAACATTTTAAAATAACGGTAACAGCGATATTTACGGGATTCCTATAATGTTATCATACGTATATGCTAGAATCAATGGTTTTCCATTGGACGCTTCCTCTTACCTTTATATCTTATTCATCCCATTTCCGTTCAAAACTTGGAATAAACGCGAATTTATTGTAATATTCAAGAGCTAACATCCCCAAACCTGCTGTAAACGGTGCTTCCGATTGATATTCCGACTTTAACTTCAAGTTTCATGTTTCTGCCATGAAAAATATTATTCCACTGGTTCACTAGCATATTTCAGTAGGGTAACGATAAATTTCACATCATGAAATTTCTACATAGAGTATTTTCATTATTTAACGGAGTTTATTTCTCAATTCTATGGGGTTTTCCATTCAAATAGAATGGTGGCTATTCCACTTAAAATGTATTTACGAGTACACCGGCCAATCTGCCAGTGCATCAGCGCTCTTCACTTTCAGGCTGACTAATTACTTGATGCAAATATCTTATAATTTAGTATTAGAAATAACTCTTTAACGAGGATAGGAAAACACCAACCTTTTAATAACCTTACTAGTAAAATAATTGCGAAAATATAATTTTTATTTATTTAAAATGTTATATATATATATATATACAGAATGGATATTATGTTCCAGGCCGATATTTTGGTTGGCCGCCATTTTGGTTTGACAAGCATTTCTTAGTTATCATTTAGTAATCGTAGAGAATAATTGATTATAATTTATTATGGAATATCTAACGCTTTAACAATGTATTGAAACTATTTAAACATTTTATCAAAATAATAATGGCAAGATTGCAACTATTCATGTTGATCGCTATCGTCACATGTTGGAAAACTTATTGGAGATCGAATGAGGTCAATTGGGCCTGCAACACATATGATTTCAACAGAACAGTGCCATCTCTCACACAACCCGAGATACGCTTGAAATGTTTCGAGAAATTTTTTCCGGCCGCATCATGTCAAAAAGTAGTGATATGACTGGCCTCCTCGATCACCTAATTTTACGGCTAATTAAAATAGTACGCATTTGTGCCGCTACTAAAAGCGACTACTTGGCCATCATCATGTTTTATACATGTATATTGTAATAAACTAAATAATTAATAAATAAAACTTAAATTTAAAAAAACCTTGTACATATAAGTATTTTAATGCCTGCCTCACTGGGCTTCGCCTGAGGTAAACATTTTACGTGTTCAATCAATAATGTATATATAGGATGTAACAAACTTAGTCCACAATATTTTATGGGTGGATACCTGACTAAATAACTAGTCGAAAATGTTCAAGGAATATGTGCAAATTCTGCACCTACTGTCAACCATGTCAGAGATAGAAGCATTTAAAAAATTGTAATTATGCTATTATTTTGATTAATTGAAATATCGTATTGATTCTAAATTATATATTGAATACAAAAAATTTAAAGTCGTCAAATTTTGATCGGCCAGACTATTTTTTATTAGACGATTTAGGACATGAAGCAAAGATATAGATTAATAATGAATAAATTTCGGGAACCTCTTCCCATTATCAATAATACAATTCAATAAAATTTAAAAACAAAAACGTTTTAACGTTTCGTATAATAAAATATAGTAGAATAAAACAGTGTTTCAACTCAATTCACAAATGTATTTTTAGTTTCACACATCTACGCTCAACTTTACTTTCTCTTTTACAATTATTTTGTCCAAAATAATTGTATATTTAGATGTAGAATAAATTAAAAAGGGTGTCACGAATTTTTATACCAAACCCCTGTATTCACTCGCAACTTGGTAAAGAAACAAAAATATTCATATATTTAATTTACGTAGGTAATCTTTAAGCAGGTTTTTAGGTGGGATATTCTCCCGAAAACAAAAATACTTTATAAAATTTTATAAAGATATAATGTGGTAAATATTTATTTTAAATGATTATTTATATATCCTAATATCCTCCCGTGTATCGCGTGTACGGAAATTTGAAAGGAAATTTATACATAACGTTGTAGCGAAGAACCAATTTCTCTTGAAATACACGATTTTTGTTGATGTGATATTTTTGTTGTAAATGTACATTTTTCAGGTTTAAATCAAATAAGTATTTTTCTATCTTTAGAAATTTTAAAATTGTAATGATATTGTACTGTAGGTAGGTAATTATTTCAATTCCACGTTCGTCTATCTTGCCATGTATATGTATGTATGTACGCGATGTTTAGCGAGATTAAAGGTTCGTAGGGCACAGTAGAGGCTTTCTAGGGATATCTTTTCAAGGCCGAATTCATTGTTTTATCAGAGTGGGACTGAGGGGTATTGAAGATGGATGGTTCTAGAACCTTCATGAAATTTTCAGACGGTTCCTAAGGTAAAAATGACTATCTGCACAAAACCGAATATATCAAGTACGTTGCAATAATGTAACATTATTAAATTATGATATAATGTGTGTATGCTATAGGCTTAAATAATAATTTAAAAAATATTATGAACTGATAACAGATTTAAAACAGTGAAATCACTATAATGTTAGCACATAAATAATAAATAAATTTAATATGAATTAAATATATGACATAACTTTTTTTTTCTGTATTTGAATGAACCTACCGTTATACTTTAAATATACAGAGTGTAACAGACCTTGTCCACAATACTTTAAGGGTATATACCTGACTAAATTACAAGTCGAAAATGTTCAATTAATATGTGCCTAATCTCAACCATGTCAGAGATATAAGCATTTCAAAAAAATCGTGATTATGCGATTATTTCGATTAGTTGAAATATTTTAATGATTCCAAATTATATATCGTATACAAAAAATTAAAGGTCATCGAATTTCGCTAGACCATTTTTTGTTAGATTATTTATGGCCTGAAGCAAAGATATAGATTAATAATTAATCAATTTCGCAAATATTTATTTCGAAGTACATAAACTTCATACACGAGTTTGTAAAAATTTCAAACAATAATATTTTCAATGTGAATTAAATATATTAATTATAAAGATATACATATAAAATCAATTCTATCGAAAAATATTGTTGTTGCGCCACCGGGATTCGAACCTGGATCTCTTTCCTAACCGGGGAAGGTGCTTTATCCAACTAAGCTACAGCGACAATATTTTTAGCGACAATTTTTGACCCTATATGTTACCTTTTTGATATTAATACATTTAATCGTTCCATCATTTAACAGAGCCATCTACCGTAATAATAATAATAATACTATTTTCCGTAACAGTGCAACATTTGCACATATCTCTTGAACATTTTCGACTCGTAATATAGTCAGATATCCAGCCATAAAATATTTTGAACTAGATGTATTACACCCTGTTTATTATTATATTTTCATATAACCGAAAAGAATATTAAACGAAATTTCCATGAGAAAGATTTCATAAATAAAATATTTCCCCAGAATATAGTCAAAATTATAATTGAACTGTCTCTAGCAAGTAAATATGAATGTATTTACATACATACATTCACCAATAGAAAGGCTCAAAGCAAAACTTTGTTATTTCTATCAATATATTTTTATTTTAGATTTATTCATATAATATCATTTTTTTCTAATAATTGATTCAGATTCGTATGCGTAATAAAAATGTAGTCTTCAATCACGCGAGTTGCTGAGTTTTGTATCCATTATTTAAAAATAACTCGGCTAAACGCGAAAAATGACGTCAGTCGTGTAGTTAAAATAAAATAAAATTTTGTCATAGCAACAAACACACCATTTTCGTTCTTTGACCATAATTATTAAGCAATATCATGTTTATATTAAAGTGGAGGTATTATATTTTATGTATTCATTCCTTCTGTAAAATTATTAATATCTTGTAATATTTTTACACCCATTTAAAACACGTGTTTTATTTTCACTATTGATAAAAGAATTGAAGGCACCAGATATCGATCCCGATACCTATCGCATATTAAATGGGTGCTCTATCATCTTAGCCACCCCCTGCAGTCGTGTAAGAATTTTATACCGATTTTATAATAATTAAATGCCGATAACGATACCTATGAATTAATAAATTAATTATTTGTTATTAACAATATAATGATTACTTTTACACCAATGAGTTGTTAATTTAATGCATTATTAATAAAATACAAACGGGTTAGTAAAACTATACCAAATATATATATATCTTCTAAAATAGAATATCGGAAACAACCTCAGTATGTTAAAAATAGATACATAGATAGAAATCTTTCGGAGAATATATATAAACGTCGTTATGGGTATCTTTGTAGACACTAACCAATGAAAAAGAAATGTGTAATAAGAAAATACAATTGTCAATCTTAAGATTTTTATTTTCTTTCACATCCGAATTATCACAATGACTCCCATCCCAATGTATTTTTAGGAATCATCTGTAGATCCACATCTTAAATGCTTCAGGTCGTTTTAGCATTCCATGGCGCATCGCATCATTCTCATTCATAAATTTAAATTTAGTTCGTGGCTGCACAATAAATTTAATTTCCATAATTTCCCGCATCTTTTTTTTTTAAATTAAGGCAATTCACGTATTTCGAACAAACTTTAGCTGAAATAACTTTGAACTAAATAAATTATTAATTTTTCAAAGAGTAGTTCTTCTTAAGGTAGGTTTTTACTTTGTGGTGACATAATTAATGAATTAAAGTCAAATAATTTTGTTTACACCGCTTTATTAGATATAAAATCTGCATGTTGTATACTAAAGTTAAAAATTGACATTAGGAGATGGTTAGGGAAAAGGAGGGGGAGGGATTAAATTACAATTGGGGTAGTAGGAGTAAATTAGAGAATTACATGATCATTAGAAGAGAAAAATATAAAGGGATAAATAATAAAAATATTAAATATATTAATTAGAAAGATATACATATAAAATCAATTTTATCGAAAAATATTTTTGTTGCGCTACCGGGATTCGAAGCTAGATCTTTTTCCTAACCGGGGAAGGTGCATTATTCAACTAAATAGATTTACCACGTATACGCCTAAGTGATCTCATTTCCACTGCATTTAGTCTACTTTCGTTTCTTTTCTGCCAGCTCCAGGTCTCACTTCCATACATCAGTGTCGATATAAAACTTAATTTTGAATAATAGCAGAAATCTCAAAGCATTCAAGTACATATAATATATCATTTAAAATAATTTGTATTCACTAACACAAAGTGTTTTAAAACGTCTAAAATTGATCATACGTACTACCAATTGAATGGTTTATAACTCTATTAATTTTTAGTATTTTGCTAATTTTATTTAATGCAGATTTGTCTCCGTAATCTTGGCTTTAAGATTATAAGAAAATATATTTCGTATATGCAAGAATTTTCTTTACTAAGGTAATTTTGTGGCACACAGAAAATAAATTTTATGGTCGCGGTTTTTCTTATAATGCTTGTATTTTCTTAATTATGACAAATAACATTCAATTTATTAATTTTGCATTAGTGTAAAGATTTTATCTAAGTAATAATTTTTTAAAAAGTCAAATTTATTGTACGACTTTTGAAATAAATATGAATTATTTTTGAAAGGGAAGCCTTAACACTAAAAATTCTCGCTAAAGAAAAAACAAAGAAATGGATACAGTACATCACTGCGACATAACATTAAAACTTACAAGCTTACAAAACAAGGGAATGAAATGTGCCGGAAATTATTTATGAGCTAAGAGTGAGGAGACTGTTGGGAGTTGTTGAACTCCAAGATCTATTATTTGAATTCTCTTCTTCGAATGATCCGGCAGACTACCAGGCTAGGCTACTAGACTACTATGCTAGGGTTGCCTTGTGGATCTCGGAAACGCTGATCTGGGAAAACTTAGATTGAATTCAGTAATGTATTTGCACTCTAGAAAGATTTTCGTGACGCCAAAATTTTTAAAAGAACTATTCGATCAATCGAATCTAAAATCAAGTAATGTATTTTAATATACAAAGGGTATTTATGTACTTTTAGTTTAAGTATCTGTGTGTTCATATAAATTTATGTATTTTACTTTATGTTTCTTAAACTTAATCAATGAAAGTTTTCAAGATAGCAACGTCATCCTTGTCTCACTTCATTGTACATGACGAAAGAAAGATATCCACATCACATTATTGTATCAGGGCTGGTTCGAAGATATTCTTCGCCCGTCTGAGATGGCACTTGTTCCATTACAGTCGAAACTGGATTTAAAATTATTGATTTTTGTAGAAGAAGAATATTCATCGATTTTATAAAGATGCTGTGCAAAGATAAGCGGTGAATGTCGATAAATGTACATTAATTAAAAATGCTCTCCATACAAAACTCAACAGACAACTATGTACTGTTTAATTCTGTGACGAAGAATGCTTTGTAGACCTATAGAAGATAGCTAGAACTACTTACGTGTTATATAAGCGTGTGATAAATGTTATATGATGGATGCTAATCAGAAGGATTACCATTTGTGAAAGCACGACTGCCTCTAATCCCAACTATACCTTTGTGCTCAGGCGTATCGTAAAATGCGTATTACTAAAGTATCAGTAGAAGTATTATGAACGTGCATAACCGAAAATTCATGTACATGCATCTACCTACAAACTAACAAGTACATAATACATCATGTACGACATTTCTTGTGTGCAATCCCGGGTCCACGTATATATCACGTCTATATATAAATAAGGGTCTGTTTATATCACGTTCGCCATACCCTAGTAAATAGCACGTAGGCAGGAGTTCTGTCTATATAAGACGCCTATAAATATTTTCGAACCAGTTTTCTGGAAAAAATCTAGCGTGAAAGTACATTTTTTCCGAGTTTTTATTGTCAAAGTACATTCTGAAATTTTAATATATAACCTTCACTCATCTCTCTATAATCAGTATCAGTTATGTAAAATATTAGAAAGATTGAAAAGCAAGTATTTATTTTTTATATAATAAGAAATTTTGTGTAGAAATAAATTGGCAGCATGGATGATTAAGATAAAATGCAACTTACGATTGCACCGAATTTATTATATAAGTTACAATTGATTCTTAACTAATTAGAAAATACTTAACTTCCAGTAAATTGTTTAGAGAGTTTTTTATCAGTAATTTTTTACCCTTCCAATTCATATATTAATATAAAACACTTATGATGTTTATAATAATAAGGTAGTTTATAAAAGTGTCAAAGCGATTAGCGCTGATGCACTTGTAGTAGTAGATTAGGCGGTCTAGCCGCATGTAGAGTACTCAGAGTATCGTAGACTCTAAGGAATTGGAAAAAAAAAAAAAAACAATTAGAACACGAAATATACTCGTATATATAACTCGAGTTGAATTCTGAAAGAGTGGAGCCTATGAAGACTGCTTGCGCACGCGTTCATTGCGCACTGGGTGCATTCACGTGGGTTACCTGATGTTCCCAAAGTATCTGAATTGCAATCAGGTACCGCATTGCTGGATGCGCTTAGTGGGCATTCACCACAAATCCGCTAGCTATAAAGAGCACGAAGAAAAGGGAAAGGGAGTTATCTGTAGATTAAGATACAGAAAAGGTAGGACGATTAAGATACAGAAAGTGGAACCCCGATTTTAAATTTTTGAAGGGACCAACAAAAAAAAATGTAAACAGAGGAAAAACGTAAATTGGGGGTATTAAAAAAACAAATTATTTATATTTTATTTGCTGCATGTTTTTTTATTATTTTTAAATATTTATTTCAATATTATTAATTAAATTAAAGATTTTTCTGGTGGTACATTGCTAATACTAGTAAAATATGCTTTGAGGCTTTCAATATGCCTCATCACACTTGTTCTTTGTAGAAAGGTTCTTCTTCCACTACGTAAATCTGCAAGGGTTTTACATAATTTTATTCCTAGCTATCAATGTTGTCTATACTATATTCTACAAAATTTTCTTGATGATTTCAGCTTGTAAAAATAATAAAACAACGAAATGTACAAATTACTTAGGTACGAGAATGAAGAAAGGCGTATATACGTAAATAATAATAACGAACTACCCGAACGAATTTCAATAAATTTTAGACGTAAATCGCGGGAAAGACAAACGTAAAATAGGGTTTGTAATGTACTAAAATGACACGAGACTGCAGAAATAACATGAAGGAAAACGTGAATTCCGGGCATGTAAATATTGAGAAGATATTGGATTCGGTGAAAAACAGCAGATTCAAAGGGTAAAGGCATGTTAGGAACGCTGACTTACCTTGATATATCAAACCGCTCCACGTCTGACCTAAGAACTCACACACAAGTCAGTTTTGATACAGAATTATGGCTCCACAAAATGTAGCCACAACAGTTGGAAGTACATAGTCATTCACTACCTCACGAATTGTTTGCAACTGACTTGGGGGTATATTACTTCAAATATGAATTAAATATATTAATTAGAAAGATATACATATAAAATCAATTTTATCGAAAAATATTATTGTTGCGCCACCGGGATTCGAACCTGGATCTCTTTCCTAACCGGAGAAGGTGCATTATCCAACTATGCTACAGCGACAATATTTTTAGCGACAATTTTCGAACCTATATGTTACCTTTTTGATATTAATACATTTAATCGATCCATTATTTGAAAGAGCCATCTACCTTATTTTTACAGAATCTCAAATACCTTTGAGTAAACTGATAGCAATAAGAATGTGTTCTCCTAAGTATATTCCTTCCTTGACGAAACCTCGTAAGTCGCTTGGTTAAGTCGAAAGTTACGCTAGAACAAGAATTTTGGGAATTTTCATGTTGGTAGAAAAAATAAACAACACACGGTACGAAAAATTAATCAAGTGAAATTATTTTCGTATTGGCTCTGCATTTGATTCGTGATATTTTTTAATAGATTTTTTTAAATTTTATATTTCATTTGTAATTGATTCGATAACTAATAAAGGTCTCAAAATGTTGGGATTTGTTTTGCGGACTGCAAAAAAACTTTTCAGACCTGCACACTTTTAAAGTCCTCTACACTTCTCTAGTCAGACCTCGTGTAGAACATAATTCGGTCATATGGTCGTCTCACTTCACTCGACGGCGGTTGAAAGAATCCAGAGAAAGTTTTTAAGATTCATTAATTTTAAATTAAATATACGCTCTGAGGATAACAATTATGATTATCTCCTTAGCCGTCTGAAATTGTTAAACTTATCAGTGACGATGACCGACATTATATTTCTATACAGGATCATCAATGGTATGATAGACTGCCCCCAGATTGTTGGTCTGCTTGACTTTCAAGCACCATTACAATTCACCGAGATACAATTCATTGTTCTATTACAGTGGTAATGTCAGAACATATGCATTAGCTAACTCCATAGTCCCCAGATTGCATTCTTTGGGGAATGAATTTACGGAGGTAGTCGACATTTTTGCTGTAAAATTAACTCTTGATAGGACAACATTATTACAATATTTTGTGTATTAACTCAATGGTGTCAGATACATTGTTTTACTTCACATTTTATATTTATTTTTAGTTTATATTATGTAAAAACATACTGATATTATATAATTTTTTTCTGTGTGTGATCTGATGAAATTTTCTTATATTCTTTTCTTTCTTTAAATTATTTTACAAATTACGTTAATGCCTTAATAGGGGGTGTATAATAATAATAATAAAAAAAATAAGCAATATAATATATTAGACAATCGACTTGATAAATTGTTCAGTAATGATTATTTTGTCCGTCATCAATTATTATTTATTTCTGCAGCAATTTACAGATAAGCAATCGAATTGGAATTCGAATCGTAATATTTCGCCCGGCGAGTTTTTCAAAACGTATTATGTAAAACAAATAAACTTAATATGAAACATGAAACTTTTGCACAAAGATTCCGTTTATTTCTAGCCTAAAATATACAACAGTCTAAATGCAAACGTGAAAAATTGGAACCGTAGTCTTGCATATTTTGTAAAGAAAGTGCAGTTCTGGCTCCAAGAAAAGAGGAGAAATTACGCCAAAGAACTTTTAAAAGTCCAAACTTAATTTTAAAACTGCTACAACAGTACCTATGTATTGAACATTATAATTTTTTAGTTTTCTCTGTAATTGTGTAAGTACATTGAACATTACAATTTTACATAACCTTACTTTATATTTGTATATTTTTTACTCATTTACACTTACTTTTTAAGAGAGCAAGAGTGTATGGAGCTTACGATCTTCAGTCACAAGTAACCGATATGGATCAAGGTTTGATAAGGTTTTTCAATAATCTTAAAAATTAAGATCAGTGATTGAATAGTTTCATCGTTACGAGATGTAAATTATTTTATTTTATCTTTCTGTAAACAAAAAGTTAATATACATTGGGTGCAATTATGTATTTTAAAAATAAAATTATATTACTCTTCTTTTTCTTCTTAAACGGCATCATGGAACTCGAAAATCTATGACCACTGTCACTGCTTAGCGTCATTCATCCCTTGACATCATCGTTGCGCCACGGCAACAATCTGCTGGGCAATCAAACTACCTCTTACAGGTTTGTCTTTACATTCACGTCTAGGTATATCTCTTGGTCTTGATCCTGATTATTTTCATTATTATTATTATTCCAAGGGTATAGTATAGAATCCTACAGGACCACAGCTCGAAAGCTACCAACTCCATACCATTCGATTGAATTTACTATCGCGAGTATGGGACCCATCAAATACGCCCCGAGAAAGGCGCTCCGATATTTTTGAATTGCATGGTGAATTGTATCTCAATAAAATAATATTTTTACTAATATTCTATGTACACACATAAAACATTCGCGAAAGTATCATTTGAATAATTTCTCTAGTGAGAATTTTTAAAAGTTTTTGAGGAAATTTGTACAAACCAGAGTCAAAAAAAGAGTGTTTATTGTTAACCCGTTGAGTTTGTATTTGTATTGTAACATTTGCCAAATTAAGTTATTAGTTATATATTATATTCATTTCATTTTCCGTGTCGATAAATCAGCGTTTATGCTTAAAACAACATTCCTTTATAGCTTGCATCAATATAAAAATCCTTAAAGTAACCAATACATCAGAAAGTACAAGTATTAATACTACATTCCTGTTGGTCGCTTCCTACCTCGGTAGGTACATATAAAGTACCTGTTCTGAGGTAAGTAGCCATTAGGTTTCATGAGCCGGAATATAAGTAAGGTAAGAAATTTAATTAAATGGTAAAAATCAGGAAAATCAAAAAAGAAAAAGTAGAAAATAAGTATAATGAACGAAGTAAAAATTTTGAAACAGACCAAAGACATGTAAGAAAAGAAACAAGCAGGGAGCAAACGAAACATGATAAATACGAGTTAGGATGTAAGGACAAAAAACAATTACATAAAATGAGTAGCTTTGATCATTTAAGGAACTCTACCAGCTGACTTCTTCCAATTGTGAAAAGTCATTCCTTTATAAGCACGCAGAATTTAGGATACGATACCGTTGCCATCTCTTGTGGTAGCTAATTGTATATCCGCAGTCATATAAAACATGCATGTCTTTGAGCAACGGTACAGCTAGTTTTCTTTAAGTTTTTGCCCGAGTACACTTTGAATGTGTGATAAGCCGCAGGGTTCTGTTTTCATGTATGTCTTTAAGCAGAGTCGTTATTAATAATTTCTTGATATTTAGTAACTTGAGTTTTTGGAATAGCGGCTCTGATTCATGCTGATAGAAATTTGATGAGAATTTTTCTCATTGTGGCTTTTTGCATTTTAATTAGTGGGTCGAGTATTGTGATAGCGGCTCCACCCCAGCCCACTATGCCATGTCCTATGACGCTCTGACAGAGTGCGAAATTTATTTCAGATTCAGCACGTTCCTTAAAATCTATTTAGAGTATAACCTACAGTTTCGTTTATCTTTTCTCATTTAAAAAAAATTCAAATATCTAATTTTTTTTAACATTTTAGTCCGGACACATCATTTACTGGAGCGCATATGTTGAGGTATACATTTATCAGGTAACCCCTGAGTATACTGTTCAATACTTTGTACTTTGATACATTTATCATAAACGTAACTTCATAAACACTGAGCCATTGTGCACAACTGTCTCTCCTCGTTTTTCTTCGTTTCAGGAATTTCAGTAATCGAAATACGATATACCTGTAAGGCTTATAAGTATTGGTATACAATATAATCCCCGGGGGTCAGACAAGATGGACCAACAACAATCGTGAAATGACTGGAGTCTCGCTACGTGTTGCTATATCACGAGTAATGGAAACGATTAAAGGACTACGATTTAAGATAATCGAGATTATTCAACATTTATCTGATGCCCTAGACAGTAACCCAAGTCGTTACGATGTCGGTCCGACCCTGCCGTATTCAGACTTTGAAGGCAATATAACTTATAGCTGTCTATTTTCTCACGAAAATTGTACGTACAACAGGAACATAGAATGTTATTTATTACGTACAGAGAATTGAAAAAGTTTCCGAGAATTCATATCTTGATATACATGTTATATATAAATGATGCTTGAATTATTTGTTGAAGAGTCAAACTATTATTAAAGATCATTGTGGATATACGCGTGGAGGTTGCAGAACTACTGCGAACGAACAAAGCTTTAGCATGGAAACTTTTGACGTAAAGACAGAAGTAAGGAAATTAACATCTGACAAAATTATGGAAGCGTCTTTGCGCTACTTTATTGTATGTTCATTTATACAGAGTGTTATAAACGAAACGTGCTTAAATTTGAAGAATTTTATATCATATATGTACAGTGAGACCTCTATCTATCGTTTTTTGAAGAGACCTATTGAAATAAATTATGAATGCGAGAATATAAAAAAAAGTAACATTTTTCATACTTAAATATTTGATACAAATTTCACATATAAATGAATGTGTTTAAATTAGAAAACTGCTAAAAAAAATCTTTGTATTGTATAATGTCAGCAGTTTCGAATGTTTCACTCATTGTTTACGAGTATCGTTAATCGAAAGCTTTGTTATATAAATTGTACCGTTAAGCATTTAACTATGAAGTATGCAGAGTAATTTAAACGATTAATGGGGTAAAATGATGCATAGAGAAACTATCCATGCGACCTATTTTTAGGTGTTTTGTATGAAATTAATTCGCGACTTGAAGAAATACACGATTCATGCGGGAAAACGATTAGTCGAGGAACGATCACTCTATACATATATATAATATCAAATTCTATACAAAATATGTTATTTAAAAATTTGTTCTAAAATGCTTAAAGCTCTGATATTCCTGCAAATGAAGCTTATGGTTTCTGTCAAAATTATTTATTTTTTAAATCCTATTAAATTTAATTTTTAACATTTTTAACGTATTAATTTACCATTGCATTAATTACCCGTAAAGTGTAAAAATGCTAAAAATTTCTATGCGCTCCGGTGCAGGGTAACTAAGTTACATAAAAACAAAATTGTATTATTAGATGGAGATAAAAACGAGCTTGTTTATTTTATTAACAGTTTAAAAATATATTGGAAGTTATAACATTGTAATATATAAGAGAATGTATGTATCTTACGCAAGACACATTTATACGGATAGCGCATAAATTTTTATTTTAAAAGTCAAACATTTTTTATGAAAAAGGGTGCTATGTTTTGCAAAACTTCTCTACATATAATAAATGTTTTTTTCATTTAATATAATTTGAGTATAAAATTAGTTCAATAATGCACTTATTTTTATGTATATACTTTTATAATCATAGTGTATATAATAATATTTATAATGTACAACAGTGGCGTGTACCAGACACGGACTCAGGTTATGCTGCTACTAACAATGGTATACAAGTACGATGGGCTATATTGCTACTTGAGGTTACATTCATGCGAACTGGAGACGCTTTTCTTGGGAATAAATTAAAATTTCAAAACCATTTTGTTGTACAAAAATATAAGCGTGAGGGTTATTTTCGGTTTTTGAAAAATATTTATGTTATACTTCAATGAAGGATTAAAAATGTTATAATATAAAATAGTACCACGTTTATAATGTAATGTAATACTTCCAATACAAATTTGTGCTGCGTTTCAGAAAAAAAATTGCAACACGTTAGTTCAAGTGATGATTTGTATATAGCAAAATAAATATTAGGTGTGGGATAGACTTAGTTGTAAATTATGCGAAACATACTCTAGGATTCTTTGTTATTCTTAAACTCTTCCCCTAGATGGTTCTATTCAATAATACACATTGACACGTTGAACTTTGAATAACTCTAACTAACTCTTCTTTGTTGTAAGATATTAATTATTTATTTATCGATGAATAGTGATTTGAGGGTACTAATTGCAAAGTCAACCACTTCAATTATTGTTTTATTTTTCTAACTTTTAATGCAGTTGTCTTTTCATATAGTTTTTATACGTTGTGTATAAATTTATTAACAGTGAAGTTGCATTTTCAGAACATAATTCTGTGGTGTTTTAATTCAAATTAAATTAATCAATTAGATATTTATTAAATTATTACAGAATATAAGTTCAAAATTTATCAATTATGTAATTATCAAAGTAATAAGATATTTGAATTTTATAGCGTCGTATAATATTATAACCACTCATCACAGCATATTCTGAAAGTTAATACTACCTAAATTATTACATAAATCGCATTTTCTACACCAAACAAACTTTGTGAAAATCACTATGGATAATAAAATATATTTTAGGAATTGTTCACAAAATATCTTTAACAATGATCTCTTAATATTGAAATTATTTATAAAACTCGTGTTAACTAATACGTGTATAATAATGTTCATCTTTTTCCCTTTCAGTTATATTTTAATCAAATTTTGAAATTGTGCAGCATATTTCACGATTCACAATTCGATTCACGATTCGGTTGCTATAGCAAATCGGAGAACACGCTTCCCCGGATAGAAAGAGGTCCAGGTTCGAATTTCGGTATCAACTAAATATTTTTGCTATAGATAGATTTTTTCTGTACATTTTTCTAATTTGAGTCATTTAATTTGTATTTAATATTTATATTATTAAATTTTCACGTATTTATTCAAATATGGAGGTTCATCGACACGTGTTACTATGTAGAAATCGCAAATTTTACGGTTTACTGTGGGGAATGATGAACAAACACTCCCATCGAAAAGATACATTTAAGGTCGATCGCAGAGAAGGGGTGAACTAACTTTAATACGGTTCTCATGGGGCATAGAGAATCATGTCTATTCCACTATTCCGAAATCAAAGATAAATCAGAAAATTTTGATTTGATATATATTTCTATGGGATATACAAAAATCGTATAAATTTGTATGTTAGATTTACATCGCAGAAATATTCACAAATTTTTTAATAACATAAAATATATAAAACTTGGGTAAAAAAAAATTCATCTTCACCTAATCAACTCTTCAAATTTTTTGGATTCTTGTGAATCGTGAAATATGCTGTAAATAAAATTCCGTGCACAATTTCAAAATTTGATTAAAATATAACTGAAAGGGAAAAAGATGAACATTATTATACATGTATTAGTTAACACGAGTTTTATAAATAATTTCAATATTAAGAGATCATAGTTAAAGCTATTTTGTGAACAATTTCTAAAATATGTTTTATTATCCTTAGTGGTTTTCACAGAATTTGTTTGGTGTAGAAAATGCGATTTATGTAATAATTTGGTTAGTATTAACTTTCAGAATATGCTGTGATGAGTGGTTATAATATTATACGACGCTATAAAATTCAAATATCTTATTACTTTTATAATTAACGTAAGCACTTTATTGCTTAATCCTACCCGGCATATAAAATTTCCGTATGTCCATGTTAGACGCCTAGCAAAATACATCAAACCAACGATTTATGTATTTTGACAGCTGCCCGTCTCAGATACCGACAAAAATAAACAAGATCTGCCGTCAGTTCTATCACGTGAAAGTGTAAGATTATTGCGTTAAACAAAAAATAAATATTATTAGGTATCTGGCTATTGTATTGTCATTGATTTTTAAACAAAAACTAAATATAATTTTCTGAAGCCACCTGGCAGGTTATACTCGAAGGTATTTGAGAGACATTTTGATAAAAAGATGTTTGCTTCCAAAAGGAAAAAAATTACTATTAGAGCATAGTCGGTAAAGTTGTATACCGGCAAATATAATATTGAGGGTTTGAGTCCCGGTGATGATAATGTTTTTTCGATAGATAGATTTATCTAAATTTATTTTATTTAAAAGTTATTAATATAATAATATTTCAGACCACCTTTCAAAAGATTTTTATTTATATGATAACCGAAAGAGAGATATTACATTTATTTAAAAAAAAATATATATATATATATTATTGACAAAGTCCAAGAGACAGTTAGATTTTTTAATGTATATATATACTTGAGTTTAATTTTTCAAAGATGATATTGTCATTCTGAAGAAACGCCAACTACTTTGTCAATAGTTACCATTAATTAATCATTTTGAAGCATTCACTCATTCATATTTGTCATCCACTTTCTAAAGATTTATCTTTAACGCGAGGCTTTTCCATTAATCTCAGTCTTCTGCTACCACCAAATTTTTTAATCTTATTGCGTATTCAGCATCCACTAGTTAAATTACATAATTAATTTAAAGCATTATAATTTAAATATTTCTATAGATCAGTGAATACACCCGTTTAATTAGAGCTAAAAATTTCCGATTTAGAATCCCTATAATTGTGTAGATTGTGAAAAAAGGGTGTCTTTTTTAAATAAAATTGATTTAAATATCAAATCATATCTGCAAATCGAATGTATTCAATGAATATAATCTTATTTTTGATATTTAACGCAAACTTTACATTGTAGTTATTTATTTTGATATTTAATTTTTTTTTTAAATCCTAATGAAGGAAAGAGTATTTTCTGAAACCGATTGATTTAACTACTATCATGAGTAACTCATGATAGTAGTTAAAAAATAATGTTAATAAATAATTCAATATTAATATAATTTTAATTGTTATATCAATTTGTTATAGCATTAGTAGCTGTTTAAATCGTTCTTCACCAGCATACCTGCGAGCTCTGGTCGAAATACAAGCAAGTGATGTACAACCGTCTCAGAATTCAGTATAACTCATACATAATACTGTTAGGATTGGCGCGTTATTGCAGCGCATCTACAATGTTTGCCGAATGCCGTATACATGGATTCGTTCCGTTTCTGAGACGTTTACGTTTCTCTCATGGAAATCTGGTTCCATGACTAAAGGATGGCAATGACTTCAGAATAGCAACAGACACAATAATGGCCACGACCGAAATGTAGTATCTATATTTTGTTTATATTTATATATATGTGTGTAATTTTTTTATTTATATTTTTTTGTTTATCTTTTCATAACATAAATAATATTTCGTAATTTAAATGTATTGTACACGCTGCAATAAACGCATTATTATTATTATTATTATTAATTATTTATTGATACTTACTCTTCTTGATAGATAATAACTCTCTAAGCAAAAGACATACATACATCAAATTATTACGGTTAAAAGTTAAATAGATATAGGTGACATCTGTAGAGAATTTTAAAAAAAGATGCTCTATTATTTACGATTGCCAAATAAACCCGGCGTTGCTCGCTTATGTAAATCCCCCTTCATGTTCAATCTCCCTCTACACATCGATCACCACTCCCACAGATTCCGAGCAGTTTTCCTGCGGACGTGAATCCTTGAATGAATAATGACAGCTAAATGTAATCTTGCTTCCTCTCTCTGGGACTACGAATTGTAAGACACGCTGAAACATGTTCAGGTATTTATACATCTCTTACGTCATTTCCGCATGTCTTGAAACGTAGTATGTGATATATAATATTTTGTTTTAGTCTATATTTATATATATATATATATTATATATACGAGAAATCCACTGAGCCTGAAGACGCAGAATTATATTCGCGAAAATAGAATTAAACGCGTTAACCCTTCCTTGGCCATGCAGTAACATAGGTCTACCGAGCCAATTAAATCGTATTTCTATAAATATGCACAATGTAAACTTTTCATTTTACCTAGTCATAAAAAATCATTTGAACTTAGAAATGACTAATGGAAAACCAATTATGTAAAGCGAATCATAATAAAAATAATCCTTTTAAAATTAGCAAAATTAACTTTGTGGATAAAATTCATTATTTTTATATGTTAAATTTGTTTCATTAACCACTTATTGAGTTTAAATATATCTACTGGTTTCTAAAAATACCATTTTCTTCTTCAGGATGTCAATACTAATCAAAAACATATCAAAACAATAATTATTTAAAAAATAAATTTAGTACCTAACTCAAATTTTTACTTAATACAAATTTACTCGAATAATTTTTAGGATTTTTTAGTGTGTGCACTGTATAATGATTATGTTAGAATGTTAGATAGCAATACTTCTGACTGTTCTCTACCCGATTGGTTCATATATTGGGTCCATATTTGTGTAATCTTATTGGAGTTGAACGATTTCCAGTTGGTACTGAGTGTGTTGTATAGTTTCGGAGCTAAGAACATGTAGAATATATTACTCAAAGGTTTTTGAGATTCCGTAAAAATAAAAAAGATGACTTTCAAATAATGGAACGATAGATGCACCAATTTGAAAAGTGTAACATATAAGTTAGAAAATTTGTAGTCAATGCACTGTGTTGGTATAACATAATCGGTTAATGCATTTTCCTGGGTAGCAAGAGTTCTAGGTTCGAATGCCGGTAGCAACAACAACCGATAAAATTGATTTTATATGTATATCTTTCTAATTGAGATTTAATTTGTATTTGAAAAATTACTGCCTTCGCTTCCAAATAGATCACGTAGAACCATAATCGTAATATTTCACGAAGATAAACAAAAGCGTTTGAAGTATTTGAAACACGAACATAAATTTGAAATAAAAACTCAACAGAAGCAGTAAAAAAAAGTTTTTAAAATACTTGTACTTTATAATTAAACGGGCTATTAAAATTTTAAAGCAATCGTTAATTTCAGAGAATTGTGCACGAATAAGTTAATAAATATAATCCTAAAGCGCTGGAAGCATCCACCGAATAAATGCCAAAGAAAATTGCTAAATTTCACTAAATATTTTAATCAAAGAATTTGGAATTAAATTGTGAGAACGAGTTATAAATCACTGGAAGAGTGGAATTAAAATTTCTGCATAATTATGTTGCCCTGACCAAATAAATTCTTGAATACTTAGTCGGTTTAAAATGGAATTTACGAATAGATTTCACGAGGAAAACCATTAAATGTGATGTGCGA
The DNA here is from genome assembly GCA_031772225.1 of Eubasilissa splendida. Lineage (NCBI taxonomy): Eukaryota > Metazoa > Arthropoda > Insecta > Trichoptera > Phryganeidae > Eubasilissa > Eubasilissa splendida. The sequence continues at coordinate 27,837,196 of CM062851.1, read as the reverse complement.
TAAAAGAACGTTATTTCATGAAAGGGTACAAAAATTTAACAATGCATCTTTTAAATGCAGAGATGTTAAAAACCACCTTTTAACAACATTTTTTTCATTTCAAAAACTTTTTTTTTTGAAATCCACGCGATAACGTAAAGAATTTCCGAGCACAAAAAACTTTTCAAATAAACGAATTAAAAATTTACGTATTTATTTATTTGTTCTAAAGTAGATATTTAATTAAGGTTATTGGATTCTGTTTTATTCAGATGGAAATGAATTATTTATGTAATATTATATTTTTACCCAAATTGTATTTGAGTTGAATTTAGAAATATGTATGATATTAAAAAAAAAACATAATTCATTATTATGCGTGACAAGTACATTAAATTTTTTTTTAAATCCTGTTATTTTTTTAAACTCTGTTTTTCTTAGTAAATATGATATATAGGTGCAGTATAAAGCTATTCTATAGTATACTACAACATTTAATAGTTTAAAACAAATATTAATAATAATAAGAATACACTTTATTTATATCACTGTTTATTGATAAACCAACATGTTTCAAGACCAATGGTCCCTTCTTCAGGATACAATGTATACAAAAATTAAAAATGCAAGTATAGACAAAAACTAAATTATAAATATAAGTGGTGGATAACTAATTAGGAACTAATGTGAAAACAAAATTTAAAGGTGACTACTATGCAAAAGGGATTTGATTATTTATAATTAAATTTGTTTTCACATTAGTTCCCAATTAGTTATCCACCGCTTATATTTATAATTAAATTTGTTTTCACATTAGTTCCTAATTAGTTATCCACGACTTATATTGATTATTAAAGAGAACACATTCTTATTGTGAAGTTGTAATTATTGAGAACATAAGTTTGTGATATTTTAAATACTAATTATATGTTTTAATTAGGAACATATACATGTAAAATCAAAAGTAGTGTCTGCTGTAGCATAGTTGGTTAATGCACCTTCCCCGGATTGGAAAGAGATCCAGGTTCGAATCCCGTAGCAAAAACAATATTCTTCGATAAAATTGATTTTACATGTATATCGTTCTAATTAATACATTTAATTAGTATTAAACTTATATTTATAGTTTTGTTTTTATCTATGCCTGTATTTTTAATTTTAGTATACACTGTATCCTAAATAAGGGACCATTGGTCTTGACATATGTTGATTTATTAATTATTGAATTTAATTTTGCAATTATTGACGAAAAAACAAATATGTTTGACATGACTGAGTTTCGTGGTCTATTCTGCTTCCTTTGCGCCAACTGCTTGCCTCCATTTTTCGCGATCTTGGACCTTGTTTAGTGCAATATGTAGCGAAGATCCAGTCATGTCTCGGACTTAGTCTGTTCATCTTATTGGAAATCTTTCCTCGTGATCACCAATTTCTCCGAGCTGCAAGTTGTGAAGATCCTTTCTTTGATGCGGGGTTCCTGAAGAATGGAAACATTCGTACCCATCTCCAAATTATATTAAAGTGGAAGTGTATTCAATAGTTTCGAAAGTACAGTGATCTCTCAGTTCAGCACAACAAACGTGCTCGTCAGCCGGAGGTGAAGACGACGCTTAACCCAGGACTTTAATGCAAGGTAGGCCAGACCCATCTGCCCTTATGTTCCATCAGACTTCCAATTAGGGTTGTGTCAACTGATTAATATTATTCTCGATACAGTTCACGTGATCTTATCCTACCACTTAACATTAGATTAAAAAATCTTTGTTATTGTCTAACTAGTTACAACTTTTCCGAATTCACGAACCACATCATGGATAATAATCATTATTTTCAATAGTGTACCATTAAACTTCTCTGCCCTGTCACTCATTAAGGTAATAAAATTAATAATTTAGAATGTTTAAAAATAAAAAGGAATTTAAACTAGGGTATTAATTTGTTAAACAATATTGCATCCTCCAACTCATCTCTTCTCCTCTCAATATTTCCATTACAACCACCCGTCCACCAGTAACTCCGCCCCCTCCCCCTCTTTCTGTCAGTACCTAATTACTTGTATGTCTACCGCCCAAGTCTTGTTTCCTATATTTGTATGTATTTAGTTAAATACTTCACCTGCCGATAAGACTTACTGTTTCTGTCGAAGCACGAGTAGTCCAAATAAACTCAAGTAGAGTTAGAATACAATACATATGAATAATATTTTCCCAATTCAATATCAAAATTTAGAGTCACGTTGTAGGTATAACTTAATTGTATATAAAAACATGTATACCTTTGCATCATATTGCTTAATTTTGATTGGGTCAATTGATCTGGCTTAACACCGACTGCGTAATTAACATCATCGCCGCTCGCGAAGCGTGGACACGCACTCTAATTTTCACTCATTTTAATACACATAAAGTATAGCAACTGAAAATTCATAGATTACCACCATTAACTTTATCTCCAGCTACCACTTTCCTCTCGAGATAATTTATTCATAAAATTATGGTTCATTTTTTTAAATGATCATTAATTCAATTTTACATTTAATAATATATATGGGAAAGTTGAGTATCGCACCTATCACATCCATACATTTTCCCATACCCTAGTCGGTCTTTAGGCCCTGACATTACCCTTCTTAAATGATCCCTTTTTACAACATCCATGTCGGCCATTTTTCCTATCGCCTGTGGACGCAAGTAAGACTACATGCCCCCGGCCACAGGTGTGAGGACTTGCCTGAAACTCAATTGTTTCACGGCTCGAGAGTGTTTTGTTTTAAGCGTGTAAGCCCTCATTCTTTTGTTCGGGATTTAAAATGGCCGCGGTTCGCTTCTTAAAAGATACTCTGTCCCCCAAAGAGTAAGATACTTCATATTGTATGAATTTTTAAATACTTTTGTTAGACGAGATATACAAACTTGACTGTTTTTTAGAGGTTCACATCGTATGAAGATAAATTTTGCTTCTTAGAGTGCTGGTTACTAAAACTCTACAGATAGTATAGTGTATAATCTTAAGCCATGATCTCTGAGTTTATATAAGAAAATCTCAACACGATATTGAGATTTATCTTCAAACTAAATTAATTGATTAGAAAGATATACAGAAAAAAATTATTTATAAAAAAGATATTTATTTATAACCGAGATTCGAACTTAGACCGCTTCCTATCATATAAAATGAATTAATAAATGTATCAATTATAAAAATATTAGTTCTGTTTTTTTTTTATAAACATAATCGTATCTCGGTAGCAACCAAACATTATTTCGAAAAATATTATTATATTTTTCTGTATATCTTTATAATTAATTCATAGTACCTTTAAATCATAATAGATAACAATCTCAAATGGAAAGAACATATTACTAATCTCACAAAAAAAATAAGGAAAACTGCCTACATATTTTTTAGACTCATAAACATCTTATCACCTACATATCTGAAAATAATATATTACGCGTTTGTACAGTCACATTTGCAGTACGGTATTATTGGATGGGGAGGTGCATATAAAACTTCAATGTTACAATTAGAAATCACTCAAAAAATGATAATAAAAATTATTCTAAAAAAAAAAGACTATCCAAGTATACAACTTTTCACAGATTTTAAAGTACCAAAAATAGTAGACATATACAAAAAAAAATCATAAATTCAAATTTTCAAAATTAAAAATCAATTAAATTTTAGAAGCTAATTCCGATCTACAAGATATAGAGATCAAATTGATATCCCAAAACTAAAATATACCGCAACTCAAAATCAATATATTTATCAAGGTATCAAATTTTTTAACAATCTCCCCATCACAATTAGAAAAATTACGGACTATCATAAATTTGTAACTGAGGTTAAAAAAATATGTACACAGACTAACTGAAACATAAATTAACTCGAATATACTCCTTCTCTATACACGAGTCTTACTCTCATAGAGAAGAAACAAATGTTAAAATATATATATCCACTGATTATTGAAATTGTATATTATATTTTTAATATTAATAAAAAATTTAAAAAATTATTTATATTAAATGTTTAATAGAACTATGTTCTGAAATTGCAACTTCACTAAAAATGAGTATTCATTAAAAAGAGATTTATCTTAACTAAAATCTCATTATGCATCATTCTATGAATATGGGCCGGAATATAACGATTCCATTAGATTCGATAGAAACGCTACTTTGTTGTATTTTATTGCTGTCAATACAACATTGTACGAGCTACTTGCGTTTTTGATGTAATATAGTTTATTGATATAGAGAATGGACTTTCTGCTGTTTGATATTCCCTTAGTGTCTGTATTGTCTCCGTATCTACGATGCTATCAAATGCTGTCGCAGTAGCGACTCCATGTCGGAAGGAACCAGACTGGTGACAGTCCGAGCGACTAGTACATGCTACTATGTATGTAGCATACTGTGATGCGATATCCAAATGAAAAATCTAACCAGTTCAAACCAAATCGATAATAAATTGTATTAAATTTAACGAGTCTATAAAAAAGTACAACAATTTTATCAAAAGGAGAAGAGGTAAATGGAAAGATAACATTATTTATTTATTTTCTTTACATACGTACAGATCAATGGCGTGCAGTAGGTATAGATTTAGGTTATGCTGTCACCAATGATATTATACAATCATATATAATATATGTAATACAATATATGTACTTCCGTTTAACCAACGTCTTTGAACAAAATAAATCCGTCGTTTATACGACTCTATCATGTATTTATTTATAATTTTAGAGTACTATTAATAGTTTTTTTATCCTGAAATAATACTTTCTTATCCATATAAAAAATGTATGGACGTTGTTAAGAACACTTTCTATGACTGAACATGATTAATTTATTGTTTGAATTTCATTCACGTACTAAAAGAAATAATTATTTTTATTAAAGGTTAACGTAGGAAATAGTTATGCCAACTGCTTTTTGTTTTTCTCAAATCAAAAACCAATCCATGCACCAAATTTAAAAAACGATCATGAAATCAACAGATTAAAAACAGTAAGATAGTAAAATTCGCAAATTCGTAAAAGAGGAAGTAGACACTTCAATGATTTGCACGCAGTTGTAACCTTTTCTAATATCATTCTGTTAAGAAAATAGCATAGATAACGACTTCATACAAAACGGATCAACCGAAAGAAATTTTCAATTCAGTAAATAGCCATTTATATGACATGAGTAATCCACTAGCTTAAAGACAGAACTGAGTAATGTATATAGCACGATGCGGTGAATAAAAAAGAGCGCCATGAGTACAGCGGTAAGAGTTCGTGAGTTTTTAGATCTAAGCAATTAAAGTCTCTACTGCTACACAAATGGCGCTAATTGCAAAATAATGTTTTCGCTTATGTTAATCCAATTTTTAAATTTATATTTGTTTCTCAGAAATTTTATTAATGCACAGCTTTGTTACAAGTTACAAATTGCTTGTATGCACTTCACACCCCTGGTATAGATATATCTTTAATTATTTTTTCATACAATATTGTCACATTCCCTGTATTATAGTGTATTATTACTTATTAGAACTTGACGAATATTTAACAAAACATTTTACATTTCAACTATATACACAGAGCGTACAATGAAATATATAATCTTATAAATTAAGAACATTAAAAAATATATATTAATCATGTTTTTTATACTGAAATACAGACGCCAATCGATATACAGCTTTCATATATTCGTTTCAAATTTTAAAAGTTTGACATTTTTGTCGCAGCCTGACGACCAGTAATTGCTATGGTAATTATTGATCAATCAATGAATGTCTCAGCCATTATTTAAACTGAAAGTTTTATTTTTATCATAATGAATCATCTTGTCATAATTAATCATCTTTTTTATCAAATCTGATACTTCATGGTACCACGAATTAAAAAAGTTCGGCCACATTACGTAACGTACAAAACGCCACAGAAACATTGGGCAGATGGAAACAATAGCACTGAGTATGCGATCGAAATGATGAAAAGAAAAAGTTCGCTTTAAAACAAATTTAAATTAATCACTTACAAATATATATATTGAAAGGTTATTACCAGGACTCGAACGAATTAAACAACGAGATCATCTGTCCGGACGAACTCTTATCACTAAAATAGCGATACATTGAATGATTAATTGTCGTATACGGCAACTTTCAAAGAATCAATGCGTCAGATGATTCACAGATGCCAATGAAACAGCTGTGAAAAGTCCGCCATATTTATCTATCGATTTTCGTTCTTACTACGAGTTTACTACGGGATGCAGGTACTTTCGAGATGTAAATATTCTAAATACTAATTTAATGTATTAATTATAAATATATACATATAAAATTAATTTTGTCGAAAAATATTGTTTTTGCACTACCGGGATTCGAACCTGGATCTCTATTTCCAATCCGGGGAAGTACACTACCAATTGTGATATAGCGCCAGTATTTTTCATGACAAATTTTCGAACCTGTATGATACACTTTTTTCAAATTAATACATCTGTCGTTCCATTATTTGAAAGCCATCTACATTATTTTTACGGAATCTCAAATACCTTTGAGTAAACCGACTGCAGACGCCAGAATTATCATTTTTATTAAATTTTGGATACATTGATACAACTTATATTATTAAGAAGAACACATTCTTATTGTGAAGGTAGCGCAAAAACAATATTTTTCGACAAAATTAAATTTATATGTATATATTTATAATTAATACACTAAATTAGTATTTTACTAAAGTAGAAAGTTACTACTGATCACGCAACCGGCACTTCATATTTTTTATAAAGTGCCATTTCGCGTGTAGTATAATATATCCCTAGGCCCGAACAGTGCTAAACATTTTCGCCTGTCCCTCGGGAGACCGGCGTTCGCGGTTCCGCGCCGGGAAGATAATTTATTTTTAATTTGTGTTATTTTACTTAATTAATTAATGTTTTTCGAACCAGTAAAACATATTCTGTAATATTTGCCTATTTTTTTAAATACACACAATTCATCATTCTCATAGGACAAGGTATAAACAATCTTATCCTAAGTATACTGGAGTCTAAGCCTATTTTCTAACACGCTTTATTTTTTGGGTTTATAAAATAACCTTCTAACTGAATGGGAGGGTGGATGGTCATTCTCCTCTTATATAGTACCTGCCTGATTATCCTTTCATCAGTCATACGCTCCATACGCCTGAACCATCTAAGTAGACCCTTTTTCACTCTATCAGTGGCGCTTACCTCGGCTCTACATTATACGAGAGGGTTTAACGGTTTCCAGAGCTTCTGCCTGCACGGACCGGATCCTATTATCAAATCTGAACCTTTAAAACTTTTTTTTTACTCGAGAAAACTCTTATAACTTTTTTCACTCCCATTATTCCAAATTTTTCTTGTTTTATTGACTCAGTATGACAATGCATATATTTTAAACACTTAAAATAAAGCTACATTTATTTATTTTTATTATGCAAATTATCAACAGCTCGTTATATATTGTTCTAGTGTGACGTTAAGATATAACAGAATACACTTTTTTATGTTTGAGAAAATATTAATATTGCGTGAAATTCAATATTATATTACAAATGGACAATGAGGTAGTTTAAATTCTTTGAAAAATGTCATTTACAAAACTGAATAAATTTTTCAGATATCTTGAAACATGGCAGAGTTACAGATGTTCAAAGTTGTGTGTTTTAAAAATGATCGGTTTATACCGTTTTATCGTGTAACGTCACAACTTCCGAGTCGACAGGTCAGGATCGATCAACTTCGTACTAATATTGTTAATACTAGCCGGTACGTACGAGAGATGTGACGTCAAACTATGGATATGGTAATCCAATCGTTTTTCAACAAGTCCAACTTTAAACGCAATATCTCCGAAAGTAACGCACATTTTTAAAAAATTAAAAAAGCATGGTAATCTAGATTTTGTCTTATTATTTTTAACATACTACAAAATATCATTTGTGACATGCCCCACTACCTCATTGAGTAGAATATTCATTAAAACTACCGCAACAGTACCAAAGTGCGCGTGTTACAAAGTCAACGAAGTCTAATCACGAGACATGAGACAGTCCTCCGAGTTTTGAAACAGATACATGTTTTAAATGTTCGAATCACTAAGTATAAAACAATTTATCTTTCAAACTAAATCTGAGTTATGAAGAATATAGCAGATTAGCGTTAATATATATTAAAATATTAAGGCTCGTGTCCACGAATGAGATTTCTCTCGGAGATTTAACTCGACTATGCGCAAGGACAGAGTTCAGCATAAAGCGATTTTTTAATTATCATCACATATGTTTCGCTCGCAGATTAGAATGATGCATCCAATACTACGTAACCTTACTGACTCTCAGAGTTTAAAATGTCATTGAGAAATCATCGTAGGCCCATTAAATTAGTTGTATTTTCGCAATAACTAAATGTAACTAATGTAAAATTACGTCTTGTTTAAACATAGATTTATTTTTCAAAGAGTTCATACTTTTACTGTTGCATTAACATGTCATTATCTATCGGATTTATGCTTCCATGGATGTATGTGTGTAGAATGCCAAATATTCCAAACCCCTCTCTAATACATATAAGCACTTCATATCATTTACTAGTATGAAATTCATATGAATGATGTTAAAATATCTATTTGACTATGTACTTAAAATCATGTTCTAGAGATATTTCGAAAATTCTGCCGAAATATTTTACAGCACTAAAAATAATTTTGGGAAAAAGTTTTTTATTTTACATCACTGTGAGGTTTGCGCCCTTGGGAGCTATACTGGACGTACTCGTATAAAGCGCCAAGGCAATCCGGGGTTAAATAATAAAAATTGTGTTTCCACCCCCAAAAGGTTCTATAAGAATACAAATAAATTTCAATCAAGCGAGGAATTTTTTTGTTACCGTATTTTTATACGCATCTTCCAACCGTCTTAAATGCACTACGCGTAAAAATGGTGTAATTCTCCTTACTTTCCTGATTCCTCGGAGTCTACGATATTCTATGTAAATTAGGCTATACTTTTACAAACGCATGAATGCAATCTATTTTAAATATTCTATTATTTTCTACTAGCAGAAAAGCTTGCTGCTAGGCCCCACAGACAACTATTGTGACCTTCCAAGGCTTCTGTAGAATCTATATTCAAATCCCTTATTATATTGCTTTAACAATGCACCACATAGTGTACTTTGTCTTTATTTCCAGTAAGAAAAATAAAATATTAAAATATGTACACCTAAAACTATCTAATTATCATCAGAATATTATTAAAAGCATATATACGAAAGTTATAGTGAATTTAAAGAAACGAAATAATACGGCCAAGTAAAAAAATCTAAATAAAATCTCAATGAATACGATGTTTTGTATAAAATCATTTTGAAATGCATTACAAAAATTATTGAGTAATTATATTCAAGATTTATTCACAGCAGTTTTGACAAATATTAGACATTGGTGACATCTATTGCACAGTGCGTAGAGATTGTAAATGTATATTAATATTATTTTTTTATTAGTCATCTAGCAGATTTTTTTTAAGAAAAAGAACACTAAAAATGGATGCAATAGTGTTACTATTTAATATATGTTACGAATTTTATATAGTGGTTTTTATTCATATACTATGTATTTGGTCTGGTTCGCAACGTCAACTAACATTTTAAAATCTCAATAATACATTTATAATAAAATACAATTTATACTAGAAAAAGAAAATAATTTGGTTCTAATTTTTTTGGATCTAACACTAATTAAAAATAATAATGAAATTGAATTTAACATTATTATTTATATTAGTAAATTAATAAACTAAATCTAATAATTTATCACAAACATTTAGCATTCCACTCGATGATACATCGTCTAGGCATTATAGTATATCACTATCTAATTTCAATATTAAATTATTATACCATTAAACAAATAACACGTAATAACGGGTACAATACAGAATTAAAAGATGCGATTTTAAAAATAAATCGAAGAATATATTACTAGTCAATTTTTATATAGTTCACAAATAAAACATAATAATAATGATGAATTTCGTAGGATTTTATTCATAAATATATTTTCTAATCAAATATCTAAACATCGACCGCAAAACAAACATTAAACCGGCTTTTTATACATATAATAATATAGGAATAAATTACTCACAAATTCCAAAGACAAAGATGATCAATTTTATTAACAATTTAGCTGTAAAGATTGTACTGCTTTCTATATTGAAAAAATAGTTTTCAGAGTTTTCCATTATTTTATTAAAAAATGATCATACAGGTGTTAAACATTTTGGATTGTATGTTTTACAAATAAACAATGTTGGTCTTAAATTAGATCATATACAATCATTAGAAATAAATAGATCATATACAATCATTAGAAATAAGATCATATACAATCATTAGAAATAAGTAAAGCGTGTCAATCAAATATGTGTTAATAATAATATTATAAATGACCAACTAAATTTAACCACAAGTAATGTTCTAATAATTTTGAATCATTTAGTCATAATTTTAAAAACATTAGAACAATTTGATATATATATGATACAGTTAGTTAATTTGAAATGTTGATGAAAGAAATCAGAAACTGGTTGGTATATTAAAGTAAGGTGTGTATTAAAATGGTTAAGTAATTTATATTAAAATATCAGTATTATTATAATTGAATGTGACAAAAATATAAATCGATGCAAATAATTTTAACATATAAATCAGCATTATGTGGATACATACAATGTTCATTTGACACTACAGTCCATTAGAGGATTAGTTATAAATTGGTTAAAAACGAAGTTTTAAATAATCTATTGTTACAGTGCTTTGTATTGAAAGTATTGCCACCGACCAGCTCAGTCTGGGTGCGGTGCCGGTTATTTTGTCGGACCGGAGGGAATGGACCAGTAAATGCAAACACGACTAATTTCACATATTCAATTATAATTAAAGAAACTTTTTTTATTTTTCACAAAATTGATACACTTGACCCGACAAAGAATAATAAACGAAAAGTGTTACTTTGGATACATTGTCAACTAAAATTCTTGCATAGAAAAATTTTCACCTTCAATGCGGACTAACTTGATATGATCGAATTCACACTCATACTTTAAGATTCTCTTCATGTGAAGTAGTGGTGAAGGTCGTCCTCCAGACTGTCGCCTCAAAGCAGTAACTTCACATCATAGCTCCAATATGCAGACGGGCACTCCATGTTGAATCCTTATTCACAGAACCTATACTGGTCCACCTCACTGGCAGTCGAAAATCTTCTACCTCCATTTTCCGGGGGATATTTCCAGTTTGCCTTATTAGTCTCCTGATTCGCCGCGTCCCGATGCCATCTCGTCAAAAGGATTAACTTTTTTCCAGACTGGGAGGCGAGCCGCCGAGCGGCGCACGCCCCCCCTCTTAGCCATCCCGTGTCCGAAGTATGTCTACCACCAGCTTCTCCCATTTGCCACCAGAGGACCGTTCCTTGCGTCCGAATGGGGCGGAGATTTCGCAATACTACAACCTCCAGGGGCGTGCAGTCCATACTAGCAAAAAATCTGTACATAACTAAAAATTCTGGGAAACAAATATAGATTAAATAATTGGATTAATATAAACGGAAACATTATTTTACAATTAGTGCCATCTGTGCACCAGTAGAGACTTTAATTGCTTAGTTCTAAAAACTACCACGACAACTCACCGCTGTACCCATCGCGCTCTTATGTATTCGCCGCCTTCACCTTTTTATATTACTATATTATTTCTTTAAGGTAGTGAATTACTCGATTTATATAATTAATTGGTTATTTACTGAATTGAAAATTTCCTTATATGGAGTCGTAGCTATGCAGTTTTTTTTAACAGAATAACATAAGAAAGGTTTACAACTGCGTGCAAATCATTGAAGCGTCTACTTCATCTCTTACTAAATGCGAATTTTACTATCTTACTGTTTTTAAAGTGTTGATTTATTATAGTACATATATTATTTATGATTTTATAATATTATAATAAGCTGTTTATTATACGCTGATGATGCAGTACGAATGGCGAATAATAAACAAGAACTACAGAATCTGGTGAGTAGAATGTACAATATATGCAAGGAAAGCGACCTCATGATGAATGTTAACAAGTCGAAAGTGATGGTATTCGGGAAGGAGGAAAGCGAGACACCGCGCGAAATACTTGTAGGTAATGAATGTTTGGATCAAGTAGATGAGTTTGTATATTTGGGAAGTATGTTCGATAGAAACGGAAAGGCTGAGAATGATATCGAAAGGGGGGTGACTGCAGGAAATAAAGTGAACGGCGCTTTGAATGGAATTATATCTAACGGAAATTTGTCAACCGAGGCAAGACTAGCGGTGCACAATGGAATCCTGGTACCGACCTGAAGTGAAGCCTGGAGCTGGCAGAAAAAGAACGAAAGCAGACTGAATGCAGTGGAAATGAGATCACTTAGGCGTATTTGTAGCAAATCTATTTATGACAGAGTAAAAATGAAGAAATAAGGAAAGAATGTAAAGCTGATGTTAGTATAGTGAGTAAGATTAATAAAGGATCACTTAGGTGGTTTGGTCATATAGAACGGATGAATGAGGAGAGAATGGTAAGAAAGATATATGACGCAAGTGTTAATGGCACCAGAAATAGGGGACGTTCGCGGAAGACTTGGCATGACCAGGTAAACCAGATAATGGAGGATGGTTCTGTTAGAAGCCTCAACAATCGGCGAGCTTGTATGAGAAGATGTATAAATGTGGATGAGGCGAGAATTGTGTGTCAGGACAGAAGAGTGTGGCACTCTATCCTCTCTGCCTACCCCCGCGGGAAAACGGCGTGATGGTAAGTAAGTAATTAAGTATAATATTATCGGTAACAGCATAACCTAAATCTATACCTACTGCACGCCACTGACAACCTCATAGCTGCCACGCGCATTTACATTCTAATGCGACGTCCACAGGGACGTGATTTGTAACGTAACACTATATTAAAACGTACATGTAGATTATACTATATTTATAATATACCTTCACTAGTTTCTGCGCGGATCTTCTTCCCGCCAATCGCTGATGCCAAGAATGTCAAGGTTTTTATTGATATTGTTTTTTCTTTTCATTTTTGGTCTGCTTATTCTTTGTCATTCTTCTGGTTTATTATTGAGCACCCATTTCGGGGGTTGTTCATCATTCATACGCTCTACATAGCCTAACCATCAAAGCCTCCCTAATGTAAAAAAAAATATGACCTCTGCTCGTCATACATGTCGTAAAGTTACGTAAAGTTATATAACGCCCCGGCCACACTTAATATTTTTTTGACAGTTTCGAAAATTCTCCTGAGGATCCTTCTTTCAAATACATACGTTGCTACATCTTTCTTTTCTGACACGTAGATAAGAGGTCTTATCTTAAGAGTGTTATACAGCATCACCTCTGTTTTTCTGAATAACAAGTTCGATTTCAGCTGTTTTTGTAGGCCGAAGTAGCAACGATTAGCTGTGTACGGTTTAGCACACCAAGTACGAATTTTCTTTATGTCTGTTGATTAGATTAGAGTGCTTCAAAAAATAAAATAAAAAATTATCGAGGCACACTTTTAAATGCTTTCAATAGTCAAAAAATATACACATATTTATGTATTTTTCATTTGAATAAATTTTACTGGTCGCTGATCATTGATCAAAGTTTCGAAAATTCGAAACAACAAAGCTAAAACTTTTGTACATTCTATGAAAGTTGTTAATGACGTAGCAGAGATACGATTTACGCTCATGAGAGATTACAATCATTTTCACACCACCGATGAAGAGTAAAAGCAATATTTACTCTTGGCGGATAAAGATTATCGATGCAATTTTCCTGACTTAATGAAGCCCATTTTAACGTTATCTTGACAAATTATTATTCCTTTTAATTATATTTATTTTTTTATGTTTCTTGTAATTATTTCATTTATTTTAATCTTGTGTTCAACTATATGTTTGTAAAAATTTGCAGTTTAAATATCAACATCTTATATTTTCTGGTTAAATCCTACGCTTTCACAGCTGGTAGCGACCCCTAAAAAATCTGAAAAAAAATACTGTGTAAGTTTTTAGGCGTATGGATAAATATGGAAGGGTGCCCCGTAGAAAAAATTTTTAAAAAAAAACATACATTTTTGATGCACCCTAATATAGATATACAAAGTTACTGTCTCGAAGGAGTAATTTCCGGCAGTAGGTAAGAGTAGGCTGCAACCCACTGACTATATCTGAAAACATCTTCATTATTTTATATTATTATATTATAAGAAATATAAATGATTAAATCGTGAACTCAAGAAATTTCAACACCGTTAAATCGATAATATTAAAATGTATGTACACATTTTATATTAAAACACTTTTGAAATCGGAAGTAATAAAAATAACGTATTGTGCTAATTTACTTTATAACCTAACCTAACCAGAGAGTGGAGGAGATTGAACAACTTGGAACATCGGAAAAAACGAGGCAATGCAATGGGCGGGACAAGCCAACAGGATCAAGATCAAGGAGAACACCTAGACGCAAGTGGGCAGGTGATGTCAAGATGGACCTGCAAAAGGTTTGTGAGTGCCCATCAAACAGGAAAATATTTAAGGTGTTAAGAGATATATATGATGCTGTGCAGTGACTCTGGTCATGGACTTTCGTGTCGCTGTAGAAAAAAATATTAATAATGAAGATGCTTTATAATTTAGTTCATGCGATAAATTTCAAATACATAATTTTCTAAACCATTATTTTTTGTAGAAATATTTAGTATCTATCGTTAATTACAATTAATTTTAAGCAAATGAGTCAAAAACACACCAAAGATAAATCAAAAAATTATATTTATGATCTCAGATATTATTTTTAATAATCAATGATATTTTACAATAGCTAAAAAGGTGAAAAGTGTTTATTTTTTTGCGTTTTTTTGTTCCAACGAAAATAAATTCGACTAATAGGTACTCCCATAAAGTAAGTCATCTTCTTGTAAGGTGAAAAATATGCACAACATTTTATAAAAAATTTAAAAGAATCATTATAATACAAATTAAATTACTTTTAAAATTAGCAATATTAACTTTGTGGTTAAAATTAATATTTTTATTTATTATCTTTGTTTTATTAACCACTTAATTGAGTTTAAGTACATCTGTCGGTTTCGAAAAATACCATTTTCTTTTTCAGGATGTCATAACTAACTAAAACTTATATTATTATTTTTTACCAGAATCTATTTAAAAAAAAAATTTTTTTTAGTACCTAACTCAAATCATGATGAGTATCAAACTCAGCCATTCTGTGTGAAGCTTAAATTTGTATTAATTTTCTGCCTTGTACCTTTATTTTTTATAGTTTGTTTTGCTTATTTTTTTATTTTTTCTATTCTATTTTTATATATGTATTCCATGATACTTGTGTAGCTGCTCGTGTATTTTTAATTATGTTTTATACCAAACCTATTCTGTAAAAGCCCATAAATGCGTTAATAAATTAATTAATAAATAAATAAATATTGGATTTGTTTCACATCATGTTGGATTTGATTCATGTATTCTTGGATTTAATTCCCATAATATTGGATATGATTCCCATCATGTTGGATTTGATTCCCATCATATTGGATTTATTTCACATCATGTTGGATTTGATGACAATGAATTTAACGACAAAATTTCCCTCAAATGAAACGCATTTGCGTAACAATTTCTTTGTTTCTGGACTACGCTAGGGTACTTTATATAATAGAACAATAATTAAATTTATTATGTAATTGTAATATATAAACATTATTTTAAATGATTACATATTAGAATTTAATACTTTAGGGACCCTGAAGGTACGTTATGCGTATTTAACAATTTTACCTTAATTTAATTAAATGTTCATACATTTTGTTTAATGTCGAAAAGTTCTAATGCCTGGTGTAGTTTGTAAACTTGTCACAAATTACATCTATAAGTTTTACCCAGAAAACTTTTATATAATGACGTATGCAGATATTTATAACTGAATAAAACACTAACATTATGATTCTGAATAAACCATAGACATTAATTAATAAGTGTGTAAAATAATAATGATTAATATTAATATTAATTAATTTTAATATTAATATTTTTAATATTATTTTATAATTATTTTTAATATTAATTAAATGTGTTAATTAGAAAGATATACATATAAAATCAATTTTATCAAAAAATATTGTTGTGTTAAAAAAAATTTAGTACCTAACTCAAATCGTTACTTAATACAAATTTACTCCAATAATTTTTAGGAAAAAATTTTAGAATGGGACTCGCAGTTAAATTTATTTGGTTGTTTATAATTTTTCGATTAGTTTTACACGCTTTATTTATCTCCAACGATTCCAAATTATTTGATTTGTGACCAACACCGTTTATATGCAAAATTGACAATCCCATTTTTTTATCAAAACCATGACCATTTTCTATCAAATGATTAGAAAATTCTGAAAACCCACTATTGTTCAAACATTTCAAATGCTCCCTTACTCTGATATTAAAATTTCTATCCGTTTTACCAATATAAAATGCAGCACAATCCTTGCAACTAAGTTTATAGACATCAGAATTGTTACATTTAACATCTTTGTCTTTAGAATTTATGAGTAAATCTCCTATACTATTATTTGTATAAAATTTAAACTCAATTAAGTGGTTAATAAAACAAAGATAATAAAGTATTTCACTACTGGCGCGGGCAAATATGCTTAACTGATGATGACCCCCAAATGATGAGAATGAGGAGACGATGAAATCATCCGTACGATGATGAGGTCCTGTCGTAAGAAAACCTCCATGTTATTATTAAAATGTTCAAATAAGAATAGGACGAACATGCATCGTACATTGCTCCTAGACTATATAACCAACTGCCAAAATCAATTAAATTATCATTAAATACAAATATGTATAAAAAAGAGGTTTTAAAATGGCTTAAAGTTCTTCAAAATAATTAAACAGTTATGGATTCGACATCTGATCAATTTATTAACATTTAAAAAAAAGTTTATTGTTTCGCATTATATTATTATAAATTTTGATTTTGTTTTATATAAATGTCGATAGCCACCCCCATAAATCAAGATCTTTCTTATTTGGGGGTGTACAACTCTAATGTTGTATTATGCTGTTGAATATATATCAACAGTCGTTCTAAATAAATAAATAAATTAAATAAATAAATAAAAACCTTAACCTGGTTCGGCCAGATATCTGAATGATGAGCTGAATATACAGTGTAATCTGTTAGTACAAAAGCTAACTAGCACTAACAGAGCGTTGACACAACGGCGCGCGGCGCATCTTCCAGCATACTTCCAGCTCCAGCAAGATGGCATTTTTCACTCGCAACGCCACACCTCATTTGTATTTATAGTCGCGTAATACTGTAATATTTTATTGAATAAATCAAGTATTTTAATGCAAGTAATTCTTTTGCGTTGAATACTGAAATATCTGAGCACAAATGATGATACAAATTATAAAGCATTCATCTAACGCGTTAACTCTCATCATAATTCGCTTTCATAGGTACTGTTTATCGGTCAGCTGTGAAGAATTCCAAAAAGCCAACATATTGGCAAATACAATATGTACATGAAAATCGACTAAAAGAAACATTTATCCGTAAAGCAAGTCCCGGAACAATAGAGAAACTATGAAATAATTTAAGGTGAAATAAAAATATATTTTCGGTAAAGGGAGAAACAGCTGGGGGAGTATACGTGTCGTTAAAACTTGTGCCTGGATAGATATAAACTTTAATTTTATCGATACGGATAATGGGCGAAATTCACTCGATCGTGTGATATTAATGGTTTTTTCGATTTCGGCGGGACGCAATTCATCATAATATAACTGCCAATCTACACCATCATTTTCGTGGACACGAATTTAAAATTGCTGTTTAAAGAGTATGGATTGCAGAGATTGGATTCTGGCTTTTCGGATCGTGTCATTTATCTTCAAGACACCGCGATATATCATTCGGCCCGCGAACAATCCCGTATTTTGGTTATTTTAAAGAAAGATCAAAGCAAAGAAGGTGATTGACGATATTTTCGAACCGATTGCAATCGAGTTTATCTCAATGTTTGAAGAATATTTGGATATTATTTATTTTTTTAAAAAATAGAGATGCGTACACGAAATACACACATCAATATTTTTACTATTTTTAAACTAATCTAAACGCTTGTACTATACAAATAAAACTAACTTGCTGGTCTCCTGGAACGGGTCTTAACCACTAGATCAACAAGCTGATCTATCATCCATCACCGTAAAGTTCTCGGCTTATTTATTTATTTTCAATATACAGATTGTCAACAGATTATTAATGACCCTGATAGACAATAAATACAGCATGAATAACATGTTAGTGTAAGGCTCGAGTGCACGCTTGAGTCGTGCGTTCTGCGGGGCAGACCGTACAGCGTGCATAGCAATCTCACGTTTATGAATGCGAGTGTCCTGAGTAGCGGCCAGCAAAGGGCAAACATCCCCTCCTGTATCACGCGGGAGTGTGGGTTCAGTTTATTTATTTAAGAGAATATATAAATATATTTTTTGAACGAGTAAAACATGGTTTGGTTCATGTGTTTGAAACATGTAACGCGTTTTTTTCTTTTCGCGCATCATTGGGACTTTCATCTGCTTACAAAAAAAGGTTAATCTAAATAATTAAAGTGGGCTGAGTAGGCTTTCGTCGAATCATTTATGCATCCGCAATAAAAATCCGAGTTAAATACAAAAAATACCTGTTCAGATATTTTTGTCTAATTTCATAATATGTTAATGTTAAATGAGAACCCAACACGAATGCTGCGCATAGGTACCAAAATAAAAATCAAAACCTGTATTGCAGTAATTAAACGGGTATGAAAATATGAGTAACAATAGTAATAATTTAAATGTTAAGATCGATCGGGCGCAGTGAATGTTACATGGTAGTATTATTTAAGGGGGTATTCTCAGTGTTCTATTATATTTCTTTATCTTTCTATTCTAATTCTAAGGTATATTTACTACACTACACTATAATAATTCTAAGGTATATTTAAGATCAATGAAACAAAATTGTGCCACAAATGTTACTGTTATGTATAGAATCTGTACATAATGTGCGAAATTTAACGGTAAAGAACATTATCAAGTAAACTTTGATTTTTTACACTATGTTGATTTGGCTCAGCAATTTTGACTTACCTTAGGAACGGTTATTGCTATGTGATCAGCAGTAACTTTTTACTGTGGTTACTTTTTACTAACGCCTGTGATTGAAATCGTTTGCGGGTTGTTTGAACGTCAAATTTACTATGTAATATTACACAGATGTGATGTCTATAGGCGCGACAAATAATCATGTAATATGCTATATTTATGGATTTTTTTGCCTCTGTGTTTGAAATCTGTCACTTTGGGCAACACTTTAAACAACGAGATCATCATAGGACGAACTCTCATCACTAAAAGAACAGCTGTGAAGAGTCCGCCGAGTCGGAAAGTAAAATGAGTTTACTACGGGATGTACTTTCGAGGAGTAAATATTTTTTACCAAGATTGAACGACTTCGTAAAAAAATCTACTTTAGTAATTTTTATTACTAAAATAAAAAGTTACTACTAATCTCACAAGTATTCTACTACTAATTCTACTAGTACTAATTCAAACAAACAGATTTTTACTTCATATATAAATTTAAAATTAATATCTCACTTATTTTTTTTTATTTGTCATATCCGCCAGATTGAAAACGTGATATTGAGAATAATGTGTTCAATTGTGGTAACTTTGAATTATTCAGCTATTCCGGGTCATATTATATACAGTGAAACTCATTTTCTTTTTGTATAGTCTAGTCATTATCACTTCTTTAGTTACTTTATAACTACGATGTTCCCTTGAATCTTGGACTAGCAATATTTTTGCCTGAGGACCAATAGTAATTGCTTTTCCTTCCACTTTAAAGGTCTGTAACATGGATAATTTTTCGAATATTTGAATTCTTTTTCTGGAATATGTTTTTTACATTTTAAACTATTGGTTTTTCCAAAGTGATTAACGAGAATACCCCCCGAATGCGGGTACTAAGTTTGGCTGTCTAAGACACATAATAATGTTAAGTAACTTCCGAACTTCAGTTGGCATCTGAATCGAATAGTTTGGGAAACAAAATATGGAAATGGTGGTTGGTGGCATTTAATAGTTTCGCAATATTAACGGAGTACTTCAATATAAATATTAATCTAAATATTTTTTTTTGCTTACATTACGTTGAATAATAATATAAACCAAGAGCGTGCATTGCGAATGAGCAAAAAAACTGTTATTTATTTAGTTGCAAAACCTGCCACAACTATCCCGCCACCGCCACCGGATCGCTGTAGTCGACTACTGGGTTATTCTTCATTTATTTCTACTCCAAATGCTAGTCCCTGTTTTTAACCTACCATTCTACTCAAGCCATACAATTGCTACCTACTGCATTGAAAATTCGATTCAGATATACGGAGTGCTAATTTATGCCTAATATAATGATATTTGAAAGGTTCAGCTCGGCTTAAAACTGCGTGCAAATCTACTTCCTTTTTTACTAATACGCAAATGTTACTGTCTTACTAATCCTGTTTATTTTTATGATCGTTACTTGCGTTCGATTTAACCGAAAACATTAGGAAAATTAGTGGCACTAAAAAACTATCAAATTCTATTATAAAACTCTTCAAAGGCTTAAAAAGAAACACGTACCCTTAAATTTGAATTATAATATTATTATATAACACTTAATACTCCTTATAAACAATATTTTTATTGATATACACTCACACAAGCAAACGCTTTCAAGAGATGCGTAATACGAAAAGAAAAAAAAAAGGGAATATTGTACCTAAATATTGTTGAATTATGATTTAAAATATATATTTTTTTTAATTAAAAAAATATGATAGATTTGTATTTGATTTGAGTAAAAGAATAATTACACCCGCAAATCTATTTTCTATGTTAATGATTAATAGACATAATTATTACGTGAAGGATTTTCAAACAATTAAAGAATCACATTCAATCATGGACAGTTCTTGAAATTCAACATTTTATATTGAATTTTATATAGATAATAAGATATCATTTATCATGCGTTATGACTTAACCTTTAATAATACTATGAATTTTACTAAAAATTTAAAATAAATAAATGGTAGGGGCGTGATCATTTTGTCTAAAGACGTCGGTTAAACGAAAGTTCAATATCAATATGTACATACATCATTTAGAACATATATAATTATGTAAAATCATCGGTAACAGCATAACCTAAATCTAAACCTACAGCACGCCATTGATGATATAGACACATTCATAAAAGGTGCGGTTATTTTTTATTGGTGTCTTAAAAAAGGGATTAATCTTCCCTTTTTTCGTGACTGCCATAGTTGTTAGTACACTGGTCGTTTAGAAATAAATGAGCCACAAACAACCCTCACAGTTAGCCTCGGATAAGATTCATTACCTCGCTGTACAAAGTAAATAAATCAGAAAGCCATCGTGTTTTCTTATCACCCAAGAAAAACACAAGAGTTACCAGTTACCAGCAAACGGAAACCCCACGAGATTACCATTAATTTCACTTTCTTTGTTTTCTATAAATAATTTCCTGAGATAGTCTCCATCGAGTATTATTTGTAGAGAAGAGAATATTTGCGAAACAGAAAACAATACTATTGTCAATTTAATCACGTCTATAATACGCAATATTATCATCGAATGCTAAAGGTCGTACAGTAAATATTTATACATTTTGGAAGTAATCTCTCAAATGCGCTTTAAAAATTCAATACTGAACTAAATTTATTTTAAATATTTATTATTTATAAAATAAATGTAATTTTAAAATATTAAATAAAAAGTTTAATCAATTCAATTGGAATATTAAGAATTGAGATGTTGATTAACTGAAAACTGGAACCTTTTTAGTGAAATCAAATAATGTTTGAATAAGCTCGAACTGCATTCTTGATAAAAGTATTTTGGGAATATGAAGATGCGGCTAAAATTGTATGTTTTGAATCAAAAGGTTATTTGTGTGAGTAAGTAGTGCCCCCATAAATTACACCAGCTCTCACATGCTCTTTTGAATATGATTGCGGATTGTATGTGTGTGGCCAGAGCAGTTGATGATCGTTGCACAGTTACAATTAGAAGTATATGCATGAATGACTCACCTTATCCCGGAGCCAATACAGAAGTTTGCACACTCTTATCGGCTCTACTCAGCAATGCTAATTAATTGTATCTTTAAGGTTTACTATGAATTGGGTTAATGAAGTTCAATTCAATATTTATTATGACAAGTTTAGCAATTTCAAAATTATGACTTTAATAATCCCTGCGTGCTTTAGGCATATTTATTTATTGTAGTATAAACATATATAAACAGTTAATAGTATAAAAATACACAGTACGACATCATGTATCACACCTATTTTGTAAACAAACAAATGGTAATATTTTAAAGAGAACACATTATTATTTATGAGGTTGTAATTTTTTCAGAACATAGTTTTATATATATAAGTTGTATTAAAAAATATCCAAAAATTAAATTAAATTAAATTGAAAAATCTCTGGCGTCTCCTAGCGAATATTTCTCAAAGGTATTCACAACAAAAAAGTGATAGCTTTTAAATAAATGGAATGTAAAATGTATCAATTTGAAATAGCTGCAACATTTAAGTTCGAAAATTTGTCGACTATTTACGAGGCTGACGTAGTGTAATTGGTTATCGCACTTCCCCGGATAGGAAAAGATCCTGGTTCAAATTCCAGTGACGGCTAAATTTTTTTTCGATAAATTGAGTTTATCTGTATGTTTTTATATCTTTCTAATCGAAGCATTTAATTTGTATTAAAAAGTTAATATAATATAAAAAATACCCAATATGATATAATTACCAGTTTTACTTATAAACAATGAGCGAGAGAGGAGGGACAGCTATCCGTCTCACATACTCATTCAAAGTACATATAAGTAGTCAAGAATATATGCAAAGTATAAAATTCGCTGGTGTGAATGAGATGGACATTATAACGGAACTCACTGCGCATCCGTCGTGCGCATACCAAACTATATCAAACCAAATATTTACTATTCGTATCCGTCTCTCTCACACCCGAACAAAAACATATTGTTGAAAAGGTCGACGTATTACTTATTAAGCGGCCATGAAGGACGAAGATATACCATATAATATTAGAATTACATGCAGTAAATGATCTTATCGTAAAGATGGCCGTGAGAGAGTGGGGCACTGGGGTCGGCTTCCTGAGTGGCTGCCGGGGCTTATTATTATTGTCGGTACCGGGTGTGATTTCGAGGCTGATGAGAGCCTCGTTTTACACCCAATATGCGTTCAGGGACTATCAGCGGTGTTGCTGATTGTGGAGACGACAGACTTCCACAGTATTATGACTTATACTTAATATGCGAATAAGTATGGTAGGATGATACAAAGAATATCCTGGATGAAGAATCCAAGGCAGTAGGCAGAGAGGATAGAGTGCTGTCTGGATAGAGTCATGTACGTAATACATCTTCTCATGCATGCTTGTCCATTGCTGTGTGTGTTATATATGAGAAGGAAGGTAGTTTATTTTTATTTTAAAAATCTAATTTGTTAAAAAATGGTTGGTCTGCGTTATTTTTATTTTCGTGTATTATTATTTAATTTATTTATTTTTTTAGGTAGGTGCCGTATAAGTACAAAAAACACAGAGTAGTTCATTATTACCTACCTATCGGGACGTGAAAATATATAATTTAATTTTCGGACATTCGAATGCTGTGGCGCTTTGAACATGAGAAGTGTCAAAACGTAAATTTTACGTTCAAGAGTAAAGTAATAAGCTACGACTTCCTTCGGATTTCTTGGTTTTCTCAGCAGAATTTTGGACAATTAAAGAAGCCTTGGACATCTGCGTACTTCGGAACGTCGATAAGGCTGTTATAGTCTCTGACTCGCAAGCATCTCTTGAATCCCATTCTGCTAATTTGAAAGTTTGGCTAGACAATGAGATAATCTGTTCCATCAGAAGATGTCTATTTAATTTGAACAGCAACAATAAACAGGTGTCATTCATTTGGATTCCTGCACATAAGGGAATTCATAGAAATGAATGTGCTGATAAACTGGCCAAGGAGGCCACTATTTCCGAAGTATTCCCTCATCAATTCCATATTCCGATGTACGACAGACTCAATATGGTAAAAAAACGTACGAGTTCTATTTGGACTGCACAATGGATGGATCCAAATAATCCGCTTAAAATAATTCAAAGATCTATTCCCCGCACTTCCTGGTTCTCCAAAAGGAAAGTCTCCAAAAGAACAATATCAAATATCTCTAGAATGAGAATTGGGCATTGCCAGGTAGCCTCACATTTATTCAGATTGAACTTAATAGATTAGAGTGTGGTGCCGAGGAGGAAACCCTTGACCATATCTTTTTTGCCTGTCCATTGCGGATCACAGGTTTTTTTTACAGTAATCTCGTCAATGGTAATTTTTAACTCCCGGTTAACTTGTATCATCTTCTTTCCCTTAACTCACTACATTTAATCTATATATGTAATAGCACATTTTTTGAACGACAATGATATTGACTTGTAATATAATATTTCCTATTCTATAATATTATTGTACTTTTTTCTATAAAATAAAGTTTTAACTAGATTAATGGCACAAGTCACTCTTGAAAGGTGGATTGCGTATTTAAAAAAAGAAGAAGAATATTGAATAAAATATGTAGCTATCACTTTTTTTCTGATATTACTCTAATACGATTTTTTTCGGGGCTGGGGAGACGCAACCAAAAATGTTTACACGTCAAAAACAAAAATATGATGTCATCCATTAGTGATTTCGATACTGTTATATAACATATATTTTATCAGTCTAATATGTAGTCAATGATATCATTATGTTCAGAATACGACTTATCCGTTCTGAGAAATCTAGAGAGTAATCAATAAATATAATTAGTTTTCATGTAGAATAGAATTTTATATCGAAAATGAAACTTGATTCTCGCTCGCTAGCAAATATGGACTTTTTATGATATGGCTATGTAATAATCAGTGGCGTGCACTAGGTATAGACTTAGGTTATGCTGTTACTTTGATATTATATAATACTATATAATATACTATCTGCTACATTATACATGGCTTTATGAACTTTTGTTTTACCGACGTCTTTAGGCAAAATGAATCCATCATAATAAAAATGCATTATTCTCGAACGCAAACATGAAAACAACACGTTTAGTAAGGTAATAGAATTTTCGAATTAGTATATGAGAAAATTGATGCTTCGATCAGCTCTAAGCCAAGCTCAAAACCTTTTAAATGTCATTCTGTTAAGAAACAGCGTAAGTACAACATGGATCAGCTGATCCATTTCTGACTTTGCCAAGTGGAATTTTCAATTCAGTAGGTAACAATTGTATGGCTTGAATAGAACGATAGATTACAACAGTGGCTAGCAATTGTAGTAGTAGTAAATGAATAATAACCCAGTAGAGTATTATGCTGATTCACGGTGGGTGCTAGAGTAATTATAAGAGAAGATATAATTTAATTTATATTTTTTTCCCAGAATTTTTAGAAATGAACAGTTTTTACAGTGTACGCCCCTGGTAAAAATATATAATATTTTATATTTTACGTAATAATATCAAATCTCACACAGTTCATATAGACGATTTGTCTAGATGTAGACATAAATATTCACGCCAGTCTCCAATTATTAAGATTACATACTTAAAACATCAAATATTTACGCCTAACTATTTCCCGCAGGATCAATATTAACGTTGTAATATCGCGACCTTGAAACAACAAGGTATTATCTGACGTTTACTTCAAACGGAAATATTGAGTTTTCATATTTTGAATATTAATTTTTCGATTTCTTCGACTGAGTTTGGTTAATCGCCCGAGAGATTAAATTTTTACAAAAATATCTTTATATAATTTGGAGCAATATTAATAAAATATAACATTGTTTTCTTCTGAATTACTAGAAAATGTGACACATTTGTAATAGTGTTTTAAAGAGAATTTTACGGTTCTTAGTATAGCGAATAAGATAAAGAAAGGATCACTTAGGTGGTTTGATCACATGGAACTGATGAATGAGGTGAGAATGGTAAGAAAGATATATGACGCGAGTGTTTATGGCACAAGAAATAGAGGACGTCCGCGGAAGACTTGGCATGACCAGGCAAACCAAATACTGGAAGATAATCGGTGTTTGAATGTATGTAGAAGATGTATGAATGTGAAGATATCTTATTGGAACTTTAGTCCATTTCATCCCCTCCGTCATCAACCCTCAAAACCCCTCCCTTCTTCCACATCCTATTCTGCTGGCAAAATAGGTTATTAAGCGCCTGTATTTTTATTTTGTACTTTTATTTTAACATTTATTTACAAGAGGACTATATAAATAATAAGACAAAAAATTTTGTTTGAACCACTATTTATTAATAAATCAACATTTCTCCATACCTATGGTATCTCCTTCAGGAAACAATGTAGATATACTAAAATAACAAATACAAGCATAGATAAAAATAAATAATTTATTTAGTCAGGTATCCCCATAAAATATTGTGAACTAGGTATGTTACATACAGTGCAGACTCGATGATATAGTACACGAACACCAGCATAGTAACTTGTCATTAGAGGTGGACTGCCATTCTCCATCTCAGCCGTCTGTTAGCATACATCATACATCTCATTTCACCCTCAAATTTGTGACTCACAAATTTCATAAAATTATTTTTATTTCCTTCATAATTTTTTAGATTATGTGATAACATATGATTTTCACTGTCGGTCAGTCAGTCTGTCTCCAATACAAAGCTAAAAGCATAAAAATTATTAAGATTACGTCGGCTGTCTTTAGCATTTCCTGCAGACATTATTTTGAGTGCTTACAGTAAAAATACGTACTTACCGAGTTTATTGGCTAACACAAGTTACTGCGATATCTTCAAACATTTGGCAACGGAAAACCACCCATAAAACCTTTTTTTTATAAAGCATAACACGAAACGCTAGCAACAAACCATTATTCCAATGTTGGCCTTAAAATTTGACCTTCGTATTTATTTTTCCTCAACCAATAACACTCATTGCGGTCTTGAGGACGTAGATCAAATGTTTGTTACGTTTTTCTGGATTACCAGCGATATTGCGCTTCCACAGAGATGACATTAGAATAAAAAAGACATTATCTTAAAAACTTTCCCTCAGCAAACAGGCCATACCATTATATCATTTCTTTTTATGACCCTCTAGCTTGTAAAGTAGGATTTACGTCTTAGCGCAATAAAAATATGATATTATTCCAAATGTAAGTGTATAAATTAATATTTCCTTTATTTATTTATTCTTAATATAGTGCATACGAATTCGAACTGTAAATCCAGATCGATAGGATATAAATGAACGAATTGCACAAACACCGAGTCGCGCGTCCCGTGGAATGGAATACCAATGCCGGTCATAAATCGGAATCATCGCAAGGTATGGGAGGGAAGATGGGAAACCTTGGTACATGATGAGGTTTGTGAAGGGATAGGGGTTCTAGTCGAAGGACCAATGATCTCGGGAACCGGGATTCCCGCCCTACCTTGTATATAACGCCTTCGTCACCCCTGCAGTCGCCGCCGATATCACACAAACGACACGCGGATGAGCCTATCTCCGATCACACAAACAACAAACAATACGTGATCAAAACACAATATCACAAAATACAGTGCTGGTGCACTGGAGCTGAAAGTCCACACCGCGAATTTTATTGCGATGTTGAGATCCAACAAATATCGGTCAAGTTGACGTCTGCTGACGTCAAGGTCACAATTCACACTGACAAGACGAGCATGAGGTAATGTACGGATGGGAATTTGAATGCGGAATTGTGTCAATTTCAGTAGTTGTATTTTTATATATGCTCTTATATAAACAAGATCAAAATCGTTTCTTTTTACTACAACTTTACCACAACGTGTAGTTTCTCCTCCTTTCCTATGTTTTCTGACATTAGATTAAAAATCTTCATCGTATTATACATCATCGATTTCTGAGATTCAGCCTTCTTCCTGAATCTCAGTCTTGGTCTATCTTTTCCTTTTGTATGATGTTCGTGTTCATGTTGATTTGGATCAATTTTTTGTTTAAATTCTGCCGATATTTTCTTAGTATGAATTTTATAAATAAATACCATTACAATGAAATATATTTTCTGCTTAAAGGTCATCATATTCAATTAAACGTCAATGCGTTGATTCAAGCACATCTATTTTTTCTGAGTATTATTCTCAAAGCTTTATTCTTCTTCATTATTTTGTAATGTATTTAGTCATTTCAACAACACATTGTTATGCCTAGCTTAATCCATATTACAATATGGAATTGTTGCTTGAGGTGGGCGGTATTTAAGACACACTTAATCCTCTCGTTCGGATAGTTCAGAGAAAATTACTAAAAATAATAATTAAGAAACTTACAGATTCCTTAACTAGAAAATATTTCCACGATTAAGGGAAAAACAATTTACAAAAAGAATACGCTCTTACAGATCCAATAGAATCGATATGAAATAAATTAACGATAAGTTAGTTTTACACATACAACGATATTTTAAGATATAACTGTACATAAAATAAATTTTACAATCATTTAGAATTCTACACAAACGTAGTGACGGTATTTCAACTAATAATTTTATATTTCTGTTTAGCGACGTGCTGATATAGTTAAATAAAATATTGAAATTATTTTACACCATGTTACCATGTTAAGTAATAATTTTTAAAAATAAGAAACTTTGTAAGAACCATTTTGATTAATTTAACGTCGACCGGTTTCGATACTACTGTATCTTCGTCAGGACGTACAGTCGTTAACGCTCAATATCAAAAATATTTTTACTGATTTTATTTTTATTTAGGAATAGTGAAATGATAATATTTTTGTGGACTCTATACCCCATGAAAATCGATTTAAAGTTAGTTCGCTTCTTCTCCGCGATCGGTCTCTATTATCTCTTTTTGATGGGACCGCTTATTCATCTTAAGTATTACCTATGTAGTAACATAAAAAAATAAGGTCCTGTGACTCCGTTATTAATCTTTATAATTTGTTTATTTTTGTTTTTGCTCTCCGTTTACTTTTTGACTTGAGACACTTTCTATAGGATATATTATACAATATGTGTTTCATAGTTAAATAATATACAATGATTGAACTAATTCTGCTTTTGCATAACAAGTTTTGAATAAATATTTTCTTAAGTAAAAATAACGTTGATGACGTTAGATGATTATGTAATACAGCCTTAATTTAAATGATTTAGATGACACACAAAATTCACCTCCTTGTTATTTCAAGCACGACGCGGACTTAATTAAAGTGTTACAAACTACCCCCTGGTAAGAGCTTAATGGAAAAAAAATAGTAGCCGCAATAAAGTCGAGCCTTCGGCTTTTAATACTTTATTTTTCTTAAATCGCTTTACACAATAGCACGAAATGTAATACAAATCCACAACAATTGTTATACATAAAACAAATTTCTTCTTTTAGTTATGTATTGTTAATTTATTTAAGATTTTTTGGCTGGGTTATATAAAGTAGATAAGTAATTAAAGCGTTATATATTTAATCGACTTAAATTTTATTATAATACAAATTAGAATGGTATAGGTACATACAGATAAAACCAATTTACCGAAAGAAAATTTAAACTGCCACCGGGATTTGAGCAAGGAACTCTTTCTATCCGGGGAAGCGTGCTGACCAAATGCATCATGTCAGTCTAGTAAATTGACGACAAATTTAAACTTAATTATATTGCAACTATTTCAAATTGATACATCTATTATTCCATTTTTTAAAAAGCTATCACCTTTTATTGCGAATACCTTTGAGTAATATACACTAGGAGACAACAGTTAGAAAAAAATGTTTTAATTAATTTAATTTGTATTAAAAATTGCAACTTCACAACAAAAATCTCCTTAAAAATATTTCATTTTCTTTGAACTTACTTGTAATACTTTATTTGTGGGCATTAAATTCAACAAATCAGTAACAACATATTTTGTGTATACCGAGATAGTAAGGTGAGTACAGTTTATAATATTGGCATATATTAATTAGCATATTCTATTACAAAAGAATCTGATGACCTATTTTATGATAATTTTATTGATAAAATTAAAAATAAAACTATATGCTTATTTTATTTTGAATATCCACCTTATGGCCTGCTTTTATGTAAAGTAAAATAGACAATAATCTACCCTCGTTTTTCACGAGAGCCTGCAGATAACTTGGGGGTATTTATTTCAACAACCAGGAAATTTACCAAATCAGGGAACACGCAAAATCCGTAACTTTATTTGTTTGACCTTTTGATTGGAAACATATGGACGTTGGGGGAAATCAGACAAGTTTGCAAAATATCTTGTTTATGGGTCAAATTGTTTGGGGTTATTTATTATAGCCTAAATATTTTAATACATGAGCGAAAACCATAAAAGTTCAAACAAATTGATCAAATATTTGAACGTAAATTTAATGCGATTTAATAGTTAATTGCTTTTACAGAACCAACATTGAGTTTTCAACGAATTAATAATTAAAACATTTATTATTCAATGGGGCCTTTCAGTTTGAGAGTATTTTAACTTAATGTATATATACAGGGTGTTCCAGAGACAGTAGTCCAAATGGAGCTTACGGTCAGGGGACATCACTAGCAGTCCGTTGAGCGACAAATAGCGTTATCCGAAATTCAACGGTTTAGAAATTATTGGAACTTTTGTAATTTTCAGCAAAAAAATTAAAGTAGCTTTTTTAAAATTAGTCATAAATATTTTATGTGTCATATTTTATTATGATAGGTTTACACAGCGCTTATTTTTGTAAAGATGGGTTGCAAAAGTTCAAATAATTTTTAAACCGTTGTACTTCTAGTAACCCTTTTTAACGATCAATGAATTGCCAGTCATGTCCCCTGACCAATATCTTTAGGAAACTTTTAACGTATATTTTAAATAGACGTGCATTAGATGGAATAAGTATTATCAATGATTTTACTATTTTCAAACTAACCTTGACGCTCGTGTTATGAAAATTGGACTAACTTAGTGATCTCTTGCGTCGAGGATCAAAACCCCGACCACTAGGTGACTAGGAAAGTGTCGTTCCACTAGACCAGGGGTCGGCAGACATTTTAGTGAGAAGAACCAATTATTAAGTAAACAGAATCTTAAAATTTTCATAGAGCATTTTCAATGTAGCTATATCGACTTTAATGAAGAAAAAAAATGAGGTAAAATCAAGATTTTTATTTAAAACTCAAATTCACAATACATTCGTGGGCTACTTAGAAGAATATAATATATGGAAGATATTAGCTTCAATAATAATAAGCTTATAAAACAAGAAAATCTAAATAATTAAATTTAGGAGAACACATTCTTATTGTGAAGTTGTAATTATTCAGAACATAGGTCTGTGATATTTTAAATATGAATTAAATATATTAATTAGAAAGATATACATATAAAATCAATTTTATCGAAAAATATTGATGTTGCGCCACCGGGATTTACTCAAAGTTTACTCAAAGGATTTGAGATTCTGTAATAATAAGGTAGATGGCTCTGTCAAATAATGGAACGATTAAATGTATCAATATCAAAAAGGTAACAGGTTCGAAAATTGTCGCTAAAAATATTGTCGCTGTAGCATAGTTGGATAATGCACCTTCCCCAGTTAGGAAAGAGATCCAGGTTCGAATCCCGGTGGCGCAACAACAATATTTTTCGATAAAATTGATTTTATATGTATATCTTTCTAATTAATATATTTAATTCATATTTAAATAATTAAACACTAGTAAAACAATTTTTGGGCTTTGTTAAATTAACTAATTAGAACGGTGACCTTGCATTGCTTTCGAAAGGTTTACAACTCGTGTGTCTGTCATGTAACTACTTGTTCAATTTAAGGCATGATTGTAAAATAATTGGCTTCTTAATATATTTTTTATTTAATTATGTTTGTTCTCATAAATAAGTAGAGCCAAAGATGGTGATTCATATACATATGCGTGTCATATATTACAGTCAAACTATTCCATGTGTCAAATATGATTGTATTAAAAAATATGAGCTGGAGTTGAAAAGTTGCAAATGCCTATGAAAAGAGCCGCATGCGGCTCGCGAGTCACGGTCTGCCGACCCCTGCACTAGACGCCTGGACCAACAAACAGATCCGTTACATCCCAAATATATGTCAGTGGTGGTCAATGACTTTTTGTAGAATATAACTCGATAATAATTTTATACCTATCAAACAAACAAGTCCATAGACTACCTCACAAACACTCACACGAATCACGATTTCTGTTTATAGCATTAGAACACGTTGGTGAAGTATCCATGTTATTTACTGTATTCATTGTTTATTAAAATATTGAATTAGATAGATAATCGAAGAATATTTAATGTTTCAATAATTCAGCTTCAAGTATTCAAGCCAAACTGTCAAAAATGCGTCATACAAACAAATTTCTCAAAACAATCCGCTCGCTTTGTAATATGTATGCTATGCTGTGTATTATACCCATAAGCATTAAAGTCGTTTTTTATACGTTGGATGCTGTTAACGAATGCGTATACAGTATTCGAAGACCTTGACAGTCGAAACTGAATACTCACAATATTTGAAAATCAAATACATTCAAACATTGTGGATACAGAACAAATTATAGAATCCACTATTGCTGGTATCTGTGTGTTAACGCGATTCATAGATGTTCGAAAGTTGAAAATGTATATGTATGTTGACTCGCTCCGTGCGCGCGCCGTGTCGTAGTGTGTGTTATGACTGGTCTCTAAAGGACATGACGAATTTATTTGCAGCAGTACTGTTTTCGGCTAGAAACAAAAAATCCAAAGCTTTTTGACACTAGAAGATAACTGATACGGAACATCCCAAAAATATACGAAGCTATCGCGTTTGATACATATGTGTATATATGTATATGCCATATAACGAATTTTATCATGGTATATCGCCGGATATAACGCGATAAAATATGATGAGTAGTAATTCTTATCTAATTTCAATTAAATATTTCTGAAAAATTGATCTGATATATATCGATCCCGATCTATAATACCATTACTCATTCGTCTTCTTGTACTTTATCTGGTACGAATTTTTTTTCAATTGAAAAATTGTAATTTAATACGTAGTTTTTTTAAATTATATTTTTTTATTAATATTGGTTCTAGAGACAAAGTAATAACATATTTTCACATACGCAGAAAATCTGTTTGATTTTTGCGACCGGTTTTATAGACGTGTGATTCTAAAATTTAGCTCGTCTCGTGATTAGACTTCGTCTAACTTGAAACCACACTCTTCTGTGCGGTAGTTTTAAATTAATTGGTCGTTCACCTCAATGAGATAGTGGAACATGTCAGAAATGAGCTTCTGTAATATTAACAAAATGAGAAAATATCTAAACTATACTTTTTCATTTTTTTCAAAATATGCAATACTTTCGGAGATATTACCGTTCAAAAGACGTGACTCGAAAGTTGTGACGTCACACGATAAAACGTTATAAATCGATCGTTCTTAAAACACCCAACTTCGTACATCTGTAACTCGGCCATATTTCAAGATATCGAAAAAATTCTTTCAGTTTTGCAAATGAGATTATTTAAAGAATTTAAAAAAATATTAATTTCATTTTTTTAGCATTTCTAATGTATCAATCATAAAATAAAATAATCTATAAAAGTGTATTATTTTACCTGATTATCTTTAATTTTTTTTATATTCGTACCTTCTTGTTATACTATGACTATCACTATCGTTAACTATCGATAAACTGTAAATTAAAAATAAATAAAGTAAATAATTGTCATGTTACTATCAAAAATGACTAATGCTAGAAAAGCAATTTGAATTATCTGAAATCATTAAACACAGTAGATACTAATACAAATATTTTCTCCTCCTGTTGAACCGCCGGGCTCTTTATTATGCTCCTGTTTAAACATGACACGAATACACTTATCAAAGGAAAAATCTGATAAACCTCACTCTAGTGAAAAATTTGAAAGGGAATCCGCACGAGAAAAAATATGTACACATCAGCCTGGGTGAAATATCTGGAGATTAAAAATATCACCCCGGATCCGTACACTCTGAGCACTCGCTTATCCCCGCAGCAAACACCACTTTACTCCCGTCAGATCCTCGGCTACCTGATTACCCGTGCTTCCTCTTCTGGGGATATATAAGTATTACATAAAGAGGGTTGGTTAAGGGTGAAACGACCGCGGGTAATAGGGTCGCATAATTTTAAAAATGGAATATTAGCCAACTGTGACAAATATTCGGGATTCATTCGCGAACTAGTGTTTAAAACCGCGAAACTTTAACTAATAGATACGTAACATGAGCACAAGGATAAATTAAAATAATTACACACCAATAGGGGCATAACTAAAATTATTGCATCGGGGCCTACGTTAAATAGGTGCTCAAAAGTATGCACTTTACAATACATTTAATTTCGATACTTTTCCCAGCGACCATTATTTTAAATATAAATATTTAAAAACACACCTTTATTTTTTTGTGATCTAATGCTAATGAATAACGTATTTTTCTTCGCGTGTTCGTAAGATAGATCGTAAAGTTGGCCGTTAATTAATATCACATAAGTAACCATACCAGTAACTATTTTATCTTATTTTTAATCCATTTCTAAAAAAAAATATGTAAAATACTGACAAATTAAAATTATGTGTTGTGTTCATAAATTAAATTTATTATAAACAAAATTAACAATATTTTAATTTATATATTTCTATCGCTGAGATCTCAAAGCTTATACAGAGTGTAACAGACCTAGTCCACAATATTTTATGGGTGGATACCTGACTAAATTAAGAGTTGAAAATGTTGTGGACTAGGTATGTTACACTAAGTTTTACAAAAGCAATATGGATTATTACTCTCCCCTGCCTAAAATGCTTAATTACTTTAACGAGACCTTATGTGTTAACGCCAACACTGGTATATTTTTCATGGCACAGGCTCAATAAAGCGAAATTACATTATACATGGTTGAAAGACATGCTTACCATAAGTCTAATTCGCACTACGTGTTCACATTCGAACGCCGAGAACTGTCACGCACCACGTGATCTAACATCGTTGACCTTGAAACCCATGCGCTTCTGTACATATACGGTAGTTTTAATATATTGTTCAAATTGTCAGTTTGTAACACATAATAATTGTTTCTAATTTTTTTATTTTATTGCGAGATTTTGACAGTGTAAACATATTATAACAAACATAATAACTATTTAACATGTGATACTAATAATGAAAATTCTCAAAAATATTTAGATACATAAGTATGTTTAGATGCAGAAAATTAATGAAAAGAAAAAAAGAGGGAGAAGGGTGGGGAGGTTGCAACTATTGTTGTGGTAAAGGGAGAGCAACATGTGTTTTTATAGGTAGAATGAATGGCCAAAATTGAGAATGTGGTGGTTCATAAGATGAATCCTTTGAGCGTAGTAATTTTTCAACCACAAAAAAGTGTATTCTGTAACATGTTACAATCTTTTGAAAATCTGTATAATAAAAATTAAAAATATATTTGCGTTCATTATAATGCTTAATTAAAAATACGCAATTATACATTTTTAAATCGTTATGGTACACACCGCTGCCACAGAAAAACTTCAGAATAGAAATGGATATAAAAATCGTATTTTTTTAACAACTTGAGAAGATTAACAACCTCTGGTGGCAGATATGATATGTGCGGCTGATAAATTCACTCCCCTATCTGTGGGGATGTTCACGCGGGAAAAATTAGGCTATTCGATGTGGAAACCTCGGGAAAGCTTTCTCGGCTGCCAAATCTTTCAAAGTACAAAGAAGGGCGAGCTTTATAAACAGGTTAACATGAGGAACGGGAATAACGTATATATTAGTAAGTAGACTTAAATTTTATAATTTATTATGACATAAAATATGATTAACATAAAATATGTTTATTCAGATTGAACTTTAGTAAAATTTGTGCTTTAGAAATAGTGCATTAGAAAATTGTAAATAAAACATTTTAAACAATTTTCTCTTTCACCGGTACGGGTTGATTTTTTAGTTATGGCACTTCAAGAATGTTTTTCCGATTATAATTATTAAGATTTAATTAATAATAATAATCGGTATACAATATAATCTTGAACCATGCCGTGACCAAGAAATCTATCTATACCGAGAGCAATACAAGACACCTGAAAAACCTTTTTGAAATCATAATGAGTTTGTAGGCGCCAAACATATCCCGTTACCTCTCAAATACTAGACGAGTACTCTATCATCTTATTACTCCCCCATTTGACAGTCAAATAATCGTATGTGTTAACTAGGTACTATTGAACGTCCTAAAAATAATATTTGTGATCGACGTAAGTCGCCGATCACAAAGGCGGTGATGCAATCGGAAAAGATGGGTGGATGTAAAATAGAAAATCTGAAATGAGAGAATAATAAGGGATGAGAGAATCCTTCGATAGCGGACCAAGATGGAGGATACGAGATAAGGAGGACAGGTCGACTGATGACGCCGTCACCGGACTATCCCGAAGCTCATCCCAAAAACAAAACTGCCACGGCAAAACTCTGTTGAACTTCACCGTCCACAAAACATAAATTTCGCTGCGGTATGACAGTTTGACAAATTTGACGAAATCAAAGACAAACCAGACGAGCCAAAGAAACAATGTGTACTGATTGAGAGTGGGCTAAGGTGTAAGAACAAAACAACAAAAAATGACAATAATTCCTACTACGTTTCAGCAATAATATTTTTTTACGCGCATGGAATATTTCTCATTTATATGTTCACCAATAGAATTATTTACGAATACGGAATATGTATATAGTTCACAACGTCGTGTAAATATAACAAGTCATATTTTTAGTAGCAATTTTATAATATGTCAAAACATTAAAAACAATTTGAATGAATCAATTACAAAGTAAAAATATAGACGTAAACTTAATCAACGTAGAATAATGTGTAAGCAAAGAAAATTTCTGGGTTCGTATCCCGGTGGTAACCAGATATTTTTTCGATAGATATATTTTTTATTTATACATTTCTAATTGATTCGTCTAATTTGTTTAAAATATCGGCAAATAGGTTTATACATTTTTTATTTATATTTTATTTTTAAATTATATTATCGTAATAAAATTTGTGTAAGAATGTCCGTACCCCTTAAGTATTTATAAATTATTATATAAGATAACTCTGCACCTACATGATTGTTTTTGTTTGTGTTTATGGTAAAAGGTAGTTTTTTTTCAAATTAAGAAGGTGGTGTTTTGAAATGTTTATGAAATTTTTAAGTCACGCATGTACTGCCTAATTATGATTTATTTCATCCAAATAAACTCGGCATGTTGTATAGGCGCTTGTATGAAAAATACATGTACGATTGAGTGAGAAATGAAAAATTAGGAGCGAATGTATAGCTGTTTGTAATACAGTCGATATGATAAAAAAGGGTCGCTGTATGATAATTTGATCGCGTGAAACGTGACGTATGAGCGAGGTGAGGTTAACAAAAGAAATATATGAGGCGATAAGGCGTCCGCAAAATAATTTAGAAACCAAATTTATGAAAATGAACGAAGTGAGAATGATGTGCTAGGATAGAAGAATATGGTATACTATCCTCATTGCCAACCCCTGCGGGAAAACTCTGTGTCGTTGAATTTTGATATAAATTTACGCTTATATATCATATTATACACAAAACTATATAAATAATATAAATTTATAAATCTAAAGAAAGTTTTAATTTCCTAACTCGCTGAAAGAATTGATAAAATACGTCGTCCCAGCGCGCTAGACTCTTTTTTCAAACACGATTCATCACAAACCGATAATTTATCATTTGATGACGTCGCATCCAGTTAAATTAGTCCTTTGTCCGCTTATGTAAACAAATCCATCGTTTGTGACAAACATTTTCGTACACACTGACATTAACCTGATTATACAATCTAGGCGTCTCGTTTTTATGCATCGTGTCGACGGCACATGTTTTTGTCTCGATAAAATTTCCGATACAGCGATAATATTGTCAGAATCATGAGCACTAGACTATCCTTTCAAGGCTATCTATTTTGAGGGCAATCG
The DNA here is from genome assembly GCA_031772225.1 of Eubasilissa splendida. NCBI lineage: Eukaryota > Metazoa > Arthropoda > Insecta > Trichoptera > Phryganeidae > Eubasilissa > Eubasilissa splendida. The sequence continues at coordinate 27,798,793 of CM062851.1, read as the reverse complement.
CACAAATAATTACGTCAGTAAATGAAAAATAAATCGTTATCTGTACGCAATACACTTTAATTTTTTTTTTCTTCATACATCTTCTATATGTTGTGACGTAACAAATTTCGTCACGCATTCGTAAAATTTTTATTAACAATAAAATATTATTACATTTTATCACATTAACAATTCTTTTCTGGTATTACCAATTTAACTGATTTAGTCTATGCCAAATGCGGCGCCGGGAGGGGAGAGTTGTGGTTCGAACGACAACAGAACTCGCTCGGCAGACGCCCCCCGGCCGCCAAGAGAACGAGTTGGCCGTCGTGCCAGCCGCTCGCTTACGCGGAGTACTACTGTAAGATAAGTGCCGATGCCGGGGAAAGAGAGAGAATAATTTTTAATTGTAGGTTATTATTTATAAGCATGGGGTGTTCTTGCTACCATGTTTTTTGTTGTTAAAATCAACGGTCTTTTATTCTGGAATAACCTTTATATCACACTGACACATGTACCACATACACGAACACAATTTTCTCCGATGATGATCGTCAGATGGCGTACGAGATGAGTAGGTGGTCAGAATCTCGCAACGAACCCACATTATCTCTTGTTCTCCCCTGACTAGCCGGTGGAGGACGTCCAGCCTTCCTTGCCAGCTGGACCGTATCTCACATTTTTCTAAGCTCGGCTGCAAATTTTTCACGCATCTTACTGACAAAATGAATAAACATTAAAACGTCTTCCTAAAAATCTCCGAAAAATTTATGACATTTAAAAAAATGTTTCCTACAATTTTAAGGCCTGTGTCCACTCCACATTAATCTGTCAATGAGATTTTGATCTCTGAGAGTCAGTAAAGATACAGGTTTACTAAATGCATCATTTTAATTCCCGCGCAAAACATATAGAGTCGTGATTCATAAATGTAATGTATTAATTAAAAAGATATACATATAAAATCAATTTTATCGAAAAATATTGTTGTTGTGGAACGTGCATTAACCGATTATACTATACCAACACAGTGGATTGACGACAAATTTTCGAACTTAATATGTTACTCTTTTAGAATTAATACATCTATCGTTCCATTGTTTGAAAGTCATCTTTTTGATTTTTACAGAATCTCAAATATCTTTGAGTAATCCGATAATTCATTTTTATTAAATTTTGGACACATTGATACAACTTATATATTATAAAGGAGAACACATTCTTATTGTGAAGTTGTAATTATTCAGAACATTTGTATTAAAAATATAACAGACCTATGTTCTGAATAATTATAATTTCGCAATAAGAATGTGTTCTCCTTTATAGTTCATAAATTATTTCACATTGAACACTGAACTGTTCTGAAATTTTATTCATGGACACGGGCCATTGAGAACGAATTCCTTGACCTTCGACCATAATAATTTATGCCTATTGTGTCGTTACGAAAGTACTGTCATTTAATTTTTAATGCGTGCCATATTCTACGTATGGCATCACCCGCCTACGCTGCGAGAAGTAACACGTCAGATTTGGACATTTCCGGATCTAGACGGGCAGACTGGCGACAGCAGGGGTGGGGGCGGTGGTGGCCGTGCCGGGCCTCAGGCCGCAAGGCTGGGAGAGAATTTTGGCAGCCGGGTTGCGTTCGAGTTGCAATATTAGATATTTTGAAATACTATGACGGACCGACAGTGATAGCTCGGGAGGCTTAACGTACCTCATTCATCTAAAAATATTGAGAAGAAATCAACGCTTGATTTGGCTCTGTCGCTGAGTATGTAACACAATGGCGTTTTCACTGTGCATCTTGAACCAAAAATAAAAGTGCGACCCTGATCTGTGGCGACAATAAGAAGAGAAAATGTTATTTGGTGAGAAACTTTAATGCAAGATAATGCGTGTCATGACAAAGGAACTGAAAATCCATATTGTCAAAAAAAAAATGAGGATGTTTAATTTAAAATATAGTTTATTTGTTGAATATTTTGTAGAAATTTGTAGAATTTGTAATTTATTTTATTTTATACATATTATTTTTGTTGAAGCTGAGTTTTTTCAATGATAGTAATTAAACCTATCTACGCATTACCCACATACTTACAATATATTTTTTTCTTTTCCGTAATTGAAGAAATAAATTTTGTTTTTTCGAAATGGTGAGTGAGTAATTCTGATATGATGACCCATATATCTTATGCTCTGAGCTGATGTTACACCATATATCATCCATGTGATTAGGATATCATTTTAAAATATTTTAGAAATTCGGTACCCAGTAAACTGAAAACCACCCTCAAAATATTTAATTCATTTTATATTTATGTATCATATCCACGGATGAGATTTCTCTCGGAGATTTGACTCGAGTGCGCATTAAAGACAGTATAGACTTGAGTTCGAAGCGATTTATAAATCATCATCTCATTTGTTTTACTTGCGGAATGGCGCGTCCAGTAAACACGTACATTTACTGACTCAGAGATCAAAGTATCGAAAAAATTGTTAAAACCTTGAAGCGCAGAAATATTTTATTCCGCGCAGCAAGCAGAAAAATTATTGGAAACTTTACTTCGATTCTATATCTTTGATTTCAAAACTTTAAAACGTTTTGATTTTTTTTATAATCGAAATATGAAATAAATCAAGTATTATGGATAGCCGAAACTTTCAAGAAAGATAAAACTCTAGCTGAGTGAAATCGAGCACATCGTACAATAATTATAGCTTCAAAGACACCGAAGTACTTTATAACTGAACTAACTAAAAAATATTAAATATGAAACATGTTCAGATTCTTATCATCCCTAAACCCCACACCACTCAAGTCGAGGAGTTTTTCAAATAAAATAAACCCATATTTTATACGTACACAATACAAGAATTTTGTTAGCTCATCAACAACTAAATATAAAATTAATTGTTTGTATGTCATACTGTCCAAATCCTCTTGGTAGATTATGAAGGGACAAAACTATATACGATGACTGCGAGAATTATTTTTAACTTAATTATATTTTACCAGCATTATTTTGATACATACAAGATGGACCAAAAGTCACTTAATCATTTAAAAAATAAATAACTTTCTAAACTAAAAATAGTATTTTGTAAATATTTTTTATTTTCATCCTTCATAAATGCGAGATCTTTCAAGGACGCTCCCCATAATTGTTTTCAAAATTTCAGATTTCTTCACTAATATTATTCTTTAGAACAGATTAAGGCTTAAATATCGTATCAATATATTAAATATCCTCACTATAATAAATCTGGAGCCGTAATATTATGAGGACGTACTGGCTAATAAAAATCAGAAAATTTGGCTAATTAGGAGTCTCCATTTTGTGGGTTTTGACCTATCTATCAAAAGCTTTGACCTGTCGTCCACAGACGGAAAAATAATTTTAAAATATGACTTTAATCCCTGCAAGTTTGCAAGGTCCAAAAGTGCGTGATAATACACTTATAGCTTGGTGTGACATACAAAGTTTGGCGTGTTAACGCGCTCATGGAATTTAAAAGGTTAAATAAGAAATTTTAATTTTGATGAAAATGACGCATGTATATTCTCTGGCTAAGAACAAGTTTGAAGCTTTTATTTTTAGAATCTAAAAGAAAAATACAATAATATACCGTAGCGAAAAAGTTATTTAATTTTTATAGCCCACCATGTACAATCAAGTAAAATTTATCGTAATGTAAGTTGTACCTTTTACTTATATTGTAAAGTCCTACATTCAATGTATAATGATTAATTTAATAATTCAAATAAATTTTCCACTTTCTAAGTTTAATTCTAAATTTTCATGAAAATCCATAGTAGCCCAAGTACGAATTTCAAATTAAATTAATTTTTCGAAAACTTAAAATCATAGTCTCTATGTATTAAATTTGTTTTATTTTAAATATATTTGTTTATTGTTTCCAATATTTTTTTAAACTGAAACGTAGAAAAAAAGGCAAATTTAAAAGTTTGAATTTTTTGCCGTAAACTCATAATACTTGTAACGATCTAACTTCGTAATTACAGCGAAAATATGTATTACTTGACTACTTTTTAATACAATCTCCGTTAACGTCCAATCATTTTTGAAATTGAGAGATATTGATCGACAATCTTCTCGTTGAATCGCAAATCTGCCGCCTGTTGCTTGAACCATCGGTCTGCATGCCTAAAAAATCCTTTAATTTCGGGTAAATATGAAAACCAGGTCCAGACTGTATGGAGTATGATACAGTAGCTACCGCCCAAACTTCTGTATTTTTTAGAGTTTGAAAAATATATCGCCGATCGCACCTCTCAGTCGGCGGGTTTAATGATAGACATGATTAATAACGTCTGTCATCAAACACAGAACTGATATAAGTTTTCGACAACATTCCAGTCCAAAGCGTCTATTTACGTTGTTGACCTTTCATTTACAGTGCTAAAATAAAAACGCGCATTCCGGTGCTGAAAACGTAGACTTTTGCGGTTTTAAGTCGGATAAATATGAATATTTTACATATATTTCTTATATTAATTATTAAAATAATACTTGATACTTATATATATATCAATTACTGTGTAAAAATGAGAAAAAATGATCATCACGAACGACAACATAAAGACGCACAAGATACGTCTAACTCGGCCAGCGCACGCTCTGCCACTAAAGTGACCATCGGCATCCGGCACCCCGCCCTCTCCGCGCGTACACATACACGCACTGACAAAGTCACGTCAGATTCTCAGAGAAAACATTTTTTATTGTTGCGTATGGTAAATAATTATATATTGTAATTATTATATCCAATACATAAATATATTACAGAGGAATACCTAAAATATGATCTCTGTATTTAGTATATTTTCAGAGATATTTATTATTATATGTAATAAAGCGTCAATATAAACATGAATTATTGTAACCGTTCTTACAATTATGGTGTATCCCTTACACATCGATAGGCTTTAGAATCAAGGTTTTTATTAACTCCCGGCAAACAATATAATTAAGGTTGAGAGTTTTGTTTGCTAATTAGCGGTAAACAAAATTACAGTGAAAGCAATAAAACACAAGAGAAATGTTAATTATATTTATTCCTGTATCAGAAAATACGTTTTATTATATGTTTTCAGTCGTAATTAAATTTTTAAATACAGAAAATATTTCCCTGCGTATTTCATAAAACAACAATAATCCAATATTAAATAACTTCTAGACAGGTCGTGTATTATATTTCGTATTTTCAGGCATAAATTGAAAAAATAATCGTTAATTAAAAGTTTTTTCTTGCGTTAATTTTTAATAATTATATTTTTAATTAGGAGAACACATTCGTATTGTGAAGTTGTAATTATTCAAAACATAGGTCTGTGATATTTTAAATATGAATTAAATATATTAATTAGAAATATATACATATAAAATCAATTTTATCGAAAAATATTATTATTGCGCCACCGGGATTCGAACCTAGATCTCTTTCCTAATCAGGGAAGGTGCATTATCCAACTATGCTACAGCAATAATATTTTTAGCGACAATTTTCGAACCTATATGTTACCTTTTTGATATTAATGATATAGGTTCGAATCCCGATGGCGCAACAACAATATTTTTCGATAAAATTGATTTTTCATGTATATCTTTCTAATTAATATATTTAATTCATATTTTTATATTTTTAATGTTGTATCTTACATTAATTTGTGTTAATTATACTTTTCATAATCTATTTACATTGCTTTTTAGGCTATCTTATCTTGAACCGATATTATCGTCAAGCAATATGGTCGATATAAGCCCTGATTATGGCAATTGGAATGTGTTGCAGAATTATTTAATTACTAATGACTAAAACTCGTCCTGGGACGGGCGTAAAATACGTACATAGGCGGGCTGTGGAGTTGGAGCCGTTGATTTTTGTTATTTTAAACAGAGTCGGATTCGTCAGTGTTCTATTTTAATTCATCGATCATGTGAGTGTCATGGGTACTGCATAAAGTAACGACGGTGTGTGCAGAAGTCCGCAGCGAGAACGAATCATCAATACCAGGGTTTTCGGTCGTTAATAGGAATACGATTAGTAGGAGTGAAGTATTTGAGAATTTATTTTCTTAATAAGTGTTTTCTGCGTATTTAAATTATTTTCTATTTCAACGGTATCTAAGATATGTATTATTGTCGATGTAAAAGTCGACACAAAATTGTATTTAAATTAACTATCATCTAATGATGAGAGCGACGAAAGGACAAAATAACCTAACATACAGGGTGGACCAAAAAAAGTGAGAACATATCGAAAAACATGAGTTATTTCAAAACATAACATAATTAATCATAATTCTTAATGTAATTTTTTTTGCACAATATTTAGCTAATCAGAAATCATCAAAACACCCCATTTTACATAATCTACTGGGTTTAAATCTAGGCTGTTCGGTGGCCACATGCCTGGCTCTATGAAATGAACATTCTCACGAGCTGCATCCTGCTGTAATGTTCAGTTATGCTGTAATGTCTAGCTATACTCCAGGATTTGTTTTGAAACTCTTTGATCATTTTCCTAGCACCCCAACGTTTTTCAATTCGCAAATTTTTGATCAGAATACGGTCTTCTGCAGTGATTTTTGTCATTCTGGGCAACAATTTGATAAAACCAAATATAAACAATGGGAAAATTAATAATCAAAGATGGAGACCCGAAATTGTCGAAATAAAGTAGGTAAGTAAATAAATTAGTAAACTATTTAAGCTATTGTTGATACAGTTAAACTAATTTTGATGTAATGATATTACATTTTATGAAATGTTTTCTTTTTTTGGGCCACAGTTAGAACATTGAATTTTTTAATAATCTGGTTTACCTGGTATGCCAAGACTTTCTATTCGCGGACTATTTCTAACGCTATCAACACTCGCGTCAATATATCTTTCTTACCATTCTCTCACTCCTCATTCATTATTTACTCAGCGATTATTGTGAAATGACCTTTACATCCACCCTCTACACAGGCAAAACTTTATATGTGTACACGTTTCTGAACTCGAATTTGAAAAACATGTGTAAAATTATGAACTTCATAAGAAAATTTTCGCAGTATGTTTATAGTACAACGTGCGTACGAGTTTATTTTTATTTATGTACAGTTTTGATGTGTTTTGTTCAGATATCATGACGTACTTTCTCCCGTAGAGCCCGCGCTTTTTACAACCAAACTTCTCTCGGTTTCTGCTATACTATACTCGTGATATGGCGCAACTTGAATACGCCATAGCCGAGAGTTCCGCAACGCCAGAGGAAAAACAAACTTGCTAATGAAGAAGTCTCGAGCCGGTCTATCACAGGTAGCGCAAAACACATCTCAAAATACGAAGAAAATCGTTACAGAATCGTCTTGTAATCTTAACCCACTATTCGACGTGACACGAGCAACATTTTAATATTTAGCACATGTGCAGCCTGCCATTATATTATTTTATTGACTATCTATAAATCAAAAGGTTGTAAGGGCACAGTAAAGATCTTACTATGGTTTAGGCGGTGCGAAGTCTTGCGGGGTCACGCGCAGTGGCGTGACTACTCCAATGCACCCAGTACCCACCAAAATCGATTGCTTTACGAGCACCGATACTTTTCCCAACGCTTATATAGACAAATATTTTTTTAAATCCACCAGTGTAAATAAAATTTAAAAATTATTTATCTTGTGTATTATGAAAAGATCAAATAACGACAAAAAATCGCCATAAAGCAAAAATATATTTTTTCATATATAAAAGTGTTATTATTACAGAAGAGAATAGACGAATTTTGTTATCGTTATGTAAGGACTAAATTAAAAGGGGCCCTTTTTTAGTTACGCCACTGGTCATGCGATGAGGTGCGGGGGGGGGACGGGACGCGAGGCGATTAATTTCTAGATGGATCTCAGGGGTTTTACAAGATATTTTTTTCTGTTAATCCAACCCCGATATATCAACTAGTTATATCAATATACACATTGTGTTATTATAACATAACATTTTTGTCAATTGTCAAAATAAGAATATTTTATCAAACTTTTGACGATAATTTTCTCTTTGAAACTGTTACAAACAAATCAAGTTTTCTACATGTTCAAGTTTTACCATGTTGCTTCAACTAATTAGGAGATAATAATAAAAAGTTACATTTTTGTAGATCTTATTGTAATATAAAAGAAAATTGTTGATTTAAATACGACATGAAATAAAAACTATATTATTATTGTTTTAACACCATTTTCAGTATTTATAGATTTTAACAAAAATTATGTTATGTTAGAATCTAATCCGTCAAGTTGTAATTTTTACAACTCGCCACGTTTATATGAGGTTAACACTGAATCGCAGATAAGTAGCTCGCGTGTTAACGCGCGGGACCTCTCGGCTGACAGCGCCACTTGAGCTCTGCGAGGCGGCGCGTTGCGCCACCGCGGTCGCAAATCCATTAGTACACGATCGAAGGAATATCAGGGTAAGATTTAGTTCTTGTTGATACTAGTAAATCATCTGTAGAATATCTACTGTAGTATCTAAAATGCATTATTTTGCGTAATGGCATAGATTCCGGAAGAAACAGGATTCGGAAGGATGTTCCACTCACCACAATCCGTTCTCCTGGCACCTCCAGGTGGACTGTAACTTAGGTTTTGACACTGTCTCCGTTCAGGTCTTGAATGATTCAGATTGCACTAGATGGTCACGTAGACACACTTCTCACTCTTTTTTACACTGCGAAATCTTTTGTAACCGTACCGGTTCAGGGTAGCCGATCGACTGATTCGGTGGCAGGTGAGGAAGGGGGGGAGGTGGAAGGCACAGTACATCATCCTCGCTCAAGCGTAAATATGTCTCAAACACATTGTTAATATTTTTCGGGCCCCGGGCTAAGGGCAACTGGTTCTAATCTGAAAGTGGCGTTACGGGTAGCTGGGATGTGCGATGGAAAGCAGTCTCCGTTTGGGATGGAGAAATCTTCGGCACATCCATCGTGACGGCCACGATCCCATACGATGGAGGATCAAGTATGTGCAGTAGTTACGGCGCACAGATTTGAAAGTTACATGACCATCATTCTAACTTAGTTGTAATATCAAGAGAGAACGACAGTTCATCACCATGGAGATGATGAACTGTCGTTCTCGGAATGAATCTTACGGTGATGATTTGCCTTGCGTCCTATCCGAGCGGCTTGCCACAGGAATCGATTCAACGATGCTTCGGGATGATTATTGTTCCACTTTCTTGTCAAGTTGTATTTGTGAACAGATGTCAGAATGGAGAGATCGATTACATTCTATTAATTTTGTATTAAACAATCTTGTAAATTAACTTCTTTCATTAATTAGCTTTGATTCCTAATCCGAATTACATAACACTAAAATAAATTTACCACAGGTGAAAGAAAGGTCGCCAGCTGAAGGTAAATACGCAAGACTCAATTCCAGTCGAACTCACATTGCCCTAGTGTTCTATCCATAGGAGCCAGAATACATCGTATATCGATATACAATATATGAAACTGTTTTCAAATGCTGTATATATTTTTGCTGCTGTGCCCTTTAATCGATTTCGATGGATTTAGACACCACCCGCCCAGGAATTTAGACCTTATTAGTAATAGAACAAATCTTGTTTTATCTAAGGATTTATTTGGGTATGGGTGACACATTGGAGCTCCATAGGTAGGTAGTTAGGCCGGTCTGTGTGGGTGGTATCTCTACCTACGCGCCTACCTCTCTCTCTCCATACCTCGTGTTTTGCAACTTCGTTAGTCTGTCCATGTAAGTGTGACTCAAACCATTCTATGTCTCATCCACTGTCCCTCTTTTGGGAATGTTTTTGATGACTGGATCCCTGGGTGTCTGCATTGAACTACTGCACCTTCATTTACCATCAATTTTCCATCTATATGTAAACTATGTGTTGTATGGATTTATGTTATATGTTTTACATTAATAAAGACAGCACTTAAGGGACGCTGGAGTGTCTAAATTAAAATTTTGTAAATATTGCTAATAATTTTTTTTCTTTTTTTCGTTTTATATAGGTACTGCATAAATTTGAATATGTTATTGAATCAATGTCGCGTATTTTATTAGCTTTGATGAGTGGGACCAACAAGGAAGCCTTAGTTTCTAAACCGGTCCCGGAAAAGGGTGTCCCCCCTCCCCTCCACCATTCCAGCTGTCTTTATAAAAATATAAAAAAAAGCCTTTTATCGAAATGTAGGAAAGTTTTAGAATACGTATTACGTAGCGACTTTTCCGTGGGTTTTCCCATTTTATGTATCGCCACTATCGATGTTGTGTATATCCTAGAAAGCAGTTGAACCTTAACGACAAATGTAAAATATATGTGTACCAAGATACATCAGGATCTCGCTTCTTAGATCAACTTGAGTTGGGTATTGTCACGTGTGACTTTTTTATTTTTTAAATTCATGGATATAAGTATTTTTTTTTTAAATCAGTATTGTCCGCAACAATCAGGTAGATTTCCTCCGAGTATGAAAAGGAAAGATATTTCCCTTTCAGGAACATTATTAACGGAGTTATTTAAATGTGTTAAATATCTCAAATGCGCGTAGAATACCATCGCAGCATAGTTTATTTTCCTACGTGTCTTTCTTGTTAGTATCTACAAAGATACAAAAATGTCCCCGTAAAATTCCAGTCCAACCACAAACCTCCTATGAAACTCTTTAACAACTCGAGTTACATGGCAACTGTTCAAGTGAATTCCTTCGATGGGTTTTCTATCGATAATATGAAAGTTAATTCAGGTAGAAAAATTACCACTAACCTGGTATTACGGATGGTGTTTCTCTGCTCGTTTTGAGTTGTATTGTTCTTCTTTTGTGTCCCGATCTTGGGACTGAATGCGCCGACTCGATTTCCGCGAATTGTTTTGACCGGCCGAAATAATTAAATACCTGAGACGATCAATAGGTCCTTATCTGGCGGAGTAACGACTGCAATTTTAAACCTCTCCGACCGTGGTTTGACAGCGATTCTCCAGACCTTCACACTACATAAACCAATCATACCAACAACATAAAAACCAGGGGTGCTAGTCGAAGGAATAAAAAAGTGCGTATACAGCAACAATACCTACTGTCAAATGTATTTGTGATTATCGTGTCAAACAAAGTAAATAATTTTTAATATTTACTGCAAAAACATTACATATATCATTTGTCATTTTTAATTAAATTTTATAATTACCTAACCACGCGAAGATAAAAAACTAACCAGTTTTGAAAAAAGTATTTTTCTTCATCTTCTTTTTGTGTCTTATCCGTTCAACGAACATTATCACTTTGTTCACTTTGACCTGGAAAACCTCAGAAGGCTGGCCAAACCATTGCCTTAAATTCTTTAGTCATGGTGTTCTCTTCTCCCAAGGTCTCGATTTCCAGCAATCTTTCCTTTCATTGTGAGGTGCAAGATCTCATACTCTTTCGGATGTCTCATCACATGTTCAAGATTTTTAAGTTTTCGTATTTTTATTGTTTTAAATACTTATTTTTCTTTATTCATCCGAACCATAACATCTTCTTTCGTAACACTATCCGTCCAGCTTATTTTGAGCATTCTTATATAAATTCACATATCAAATGCTTCAAGTCGCCTTATCATATCTTCAGTAAGTTTCCATGCTTTCATTCCACACGATTATATAGAGAACACTGTGCCGCACAGGATCTCGCTAGCGGGAGCTTTGTTGGCATGCGGCCCTGAAAAGAGCCTTTTTGGCGAAACCACGACCAGAAATGGTCAAATTCCCGTGCCAAGGATGCTACAAGAGAGAATATTGAGGAGATCGGCCGTGCAGAAATGCGCGATATATATTGTGTGTTTTTTAATGTAAATCTGATTTGTACATTTATAATTTTGTAAACCGAATTAATAAATCGCGGGCAATCGTTCAACCTTGTAACATATAAGACATCGCGGACACGTGTGGTAATAAAAAATAAAATGCCCGCGATGTCTCCAGGTATAGGAATAAATTTGTTATTGAATAAAAACATAGCGCGAAGTAAGATCTGCCGGCCCGAGCGCAGCGCCGTTTGACTGGCCGACAGTTTCCAAAATTAACCGCCAGGCGGCGGAGGTACCGGGCCGAATGAGAGTAGGGCTAGTAACGTAAGTCGGCTCCCGTTGGTCCGGCGTGAGACAAATAAATAAACCTCATTCTCGTCGCCGCGCTCTCTGAGTACTCTCGCTGATCCTTCTCTTTACCTCCCCTCGACCCTGCTTTTACTCTGTACTTTCGGAAATTGATTCGACTACTAGCTGCTACACTGGATTAAGATTTGGACCCTGCGCAAGGCTGCACAGACATCGTCAGACCGAGCTACAAGAGTAAACCGGCGAACCAACCACTGCAAATACAGTTCTTGTTTCCTATACAGAACAAACACATATCATCTGGCATTCGTAATCTAAGCTCGAGATTATTGAGATCGTCATGACTGCAGAACATCTCTTCATGCGTATAAAGTATTTAAAAATTTCCCTCATTAAGATGATCAAACCGGTAGCTCTTTTAAAAAAACGTGGTTAATTGCATTAAGAAAATAATTTTTAAAATTAATTAAGATTATTACAATTTATTTATATCTTCCCGTCACAATTGACGGGCTTAAATAATTATTTTCAGAAATGTGTTTTGTTGAAGACTCGGCGCACTTAAGGCATTCAAAAGAAAAGATGAATTATTCATGCGATTAAAGCTAGCTTCGCAGTGAAACGTTCCGACCATGACTGTCGGCTGGTATTAATAAAGAGGGGTGGAATTATAATAATATGTGTAGTGCCTGTTCTTTAATAAAACTCGCTGTACGTGTTTCTTGCAGGGAGGCACTCAGTCAAAATGCCCCGGCTTTGTAATGTACGGGCGTAGCATTTCGGGCAATAAATTTAAAATCAGATGAAAAACTTATGTTGCTACTATGCCTGTATATGCGTGTGCGTTAACTCAACACTTGCATCATTTGTGTATTTGATTAGGTTGTGTAGATGATAAAAAATTGCCATGTTTATTTAATCTTCGAATGACGTCACTCCAGTGGCGTAGCTGTTTTAGTCATATGTTTTAAAGAATAGAAATATATTAGTCGGTAACTCTTTGACGTATGGCGCACATCTACAAATTTTAATAATCTGTAGGTACGTAATATTTTATCACATGTTGATATTATTATGATATGATGTGTGAATGTGTGTCACGTGACGCTGTATTTGGACATAATCTTCCCAAAATATAACAATTTAAAGTGATTAAAATGAGAGTTTGTCTTATGCATACTTGGAAATTCATTTCATTAAATAATTAAGAAATTAATTGAGTTGAAAGTTACGTAGTAACGGGTAGCTTTATAGTCTTATCATATTATTCTAATACTTAAATATTTATTTTTGATTTTTTACCAGTATTTTCAATTGCGTACAACTTATTTAAATGTATAAAAAATTTAAATCATCAGATCAGTGGTAGTGACTTAATAAATAGACCCCTCCTACATAAAGTATCGTAAATAAAAAATGAAATTTTTAATCATTCTAGTATTTCGCATGTATTTGAAACTTATTAACGTGGCAGATTTTCTTTAACCTTTACCATACTGTGATATAAAACACTCGTACGCAGCCATGCTGTCAACTCGTGTTACAGTAAGAATGAAAAAATGGTTAATGCCATAAATTTATTTAAGTATTGAGCATTAAATATATTTTTTAAATGTAATATTATAATTCGGAGCATTCATCAAGTTCTGTATAAGAGGTTGCATTGTATAATACAATCTTCTTTTTTATCTATCTACATTTAATGAGTGAGAAAGAGACACCATTATATTCTTATGTTTGTTATTGTTTTTCCTGTGAAATTAATGTGTGATTTCTTTCTGTCTTGCCACAAATGGTATTTTTGTCAACGTATTAATTTTATAATGGGATGAATTAAAAATAATAATTTTTGTAAGATTCGCCTTACATAATTGATTTTTCACTAATCATTTCTAAGTGTAAATATTTTCCTTCAAATTAACCAAAATATGAAGTGTATGTTGCGTATATTTACCGAAATATTACAGATTTAATTTGAGCGGTAGACCTGTGTTACTGCATGGTTTGGGAAGGGTTAAAACTATATTGTATTTTATGAATAGGTACTAGTAACCATAATATTGAAAAAAATTAGTCATTTAAAAATATATCAAATATGTGCAAAATACTAGAATGATTAAAAATGTATACTTTTACTTACGACACTTTATGTTGGAGGGTTCGAAATATTGTCAGTTGACCAAAGAGAGTGGTGAGAGTCATAGAGAGGCCTTCATCCAGTTGTAGATTAGCAATGCATGATGATGATGATGATAATGATTCAAGGTGAATCCATGGCCGTGAAAGAAATATAAAATACACATTTATTATATATGTAAATATTAGTAAACTACCCTTTACCACGTAACTGAGAAAACTTAAACTAAACTAAACTTAAATATTTCAACGTTGGAAAATATATTTCCATTTTCTCAATTAATTTTATTTCTTAATTATTTTGCAACATGATCCGAAACGTCGGTCAGAGAGGTCGGATACATACGTCAGAATAGCCCAAAAAACTTTACACAAATGATTCTGATCGGCTGAGAAAATACGATAACTTTTTCATTTATTTAATTTATTAATGAATTGTCAAATATCGTCGCCCAGCATTCAAAAAGGTGTATCTCGTTTTTTTGTTAAAATTGAATTAGAACCGAGGTTACATTGCATGCCGATAATCCATTTAAGCGGGCATTTCTGAATTGTATTCCAATGAAGTAATATATTATATATATATATACATCATAAATATATGTTGACGTAACCATGTGTCATTCTTACAAATGATAGCAATAAGCCGTATTTATCATATAAATATACCTCACACTGTCTTTAAATCAAATCGGTAAGATTATTTTTTTATCATTATTCAACAGTTAAAAATTCCACACAATATCATCTGATATAAAATCAACATATTCGAGATACGCCTCTTTGAAAGATGGACGACGACATAATGTGAAGAATTTTTTTAAATCCCTTACCTTGTAGCTATATTTAACATCCAAAATAGTGCACCATAAAACTATGTAAAAAAAAATCATGTGTACATCTTTTTTTCAGTAATTAAAACCATTAAATTGAATATTTCGAAAGGTAAAGAACTTATAAGTCAAAAACGTTAATGTTAAATTATTTACATACTTTAAATAAAAATTAAAGTACTGCACAAGTCAACATCTCGACCATTGAGCCCAGGTACAGTGTCACATAATAGACACATATTCCTGGGTTTTTATTACACAGGATGAATATTATATTCCAGGCCTATGTTGTTTTTGAACAACTAAGAAATGAAACACAATTTTATATTTGTTTTTTATTTATCAATTATTTGATTTATTATAATTATGTATGGAATATGACATTGGCCAAGTGGCCGCCTCTGGGCAGCACAAATGTATGCTCTTTTAACCATATTTTTCATAACATTCTCGCAAACTTCGCGTGTTATTTTAGCAATTTCATTTCGAATATTGTTCTGTAGCATCGTAATTGCTGTTAGCTTATTGGCGTAAACTTTTTTTTTCAAGCATCTCTAAGTAAATTAGTCGGGTGCCGTCAAATCAGGTGATTGAGGAGGTCAGTCAATATCATCACTTTTTGACATTATGCAGTCGGGAAAAATTTCAAACGTAGCTCGGGCTGTGTGTGAAGTGGCATCATCTTGTTGAAACTACATGTATTACATACATAATCGACCCAATTCGGCTACCAATAAATTTTCCAACATGTGACAATAGCGATCACCATTAATGGTTACAGCATTGCCATTATTATTTAGATAAAATGTTTTAATGACTTCAATACGTTGTTTAAGCGTTAGATGTTTCATAATAAATTGTAATCAACTACTCTCTAAGACTACTAAATGCGAACTGCCAAACTCAAATGACGACCAAACAAAATCGGCCTAGAACATAATATTCACCTGTATATTCACAAAACCACATCCATTTAGTTCAAATAACAATGTTTAATATAATTAATATCCAAATAGGAAATGATATTTTAATTTGCCCCTGTAAATCTAAAAGATTGCGATTTTTTGTAAAAGCTGCCAGAAAGATTCATAACAACACCCCTTAAACTAGCCCGAGGAGTAAACTCAATGTTGGGTTTTCCATAATCCATGCCTATTGGTCGCGTAAGGCGGTGAAATGAGAAAATATATTTTATTTTTGCCTGCCGACATGACACCCGAAGCCGACCAGCCCCCACCAGATTCAATATCACCAAAAAACTTGGCGTATGAAAGAGCGTTTCCGTTTTTTTTTTTAATATTCTCAGGTGGCGACATTGATATGTACGAGGGGTATTTCAGTGTTGCCATTCATTGGACACGAAAAATATATTCAATACGCAAAAATGATTTATTTTACACTTTTTAAAACGTGCAAGACACATTTTATATGTTTTGAATATACAAAAAGTGGCATTATTGCATGAAATTAATTTTAAAAATGTGGATCCTTGTCTGAATAGCAGTGGCGTGCACTTGGTATATCAATACTGTAAATGCGATGGGTATTATCACTAGAACCTGTATTCATCATGTTTGGAACATACATTTATTTGTTTCTAAGATTTATTAATTTTAAATTAGATATACGCTCTGAGGATATCAATTATGATTATCTCCTTTGCCGTCTGAAATTGCTAAACTTATCAGTGAGATGTACGATGACCGACCTTATATTTCTATACAGGATCATCAATGGTATGATAGACTGCCCCCAGATTTTCACGCACCATTGAGTTCATCGAGACACAATTCATTGTTTTATTACAGTAGTAATGTCAAAACTCGTGCACTAGCTATCTTTGCAGTCCTCAGAATGCATTCTTTGGGGAATGAATATGCAGAGATAGTCGACATTTTTGCTGTTAATTTAATTCTTTATAAGACTACACTATTACAACTTTTTGTATCAAATAACTACTTTACATTTTATATTCATTTTTATTTTTGATTATGTAAAAACATGCTGGCACTATGTAATTTTTTTCTTTGTGTATTGCACTTCTGTTGTAATTTTCTGTTATTTTACAAATTATGTTAATGCTTGAATAGGGCGTGTATAATAATAAATAAAAAAATATATTAATTATTGAACGAAAATAATACACTGTACCTTCTCCCCCCCCCCTCTTCCCTTCCCCTCCAGATCACGCCACCGATCAGTCGATCGGCGACCTGGAACCAGCACGGTTACAACGTGTATGGAACAGTTATAACTGTTATACAAATAATATACTTATAAGTCTCTACTTTGTGGGAACCCTTGACGGACATAGTGAGTGAAAAATATACAGTCCACATTTTGTAGGTGCCAGTAGAATCAGGAATGATGGTGAGTGCCAATTTCTTCCTGTCCTAAGATTCTTCCGATATCTACACTTGTACGCAACACATCATACAATCTTTCATAAACCTGTTTTTGTGAAAGTGTACCTTTTCCGTTCATGAAAAGTATTAATATTATTACAATTATTCTGGGGAAATTTCAAGTTATTATACTGAAGAATTTAAAATATTTTATAGCATAAAATAAAACTACGTTTATAGTATATTGGAACGCATACCTTCAAGTCCACTTCAAATACACAGTTGCGGAATCTTACAACACATCTGTCTAAGCGAAGACGTGTATTCAGAACACCGTGGGGCGCGAAAGTTACCTTTAGTGATTATACGATTGGGGAAGATTTTACGAAAAAACATATGCTCAGCTGTATTCGTCATTTATAAATTCTTCAGCTAA
Source organism: Eubasilissa splendida (assembly GCA_031772225.1). Taxonomy (NCBI): domain Eukaryota; kingdom Metazoa; phylum Arthropoda; class Insecta; order Trichoptera; family Phryganeidae; genus Eubasilissa; species Eubasilissa splendida. The sequence goes on along the minus strand of CM062851.1, from coordinate 27,780,916 downwards.
CTAGATAGTTCTTCTTAGCACTTAACATGAGAACATAAAATTATTTGCGCCTAAATACTTTATTTGAACTTACTACATGACATTACTTAATACATGACATATCAAATAATTTTGATTTAAATTATAGCTATGCACAGCTTTCCCTGTTTTATAGATACATTACCGCAGATCTAATTTCTGCACGACTATGGCCAGTGCTTCTGTAAAACACATTTTTCAGTATTGAAAATATTAATTTTACACCACAACCTATTGTATATACCAATTAACACTAAAAAATACTCAATCAAACATGTTCTTAAAATTAAATTTAAATGTTTTATTATTTATGATATACGTGAAGATTCGTTCGGGTGAATTGTACCGCCCGAACGTACGTCACGTTTGATGGTTAACGGCTTTTGCGCGTTTGCGGGTTGCTGACTGGCGCGATGCCCGTCGACATAATCTTTAGCAGTAGAATTAAGTTGGAATTAGTATAATATAATCTGTATTGCGATTTGTATTTATCAATACTTGTTTTTGTCAATGTTTTTCCTATCAAAATTATCTTTGCGATACTTTTTAACGTTATATTAATACAGAAATTGATGGAATATAAAAGTTTATAAAATTTCTTAATATTGTATTGTTAGGTTTTGATAATAGACATTACGGATAACGACAGAAATTAATTATAAAAAAAATACATTTTTTTAATTCACAGATGTTACCTCTATTCAATCTTAAAATTATAACGTATATCGTTAAAATTCCCCATTTTTTATAAATATCGTCATTATTACTGTCATTTCTACAACTCCTCATGGGGATTGGTATCTTAAAGAATTTTCTTCCCTTTTATGAGCCATCTCTCTCCAATCCAGGACTTCAAAAAAATATTTGTCTTTGAAGATATTGTCGCTCAGTTCGTCAGTCTGTCAATTATTGGTTTTGTATTCATCAATGACCTCGGCGATTGCTGATTGGTCATCCTCTCCACAACCTAACCTAACCCAACCACCAGTATTCATATTTTAATAATCCGCAAAACGCTTCTAATCATATCTACAAAGTTAATAAATATAAAAATAAAGATGGAAAAGAGAGATGTGACACCTCTATTCTTATATGAAAAAATCATCAAAAAAATTATAGCTCTTGTGTGCCTAGTACGTGTACAAAATTGTATTTATTTTTTTATTTTCTTGCTTCATAACTACATATATACTACAACTGTACAGTATTTGATTTACTTCCTTATTATGTTCCTTCTCGGCATAAAATATCTTACAAAAATTTTAATCAAAAATCAACGAGTTTTATTTCACCCAAAATCTGCGCACAGCAAAAAATATATGGTTACAACACAGAACCGGAGCGTAATGGAATATAACGGATGTCCGAACGCTGTTGCCAAAATTTTCGAATCGTTTTAGGACAAACCTAAGAATCTTAAACCCAGTTACTCGGTCTATAGTTAATCCAACTCGTACTAAAAATTCTTCAGTTAAGTATTGTAATATTACGTTTATTAATATTTCTAAAAATTCTCTCTACAGTGAGAAAGGAAACAATAATAATTATGTAAAACGTAGATATTTGTGCTGTCAACTGTTGTAATCGCTTAAAATAATTTCGCATTTCTTTCAGTAGATCCGAGTGAAGATTTTAACATGTAACGTTTTTGTTCTGAAAATAGATTTTTCAAATATAAATTTTTAATGCGAATTTAATGTATCAATTAGAAAGGTATACTTTTTTTTTTTTAGGAGAACACATTCTTATTGTGAAGTTGTAATTATTCAGAACAGACGGTCTGTGATATTTTAAATATGAATTATAAAGATATACATATAAAATCAATTTTATCGAAAAATATTGTTGTTGCGCCACCAGGATTCGAACCTGGATCTCTTTCCTAACCGGGGATGGTGCTTTATCCAACTAAGCTACAGCGACATTATTTTTAGCGACAATTTTCGACCCTATATGTTACCTTTTTGATATTAATACATTTAATCGTTCCATCATTCGACAGAGCCATCTATCTTATTTTTACAGAATCTCAAATACCTTTGAGTAAACTGATAGCAGACGCCAGAATTATCAATTCATTTTTTATTAAATTTTGGACACATTGATACAACTTTATTATTTTAGGAGAACACATTTTTATTGTGAAGTTGTAATTATTCAGAACATAGGTCTGTGATATTTAATTCATATTTAGAAAGATATACATATAAAATCAATTTATCGAAAAAATATTTATGTTACTACCGGTATTCGGTACCTGGATCTTTTCCTATCCGGGAAAGTGCATTCTGACGTCTCCTATCGGATTTTACTCAAAGGTATTTAAAATTCCGTAAATATAAAGAAGATGACTTTCGAATAATGGAACGACAGATGTATCTATTTGAAAGTGCAACATATATGTTCGAAAATTTTTCGTCAACTTACTATGTTGGTATAGTGTAATCGGTTAATGCATTTTCCCGGAAAGTAAAAGATCCAGGTTCGAATCCATGTACCGACAAAAATATTTTTTCGATAATATGACTTCATATGTTTATCTTTCTAATTACATTTAATTTATGTTAAAAATAACACAGAACTAAATATGTTGTGAGAATGCAACTTCACAACAACAACAAAAATTAAGTAAATTATTTTTGGTAAACTACGCGCTTCCTCCGAGCCGCAGCCTCCTTAACACGAACAACCTTTAAAGAACGTTAATATTAATCTTTAAAAAAAAAATATCCCTATATTTTTACGCAACCGATTAAAACCAGTTTTGTAGATTAAAAAAGTAACCGAAAATTGGATAGTTGGATTAGGCCAGTGATGGCGAACCTTTTTAGTATTTGATTTGACGTCAATTAATTAATTGATTATTTCAATTAATTGTTCGTTTCACAAAGTTAGACCCAAAATATGTACGTAGTGATAAATTCAAACGTTGTTGTCGGTAGACTTCTAGTGCCGGGACACGTGTTCTTTGATAACACTGATATTAGTGAACGCTGGCGAATCGCCCAAAACGCTGTGGCTGTCATTTTTGACACGCGTGTCATAGGTTCGCCGTTACTGGATTAGGCTGTGAATTGGAAGCCCTAGTTAGAAGCATTATTACTCAATGAGAAGTGAACAGTGTAATACAATAAGAGTAAAGTATCATTTATTTTTAAGTAAAAGCAGGGTGAATATTATGTTCCATATCAATGTTGTTTCATTCGTCAACATTTTAAGCGTAGCTCGGGCTGTGTGTGATGTAGCGCCGTCCGGTTAAAACCACATGTGTTGCAGGCCCAATCGACCCCATTCGGCCACCAAGAAGTTTTTACAGCATTGCCTCTAGCATCCTGAAATAAATAGGGCCCCATGATTCCGCTGGCCCACATGGCGCACGGTGGATCAATTGAGGATTTTCAGTGCCTCAATAATGGCTGTTTTGTTTATTAACAAAACTCGCTAAGTTGAAATGAGCTTCGTCACTCGTGATTTTTTTCCAAAAGTAACGAACGATTATTTAGATAAAATGTTTTAATGACTTCAACGCGTTATTGAGGCGTTAGATGCTCTACAGTGTGACCCAAAAAAAGTGACACATGAGTTATTTCAAAACATAATATAATTAATTATAATTCTTAATGTATTTTTTTTTGCACAATATATAGCTAATCAGAAATCATCAAAACACCCCATATTGCATAATCTACTGGGTTTAAATCCGGGATGTTCGGTGGCCACATGCCTAGCGCGATGAAATTAACATTCTGACGACGAAGAAAGTTGATTGTATTTCTGGCTGTGTGAGATGGAGCTCCGTTCTGCTGTAATGTCCTGTTATGTTGTAATGTCTAGCTATATTCCAGACATTGTTTTGAAACCCTTTAATCATTTTCTTAGCACCCCAACGTTTTTCAATTCGCAAATTTTTCATCAGAATATTTAATCAGAATTCTGCAGTGATTTTTGTCATTCTGAGCAACAATTTGAAAAAATCAAATATAAATTATTGAAATAAAACATAATATAGATAAATTAGTTTACTATTTAAGCTATCGTTGATATAGTTAAACTAATTTTGATGTAATTATATCACATTTTACGAAATGTTCTCACATTTCTTGGGCCACCTTGTACAATAAATTGTAATCAACTACTCTCCATGACTACCAAATGCGAACTGGCAAATGTCTGCCGAACCAAAATGACGACCAACCAATATTTCCTAGAACATAATATTCACCCTGTACTGTACAAGGTATTATGGATCACCCTGTTCATGTAGCAAGTATACGTTTGAGTTTAAGTTTATTTGCTAGTGGTTTTTAGCCCATTTACGTCGGCTTTGTTGCGGAAACTGCCGCCGATAATAACTTAAACGTGTAACATTGTAAACAAGTGAAGGCTTGATGATATCGTCTCCACAATTGGTCGGAAATAAACGCCAAATTAAATTAAACCCTTACAAAATTCGCAAACGAATGAAAGGCCCTTTCAAAAACAAGAACACTGATTCATCGTAATGGTTTTCCGTCCCTTTCACCTCCCTCGGACTACTTTTATAAGTGAAGCGTGTCTGAATCAAAATTAATTCGGAGATTTGCAAATTACAAAAGAGATTCGCATTTCGGTATTGTATTTGCGTTGCGAAAAATGTCGGCGGTCGACAAAAATAACATCGGCGATTTACTTTATAATTAAATATGATTTAATTGATTAAAAACGTGTTTTATTCGAACACAGAATTTTACAATTTCTAATCGGATATTTAACTCGTTGTCATGTAACAATCAGCAGTTTATTAAATACACTAGACATAAGAGAGCGCTCTGACAGGCGCGACTCCCCTATATGTCGTTCTCCGCACGCACACATACACCTATTTCTTCCCACGTCGCGCTACCTCGCTAATACTGACATCATCAACTGACAGCAGAATGTCAAAACTGTAAAATATTCACGCACGAGTTTATTTTTTACAACACTGCATCATCATCTCTGACTCTACAACTAGGTGTTGATCCTGGATTCAATACTATTTTGTATTCTTATCTATCATCTCATCAATGCATTTATTAATTTGTCTCTTCATGGATTCTCAACAGAAGATAGAATTCATGTTTTGCAGCCATACGTCTTCTACTTCGGCGGTCCCTCGTTATGAGGGTGATATCTGGAATGGTTTCTTGGGTTGGCCATTAAAGGTGTATATAATATACAATACCGCCCACACGCACTATTGGAATAATTGCGAGCATGGTCTAATGACGAGGGTGATCCGAAACGACTAGAGCTTTCCGTTATTTTTCACACATTTCGGTCTACGCACAGGGTTTTGTACAGACTACAATACAGCTGCGACCTCAGAGCAGCACTGGCGCCAATAACATACGTAAGATAATACATCATTTAATGAATAATCTAATTACTCATTATATTTAATTCATTGTGTTCCGACACCTGTCACTTGTTACACTTGTCACATCAATTTGCTAATTCCTGTATGTAGGCAATCTGTTGAACAAAAGACATTATAACAACATTTTTGGGGCTCCTGATTGGTTGCAGCGAAGATTTCTTTTGACTCCTATTGGCTGTGGAGTTCGCTAATCTCACTAGTGCTCGACGTGACATATTTATTCGGCTGTCAATGGACTTGGCATTTGTCGAATAACAATTAAAAACTGGTAAATTTAATTGGTTTCAAAAAAAGCCATACGTAAGCAGTGGAAGTTAGCGAAGAACAAAACTTCATTTCGTAATGAAAGCTTCACGAAATGCATATCGCCAACTTGAAGCGTTCATTAGAAGTATGTTGGTACCACTGGTTCGCTGAAATCGCTTCGCACTTCATATAGTTCAATGGAGTGTGGTTAAGTCGTTATTTAAACCGTTATTGAACTATATTTCGCGAAGTACACATTTCAATAAACTACATGCAGTGAGCGGCAAACTCTTTCGTTTCTATACATTCACAGTTGTCAGTTAATTGTGTGCATTGCTGAGTAAGAGCTTCGGTGCAGGCAACTAAGTACTTCATACAGTGTGGACCCATCGCCAGTGGAAGTATACATTGATTGAACATTTTCCGTTTTGGACACAGTGGAAGACTTATTTTGAAAATCATGTTCAAGCATCTGAACCCACTACAACCTAGCTTTATTATATGAATGATTTTATTGGATATGCCTCCGTGTCTAATTAAATGATATTAATGACAATAATTATTCAACCTTATATGTTCTCACGATTCGTCAGCCAAGATGTTTTACTTAGCTTGTAGATGGCGCTATGCAGTGAAGATGAAAAAGTCTTCCAGAACAACCTAAAACCGCTCCATCATGATATCAACATACTTCACCCACCCTTCTTCAAGTCACGCAGACCGTGCTGGACACAAAGAGAATAATTAATACGTCCTACTCTCATTCCAGAGCGTGGGTGAATATGGAAATAGTATGATGCAAAATAAATAATTTGTGATGATACAGCAGTCTGTTTTATCTTACTAAGAATAAAGGGAAATTATGAATCGTCAAAGCCAAAATATTAATATCTCTTAGAGCTAAAGCTTACGACTAATACCTGCCTCCAGTACTTACATACGGAGTCGAGACATGACCTCTCACCGTCAACGTCATGTATAAAAATTGCTCAAAAAGCCGTAGAAAGAGCTATTTCCGAGAGATCAAGTACCTAGCGTACGAATTCGCCAGGGAATCAATCTAACAGATCTAATCCAAAAAATCTGCGTGCTTGAAAAGAATGATCTGGACGTATTTGTTGAAAAGATAATGGATGGTGGAAAATGCATCCTGGAGTAGAGACCTCGCACTGGTACAAGAAGTGTTGCCCAATTGCAGCATTGGAGCAACCACAACATATAGATGACAAGGTATGGCAAGAACGTCCCGTGTGGCAAATATTATCTAAGATAAATATTTAACTACTGACCCGTACAAAAAGAAATTTAAAAGGCACTTTGAACGTTCATTACTCAGTCCGAAAACTGCATAAGATACATATGTTTAGAAAATATCGATTGGCCAATTGCTATAAAATTATGCTGTACAAACAATACAATTTCCAAGGACAATATGCACTTATTTACTTAAAGCATAGATAAGTATTTCCTTTGAAAAATTTTCTTAACTTTGGTTGTAATTCAAAGCTGTAGTAGATGTTCAGATAATAGCAAAATTATTGCCAAAAATCGATGATTGTGAGTTAATTTATATATATATATTTAATTTAGCCACATTTCAACATATATTTAATTTATATTATATCATAAAAAAAAATATAGATGATCGATATAATATTTTTAATAATAATAGGGGCGACATTCTGTAATTCGCCTAAGGGCGGCACAACACCTAGGGACGTCACTGGGTATGGAGATAGAGAAAATTGGCAACTCTTGGGGGAGACCTACATCCAGCAATTATGGCATGGTGGTGGTGTTGATAAATAGATACACCGAAAAAATATCATTACCACCAAGACTTGTTCAACATGCTATGCCAGTTAAATACATATATAAACATGACCATAAATTACATCACAATAACATGTGATTTTATTTAAAAATAACAAAATACAGGCCGTTAGAAATTCTCACCACCCCTCATTAGTTAGTTCAAAAATGTAGTATTGTCGTGGGTTGATTGATCGCATCGTTACCAAAATTTGTACGAAGGTGCCATCTATAAATATGAAATAAATATACAATCAATAACTATGCTCACATTTACTATCTCCCCGCGAATCCTCCACTGCATACATAAATAGATAATCAAAATATAAAAATATGTTATTATTGAGGTGAATCTTTAATAGTGTGAAAATCAAAAAAAAAATATCGATTTCAGTTTTGGTTAATATCATTCTCGAGATATGGATGCTAAAAATATTGAATATCCCCATATTAGTTCTAAAAATATTAGTAATAATATTTAATTTAAGAATTTTGACAGTGTAAATAAACATAATAGAAATAACGAAATGAATATATAACATGATACTAATTATGAAAATTTCACAAAAATGTTCAGGCACATAATATAGAAGAAGATAAAAAAAAGAAAAAAGGTGGGAGAATGGGTGGGGGAGGTTGAAATAAAAAATAAGTTGTGACTTATTAAGATACAGTAAGATGTGATGTGTTAACGTTGAGATTGTAATGGTTCATAAAAATAATTATTTAAGTGTAATAAGGCTAATGTTGAAAAAGTTAATATCCGTTAACTTCTCATTATGGTATTTGCATGAACGGTGAATAAATGAGTTTTACGTGTAATGTGTTTTACTTACTTCTAGGAATATGGAAGAGTACAGATTGCCGGGTCGATCTAGATGGTATGTGGAAAGATATTAGTTCTAATTGACTGGGACAGTCAATATGGCCTTGCAGCAGTTTGAAAAGAAGTATTTGATCAGCACGTGTTCTTCGATATTCTAGAGTTTTCATATTGTGGAATATCTCTTGACCCATATAGGTCCTGATCACTTTAAAAATCTCTGCACTGGGCTTGTTTTCGCTAATAGTTAACGCCAAAAATCGTCCTGTCATCTAATTTTGGGACTACCTTTGTTTTTCTTCAGGTTTATTGCCGAAAGCTCTACGCTCTGCTTTGTATGACCTAGCCATGAAAGCCTCCCTAATTTATATTTTTTGTGATTTTTGGCTCAACATATAGGTCTTGGGTATAATTCCTATTATATCTATATATAAAATTTTACATTTTATTATCGGTAATATTATAAGTATCTAAATAATTTTATAAACCGTCCTTCAATAATAATTATATTAGTATACGCAATATTAAGGGTAGGATTTCATCGAAATGGTGCCTCAAATCACTGGAATCTCCAGGTTCAGGTTTGCCTGCAATGTTTTAGATGCCCAGCTGAAGGTATGGCAAAAGCCACCATGAATAAACTAACAAAATACTGCAAGAACGCTCAATAACCAGGTCAACAAAGATGTGTTCGATAAACTCCCTTGTGCTGTCCATAGCATTGTACTTACCATACCAGAGTCATGAACTCTGAGACAAAAATGATGATGTACCTGTGGTCTAGTAATTACGATACTCGCCTAGTGATCTAGTGATCGGGGGATCGAGCCTCGTTCCAGCAGGCCATCAAGTTAGTTAGTGATAACAGTATAAATATCTATGAGACACGTACTCCGTGTACGCATCTCTATTTAAAAAAAAAATAATAATGCATCCACAGAATACATGTCACAATAATATTCTTACTATTTTAAAACTAAGCTAAACGCTTGTGCTGTGAAAATAGGACTAACTTAATGGTTTTCTGGAAAGAGGCTCGAACCTCCGACCACTAGATCACTAGTCGCATATCGTAACCATTAGACCACAAGTACATCAATTAGCTTGAATAATATTTAATAGTTTAAAATCAAATTTTAATTATTCAATTTATCTATTATATCTTATTTATACATTTTATTAAAACATTTGTTGGTTCAATGATTATTTATTTAATCATGATTTATGTATTTTTATTTTTGCTGAGACGATTTCTTATTGTTGACTTGATGAAAGTCATCAACGCAAAAAGTATTATAATGTATTTATATTCAAATTTAGTACATTTTTTAAACCTTTTCATGTTAAAATTGCTATAAAATTGTTAATAACAAATTTAGAAATGAAATTAAAACTTTGTCCGCGTGCCATAGGTTGACCACCACTACAAGAAATGATAAGAAAAGTGTATGTAAGTCAAACTTTGAAAGTAATACTTTTGAAAATATATCTTCCCTCTCCAAGCGCAAGAGCTAGTCTCTTTTTTGGAGAGGTACAATGATATATAAAAAATATGTAACTTAATAGTTTGAAATAGAATCAAGTAAATCGCATAAAAAATTGTAATGCAATGTTGTATAAAAAATATATATGTAATCTCCGAAAAGGTTTTTTTATTCATGGTCAATTTAACAAATGAAAATTAATAGGGTTTTTGTTTTCAAAATCATAATTATTTCATCATTTCGGTACCCCAAAATTATTTCAAAATATTAATACCGAAAGTTTCGAGATTGTACTTACTAATCCCGGGGTTCTTAAATACTGTAATTTGATTATCCCGGGGTTGTATTTCCTGGTCGCACCGCCCAAGACAAAGTGGCACAAAATAACGTAATAACTTCCGTTTTCCTGCGCGGTGCGTTTTCCTCTACAAGGGCGAGTTTTAGTAATAACGTAATCCTATGTAAGCGTCGGCAAAAGGTTTCGCTTCAAAAACAATAATTGATTAAAAAAAAACAATTCATTCGTGGGATTCGAGGGAAAACTTCTCAGCCACTTGATTTGAAAGTTAAAATTTTTGCAATTTCCCGCCCTCTGAGAATTTGTCCGTGCATTTCTGTTGACTTTCGGTCGGGCCGCACGGGACAGATGAGAAATTCAATTTAAGTTGTGCTCGAACTTCCAGGGCGGAAAATTTTAATGTGAACTAATACGCAAATGCCTAGCACTTGTATATATAGTACGGAAATCGGCAATCGGAGGTCGTTTGCAGTGGCGTAACTAAGTCGGACACAGATGGAAAAATAGTAAAATATGACAGAAAGGCCCTCTGATCATATTTATTATATATAAGGTATAAGAATATTAATTTCATCAGTTTTATCTCTAAAATAGTAAAAACACAAGTGATTTAGGTACGCACTTTCCGAGAATGAAAAAACGTTTTAATAAAATCGTTCATTTTTTACTTCCATATTATTTCTGTAATTCTTAATTTCTTAGTCGGTCGATCATATCTTTACCACATTCTTACAAATTATCGTATTTTCACTGCGTTCAGTCTGTTTTCATTCGTCTGCATAGTTTTTATTTTGTCTATACTCATTGATTACTCATAAATTATTCGTTTATTAAATCAAGGCAATGTTATACAATACTACATTACGTATTATGCGCAAATACTAATGCAGTTTTTAATATTTCTGAGGCACCCGCTAAATAAATATATTTAAAAAAATGATTCTTAAAATTGGCAAAAAAATATTTTTTAGCTATTTCAATTGGATTCAAACAAATGAACTTGTTTTTAGAATAAATTATTAAACAATTTTGCAAGACTAACAGGTAACAGGTTGTTGTTGAAGTACGTGGATGATATTAGGATATGAAGATAAAGGAATTAGAGATTTATAGGATATCTGAATATGATTTGGAAAGGTAGTTATTGGAATTCAGGAAGAACGAGAGTCAAAAGAAATAGATATGAGCTACAGGATAAGAGCGCTATATTTACTTGATAACTTCATCAAATGGTTATGTTATGTTAGAATAATATGTTACATCTTCTCAGTGGTCTTCTACAGAGTGAAATGATAGATGCTTACCGATGCATTGCTAAGGTGACATGAGGCATTTCATCTGTTCAACGAATGTCGGCTTACATGTCGGGTATTATCACTTTGTTTACTGAGAAAACCTCTACAGTAGACTCGATAAACCATTACCTTACATAGGTCCTTCAATCATAATGTTTTTCTTCTTGCAAGGCTGTACCGTTGCTTGGATTATGTCAACCGGCAGTGGTGCTTGGGTAGAGAGTCAATTATGTTTCGTTTTGTGTTGTCTTATTTCCCGTGATGGAGTGTTGTGCTGTTACTTTCGTTACCCCTCTGTTCCTTGCCTTCGAGGTTGTAAAGAAAAAATATTAATCGTCAAATATTTGCTTGCTACTTATTAGATTGCTCATGTTATGTCTTCTTATGAACCACCACAATCTCAATTTTGGCAATTCACTCTACCTATAAAAACACATGTTGCTCTTCCTTTACCGCAACAATAGTTGCAACCTCCCCACCCTTCTCCCTCTTTTTTTTTTTTTTTTTCTTATTTTCATTAATTTTCTGCATCTAAACATACTTATGTATCTAAATATTTTTGTGGATTTTCATTATTAGTATCACATGTTAAATAGTTATTGTGTTTATTACAATATGTACACTGTATTATAATAATACACTGTCAAAATATAATATGTATTACAATAATACACTGTCAAAATCCCTCAGTAAAATAAAATAAATTATTGATTATTTTCTTATGCTTGCTACTTTTATTGTTTTTTTTATTCTATTATACGAGTACTGTTATTTAAGAGAGAAATCTACAGCATGGCAACAAATAGTTAGGTGGCGTTTACAACTGTCACTTTTATTCGCTTATAGTATTTTCATTTATATTAAATAAAATTATTTACTGCATAAACTACCGTGTTTATAATCCCAGCCATTTTTATTTCCTTTTCAACACATAGGTTACAGGTTAATATACATTTACTAAAACCTGCTAGTGAAATTATATTTCCACCAGTAGAAATATATTTCCACTGGTGGAAACGTATTCGGATATGATTTCACTGAAACTTCAGTGAAAATATGTTCTCACTGTTAATACACATCCACTGTAACATATACACCAACGAAGTAGAAATATGTGTAATTATAGTAGTAATAATAAGGTGTCTATAAACTTAGTCGTAAGGATTGTGCTGCATTTTATATTGGTAAAACGGGTAGAAATTTTAATATAAGAGTAAAGGAGCATTTGAGATGATTGAACAATAGTGAGTTTTCAGAATTTACTAATCATTTGATAGAAAATGGTCATGGTTTTGATAAAAAATTAGGATTGTCAATTTTGCATATAAACGGTGTTGGTCACAAATTAAATAATTTGGAATCGTTGGAGATAAGTAAAGCGTGTAAAACTAATCAAAAAATTATAAACAACCAACTAAATTTAACTACGAGTCCCATTCTAAAATTATTCGAGTAAATTTGTATTAAGTAATGATTTGAGTTAGGTACTAAACAATTTTTTTTTTTTTTTTTAAAAAATAGATTCTGGCAAAGAAAAAATAATATATGTTTTAGATAGTTATGATATCCTGAAGAAGAAAATTGTATTTTTCGAAACTGGTAGTTGTATTTAAACTTAATTTAGTGATTAATAAAACAAAGATAATAAATAAAAATATAATTCTATTATTTGTGCGCTGGCGGAGAGAATAATAAAAATATTACTATATCGGTACAAGGCAACTGCCAGGGCCTGGGTTGACTATATTACTAATAAATATGTATTACGATGCATAAATAAGTCAAGAGAATTAACAACAACTATTAAGGAAAGCTGTGTACTTCGGAAACATTATCTGCACTGAAAAATAAGATATTTTTCAACTCATTATGCACGGTATACGGGAATACAGAAAGAAGGTAACAGAGGCAGAAAGAGATTAATACAAATTAAATATATAAATTAGAAAGATATACATATAAAACACAGATCTATGTTGTGAAAGATTGCAACTACAAAAATTTATCTTGACTGCGTAACCTCAGAAAGTGATTCAATGTCCAAAATGTTGGTGATCTTATACAGGACTGCATCATGGTCACCAAACTTTGATAAAGGGTGGAACGTGAACAAGAAGTCTTGTTAAAAATTACGTGAGCAGTATATTTTTTATGTGCGCTATGGTGCCAAATCGTGTACGCTCTCACACCTGCAAACATTTGCCTCTACCACCACATTTCAATGGCGTCATGTAACTTTATGAATTACATTTTTTTTACCTATATATTATATAGGGTGTTCAATGTAAAAATTTCAAGATTAAATAGTAATTGCTCGTAAAGCATCAGGGTGAAGTAAATGAGAGGGGTATTTTTTGACGCGCGTGATTTGCGAATTTGCCAGTCGCAATGAGTCACTGGTCGGGAGCGCACCGCGCGTTCGCGGTTGAGCGATATTTAAAGTGCGGTGATTCATTGGTTCGTACGCGTCGCGCTTTTGGTACTCATTTTAATATTCGACGAGTAAGTGATAGGCCGAGCATGCAACTTATCTGATGTTGGGTTCAAAAGATCAGATAAGAAGGGACAATGATTAACTAAACTCCTCCGAGACCATCAACGTCAGCAGCGAAGCCAGAACATGTGGCTCAAGTTCGACGTGAAATTATGCGCAATCCGCGTAAATCGATAAGGAAGATGGCAGCCTGTACTGGACTAAAAAAATCAACAGTGCACGTTATTTTGAAAAGAAACTACAGTTTCACCCATCAACCCAAATCGTGCAGTTTCTCAACGAAAATGACTATTATTTACGTGAAACCTTAGCGAGAACGATGCTGAAACGTTCTGGAACAGCACAAACGCTTAGAAACATATTGTTTACTGACGAAGCACATTTTCATGTCTATGGCTATGTTAATAAACAGAACATGAGATACTGGTGCCCCGACAACCCAAGTTAACCGATTATCCAAAAACGACAGTGTGTTGTGCAATTTCTGCCCGAAGATAATTGGCCATTATTTTTTTAACCAGCGAGAGACAGTTACTGCTGACGTATATTGCCGAATGATTGACAAGTGTTTGGTACCGCAAATGTTCGCAAACTTAAGAGTCCGATTGCAAAAGTGTCTTGAGTCAAATGTATGACATTTAGACGATATTGTTTATAAAACATAAAATCCGCATCGTTAAAATCATTTTGTATAAATAAAATATGAGAAGAACATTCTAGTTTTTTTTTAAATTAATATTAAACTTGAAAATTTTCCACTGGACACCTTTTACTACTATGAATACCGTACATCATTGAGTTAAAAATAATAAATATTTTTTGGTAATTCATATAAAACACTTCCCTGCATCTGAATAATTTAGTTCTATTTTTTTCTCAATTTATAACGACCTTTCTTTATCACCTTGTCACTTATTATCAAATTTGAAATTCGTTTAATTTTTTCAATCTCGTAAAAGCTTGGAAATTTTAATCTCAAAAAAGTTTTTTTGTCAAATAAAAAGGGTGGACTATTAGCACCGTGACCAAAGTGCTCATTACTCATGTGATCCGGAAAAAGGGGAAAGATTCTTTGACAAAAACTGACCTAAGCCGAAAACCCTTTTTTCATATGGCGATGTTTTCTAGAGTAACAACTTTCAATTCCGCTTGTAACTTATTTTATTGCCTGCGATAACACTGGATGCTGCAAATAATTTTTTAAGTAATGAAAGAATTATTAAGAATTCTAACATTACTACGGTCTAAAAATATTTTTTAAATAAATTTTATGCTGTTTGATTTATCTCTGACACAATTTTTTTTAAAGAAACACATCATTTATACAACACATTACTTTCGTCGGGTGCAACACATCTATTTTCATGAACATTTAATCACTCACCACAAGATGGCCACACTATGTGAATGTCTCTAACGTTGCATGTGGTGAGTAAATAAATTAAGGAAACCATTGCGCTTGCGCAACGTCGCAATTGCAGCGCTACACCGTGAATATCCGGCATCGGTACTTACTTAAAAAACGCGCCTCGTACATACGGAATTGTCCATATAACTCGCATCACTAGCCAAGGCACCGCGGTTAGGGAATCTGACTCGAAATCTTCAGATTCTCTCTAAGCGTAGGTTCGAATCCTATTAGCTACGAGGTTTTAACTTTAGTCCTTTTAAAAACTCTGTTTTTTATGTTATTTTAATGAAATTATTTATAAAATTAAATTGCATTATCATCAGTAGTGGTGGTGTACACGTGAATTCAGTAAAGACATAAACTGTTTATATATTTTTCTAAATATCCATCAAGTGCTGCCGATAAAAACCTGGTAGCGACATTGTATAACAAATAGTAATATTGTGTTGCAAATATTATGCGCAAATGTACGTGCAAAACATAAAGGCCCGTGGGGAACTAGTAATAATACAAATAGGGCAAACAATTCAAATTTCATAAAAAATTATTAATTACTTCATAAAAATAAATAAAATAAAAATGTTGTCAAACAAATTACAGATATCTCAAAGAGACGAAGCTATTTATATTATATTATTATTATATAATTACATGTCTTTGGCTGGCTTAAGTGATCACTTTACACAATGTAACGTTCGCCATTCCACCCATTAATCAACCTTCATATCCATCTAATTTTTGAAAGTTGTATGTATGTTACCATGTAGAAACACTTCGAGTATTAGCTACAACTTCACTGTCGCCATCTATGGTTTGAAATTTGATATTCATTTCCCTGAAACAACATAGATGTCACTAATGAAAATCTAATTTGTATTAGAAATATGAAAGCAATATTATTTATCTGCATATATGACAAATGGTTAACACATTATACTAGAATACGACTGAAAAGTCAATTTTATATATTTCTTATTTAGACCAGTATGTTATTAAACATAACACGCCAATTTGTTTTAATGTTTCGACGACAGGTGCGTGCTAAGAGAAAACTTTATTAACTTTTATATTATATTTTGAGATATATAAATCTTGCAGTTATCTTAAAGCTTACTAAATATAATACATCATTATTAATCGGTATATCTTGAGAAAGATACGGTCGAAAAATACAATAATGATTTACTGACGTATTCAATATTATCCATTATAGCATCAAGCTCTTTGTGAAATGGCTTAACTAAACTGTATTAAGAGACATAAAGCTCGAACCAAAATGATAACGAATATATATCTTTTCATTAGATTTTTTAATCATATAAAGACCTTAATAGCACAATAAAATCGTCGTAGCCTTACGTTTTCAGTCATTTAATATATATGCGAAACACATTCAGAAAACAACCCTTCTTATGTCTAAAAATGCTTCTCGCTCAAGATGGCAACTTGATAATTTTAATATTACTTGGGTATCGTATTAAGAATTCCCTCCCCCCTTAAGAAATTTTAGTATTTTTCCTTTTTGTGACTTAAGGGACTTTTATGTGACTCTATTAAAGTGACTTTTTTGTAATAACTTTAATTCATTGTCGGCTCAATTTTATACTCTAAATAACACTTTTTTGGCAATTTTTTCAACATTAAATAATAAGTCTAAAATGATATGTATAACTTATTGTTTTTGAAGTAACACTATCTTAATTAGTTTCCATATATAATTTAAAATATACATTTATATTCCTAATAATATATTATATCCATTTTGTTATTCATCCTTTATTATACTACTAGCAGATAAGCAATCGGCTATCGCCGATTCGCGATCGGATATCGCGCGGTCAAAACAAACCAATCGTAAATAAAATCACGATGTAATTAGAATTATTCCACCTTTGTTCGCGGATAGATAAAAATGATATTTGGAATAGAATGAAAAACATAACCAAAAATCGTTGTTTTGACATTTCGGAAAGTGTTTAATTCTATGATGTACACATACCATAGACAGTATTGATAAGAAAATGTGACACATGTCACGTATGTTTTTTCTTACTCGTAATAAAGACAATGTACACGTCATTTCAAATTGAATATATATTTATTGAAAATATAAAAGATTTTTAAGAAATCATAACCTAGAGATATTTAAAATACGTACGTTTTTGCCGTGCTCGTGTCTCACAGATCTGACCGTTTAATTAAGCACTATACAGCCATAATGATACTACTGAAGCCGCTTCCAGAAAGTCATTGATATGGAGGACGGGAAAGCGAAATATTATTATGGATATTACATTTTTGCGTAGTTGAAAATTATGTTATATCTATTTTGGTTATGAATATTCAACCTGTTCATTATACTTTTACAAGTAGATAGGAGTGATCAAGAGAGTCCAATAATATTATTCGTTAAAAGTTTATCTATCTACACGAGGTGTGACAATTTATTTCACAGAATGCACTTTTGAAATATATACGTGTGGAAATGTATGGGGGTGACAATCGTTAGCCTTTCAGTACTCCCCTTGTGTATTTTTACACTGACTTAGATAGCGTTCTCATTTTGGGAGCATGCCTGGAACTCATTTTTCAGAATAGTGTTGAGTACCTATCTTCCATTCTGTTGGATACCAGTTATAAAGGGTGTCCAGTGGAAAATTTTCAAGTTTAATATTAAATTTAAAAAAAAAACTAAAATGTTTTTCTCATTTTTTATTTATACAGAATGGAGTTTAACGATGCGGATTTTATGTTTTATAAATAATATCGCCTAAATGCCGTCCATTTTTCGGACTCTTAAGTTTGCGAACACGCGAGAGCAAAGCGTTGGTTCAATGGCAGCAACTTCACGGCGGATGTTTTCTTGTAGGGCCTGAATTGTTCGAGAATTGTTACTGTAAACTTTCGACTTAAGGTATCCTCACAAAAAAATTCGCACGGTGTAAAGTCCGGTGACCGAGGTGCCCAAGATATGTCTCCGCACGAGCCAATGAATCATCGCATTTTAATTATTGCTCAACCGCGAACGCGCGGTGCGCTCCCGACCAGTGATTCATTGCGACTGGCAATCCCGCAAATCACGCGCGTCGAACAATACCTCTCCCACTTACCTCACCCTGATGCTTTACGAGCAATTACACTTTAATTTTGAAATTTTGCCATTGGACACCCTTTATATATATTTTTTGTTTTTTGGAAATCATAGGAAGCTAAGACCGATGAATAGGCAGGATAATCTAATTGGGCAATTGCATTTTTAATCAGAAAGTCACTCGCAATGAGCGCAATTTGACTGTTCTAAATTTTGATAGCCAAAGTGCACACGCAGACATTTTATTTATATTATTTATTTATTTTAAATAGAAATACATACACAGAATACACGTCACATTAATACTTTTTAGTTTTATTTGTGATATTTTTAATACAAATTAAATTGAGAGTCCGTAAATATAAAGAAGGTGGCCTTCAAATAATGGAACGACAGATGTATCAATTTGAAAGTACTACATGTAAGTTCAAAAATTTGTCGTCAACTCGCTGTGTTGGTGTAGCATAATCGGTTAATGCATTTCCCCGGATAGGATGAAGTCCAGGTTTGAATCCCGATAACAACAACAATACATTTTCTATAAATTGATTTTATATGTATATCTTTTTAATTTATACATTTCATTTGTATTCAAAAAAATACTTGTGTTTTTAAACTAAGTTAAAGGCTTGTTTTGTGAAAATAAGACTAACTTACTGATCATTAGGTCAGTATCTAAACCACTAGACCAACAAGCTAACTAACAAATAGATCTATTAGCTTGAAATGTATGCATGTCTTATTTCAAATATATTGAAACATGTGATTTCGATACAATTACGTCATGAGCGATACGGGCCATTCTTGGAATTAAATTGTCATACCTAAAAAAGTTGAACTCAATATTAATTGTAATTAAATATATCTATCTCCATCTATCTAAAAATAAGATTCTAATTAGTGACTGTTTTATGAAAATAAATATCAAATTTCAGTCCATAGATGCAGACAGTGAAGTTATAGTTAATACTCGAAGTCTTTCTACATGGTAGCATATGTACAACTTCCAAACATTTTATAGATATGGAGGTTGATTGGGTGGAATGGTAAACGTTACATTGTGTAAAGTAATCACTTAAGCCAGCCGAAGACAGGTCGTAAGCCCTGTAATACCCATACTTCCTATATAATATAATAGCTTCGTCTGTATGAGATATAAATAATTTGTCTTAATAACAATGCCTTTGAAGATAAAAATCCAGTAATTGTGTATTCATGGAACATACTCAAATATTGTTCATACGTTTAATTAATTAGTTTATTTTTTTAATGTTTACACAATTATATTATAATAATTATAAACAATTATACTCTGCTGACACCCAGAGATAGACGTTGTTTTTTTTCACATATCATTTGTCGAATTTACTCTAAGTAATTAATTTAATATGAATGAAGGCATGTTGACTTCGTGCAAAACAGTCTGCGGAATGTTATAAAATGGCCGCCGGCCAGTGTTTACTTGTTCCTGAAAAAACGACAGCGTTTCTTTTCCAACTATTTAACTTTTTGTCCGTTGGGATAAATTGAATTGGCTGGGGTGTTTCTTATATTTCCTCTTCCTCCTCCCGGCACCTTCTCTCACTCGCTCTCGCTAACAAGCCTTTTCACTCGCCGGCGCCGTCCTTTCACTATCAATTTTATGACAAACGCTAGCGAAAAGGTTGAAACATTTTTTTTTCTTTATACGTGACTATCACAAGTGACCAATAGAAACCTGGTTTATTTTAAACTACCGGAAATAGATCGATTCTGATTGCTTGTTGCTAAGCTCTACGGGAGTCTAGGATGACAGCTACGCAGTTTATGGTGGCCGCTACGCGACCATGCGTAGTGTTTCCACAAAACTATTTCAGAAACAGAAAAACGAACAGTTGTGTCCATATTAACCCTTGTGCAAAGTCCAAAGATAAGACTATCCAGTGGCGTAACTACAAAAATTAGGCCCCAATGCAATGTAAAAATAGGGCCCCCTATGTACATATAATATATATATTGGCCTTGTATAAAAACTTCGACCAATTATTTATTTTATGTATTTATGTATATAGTGTTCATTTACCGATCACCTAAATAATTTTATTTTTTAGCGGTTTTAATTATTTTAAGCGTAAATGTTTTCATACATTGCACATGAAATGTACATTTTCGCTTTGCAGCAATAGTCTTGTTTATAATCCGACGTTTTAGCAAGGTACTACTGTACATTAATAATGTTTTTATGCGTTTACCTAATAAACATGAGAAATGGTTTTTTAAATTTTGTAATTCCATTTTTTCTTGTAGTGGATTTTAAAAATTATTAGTCCGTATGGAAGAGTATCGATGCAAAAAGTTATATAAGGCGCAAACAATAATATGGGCCCCAATGCACTGTATTAGTTGCAATAGCGAAGTTACGCCACTGAATATTAATTAAATTTTTTATATTATATATAAAATTAATGCCTGTCTTAGATATTTATATCCTGTCCATCCAAAATATCCAATGATACATCATTGTAGTCATTATCGGCTGTACAACTCTTGGTGGGTTTTGATCCTCTCAAGAATTTGTTTTATGAGACATCTAAGGGCCGGTTGTGTGATATGTAGTAAATTTTTACTATAGTAACTTTTTATTAACGCCCGTGGTTAAAATCGTTTGCGGGTTGTTCGAACGTCAAATTTACTATTGTCAAAGCGTAGATGAAGATGTCTATAGGCGCGATAAATAATCATGAATTATACTTTATTGTTCGCATTATCCATGGATTTTTTCGCCTCTTTGTTCGAAATCTGTCACTTTGGTGGATTTTTTTCATATTATGTATATTAAACAACGAGATCATCATCATGACTAACTCTTATCACTAAAATATCGGGATATTGAATGATTAATTATCGTATACTGCATATTTAACCTTTACCATACCATGATATAAAATACCCGAAAGCAGCCATGCTGTCAACTCGTGTTACCGTAAATATTTGTTAGAAAAAATGTTTTTATTAGCTTAAATGGCTTTAATGGCACGAATTTACTCTAAATATTAAGTATATAATTTTGAAAAAAATATTAATAACATAATTTAGAGTATTCATTAAGTCGTATACAATGTGTCCTTCCTTCCTATCTGTATTCATTTAATTAGTGAGAAAGAGACAATTATATTTATATATTTATTGTTCTTTTCACTGTGAAAATAGTGTATGATCTCTGTCTTTTATATCACAAATTGTATTTTTACCAATGTATTAATTTTACAATGGATTGAATGGAAAAAATAATTGTTTTTGGACGATTCCCTTTTCATAATTAGTTTTTCACTAATCATTTCTAAGCGCTAATATTTTCTTTAGGATCATATAAAATATTAATTTTATGTTACATGTATGTAACGGTAGACCTGTGTAACTGCATGGTCTGGGAAGGGTTAAAAATGGCAACAAAAAAATTACTAGAGTCCAGATATAAAACAAATTCGCCGTCGCAAAATTTAAACCCTGCAAAAACAGGCCGTTAAATGTCCTTTTAAAAAATGCTGTAATATTTACGGAATTTTGTTCCTTAAGAGCACTTCTTGGAAAATCCCTTTTAGTTCGCACAAAGTGTTTTCCTTAATGATCGATGTCGTTATTTGCCTCAACGCATTTCTGCCGCTACTAAATCGCTTGGAATATTCGAAAGCATGCGCAAATAACGTTTTGTTTAATATTAATATAACTTTTAATGTTGACAATTGTCAGTTCACATTCCCCGGAGCATGCATAACTTGTACAGGATACGCGCGAGTGATCAAAATAATCCCAATATTAGTTAATTCTCTTCAATTGTCAATGTGATTGTTCAACATGCGATTTGTTTTAAGAGTGTTTCTATTTTTCAACCTCAAAAAAGTGTGGTTTATAACATTTCATTCTCATATTTTTTCAAATTTTTATAACATTTTCACATTATACTTTAATACGTATTTAAAGATTCATTATTTTTGTAATCTGTCCCCACAAATTATTTATTCTTTTATTTGCTGTCAATGTATTGGAAATATTTATTTATTTTATATTTTTATTACATCAATCGGACCTTACCAATTATCTGCTCGCCAATTTCTACTTACTCAATTTACACTGTTATCATGCTAATACAGACGATTCGTTATTTGTGCACTCACTTGAGTTCATTAGTCTATGTGGTTATATAAGGTTAGGCTAGTATATTATTTTTTTCGTATATTTCTTAAATATTTTTCAAAATATTGTGGGACAAAAGATCTACGTCCTTCCCTTTCACCGGCTAGACCAGTGATTCTCAAAGTGGTCTATATCGACCCCCAGGGGTCTATGATAACCTGCAAGGGGTCTACGTCAGCGAAAAAAAAATTTGGGGGTCCATGAAATGAAAATGGGGGTCCACGATAGTGGATCTCATCATACACTGATAATACATATTTATCTTATAATATAAAGACATATACATTATTTATAAAAGTACCTATGAAGTAATAAATTTATTATATATGTTTATAAAATTGTATAAGTTGTAGAATGTAGGCATTCGCTTTGTGGTTTAAGTTTTTAACACTAAACTTCACTACAATTAGAAATTTACAAAAAATCAATATCAGGTAAGTAGTGGGTCTACCAAAAACCGAAAAACATGGCAAGGGGTCTACGACACAAAAAAGTTTGGGAATCTCTGGGCTAGACAGTGTATAACATGAGATCCGCGGGTTCTTTTACCTCGAGCACACATACCCACCTCATTTTTGTCACATTCTGCCTTCATCTTAAACTGGGAAAAATTTATAATAATACCTGGAGGTGATAAATAAAAGATGTTAGTCATTAGTAAAAGTGAGACATCTAATCAAGAAAAACACAAGACTACAAAAAATAAAACAAAATCCAGACGACAAATCCTCATGTCGTCGGGTTGGGCGCGAGTTCGAAGTCCTTCTTATATGGAAC
The DNA here is from genome assembly GCA_031772225.1 of Eubasilissa splendida. Classification (NCBI taxonomy): domain Eukaryota; kingdom Metazoa; phylum Arthropoda; class Insecta; order Trichoptera; family Phryganeidae; genus Eubasilissa; species Eubasilissa splendida. The sequence continues at coordinate 27,757,596 of CM062851.1, read as the reverse complement.
ACCAGATGTCTTGGCATCACATCACGTTTTGGCCCGCAGCATCCAGGCCGACGCGATCAGATTCGTTGACGTGATTTGTAGTAGATCATGATAAAAATTGTCGCATACAGTGAGGCGACTAACTCCAAGGTAAATCCAAAGTAGAAATTAAAGTTAAAACCCGAGGTATGCACGGTGAGGCATAAACCAGAGACCAAGCCAGAGGCAAAATCAGAGGGAGATAATTTTTCATATTATATATATATGTCTTGTTTCCTGTAAAGATTATTAACTATGCGATTAGATTAATAAGTTAATATTAAATTATGCACTAGTGATTGAACAATAAAAAATACTTACCCTCTGGGTATAGTGAATCACACACAGTTACATTTTAGTCTGACAGGTTTGGCGATGGTTTAAAAATGAACCATAGATTGCAACCGTTTTTATAAGCTGAGACACCGAATGTGATACCAACTTGAGGGTAACTATTTGTGAAATGTCAAGGTTCTTGACAAAAATAAGTGTCGGGACAATTTTGTACGTGACCCCCATTTATAACGTCACAATACATTATAAATGGAATATAAATATGTTTAAAATCTAGTGTCACGATGTAAAATCGCAGAAATTATTACACCAAATTAATGTAAAAAGTCGATGTTTTCGTACGTCATACATTTACATTGAATTTATATTTGCAAGTGATTTTTTGAAGATTTGCCATTTATTTATAGAATTATACTTCATTATTATGATTTTATCTAAATTCTTGTAGAGGGATTTTTTTAAAGTACATTTTAGACAAGTATTTAATACTAGGTTTTCTCCGATGTAAATCAAATTATTGTTGAACATTCCAAGCAGCTGAATTTTCAATCCTCATTTTACTTAAAATTCTTCCTTAGAAAATTGCTTCTCACAATGATAGGAAACAATCAAATTACTGTAATAATATTTAATAGTAGTATTTAAATTCCGTCCTGCGACGAGTGCCAAAAATGAACATAGGATGGTTAGCGTGGTAAAAGCTAAATTATTATCAAAATCAATCAAAAACCAAAAACAAAATCAAAATCAAAGATAAAATTCAAAAACTAAAATCAAAAATCAAAATTATCAAAAGCAAAAATAAAAATCATATTCTAAATCAAAATCTAAAATTAAAATGTATTTTTGGACATGGTAAATCATTATCGTTTGAATTTCAAGATTAGCATATCGACCCCTCCTAAAAATGACATTTTTAATTATTCTAGTAATTCGCACATATTTAATACATTTTTAAATGGCTGCAATTTTTAAAATATTATATTTATTAGAACCTATATCATATAATACAAAATCATTTTTAAAAAATCTGCCACGTAAATAAGTATAAAATACATGCGAAATACTAGAATGATTCAAAATATCATATTTTGTAGAAGGGGTCGATATTTTGTGTAATACTTACATAATCTGTTATTATTATGTCAACTATTTGTAACATTGAGTTTTTATTCCTCGTTGGTAAGATAGGAATGAAAGCAGACTGAATGTAATGGTAATGAGGTCACTCTGGAGTGAATTTAAAGCTGATTTAAGCACAATGAACAGGGTAAAAAAAGAGTCGTTTAGGTGGCTTGGTCATGTGGAACGAATGAATGGTAAGAACGACGATTGATACTCATATAACTAAAATTATATGGTCGTCGTAGAATCCTCAATAATTGACGAGCCTATATGAGTATATATGAGATGTATGAATGTGAATGAGGTGAGAGTTTTCATGTCTTCTCAAATCTCCGAGAGAATTGTTCTACGTGGAAACGGGCCATTAAACATAAATATTAACATAATATGTTGCAATTTGTTTAAAAATTTCTAAAATCACAACAAATAATTATTACAATTCTGTCGAAGTGAAAAACGGTTAAATAATTAATTTAATTTATTATCGTATTATACATATAAATTATATATTATTAACAATATTATACATAATACGTACTACATAAACTAACAATCAAAAATACATATTCTATTCATAATTCAGAAGAGATGTTAACTGTCTTCTTAACTAGACCTAAGTATGTGCTAAAGGATACAAATTCATCTATTATACTCAATCTAAACCAGAAATATTAAATAATTGAATAAACAAAGCTATGAAATAATTAAAATAACAATTTATCTATTTTTATTTTTTTGTGAAATTATTATTGTGAAGTTGCAGTTTATTCAGAATAATTATTTTAATTCAAATTAAATGTATATCTGTATACATTTCATTTGAGTGTATTTATTTTTAAACATTGCCTGGCTGTGATTGAAACACAATACATAGAGAAGGGAGTTTGAAATACAATGAAAAGAAAGTTAAAATAATGATATGACATTCCTTTCATGTAATCATTTCCATAAATCTTTACTCAATTTCCTTTCTGCCAACACCTAATAACCAACTCCCGAGATGGTATTTGAGTTTGTCTATCAAGAATTGTTTTATATTACTCGGCAAAACGTAAGCTTTCGGGGCCAGAAACATAATGTAGATTGATATAATATGTAACATCATGTTGTGTCGTAATATATTTACTAGTGCACTGTTTGCGAAAATCTCGCGCGAGTCTGTCCCAAAAACGAAGAATGAAAATATACCTAGTTTCCAAAAAATGCTATCCAACACGAAAAAACTAATTTTCCCTCGTGCCGTGTCGCCGGGTCCAGATCTGGGGGCCAGGACTAGGGATAGGGAACTGGGAACTGGAAACCGAAATCAATTCTGCCAGCAAAAACGGTTTCCAATCCGGCAGACGTGCCCTGGGCGGTCTTCAATAAACGAAACTATTCGGCACGAATGTCGATCGCGTTCCCGTTTGTCCCAAAACAGTTAATTTAAATGAATGAATGTAGTAGCGTCAGTAGAAAAAGCGTAAAAAGTCTTTATCATATGATATATTCAGCAAGTATTTCAGTAAAATTTGTCACGAAAAATACAATAAAAATATCGCGTAAGAAAATGTTCGTAACACATGGTCCGTTTGGTCAATGGCCAATCTCATCTCAGAGATTCGACCGCCGACTTGTCTCGCGCCTTACTTCACGTTGGTTGTACGTCGAACGTCAAATGTCAGTCTATGACTCGCTGAATTTCCGTTCTTCAGTTGAGTAAAATTAAATCTCCTCAACAGCAGTTAAAACAAAATAAATATTTGTAATTATCACCTGCTTGTCTAATTTTCAGAATAGAAACATGTTGATATTTTATATTTCTGGGCGAGGTTTGTGCACTCTTGTCGAGTTTGAAATATTTGTCATTTACCTTATATTTTCCTAAATTTTTCAGAATATATACTTACTTGTAGGTGTCTATGTTCAGTTCAGAATATATACTTATTTCTAGGTGACATTTTTGCGAACGTGTCGAGTCTCAACTAACTAACTAACTTACCATCACGCCGTTTCTCCGCGAGGGTCGGCAGAGAGGTTAGGCTTCTAACAAGACCATCAGGTTGTGCATCACACCAACAAAATGCAACTGTTCATATAGCGTAGCAACACAATACAAAAGAGATTTATTCTTTAAATAAAAAAAAAACAAAAAAGATATACTTGATTTTGAATTAATACGGTTTTATTTTCAAGTATTCTTAAGTTGTTAATAATTAAAAACTTTGTTTTAAATACTAATTTAATGTGTTAATTATAAATATATACATATAAAATCAATTTTGTCGAAAAATATTGTTTTTGCGCTACCAGGATTCGAACCTGGATCTCTATTTCCAATCCGGGGAAGTACACTACCAATTGTGTTATAGCGCCAGTATTTTTCATGACAAATTTTCGAACCTATATGTTACACATTTTCAAATTAATACATCTGTCGTTCCATTATTTGAAAGCCATGGAATCTCAAATACCTTTGAGTAAACCGCCTGCAGACGCCAGAATTATCAATTCATTTTTATTAAATTTTGAACACATTGATACAACTTATATTATAAAAGAGAGCACATTCTTATTGTGAAGTTGTAATTATTCAGAAAATAGGTCTATGTATATATGTATATAACTCTATCTTTTTTAACCACTTAATAAATTATATTTAATACACCAACATGTCAAATTATTCTAATGTTTTTAAAAATCAATTAAATTATTATTTTTTAAATAATTATTATATAAAACGAAACCTAGTACTGACAATTGTTACGATGATGACTTAACGATACAAAATTATTATTATTAAATATAACTCATTAAGTAGTTATACGCAAAGTTTTTAAATAATCTATATTAAGATTAATATAAACCCACAGACCAGTAAATGAATAGACATGAAATAAAGTGTAAATATAGTAGAGTGGTTTGGAGCAGTAGTTGCAGGACGAGGGGCACATTATTTGTGTAAACACAAATCCGATAGTTTATGACACATTTATGCAACAGTAAAAATATTTACTCTTTGAATATTAAATCTTTGTGTAAACAAGACGTATATTTTACATTAATGCATATTATATTGTCAACATTTAAATTTTCGTTCGAATCGAGTCATATATTTAAAAAAAGTCGTGGAACTCTTTGATTGCGTAAGTGGTACCAAAGTGATCAGTGCAAATATTTAAACAAGGAATTTGCGTTAGTCCGTGTCTATATATTTGGTAGTCCGTGATATAAACCAGAAAGTTAAATTTGCAACAAATGTTAAAAAATATATTATTTTCGCTGATTTTTTTTTTATATACCAAGATTATGAAAAATATTATTTTCCCGTCGCTATTGATGGGTCACTTCTGTTTCATTGTAATAATAAACAAAGGAGCAGAAAAACCATTTCATCGCTCTGCGAAACAAAAAATCCGTTCACGAAGCCTATTTGAAAATGCTGAAAAAATATGTTTTCTCTCGGTAATACGCCTTCAATTTGTTTTGCGGCGTATACAGTACATATGCATGTGAGCGTATACAGGGCTAAATTGTCACATGAAAATTCATGTCAATTTACATACGGAGCCCTTGTTCCATAAAAAGTGCCTTTTTCAGAGAAAACGTTTGAAAGTAATGTGTGGGTGCGAAGCGCGGATCCGCCGTTCTGGATTCGATAAGGCTGCAGCGCGCGGAAACTACAAAAGTTCGAACACAACAAGGAATTTGGAATTGTGCCTCTTTGATTTTGTGGAACTAATCCGGGCCATTGTGACCGTACGGGGTGTGTCGTAATGGGTGCCACAATTGAAGGTAGTCATTTCAATTTATTCACGTGTAGTCGAAAACATCCGACTAAATATGCACCAAACGATACTATTCTTTGTGCAAGACTTATTGGTTTATCAGCAGTAAACTCACGTTACCACAGCACACAGAATCCGCAGTTGAAAAAAGCTACGTAATTCTAGGTTTTCTTATCAAAACTTTTACATAGCCGGGATTAATTTTTCAGAAAAGTTTGAACTATGTACATCTGATAAGAATTAAGGAAGTTATATCCACAAAAATAGTTATATTTCATATCCTAAATTCACCATACATTTAAAAATTCGTTAACATTGTCATCATCTTCGTAAATCTTAGGAAAGCTGGGGGCCCTGTTGATAGTGTGGTTGCGTCAAGACCCAATCTGCCTTCATACAATATTTTTTGCTGTTGCGGTGACCCTGCACGCGCCCCACAGATATGGCCGTGTAGGGGCTCACTTAACAACTATATAGAGTCGAAACCCAACCAACCAATCAGTAGACACCATACATCAGGACGGCCTGCGGAGAAGTGGTCACTAGAATCTAGGGCAGTGTCCGTCTCGTCAATTATTTTTCTTTACATGCAGATGTAGGGTCTCCATGCTCCAAGGTCTCACTTATTTCGGTACTTTTAACTGGGTTCAATAATGAAACTTCTGCTACTACCCTAAGGTTACTTATTTCAGCATCTCTCTCTCTGCTGTGATTTATGTGGGAGATCTTCCCCACCCCCCTTCCCCTGCAACAACACTACATATCGTTTTTTTACAAATGTCGCTAGATAGACGCAGCGTCAACCATCTTGGATGTTCATATAGTATTGTTGCTGGTGAGAACGCTTAGAAATTATGTGTAATAGTAATATACCATTCGATGCTCAAAAAGATATACAACGCATATGCATTCATAACTCAGGTATTCCCAAAAACGATATACCGTGTTGTTGCAGAGGTCGTTGCTTTAAAAATAGTCAGTTTGATCTTGACTCTTCGGATTTCTGTATCACTGCACTATAAAAAGAACGTAAAACAACACTAGCAGCTCCAATTCTTTTGTTTATTTCATCTTCCTGTCTCCCGCCGCTAAAGAAATCTACTCCGAATCTAATTTGTCGACTCGCTTCAGCTGCGCCCTTCTTCCTACAATCAATACCTTCGTTTTTTGACGGTTACTAATCCTTATCCTTACTTGAATACACTCTTTATTAAAGTAATTTATCCACTCCTGTAGGTTCTCTTGTATGGATGCCAGCCTCGTCTCGTCATTCGTGAAGAGTAAGGAAATTATTTCCACTCTCTCATGGTCCAGCTCATTAAAAAAAAATTACAATTTTATCTTTTGCATGATGATTTTTTTAACCTATGCGTGAAAAATAATACCTTTGTTTACGACACCATTTTCATTTCCCTAAATGTATGCTCTTTTTGCAATGCCCTACATAATTGTATGCAAAATGCTTGGCTCTGTCGCTCGGATTTATTTCTTTGCGAATATTGTTCGTCAGCTCACAAAAAGAGAACGCATTGGCCAATAAAAATTAGAATTTCTAGAAAATTTTCTTACCCCTAATCTTACAATGCCAGATTTTTTTGTTGTTAATGTTTAAAAGAGCGAGTGAGTAAGCACTCACGCTATTAAAATACAATTAACTTAAAGGTCTCTCGGCCCGAGGATCAAAGTCTTTTTATACAAATTATATCCTTCAAAATTCAAAATAGAACATTTTTAAGAAAACTGAAATAGATGAAGTGTGAATTTCTTTTGAATTACTTCATTTATCGAATGAAAAACAAATAAGTAAATTTATATTATTAAAAATTTGAAATCTGCAATTGTTGCAATTGTTAATTAAAAGTTTATACTGTATATAGGCAATTATTTCAATTAAATTTTTCCACATCGAATATAATATTATATATAGATTTTTTTTATTGCATATGATATTTACAGGACTGTAACTAATAGTAACTATATTCATGACAACTCCACACCGTAACAAATGCATTTGCGCACTTGTCTTGTATGCAGTTATAATGAAATTCATTTTTAAAGATATTAAACTCTTAATAATATACTTCTTGTATATAATAATTTGTTCATCAAAATTTTATTGTCGGTTTTCAATACCGATTACTAAACCTACCCATTTAGTGTTGTTGTGTATTGTATTTTTACGTGAGATTCAAGGTTGACTTTAATTTGAATAAAACCAGCGGAATTTCATATTCAACTGAAAAATTATTTATACAAATCCAAAAGAAAAAACAAAATTAATTTAGAAGATTCATGAATAAGGCCCCCATACGTTGAGCTGAAATTTTTTGTGACCTTTGAAAGGGAGCATCGAATCACACGAATCACCAAAATAATATAGGGGTGCTAAAATGTATATCTTAGTAAATATTACATGTTTTATTCATGTACCATCCTTTTTTAATACGTTATTTACAGGGTAGTTAAAAATATCTCGCTGACGTCAAAAGGCGTGCTGCGAAATGAAAGTATAAGGGAAAACATTCATTACATGGGGACATTAAAATGTCGTTAACAGTCGTACAATGCATGACAAAAAACTTCACTTAGATATTTAAGTTACTTAATACTAAAAATTTCGGAATAATCAAATAAAATATACAATCAAATAATAAGATTTATGAATTTATTGCATTACTTGAATTACGAATTTATCGGGTTATTTGTTTGATTATACATCAGAAATGAACATGCAATGTTATAATACATTTATTAATTTACTATGTGGGATGAAGGAGGTATCCATCTATATAAAGTATTGTCCTGGCTACTTTGCTAGACTACCGTCTGTGTTAAAGTAGACAATTTTTTCCGTGTTGTGGCGGTACTATTTAATTAAAATTAAGGGAAAAAGTAATTGTATTAAGTATTGTATTGTGGATTAAGCTGGAATGTTAAAGAGCATGCTCCTGACTGATCTCTACCCAAATAAATTGATTAAATGTATAGTATGTTATTTAAATATCATAAACAATAAAAAAAAATCTGTACATAATATGTAAAAATGCAGTGGAAAATTTATATTCAATTTGCACTTTACAATAATTGCAGATTACAATTTATAATAATAGGATTGTTTGTTTTCCATTTGAAAAATGTGCATGGGATTAAATTTCTCAATTAAAAGCCTAAAGCCTACAACTACATCTTGTTTCTAGTGCCTACTTGCATATAGAATGAATATACACAAATTAAGGGGATGGAGTAGCCGTGGGAAAGAAAGAGGGTGACTATTTTACACCTTTTACAGTGCCCTAAAGAATATCTATGCAAAATTTGGTTTAGATCACTCAAGCGTTGTAGGATTCCGTAGAGAACAGACAGACAGACATTCAGTTTAGTATAAATAGATAGATATTACATATAAACTTAACGATCTATAAAACATTTGAAAAAATCTTACACACATATATATTAATATTTTTAATGCATTTTGTAAACAATGTAATTTAATTTTAAATGCAAATTACCTCTTTCGAATAACCATTATTTCAGATATTCTATCGCCAATTTATCGAGGAAACAAAACTGCATTTATGCAAAATTTCAACGATATTTCCAGTGCCGGTTTGGCAACAGAGAAATAATTCATTGTCGATTTTATTTATGACCCACTGTCCCGGTACAAGCGAATGCTATCACGCCAAATCTACGCGTAAATAGTTATCTCGCCCCCGAAGAAAAAGCGACAACTCCTTGATGGATGCACGTAGGCAAAGTGTAGCGCAATTTTATAAAGTGCCGACTCAGAAAAGGGTTTATTCATTTGCGCAGTCTAGTCGTTAAGAGAAATTTCGCATTTTAAGGGATTCAAAAACGGAAGAGTAATATTTCGTAAGTCAACCTAGCCAGTACGCCCTTTATTTTAAGCGGTACTTCATGGTTTTCTATACCTTAGCTCTTTTAGTCAGAAGGGATAATTTACTGTGGTGTAGAAGAGAAGTTTAAATCTCATACATTTTCAGTTCCGTAATTACAAAATTATACAAACATAATTTATTATTATTATTCATCTTCTTCTCGTGCCTAATCCGTTCAACGGGCGTTGACTGTCATCAGACTAGCCAAACCGTTCAGTCATGATGTAACCGACTCAAGTCGCCGGTCACCAAAAGTAGTGGTGGATAGATGATGATGGAATCAGTTGGATTAGACAGAAAATAGGGATTGAGGGATGAAAAAGAGGGATTGGGGGGATGGAGGGACACCTTCGATAACGGACCAGGATGGACTCGCGGAACCAAAGTACAACTCGACTCACCTGGTTGATGACGCCGTCATATTGCACTTCCGGAAGTTCACCGTATGTAGACAATGACACAGCGCAAAAACTCTGATGAGTGTCACGTTCACAAACAACAAAATCACAGCGCTGTGTGCAGAGTAGTGATTCAACACAAATTCGTATGAGAACATTTTCTCTCCTCGACTTCCAAAATGACAACCAGTCGGAACAATATGTACTGAGGAGAATAGGCTAAGGGGGTATGAATAAACTAAAAACTGTTTACAATATACTACAGTTATCAATAATATGAATTAATGAATAAGTATGAAAGTATATGTGTTCACCTATAAAATAATTATTAATTTTATTTATTACGAATATGGAACACATTAAGTTATCTTCTTCCAGGACCCGACTTCCTTTAAAAGATAAAATATTTAAGTAATACTAACCTAGAGATATTGAAAATACGTTTGACATAATCGCTATTTTGGTATTTTTTCTTAATGGTAATATCACTTACATACCCAATTCAAATCCAATAGCGTTAACGACAAAGTGCAATCATATTATTAGATACTTATTATTATAAACCTGTATTTATATTTTAAGATTGAAAAATTGTGCTTGTAAAAATTCTGGCGATAGATAATATTCTGTCTTATTTTTTCCGACTCCTTTTTTATGCTTTTCACTGTGAGAAAAATAATTTTAATTTAAATTCTGGTTATAGATAAAATTTCGTCGCATAATCTCCTTCTTCTGCTTCTTTTGTTCACCTGTTTTTATAATTTTCTTTGTGGGATTAAGAGCTTTTTTGTTTTTAAATTTTTAGTGATTAATTTAAATTCTGCCGCATGTTCTTCTATCGCCATATTCGACGACTTGCCTGATGAATAAAATGCAAGTTAAATATAATATATATGTATGATTGTGAAAATATTTATCTGGTGGAGGGCTAAATTTCCACTTTGCTCGGGGCGCTTGAACTCCACATTCCGGCCCTGAGTGCCTCAGAACAGGCCAATTTAGTGAGCAGAATTGAGCACCCGCTTGGAACTAGATGCCCGCAGTTGACCGGAAGCTAAGTGCGCGACACTGCCTACTAGACCATAGCGTTTAACTGTTGCCAAGAAAATGTAATTTAAAGACAACAAACTGCTTTACGTGTCATTGTGATTACGTAACTTATTACGTTATTATTGCTGCACACATATTAAAACGCATATTGGTGTACAGAAGCGGTCTAGACAGATAAATAACCGCGGTATCGTTTTTCGTCAGATTTTCCGCTTCAGAACTGCAACGTAACAAAAACATAATGTCATAAAAGTTCATGGCTGCCAACTGCAAACCGAGTTCAAAGCATTTGGCACAAACCACAAAATTACCGGTTTTGAATTATTAAATAATAATAAAAATAAACTATCATTTTAAATACGATCTAAAAAACAATGTAGTCAATCATGGTCCACTACACACCAATTCCGAGAGCAACAACGACATTCTATCAACGTTTCTACATGTTTTTAGCTCCGAAACTGTACAACACATTTAACACTAACTGGAAATCGTTCACTACACAAATATGGACTCAATTTATGATTCAATTGGGTAGAGATCCAACATTCCAACATAATCAAAATACAATACCTACACTAATAATTCAGTTTGGTTTTACAACACTCACTAAATTTATTTATTTTGCTTTTCTTTATATATATCTGTCGAATCTTTTTATTCTAATTTTAATTAAATAACACCACATCACGAAACAAACTGTCACCTTTAACATTGACGGTAGTCTAGCAAAGTAGCCGGGACAATGCTGTACATATCGGAGGTGGAGTCTTACTGCATCCCATACAATAAACTACGAGTATTATACTGAATAGCAATATAATTTTAATAAGTTTATCATGTCATATTATAATATTTTATATTCAACTCTGTTATACTCAGTTCTGTTCCACGACGCCTTGCGATTTGAAAAAATAATCACATGCAAATTTCATAATTCCTCCCATTGAATATCATAACTAACAAATACGTCATTTTTAGTTATTATCGTACCATATTTTATAAAATAATATATGTGTTAAGATACATCAACAATTTTCAAAACAAAATCATGTTGTAAGAAATATCATTAAGCATACATAAGCACTCCTATATATGCTCTAATATGAACAAGATTACAGTGTAAATATTAATTAAATGTATTAATTTACAAAGATATACATAAAAAATCAATTTTATCAAAAATATTGTTATTGCTCAGCCGAGATTCGAACCTGGATCTCTTTTCCAATCCGGGGAAGGTGCATTACCAACTATGCTACAACGACTGTACCTTTAACGACAAATTTTCAAACCCATATGTTACACTTTTTCAAATTAATTTGTCGTCAAAAGTACTGTCGCTGTAGCGTAGTTGGTAATGGGGATTGGAAAAGAAATGCAGGTTCGAATCCCGGTAGCGCAACAACAATGTTTTTCGATAAAATTGATTTAATATGTATATCTTTGTAATTAATGCATTTAATCAGTATTTAAAATATCACAGACCTATGTTCTGAATAATTACAACTTTACAATAAGAATTTGTTTTCCTTAATAAGATTAAAATCTTTTCTTTTACTAAAACTTATATTTTACATATCTGGTCTGTTTCACTTTATATCTATTAAATTTCTCCTCCTTTCTTATGTTTCTCGCATTTCATTAAAAATCTTCATTGCACTATACATCATCGATTTCTGAGATTTGGCCTTTTTCCTGAATGGCAGTCTCAGTATATACCTTCTTCTTGTACAATGCTCACGCTCATGTTAATTTGCATCAATTTTTCGTATAAATTCCGCCAATATTTTATTATTTTATTCAGATCTTTCAGCTCGCTCGAGATGCCGATGAAAGGAAAGCCTGCGGAGAAGTGATCGCTAGGTCCTAGAGCAATGTCCATCACTATATATACTGTGTACTGATTGGTTGGTTAGACTTCAGCCTTACATGGTTGTTAAGTGAGTCTCTACACGGCCATGTCTGTGGGGCGCGTGCAGGGTCACCGCAGTATTGTATTTCTGTCTAAATCTATCACAATTTTTCGGTTTCCGAATTTATGACTCAAAACTGGTGTCACGATCCTTTCACTGGCTTCCCATATATTTACTTAATGCGCGCATCTACCCTATTATTACATTAAGAATAATTACTATTACTAGACAATATTTACGCAGAATAATTAAAAACTTTTCGATTAGACAAATATATGCATTTCAAGAAATCATTAAGGTTTCACCTTTTATAAGCTTTCAGGTCACAGTCCACGACCTTAAAAATAATCAAATATTTTCTCATTTGTTGGAATTTGAAAGATAGATACACCAAGTGTGGCCCGTATCTATGGAAAAGATGTTTAGGAGATATTCGACTCGAGACAATCTTTGAAATACGGATTTTACTCCATTAAGATACTTTGCAGATGACCCTCGGCTTTCGTAGTCCACGTGTAAACACAATGTCGCAGATATTCGCCATCTTACGACAACAACAAGTGTAAAGTGAGTCACTTCATTTAATCATTTATACCACGTTCGTCAGTTAAACGATTTGAATCTCTCCAGCGGCAGTTAAAAGTAATAAATGTATTTTATTTAATTCATCTGCTTGTCTATTTTACACAATAATGATTTTTTATGGTTTTAGATTTTAGACGTAATCTCGCTGTCGTATACCTGCGCTTGAGTTTTTGTCTCTTTCTACCAATCTCAAGCTTAACTTAGATTACATCTCCACAACAAAATCTCAATACGTGTATGAAACTGACATTTATCTCTTCTGAATCTCTGAGATATTATAGAATTTTTGAGACATCATATCTCATTCCGTAGACAAGGGCCATTTGAATATCTATAGGCCAATGTCGTCAATTGTAATATTTCAAAAACCCAAGCTTGATAAGATTTCACTTAAGGGTTTACACCACACTGGGGAGCCTGAAATTTAAATAGAATTTGGGTGATTATTTTGTTATATTTATTATATTATATTATATTTTATTTTATTTTTATTTCATTTTATTTTATTTTATTTTATTTAATTTTATATTATATTTTATTTTAAAATTTTAGACAAAAAAACTGTGTCATGTTCATTTCCGTGGAGCTCTTTCGCCGTTGTGCGCGTGACTGGCCTGCATTTTTGTCCGGTGTACGATAATTTGCAACAAAAACAAGATCATGTACTTATTCAGAAGTAAAATATATAAAATGTAGCATATCAAATTTAAAAAAAACTGTTTTTCTTTTTGTGAATCATCATCATTTTTGTAATCAATTTGAAAAAAAAAACATTAACCAAAAAACCCAAACGGATGTTGTTAATAAATTGTTTATCGAATTAAATAATCCGTATGCTAAATTGTAGATAATGTTATCTAAAATATTTGTAAAAGTCAATCGAAATTAAATTATTGCTGGAAAATAGCAGGCCAGTCCGATAAATATGGATTCGAGAAAAACGCGATAGAATAAAAAACGTGACTTACAGACGGCGCGCGACCGAACACCTGCCGTGCATTTTTTGATCCTTCATATCTCGATCAATTTTTAGAATTTTTCGAAGCGAGTAAGCATAGATTAAAGTAAAAACATTTAACTTTTAAAAAATGTAATATTTCTTTATTTTTTTTAATTCCAAGATTGTGTAATCTGTGATAGTATCCATCGTTGTTAAGTACACTAACACACAAAGGCTTTTGCCAAAGCATTAGATTTTTTACTTACATTTAAAATCACACATTTAGGTTAGTAAAATAAAGGTCAGGTTATTACAACACAAGATTTAAAGAGGGCGTCATACTGTATTCACAATTTACTCAATGTAAGATAAAAAAAAACATATCAAATAATCATTCAATCAATCTAAAGTTTACGTTAAATTCCAATGATTGAGATGTGGAGCGACGCTGCAAGCTGCTAATGATAAACAAATAATCAAAAATTGACGCGTTTCGCGTCTAGATCTGCAGCTTACTCTGGTTTTTCGCGCCTGCGCGTCACGTCACGTGATAAGGCGAATTCTCGCTGTACTAAGTAATGGCAGTATAGAACCACCACCAGTGGCGTTAATAAATAAATTAGCCACCAATGCAAAAGGTAAACAAGGCCCCTTATGCATGTATTGGTTCCCTATAAAAACAACCACCTAGAATTTTTAGATGTACATTATTACCTAAATAATTTTCAGCAGTTTTTATCTCTTTGTTTTAACCCATTGATCGCGTTCATAAATACGCATGACATCTTTCATACGCGGCACTTTTTGGTGGCATTATAATTTATGACTTTATACTCCGATAATTCAACAAATTTATGATTTGTTTTTAAAAAAACGATAGCAAAGGTTCTCAAGTTCCTCACGAACATAAACAAATACAGAAATCAGAACCATAATTACAAAAAAACGTAACCAAAATTATTTGTAGTCATACGTACTAGAGTGAAGCAATAATCTACGTTGGCGCTGATTTCTGAGACTAATGCACACTATTTACAAGTTTTTAACTACTGATATCAAATTTAACTCCATAGTTTGAAACGCATTACATTCTACACGCATAAACTGAGTTTGAGAATTTGCGATACTGGATGATACGAGGACTTATATTATCTCGTGTTTGTTTATAAGATGACTAATAATTCTTGACAAATATCGACAGATGTCTGTAGGATAAAGATTCCAAATAATTTTGGTACAATTTTCACCGCTCCTCAGCGCGTATGACTTATATATGAGTCACCCGCGGAGAATGGGTTAATAACTTTAAATGCTAGCATAATGTGTTTTTGGTTATACAGGTATAACAGGCCTAGTCCACAATATTTTATGGGTGGACACCTGACTAAATTACGATTAGAAAATGTTCAAGGAATACGTGCCTAATCTCAATCATGTCAGAAATTTCAGCATTTCAAAAAAAATCGTAATTATGCGATTATTTTAATAAATGAATATTTTTAATTGTTTCCTAATTATATATTGAATACAGAAAATTAAAGGTCATCGAATTTCGTGTGGCTTGACTATTTTTTGTTCGATGATTTAGGGCTTGAAGCAAAGATGCAGAATGAATAATGGATAAATTTCGCAAATATTTATTTCGAAGTTTTGCACATAATCCTTGAATATTATCTGGCATTTCATTAAAAACCTTCATCGCGCTGTACATCACCGATTTCTGAGATTAAGCCTTCATCCTGAATGGCAGACTCAGTCTGTCTCTTCCTCCTATATGATGTTTGTGCTCATGTTGATTTGCATCCAATTTTCTTATAAATTCTGTCAATATTTTTAGTGAGGATTTTAAAAATAAATACCATAACATTGAAATATCAGCATTGCACTGATCCGAGTCATCTTTCAGTTGATGTCTGAAATTAAATCCATATTACTGAGCGAAAATAAGTCCATCTGTTAACAAAAATGCGTAGCTTTCTGATAAATTGAATTCACTTGTAATAATAACATGTCCTAATGCTTTATTTAATCAAGTACGTAACTCTTACGTCCCACCAACAAAATCATAACTTTTGGATCTGTAACAAACACCTGGTGGTTTTAGATCTTTAGATCAGAAAAGATATACATTTGAGAATATTGTCGCTCCACTTTAGGACATCCCAAGCTCCTGACTATGATGTTTGCTATTCGATCATCGTCTCCACGTGGTGCAACCATCGAACTTTTTCATTATTATAAACTTTGAAACGCTTAGTTCATCACACCAAGTATAACGCTCTTTGTAGCGTCTACGCCAAAATCCATCCAAAGATACGCCTCAAAATGTTCCTTTCAAAATCGCCCAGCGAATGGTAATTCTTCTTAGTCGGTGTTTATACCTCAGACGCATATAGAAGCATTGGTCCAATGAGTATCTTATACGTACAGTTTTGGATCTTAACCCTTCCCGAACCATGCAGTAACACAGGTCTACCATCATAATTAAACCTGTAATATTTCGGCAAATACATCCAACATAAAATTAATATTTTAGATAATCATAAAAAAAATATTAGCGCTTAGGAATGACTAGTGAAAAACCAATTATAAAAAGGGAATTGTACAAAAATAATTATTTTTTCCATTCAATCCGTTGTAAAATTAATACGTTGGTAATAATAAAATTTGTAAATATGAATTAAATGTATTAATTATAAAGATATACATACAAAATCAATATTATCGAAAAATAAAAACATTGTTGTTGCGCTACCGGGATTCGAACCTGGATCTCTTCCCTAACCGGGGGAGGTGCTTTACAATTAATAATTACAACTTCACAATAAGAATGTGTTCTCCTAAAAATAATAAAATTTGTGATATGAAAGACAGAGATCACACACTATTTTCACAATGAAAAGAACAACAAACATACAAATGTAATTGTCTCTTTCTCATTAATTAAATGAAGAGAGATAAAAAGGAAGGACACATTGTATAGGACTAGGACTGAATGAATGCTCTAAATTATGTTATTAATCATTTTTTTCAAAATTGAATGCTCAATATTTACAGTAAATTCGTGCCATTTAAGCTAATAAAAACATTTTTTCTAACTGTTATTTACGATAACATGAGTTGACAGCATGACTGCGTTCAGGTATTTTATATCATGGTATGGTAAAGGTTAAACGTGATAATAGGAATAGGATCGTTAGAAATAAAAATTAGGTTCTGATTATTTCACATGAAAAGTTCTTATCATTTTATTCGAAGGATATTCGTGAACTGACAGGACCCATTATTCAGTTGTCAGCACCTAGTAAATTCCATTGTAAACGAATGATTGATGGTGACTGGATATCTACCTGAAAGCTGAAATTAGACAGTTTTCACGTCAACATATTAAAGCTTTCAGGCACCATAGAAAGCTGAAAACAAAACTTCCAAGACATCACGCTGAATGTTTTCAGAACATAACGATAAAACTATTCGAGACACGCAAAGATGAACATATAAAAGGTTTGCGTATAGAATTATTATGCAGAATCTTATAAAAACAATGAGATATTTTTTAACAAAAAATTAAAGCAGACTCGAAAATAAATATTATTTTTATGGTTATACAAAATATATAACGTCACCTTTTATGGCATTTCATTTGTCATGATAAGACTTCAGATCAGATAAGATTAGTAGATAGTAATAGTTCATACCTGTATATTTGGTCTGTATCGTAATAAAATCAGTAAATAATTATTAAACATTATGGAAAACAAAGAGACATCGGTGGACATATTAAAATATAAAGTCATTCCTATCTAATTACTTGATTTCTCTATTGTATTACTTTTTTTTTTAATGCTGCTGATAAAATTTTAGTTTACTTTTACTATATTACTTACTTAATTACTTAAATTTTTATGTTTTTTGTGCGTACTTTAATTTACTATTTTAATTACTTTAATTGAAGGGCAATTCTTGCCATAAAACTGTTATACAGTTTGGCAAAACATTAAAATTGTAATGTAATATATATGCATGAAATAAATTTGAAATAAAAAAAATTTAGGAGCAAAAATAAGCCACATAAGTTGAAATGATTTTGCATTAGATAAACAAAATAAAAATTTTAATCAATGTTTGAAAACATTGGCGATTGAGAATATTTGACTACAAAAAAATATTTGTCTTACCTGTGCACCTGGGGCGTTCAAAATAAGTTCAAATACCTTGGCCATATATTTAATGATGATGTACAAGATGATGATGACAGAACGGCAGAGGAGACAGTTGAGCGTTCGTACAAATATGCTGTCACGATGTTTCTACCGATGCAGTAAGGAGGTGAAGAGGACTCTGTTTAAACGTTCTTCACCAGTATGTATACCTGCGAATTCTGGTCGAAATGCAAAAAAGTGACGTATAACCGTCTCCGAATTCAATACAACAGCTCATATAGAATACTGTTCGGATTGGTGCGTTTGCCGAAGGCCGTATACATGGATTCGTTCCGCTTCTGAGACATCGAGTTGCGGGCGTAAAGCTGCGGCTGGAGCTCAGCACCAACTCTCTAGTGTGAGCGGCGCTCTCATGGAAAGCTGGTTCCCTAGCCAGAGGAATGGCAACGGCTACAGAATAGCTACAGATACAATAATGGCCGTGACTGAAATATTTATATATGTTGTATTTATATTTTGTTTATATTTATAAATATGTGTGAACTTTTTATTTATTTATGTTTTCCTTGGTTTTCTTTTCATAACATAAATAATATTTCGTAACTTTAATGTATTATCTTTATAACGAATTGGGTCTTTATAAATAAAAAAACTCGATCACGCTAGAATAAACACATTATTATTATTATTGTACACAAGCCAAAAATCTGTGCATTACTGAATATAAATGAAAGATGGGATCCTTCTTTTCAAGCAAGCTCGTGCATCTTTTATCCGTATGAAAAGATGTTCTGCAGTAATGATCTCAATATTAGATTACAAATGAGAATGGTCAGATGCTATATGAAGCTTATTCGCCTTTTTTGTATATTTGTATAAGAATGTTTATAATGTATAATATGTAAAAAAAATGATGTCCATGTTTCTCAATAAAAAAAATATGTATGTCCTCGATTTTATTTTATGAAATGAAAGAATGGACACTTATCTCGGAAATGATAAGGCGACTTGAAGCATCTGAGATGTGGATCTACAGAAGAATGTTCGAAATACGCTGGATAGATAGAGTTACGAATGAAGGTGTTATGGTTCAAATGTATAAAGAAAAATAAGTATTTAAAACAATAAAAATCCGAATACTTCATGTGATGAGACATCCGGAGAAGTACGAGAACCTCATAATGCCAGGAAAGATTGCCGGAAGTCGGGTCCCTGAAAGAAGAAGAACATCACAGCTGAAGAACCTAACGACGGTTTGGCCAGTCCACTGTAGATCTTTTCGGGGTAAACAAAGCGACGATAGCCGAATTGAATGGATAGGACACAAGAAAAAGAAGATTCTGAAGATTACTTTTAATACAAATTAAATGTATCAATTAGAAAGACAAACAAATAAATTTAAAACATATATATATTTCCACCCCGGGCTCGATCCAGGAACCCTTCCTATCCGAGGAAGTACGCTGACCTATTATTACATCACTGCGCCATAGTAAGATAACGACAATTTTTCGTTCCTGGTTTCTGTTTCCAGTTTGGGTAGCAACAAAAATATTTTTTAGATAATTTGTATTCAAAATATCACAGAACTATGTTCAGAAATCTACAACTTCACAATAATATATATTTTATATTTTTCCTTACTTATTTTATTTATTATCCAACTATGCTACAGCGACGATATTTTTAGCGACAAATTTTCGAACCTACATGTTACCTTTTTGATATTAATACATTTAATCGTTCCATTATTTGAAAGAGCCGTCTACCTTATTTTTACGGAATCTCAAATACGTTTGAGTAATCTGATATTAATTATATGAATTATCAATTTTAATATTTTATTTATCTTTTTTTTTCCTTGGTTCTCTGGCACATTTTTACATTCCAAGCATTTGCATTGCTCTTTGGGTAACTGTTAATTCGTGTACGACAGACGGTGGAGGTCTACGTCTCGTCTCAGTTCATATACACGAGAAAAATACTTGTTCTACATATGTAATAGTGTAAAATAACTTAAGGACGTTTCCAAAGAGCAGTCGTACTCAATCTTCAAGAAGATTCCCCCGTATGTAAATTACTATGAACTACTATGAATAGAATAAAAACCAGTTGAGGCACAGTGTACTTTTTCGCTTCCGCTCACGTGCGCAGAAGTTCAAAACTTTTTCACTATTCAAATTATAAAAGGAAACGTCAAAACCATTCAAAATTAGCTCACTTTTAACATTTTTTATAACAAAACGAATACCGCTTGATTTAGTTATTTTTACAGAAAGATATTTGTTACATTTTCAATGAATGATTCTCAGTTTTCCAAAACAATCGTAAGAAAATTACTATTGCTATTCAATTAAACGTGCGCTACAACATCGATCGGGGATGATCGGGTATGGTTCGTATGTTAAATATGCTCATTTTAATACTCAATATTTACAAATTTACTACCGCAAGGACTATTGAAAAAAATTTCTACGTATAAAAGACACTCATAAGTATGTGTATTCAAAGTTTCAAAAGGATTGTAAGAAAAGTGATTTTTTGTGAACGTCTTTAATAAATTTTTTAAGATCGGTCGATTCCGTTTTTAGGGAATCACCGTCCCCCGTATATGTGTGAATATATTTTATCAATACATATTATTATTTACTACGTAATATTTTATTAAGACTTACATTTTTCAGCTATCGGTATTTTACTGATAACTTTTCTTATCAGTTTTGTTACGTTCAATACAGGACGGTTACAAAATCTCGCACCGGAGACATTTCACACACTTTTTTTAATACGCGTGTTTTCCGTAAGTTTTTTCACGTAGCATGTCACGGAGCAATCAAGTTAGGCCAGGGAGACACAATGCGAGCACCTCTATGCTTAACCTTATAACATGGCGTGCCATACAAAGTTTGGCGTGTTAACGCGCTCATGGGATTTAAAAGTTGTCGCTATGAAATGAAAATGAAAACGACTGTATTAATTTTCACAACTAAACTTTGTACTACACACACGTTGTGTTATTGTCACTAATGTAGTTTCAAAAGGTGCAGTCTCTCTCATCATCGGGTGATAACTAAACTAAATACAGTATCGTAATCCATTCGGGTAAGCGGCGGGACTTGAGAAGAAGGAAGAAGTTTCGGTTGTCAACGGGAATATGGACAGTAAAGGCGAAGTGTTAGGGAATGTTATGTTGTTAATGAGTATTTTCTCATAATTTTTATTTTTTTTGTATTTCAACTGTTTCTAAATTGTGCATTATTAATCTTTTGTAAGGTACCGAGTGGAGAAACTTTAGTCTATGACTATCGAAAGAGTGATTTGTTTCAATTATGTGATTAGAAATTCCGAGAAGTTGTTATTTTTTAGGCAGCGGTGATGTTCCTTTATTCTCGTATTTAGATTTCTCGCAGTTTTAATTTTTTTATCATATTACACCACAAAGTTACCGCTATGTTAATTAATGATATTAAATGTTTATTTGTTTAGGTATTACTCACGATTTTATTTGTTAAGATATCAACATTCTAATATATATTGCTATCCCGAGCAGTGCGGTTAAACAATAAAATTGATTGATCCAAGATGAGTTGTAAATCTGAAATTTCGACCGATATTTTCATCTAAACTGTCAGAAGAAATTTGATATTTATTTGTTCAACAAACTGTATTGAAGAGACTCATTCGAATGACGAAAATTCTGTACCACCGCACTATCGAAGATATTTTGAAAATGGGAATAAATTTCGCCAGTGACAAAATAGTGAATTTGTCCAACTGTTATGTTACAAATATTACATTTTTTTTATTGTAAAGTATACGTTATTAAGTGCCACACTTGTACAAAATGTAATTGGTAATAAAAGTAGAGTTACACCATGGTAACAGCTCAACATACGATTGGCTACGAGCAATTGATTTTTAAGATTATACTTGTGGTTTTTAGAAAACATTTATCGATAATCTTTCAAATCCTCTGTTTAGGATCGTGACTCGTGGATTATATATGACCTGTTGATGTTTTTGACGACCCCTCTACTGGTTATCCTATTGCAGTGCGATGGAGTATTCGATCTAGTCGAACTATCGTACTCTTTTTCCGCAATTCCAGGCTCCAGATCTTGTCAAAACAGAAATTGCGCTAATGCTCGTTGAGAAAAGCATAAAAAGTGATGTGACAGAAAAAGAAGAAGAAGAGAGAAAGATAAAAATCTATATGCGTTTATCTATCACCAGAATTTTTCAATTTGTAATATTTCACTTAAAAATCAAAAAACGTTTTAAAGAAAAAGACGAATAAGTTATAAAAAGAATAGAAGTAAAAGCTCAAGTATTATTTTAAACACAACTATCATTTTTCAGATCAGCAACTTACTGAGAAAATCATAAAACATTTAGAAGAAATAGAAGACGAAGAAGTTATAAAAGTAATAGTAGGTGTCTCAGACTGATCGTGAAAAATCATTGTTCAAATAATTTTGTACAATAATTGGTGATTAACTTTTTTGTATATGAAAATGTCAGCGATTAATTTTGTCTACCTGGGGGACTCTCATACTAAAACGATTGGTATGGGCAAGTCTGCTATGTTAAATGGGATTGTGTTTGAATAAATCCTATAAACATATAAAGCCGCATGTACACAAATAAAAAATTTCTCTCGAATCTCGGGGATTATCAACCGATTCGCTAAACTGCCTCTCCTCTCGCAAATTTTACTTCCTCTCGCATATTATTTTCGACCATGTTAAGTGTATTCTTTATCCTATTTTGATTGGTTAACGAAGAACTCTTTTCATAATGTAGAAACAACCGTCTCGAATATTTCAAGCTATCTGAATGATTTGGTATTGAACGCATCTAAATCAACAGCTGCTCTTAATACTATGAAACATATCCAGAGTTTCAATACTTGATTATTTAAACTAAATTAATATATTCAGCATTCCCAGCAGTCAACATTCCCCCCTCCAACTCACCCCCACCCAACCTCACCCACTGTGTTATACACTGTAAAAAAAACACCCCTCGTAAGCCTTTTTATTAAAATTCGATTCCACGCTGAAGAAGTCGACAAGCCATCTTTGAAGAGCAGTATCGTTATTAAAGAAGATTCCTCAGATTGTTGGATAGATTATGAATATGAATATTTGATGGAGCAAGATCAGGAAAAAAAGACAGAAAAAAGTTTTTTTTATTTTTTATTAAAAGACATGATTTTATTTACATTTTTAAACATAATCAGTAATTATATATATATTTATTTTTACATTTATTTATTCTCTATGAGAGTAAGACTCATGTATAGAGGAGTATTTAAGAGAGTGTATAATTTATTTAAGACCTATTAATTATATCGAAATAATCTCCCAAACCATGCTTTTCATTAACATTAATTGTAATGATAGCAAGACATATATCATTAATTGTATAGCAATATATCATTAATTGTAATGATAGCAAGACACGCATTATCATGGTAATATTGATTTGAATTTGAGGCTATCATTCCGGTAGTTTTTTTAAATTGCTGCCTCAAGGCGTCGAAGATGTTGGCAATAAACCGTACAAGTGATAGTTACATTTCTCAAAAGCAATTCATAGAGGCATTAGTAATAACTAGTAATAAAAGGATAGGTCAGAAATGTTATTTTTTATGCATGATTTTCTTTTGCAAACAATTAAGGCAAATTTTCTATTATTCAAAAAAATAATACTATGGCATTAAAATAACATTGACATATGTGTGTCAAAAAAATACTATCTAAACCACTCTTGCCTTGTAAAAAAAAAAGCTGTTAACTTATGCATCAAACCAATATTCAATTTTCCCTGTATGGCTTCCGTGTCCACGGTAATCTCAATCATACTTTAATCCGTGAAAGTTGCTAAAGGTACATGCGTACTGGATGCGTCATCCTAATCCACATGTAAAACAAATGAGTTGATGATTCATAAATCGTTTCGCACTGAACACTCCAACATCCTACATCTCATCTCTAGTCAAATCTCCGAGAGAGGTCTTATCCTTAGATATGGACAATTACGTCTTTATAATTTGTGACATATACGAAGGCGTAGCTTATTAACTATTTCCCCTCTTCATACACCATTTTTCTTTTAAACAAGATCACTAATCATTACCTACAATAATATTAATATATTTATTATTTTCGTACAAAATACATTTTTAATATATTCCATAAATTACTAAAAAGACAATTTTTGCTGATACTGTACATATTATCTTGCATATTATTTATTTGCACATCTGTCATTACAATAAATATACTTACTATATAAACATTTGTATTTGCTTTGTATTGTCTTCAATGTACAGTTCACTTCAGTGGTTAGTACAATTTGCTAATGGGGGGAAATTCAACTTCAAAGAATACCAAGGTAAATGAAGAAGACCCCAAGAAAAATGAGGTAAAAGAAGACCCAAAGGAAAATGAGGTAACATCATACATTAATTAAGATTATAATTGTACACTTTGCTTCCCGAAACATCAGTATTTGTAATCTTCCCCTTTCTGCGGTTAGATTTTCACGTACTGCGCCATAAATCTTGCGCTAGATTTTATATTCGAAGACCTGTAACCTATTTTCTTGCGCTAAAGTGGGAGACCAAAAATCACACCAGTATAAAACAATTGGTTGTACATATTAATTCTGTATATGGTTTAACCTTTAAATTTTGCGGCAACAACAATTATTTCCTGATTTTATCCTGCTATTTTATTGGATATCAGTAGTCCTTATTGATGTTAAAAGTAATGTTGATGTTAAATTTTATGTACTATTTTTTTACATCAACTTTATTCTTAAAATTAACATATTTCTGAGACAACAAAAAAAACATTAAAATTCTTTTACATCAAGAACTTATTCCAGATTATTACAACTCACCTTTTTATTAAAGTATAATTTAAGTCATTCAACGTTAGTATCCATAATCAGTATAACTCAAAAATAAATTTGTTATGTAATATTTTAAATCACATCAACAACTCCTATTTGTTACTGTCATTAATAATCTAAACATCTCAATAAAAGGAGAAAGAGAAACTTTTATTCTTTGTCAATTATTTTTTATCTTTATTTGTGTTTTCTTCAGATAGATTAAAATGTATAGTGTCACTATGTTGTATGCATTCATATATTTTCTTATAAATTATATTATACAATTTTAAAGCAAAATAATAACAGCATTGATTGCTTATTCTGATATATATATATCAGCATTAGGAAATGCTCTTCAATAGATGATGACACATGAATAGAGTACAAAGTTTATATAATATCTTGGACTGTTTGAAAATGAAATAATCGAAGAACTAAATAAACTTTAAAAGTGATAATTAGTTCCAAAAAAAAAATACTTCTAGTTTTTCAATAAATGAAACGCAATAAAATAAATTCAAATGTCTTTATTAAAAATACATTTTATTTTATGTACTTTTAAAAAATGCATGTTTTTTTAAATTCACTTTTTAAACTCTAAAATATTCAATATCGATGTCTGAACATTTTTCTTCTTTGGCCTTTTTCTCTTCATAACATGTCTTTATAGCAACAAATTGCATTGTTTACCATTCATCAAATTGTAAGGCAACCTTCAATATTGGGATCAATTTCCATAATATGCCCTGACAAGGTTTCAACCATTCCAATTATTTTTGATAGTTATTCAGCTGTTAAATATATGTATCGTATCAGATAGCTTTAATATCGCTCAACTGTGACTTGACTGTATAAAGGGAAAAAGCCGATCATTTATATATTAAAAAATTATTTTGTGTATTAATTTTTAGAATCTATATTTATTTACATTTAGTTTGTTTTAAAATTTTCAAACCGTACTATAGTGAATCTTGTCTGATCGAATCTGGACTATGTGAAATGTTACTGTATGTGTAATATTATAAAACAGATATTGATGATTTGACATAGTCTGCTGATATTTAAATGGTGATAGTTTTGCACTGTCTATATATGTGCTAAGTATCACATTAATATATAATGTGTTGCTGTTTTTCATTTTGTTTTCAAGCTACAATTAATAGAGATTACTGCCGATGTCAAGATGGCCAAAAATTACCAAATGCAATTAAACCAAAATAAATTACAGCTTGAAAATGAGAAATATCAACTAGCCTCAAAACAGAATGAGGAGAACACATATGTACTCCAAAAAGATAATGATAATATACACAATATATCTCAGAACAAGCTAAAAACAGAAGATTACTGCAAGCTGGCTGGAGAAAATGTTACTCTAACTCTGAATCTTGATGCCGAGAAACGTGAAGCCCAAGAGCGCGTACTAGTAACTGAGACAATTGAAGAAATTAATAACGTTACTCTCAGACAACTCAGAACTGAGTTATATCAAAACAAAGAAAATACGAAAAAACTTATTGATGAGTTAAATAAAATACATCTTATATCTGAAACTAAGCTAACTGAAGATAAATGCAGGCTGGCCAAAGAAAATCATGCTCTTATTACGAATCTTGATGCCGAGAAACGTCAAACTCAAGAGCTGCAAAATCAAATACTTGAAACTGAGAAACTTAGAGAAGATTTAAATTTCAATCTCAAAAATCTAAGAACTGAGTTAATTCAAAACAAAGAAAATACAAAACAACGTATTGATGAACTAAATAAAAAACATCTTATATCTCAGAATAATTTAACTAAAGATATATACAATCTGGTCAGTAAAAATCATACTCTAACTACAAATCTTGATACGGAGAAACATCGAACCCAAGAGCTACAAAATCAAGCACTTGTAACTGAGAAACTTACAGAAGATTTGAATGTCGCTCTCGAAAAACTAAGAACTGAGTTAATTCAAAATAAAAAAGAAAAAGAAGAATGCTTTAAATGGTTTCAAGCAGAAAGTGATGCTCTTAAAACTAATAAATTACTAACTGAGAAGCTACAACTGGAATATACCCATGCCATGGAGCTCCAATCTAAGCAGCTTCATGCAGAGAAGCTGTCAGTTGAAAAACTCAGAGCGAAGAATACTATGCTTGCAGAAAAACTTCAAGCCAAGAACCACCAACAAGAGTCATCAAACATATTATCATCTGTCCCCTGGTAAGCCCACTGATATATCTTTCACAATATAAAATTCCCGTACACACATAAATTATTTGTCGTTAGTGCGTTTTTAAGATGCAAATTTTTTAATACAAACATATATTTAATGCTAGATTTAGCATTGGGTTAAAGGCGGTTTTAGCCTAGAGCCCCTAAATCGATAGGCCCTTGAAATATAAAATATTAATTATCTATGAAAAAACTGTTGGTACAGATATAAAGTAATTCTCGACGTTGTCGAAAATTAAAAATTATTTATGCATCACCGCTGATCAAAATCAATCATGTTTGCTTGCCTTAAAGTGTTTTTTGGAAACAAAAAGCAAAAGGATGAAAAAAAAATTTTTTGGGAATCTCAATCCCCGCTTACAATAATTGTACATAAAAAAGTTTTACCTGAAATAATGCGGCGTAGTGATGCATCAAAATATTTCGTGCCACCCGAATTTGTTGCGACATGAATTCTGTCATAGTATTTGTACACAATTTGTTGCAAGAAACTCACTGAATTGCAATTTATACGAATGCCAAATTAATCTTTCCACAAAGAAATAATGTAAGTTGGACTGATCAATTCCAGATACCTTGATGATTGTTTCTATAAACCTTTATAGTCCGGTCCGAAACGCGAGTTCCACTTTCAAAATACACTTTCCTGTTGAATCGCAAATCTTTTTTGGACCCGTCATTACATTTACTTTCAATAAAAATATTTGAAAATGGCCAAGAATAGCAATAAAATAACACAGATTTCATGGAGGAACAAATGATGCTTAAGGCCAACTCTAGACTGACCATGTAATTTAGATCACGTGGTAAAAATTCTGGGCAAACATACAATTGAATTTTATTTTAAAATATTGAATTAATACCGACGTGTACAAGTAGATGTGAGCAAATGGCGGAATTTCACTGTACATATTTGTTTTCAAAGGTCAAATATATAATCGTAATAATCCGGTACCTGTCAACTTAATTTTAAAAGCATGAAACACAAAACTGTGTGTTTACGTGTATAAACGTATAATATTGTTGCGTTGCTTCAGTGCTACAAATATGGTGTGTATTAACGAAGGGAAATATTTTGAGAATCCCAGTTTCAAAAAAGTAAAATATACTCTTACCATTACAGCGCAGCATTACTGTGCATGAATGCAAGATTCGGCTGTACTTGTAGTGTTAAGGATGAGGAGCTGCGCGCACACGGTCAGTCTTGCTTCTTCCGTCTTCTCTCCTGTCCTCTGCAACCATGCTCATGGAATGGTAAGTCAAGTAAATTTGTATATATACACATATACATATATATATATATATATATATACAAAATATTTATTTCCATTGGAGCAATAATCATTTATGACACATTACAGGAAACTACAACAATCTATACTCTCATGCAATCGACGCACACGTTCGCAACACAGGCATGGCCTTTGGAAAGTTTACTAAAGTATCAGCAGCTAGAGACACCCAGGTGTTACGGAAAGGCCAGCAGCTGTTCCTCATGCACTGCCGGGCTGCGTCTAACTCTGGAAGCTGGGCTTGGACCCTGCAGCTCCTGGGTCCCACTGCTGAGGCTGCCAAGTGGAAGTATGAAGTTAGCATCAGCGCACCGCAAGAACCCAAGAGGAAGGTAGTCATGTCAGACAAATGTCTCTCGGACTGTGAAAACGTAGAAAAATTAGTTCAGGAGGAACGATGTGCTGTAATTCCCCATCTTACACTTAGGAACTACATCCACAATAATAAAATCACTCTGAACTTGTTGGTATATAAAAAAAATTACAATACTAATTTGATACAGTGAGACCACTCAGAAAGAACCAAATTTGACAAATAATTATATTGATAGATTTTATGGTAGTGATAAAATGGAGAAATAAACCTCTTGTAAAAAGGTTGATAAAAATATCTAGAATTTCTTTAAATACAAATTAAATATGAATAAGATCTCTTTTTACGTTGCCCTGATCTTGGAGCGTCATGGAACTCTGGTAGCCAGCTACTCCAGGGATATAATGAGGTATATGTGAAGTAAACGCGGGAGCCAGTGCAGTTTCCTATTATTTCTCATTGTAACATTCATTGTCAGCGTCCGAACAGATTATGCAATACAATTCTATTAATGTACCTTCATGTATGTAGCCAGGACAACGCTGTATATATCAGTGGTGGAGTCTACTCCATTCCACACAATAAACTACGAGTATTTAATTGTATCTTATGTTTATCATGTTATATTATAATATATTCACCTCTGTTACAACAAAAATATGTATGTCAATAAAGTCTAAATAAATAAAATGTCTAAAGTATCGGCAGCGAGAGACACCCAGGTGCCACGGAAAGGCCAGCAACTGTTCTTCATGCACTGCCGGGCTCTTTCTAACTCAGTAGGTTTTAATGGTTTCGTAAATATGGTAATATTGATAAAGTAATAATGCATGTAATGAAAGTATTGTGCCATGGATTTTCATTGTGTTTAATCGAAAAATGTAATTCCCATTTTTTTTTTATTATTATGACACTTTTTGTGTAAACATTATTATTAATTATTAATCTAAACTTTACAGTGTAAGCCGTAATATGAATATGGAAAAGCATCAATTATTAAAATACCCATTAAATAAAAATGTAACTCTTATTAAAATGATTAATTTTTTTTATTCTATACCTTTTATAAGTTTATGTTAAAAGACGGTTTGGAAGAATAGACAAACTGTAAATGGAAACCTGATGAAGAAAAATTTGTCATACTTCTTTTGCATAATGTGTAGTCTATTAAGCTCTGTTGATAAACTTTACAGAAGAATTCTAATAGTAAAGATAAAGATAGTAACGAAAGAGATTAGGGTATATAAGAGACTTTAGTATGCGTGGACCACAAACTGTATATCATTAATAAGAATAAAGTTATGAAAGGTATTATCTGGGCATATCGTCACCTAAGCAGTAATACCGCATATTTCAATTTTTTGTCAAATTAGGATATTTATATCATTGGATTTGAATTTTCACAGGGAATCGTTCTATATCACTAGTTTCACGATAGCATCCGCTAGGGGCATGCAAATCAAAGAAATGTAATCACCACATATCTGTAACCTCCCTGTCAACTGTGCACAAGTCAAGGGAATCGTACCTAAATTTAGTTCAGTTTCATTTTAGAAAGAATCTACTCCTCTTTACAACTCTAGAAAAGTAAGTAATACTTTAGTAATTCTACAAAAATCATTTAAAACTAGTTATGCCTCTCTCCTGTAAAGTGCATAATTCTTAGATATGTGATGTTGCTGCTTAGGTGACATATGTAAATGGTAAGCTTGTACAGCCAATCCCATCTATATGAAAGAAGCACTGCATCTGTATGAATCAATGGATCATGGTTTGATATTACAAAAGATGTCAAACAAGGTTGTGTAATTTTACCACAGCTAATTATATGAAATAACTGAAATGTATTAATATAGAAACAAAAATGTGTAATTTGATTTATGCTATTGATGGCAAATAGTAAAAGAGATTCATTAGAGTCTAGTAGGCAGTATCTTATGATGAAATAATGGCATTCAAGAAGAAATAAAGTAAGACAATGTGCAAAATAATGGTAATAATAAATAAGAACATGGTAATAATAATAATAATAATAAATAAGAACAAATAAACAAATTTAAGAGTTTGTGTACTTGGGCAGTATGATTGGTAGAATCGGAAAGGTGCCCGTAGGGAGTAAAGCGAATGGTGGTTTAAATGCAATATACACAGTAAAACTTCGTTAATTCGTAGCTCACGGGATCAAAATTTAAAAAAAAAGGCAACATTAGAAAGAAATTTTAAAAAACACGTCGTCAGTTTACGCTTCCACATTTTTGCGCACGCCACCTCTGTCAACATTGTGATTTACATACTGAAAAACATGGCGACTGTCTATTATTTCAGCTTTTTATGTGTCAAAATGTTATTTATTTCTCCTGAATAATCAAGGTGTGTGGCAACGTGGCGAGTCCAATATTAAAAGCAGGCTTCTTCAAACGATTCACATGTACTTGACGCAATAAAATTACGGACGGATATTAGTGGTCGAACTTGCCTTTTCCATCAAAATTGGGCAAGAAATTGGAATATCAAAAAGTCTGTGAAAAAATAATGAAAACTTTTAAATCTTCATACTACATTGAAGCTTATTATTTTTCAAGTTTGAACTTAGAAAGGTATTCAGGATTGAAATTTTACTATTGATTTTATCTTTGACATCAATTTTTGTCAGTTTTTAAATTCCATTTATCAAATGGTTAAGGATTTACACGAATTATGAGATGTTCATGCCATTTTAGAAAACGAAACACAAATAAAATTGAATAAATAAGTTGTATATTACATAAAACAAATCTCAACATTTCATAAACAAAAAACCGGATATAAAATCAATAAAACTATTGCACACAATTCATTTATAAATTACGAGATTTAATGAAAATTGTTTAAATTATTTTAATTAGGAGTTACAAGGGTAAGTAGAAATATATAATGCGCGACGCGTCGACAATTATTGTCGAAATAACATCAAATCTTATAAAATGCACTGCAGAATTTGGTATGCTACAGATGTTTACGAAGGGATGATGAATACGTAGCCGCGCGAGTTTGGATTTAAAAACATGTGAATATGCGAATTACGTGAAACCTTAAAAATTGCTACATACCCAAGAAAATTAAGCCATATATGGCATGGTTTAGGCAATAAAAAGGTTTGCAAACAGCAATAGTGGCCACTGCATGACCGCACCTTTTGTTTCTGACTCTAGTATCCCAAATCCGCGAATCCCTTTTTTATCTATGGCTTGGTCTGTTTCACGAATTATATTAATTTTTATTTTTGAACTATTTTTTGATAATCGAGCACACAAATTCATTGTTATTTGTTGTAACAATATTACGAGTTGATGTATGAATTTCGCTTTATCAATTTCAACATTTCACGGTGTCTCATGTGGTTTCAGCCAAAGATGTTAAATAAACTAAAGTTGAAGTCTGAGCTGTGATTTGACGCCCGAACAGTGACAAATGAATATTGGATTAGCATACCTTGATTAGTCGTTGGTGACACTTATTAGAAGAAAGTGCGCTGTTTAAGTGGTAAAATGATTCCAAATGATTACTTGGGCTATTAAAAGCATTGTTCATCACACTCTAACCTGACTCCTTTCCCTGCTTACCAACAATGACATTCTGATACTTGACAATTCGTCTGCGGAAAGTGCATTATGTGGAATTTTGATACCAGATTGTAGTATGAAACGTAAATGAGATCAACAAATTTTGGGATAACAAAAATCCAAGTTAACCTAACTTCTAATTCATAAAAACCTTGGAGTACCTCTGAATATTGAAGAAACTGAATCCATTTATTTATTTATTAGACTTTATTGACATACATGTTATTGTTGTAACAGAGGTAAATATATTATAATATAACATGATAAACATAAGATACAATTATATTGCAATTAAATACTCGTAGTTTATTGTGTGGGATGGAATAGACTCCAGGACCTTTGATATATGCAGCATTGTCCTGACTAATTTGCTAGACTGCCGTCTGTATTAAAGTGGCCAGTTTTTTTCGTGCTGTTGTTTAATTCAAGAAAGATAAAGATTTGACAGGAATAAAAATAGAGAACAAAATATATAGTGTGAGTGAATTATTAATGTAGGCACTGTATAATAATTACATTAGAATGTTGGATAGCGATGCTTTGGATTGATCTCTACCCAATCGGATCATATACTGAGTCAATATTTGTGTAATCTTATTGGTAATATGTTCTAGTAAGATCCTTAGTTGCTATGATATGAACAAGGACATAAAGAGGGTACCATCATTATTTAAACACGAGATCATTAAAAAAAAACTTTATTTGTATTCAATATCACAAGTGAATAACAAAATAGCTTTAAATGTTATAATAAAAATAATAGTACACATTAAGCGAATGTGGGGTTAGTTTTAATTTATTTTTGTTCTAATTTTTTTAATTTATAGATATACATATTAATAAGCAGTGAATAGATGCTTTAATAATATAAATAATACAAAGAGATTTTTTCTGATGATATTTGTTTATTCAACAGTACGCAAAGAGGGAACATGCTGACGTGTAATATAATTTTATGGAGCTATATATGTTCTGGTCGACAAATAACTCCCATTCTGGAATATAAAATAAATTGAAAAAATAAATAACAAAAGTAAAAAATATATATCCTATTTTATGCATTTTTCAATCATGTTATAAACAATCAGTTTGAAATACCTTTTAAAAATAATTATTTACAGTCGGATTTTATTAATAACATACATATTAATATTTTATAAAAGTGCCAAAATTTTTTTCATTTGCAATTTAAAAAGACACTCGGTCGAATGGCCAAAATAGACGCTTTATATATTTTTTACTGTTTGGTAGCGCTAGCACTGGGCAATTGAGGCAAACCAAATTCGTCCAGAAGAACGCCATCTTTGTTCCTAACACTATCAGCTCCGGGTTCCTTGTCTGGAGCTTCTGGAGCCTTCACTACATCATCCAGGTAGCTGGTGTCATCATCCAATGCTATTTCATCACCTGAAATCATAATAATCTAAGGGTTAATAATTAACAACTTATAAACTGTTAAAATACTTCTTAAATATTTGGAGAAAACACTAATTAATGATTATTAAGGAGAACACATTTTTATTGTGAAGTTGTGAAGTTACTCAAAGGTATTTGAGATTCCGTAAAAATACAGAAGATGGTTTTCAAATAATGGAACGATAGATGTATTAATTTGAAAATGTAGATGTAGTGTTGGTGTAGCATAATCGGTTAATGCATGTTCCCCAGATAGTAAGAGATCCAGGTTCAAACCCCGGTAGCAACAACAATTTGTTTCTATAAAATTGATTTTATATGTATATCTTTATAATTAACACATTTAATTTGTATATAAAAAAATTAATTCCTTAATATCCGCATTCCTTAATAAAAGGTGTCCAGTGGAAAATTTCCAAGTTTAATATTAAATTTTTAAAAAACTACAATGTTATTCTCATATTTTATTTATACAAAATGGAGTTTAACGATGCGGATTTTACGTTTTATAAACAATATCGTCTAAATGCTGTCCATTTCTCTCAAAACACTCTCACAATCGGACTCTTCAATTTGCGAACATGCGAGAGCAAAGCATTGGTTCAATGGCAGCAACTTTACGGCGGATATTTTCTAATAATGCCTGAATTGTTCGAGGATTGTTGCTGTGTAAACTCTCGACTTAAGGTATGCCCACAAAAAAAAGTCGCACAGTGTAAAGTCCGGTGACCAAGGTGCCCAGAGTATGTCTCTGTACTTGCTGATTAATTTAGTGGGAAAAATTCCCCTCAGCTTCTCCATTGGAACTTTAGCTGTGTGTGTGAAATTGTGTTCTGTTGTTGAACCCGGGAAACAACTGCAGTTGCGGTACCAAAATCTCGTCGATCATTTGGCAATACACGTCAGCAGTGACTGTCTCTCGCTAGTTAAAAAAATAAGGGCCAATTATCCCTCGGGCAGAAATTTCACACTACACTGTCGTTTTGAACAATGCAAACGTTTTTGATGGCGTTCTATTGGATTGTCAGGGCACCAGTATCTCATGTTCTGTTTATTAACATAGCCATCAATATGAAAATGTGCTTCGTCAGTAAACAATATGTTTCCAAGTGTTCGTGCTGTTCCAAAACGTTCCAGCATCGTTCTCACTAAGGTTTCACGTAAAGAATAGTCATTTTCGTTGAGAAACTGCACGATTTGCAGTTTGTATAGATGAAACTGTAGTTTCTTTTTCAAAATAATGTGCACTGTTGATTTTTTTATTCCAGTACAGACTGCAATCTTCCTTATCGATCTATGCGGATTGCGCATAATTTCACATCGAATTTGAGCCACATGTTCTGGTGTCGCTGCCATTCTCTGACATTCTCTGCTAACATGATATCATGGATTTTGCTGACCATATCCTCTGTAGTCACCACAAGTCTCCAGGCCGTGACCACACCTCTGTAGTCATGGCCTGGATACTCATCGTTAAAAACAGATGTTCGGCCAGGCTTGAATTCATTAAACCAATATCTGTCGGTAGTCATAGAACGTGCATGGTCCTTATAAACGGCATGCAATATCACTTTGATTTCCTCTTCCCATCCAAAAAAATTTATCGAATCACTGACCGATATTGCTCTTTTTCCATGGTTGCAAACAAACACAAACTTGTCCACTTTCAACAGCTATCAAAACAAAACTACTCAATAAATCTGTCTGAAATTTTGATAGTTGTCGTTTAAAAGATGGCATTAAACAACGGTATACAGATTTTGCGTCAGTGGCGTCATCAGTCGTTAAACATGGGTTAAGTACTTTTTTAAACATAAAAAGGCCTGTAAGATTTATTTTAACAATGACTAAGAATGTAAAATTTGATGATTCCAGTTGAATAAACATAAAATAAGGTCAATATATAGCATAATGCAGTGATGTTATTTCAGTGATTAGATTGCAGACATAACACAGTGAAATGTTATTTCAGTACTCTAGCTTATAACTTGGTCACAATTTATCATATGTCTAAGGAATGAAAAAAAGCATAGATTGCTTTAGCTTGTAACATGAGTCACAATTCATCTTGTATAACTAAGCAATGAAGAAAAAATGATAATGGAATTTCTATGTTGTATAAGCCCATTAATGTCAGTTGAACCATTTGTAAACAAACCTAAAGCATCAAGCTCCGCTGCCAACTCATCTTCGTCAATATCCGGCATTCCATACTGTCTGCCCAAAGCCTCCTGAACTTCATCAGCCTGCTCCAGCATATCAGCCATCTCATCGTTCACATCCTGCAATACAATTCAAGTTTAATATAATTATCTTTGACACATTCGTGGACATGACCGGCTATATCCATCAATATTTATTCCATCATTTGAAATATGACTTTTATAGCTGTCGGTCAAATAAAGTTGTGGTGCATGCAAATGTATATCGAGATGAATTATATATGTCTCTAAAAAAAGATGACTAAACGTAGCCAGCCCTATTGTATACAGATTATTTAAATGATTTATTAGTCGACTATGCATTTAAAAACATGAAAAATATTAAGGAGGATGAAGTGTAATAGAATTAAATATGTGAAAATAAAACACTTGTTTTTTTTTATTCTACTAAATAACAAAGCATTACAAATAAATTAAATGAGTAGAATCAAAAAACAAGTGTTTTATTTTCACATATGTATATGATTATAGAGTTCTACAAACTTACCTCAGAAACAGTAAATATGTAATAAAATTATTTTTTTAAACCTTTTCTTTCGCAGGACTTTTCTTTTTTTTAAAATATAATTTATCAATTTTTTAATAGCAATTATATTAATGGTATGCAACACTGAAAAATTTTATTGCTGTAAAGGGCTAATGTCTTTTACAGTAGGAATAAGAAAACTACAAAAAAACCTTTTGATATATGTATTTACTGGTCGGAATCATATCAATGTAGGAATATATATTTACATAATTTTGTATTTTTTTATTGAGTAAAAGCTGCTTTATATAACTTGCATTGGTAAATTAATCTTTAACATACAGCAATAAAATAATGACTGTGCTTGTGAGCAAAATCATATAAAACACTGTAATGATGCGTTCACACGGATGAGGCTTGTCTCAGAGACTTGCCTCAACTTGTCTCGCGCGTAAAGAACAGTATTTATTGAACGAGAAGTGAGCTATGTATTAAGCAAAGTGAGAATGTAGAGTAGAATGACGCAACCGTCTTTACTGACTTTTCCGAGACAAGAAATCAAAGTCTCATCAGTACGCACGGAACACAAGAGATAAATTTATCTCTAAATGTACAGTGGTACCTCAGTATACGTCCATTCCAGATCCTTGAACTCATACTAAACAGGACATATACCAAACAAATTATTCCCATAAGAAATAAAGGAAAAATTATTCATCCTTTCCTATGAAAAAAATCCTATTGTTATTAGTATATTATACATTGATGGAATTGTATAAAATAATTTAAACACTGATAAATACAAAAGCAATTAGATGAAATATATAAATGAAAATTTAATAAACTTTAATTTTCTCTTTCCTGTCTCTTTTCCCTACTTTGAGCTAGTTGACATTTATGTACTAAAAATCTGTCTAAAAACTTTGCTTCTGCCTTCCCCTCAGGATGTTTGAGAAATGTGACATTGTCTGGTCATTCTAGACAATGCTATTACGGCTTGTTTGGCCTTTGATGGGGTGGTACTTTTCTACAATTTTTTTGAGATCCATCCATTTGGCAAAGATTTCCTTGATTAATGAAGTAGGGGCTTTCCTTATCTCCTCCTCCTCTGAGTCTGAAGAGATTCAGCCAAACGAGAACAAGGATATAAGCGCGCACCATTTGACGCACACAAGTCGTATTCCAAACAAAGGTCTTATACCAATCAATAATTTTCACGTCCAAACAGGACGTATATCAAATTGGACTTACTCCAAAGTGGGCGTATACCGAGGTACCACTGTATATCAAATATTAATTGTCATTTATCACATATCTTACATGCAGCAGCGTGCAGACAGTACTTTAAAATAAACTGTATTTAACTAGAATTTCAGCGATACAAATCAAAATAAAATATGTATTTTGTGATATTCCTATTACAATAATTATCATATTATTCAGATTTTAATGTATCATAATGTTCTGTCAGAGTTTAATTTTGCTCTATTTCTCAAAATATACTGTTACGTATAGCTTATTTCAATATACTAACTGCACGCACCTGCTTATTTGATATATGCATGATGAAGGTACGCCATACAATATATATTGGTATATTTTTAATGACGGTATATATATATTTTTTTAAAGAAAACAGAAACCAGTTATTATAATAAACATAAGAAAAAAGTAATTACAGAAGAATTTTGAGGACACAGAAAGAAGTGAACATTTGTAATTTTCAGCAGCGACACATTAATCTTTTATAAACATGGTATACCTCTATGTTGTCAATATTAATTTTCTTGAATTCTTTTTTCATTTGGGACAACCCATCTTTCATAGCTGCGACTGTGGCATGCGTATCCTTTAACGTTTGCGTTGCGTAATTGGCCTGCTCCATGTTGAAAGACTGTGATCTGAGATTGTCAGCCTGCTGTTCGTACCTAGAAAGAATATTGTGATCGCAAAGTTGGAAAAAATAGTTTTATTGTTAAACCTTTGCTAAATGAGGCGTAATTATAGAACTTGTAAATAGGTGAATAAACCTGAATATGAGAACTGACAATTAAGTTCGTAGAAAAAAGAAGTACAATTAAAGAACATACTTATTCATTATCAGCCCCCTTCTAAATTGTCTCTTTCTTTAGGAGGTATTATAAAGGAGATATACAAAGAACAGAAGGGTATTTTATAAATAAAGTATTTTTTGATAAACGTAAAAATATTAATTTGCTTCATATCAGGTTGTTCCATAAGTCTTTACGTTTTTTTTTTAGATTTACTCAAATGCATAACTTTTTGTAAACTAAAGATATTTATAGTATTCCTTCAGTATCCGTCAATAGTGGCTGTGGCGGTGGTTCTCTTTAGTAACGGGATATATATTTTTTTATATTTTCGACCCTAAACCAACAATGGCAGTGCAGATAAAAGAAATTCAGTTACGCTATATTATGCTTATGAGTTTCAACTTGGACATAATGTGACAATAGCAGTTAAAAATATTTGTGATACAATGGGCAGGGATGCAGTTAAACTAAAAAGTGTCAAATGTGGTTCAAAAAATTTAATTCCAGAAATTTTGACATTGAAGATCTACCAAGGTCGGATAGGCCTAAAGCGATTGAAAATGGCAATATTAGAGTAGCTGTCAAAGCAGATCCGAAATTAACGGTACGGGAGCTAGCACAGGTACTCAATAATGCCTCCTACATCAGTTAACAGGCATTTAAAAGAATTGGGAAAGGTGTCAACTTGCGGAAAATGGGTACCTTATAAATTGTTAGAAGTAAACCTCGCGCAGTGCATTTCAATATGCCAATCATTAATGATTAGAGAACAGAATGAATCATTTTTAAGTTGTGTTGTCACTGGAGATGAGAAGTGGATTCTTTATATCGATACAAAACGTAAGAGGCAGTGGTTGGGCGCCAATCAATCCTCAACTCTTACTCCAAGAACAGGATTACACCCTAAGAAGATAATGTTATGCATTTGGTGGGATAGAAAGGGCGTGATTCATTATGAACTATTGGATTACGGGCAGACAATTACGACACACACGTATTGAGCTCAGCTAGATCGTTTGAAAGAGGCTCTGACTCTAAAAAGACCAGCCTTTGTAAATCGAGGAAGGGTAATTTTACCCCAGAACAACGCTCACCTACACGTTTCGAAAAAGACGATAGAAAAAATCAATGGATTTTCTTAGGAACTTCTGCCTCACCCACCGTATTCTCCGGACATTGCCCTAAGCGACTATCATATTTTTAGATCCTTGCAACATTTTCTTAGCGGAAAACAATATCAAACAAAAACGGATATAAAAATGACCTTGAATTATTTATTGTTTCAAAAAGTCAATTATTTTTTGATCTGGTATCAAAAAATTAATTGACAAATGGGGAATGATTGTAGAAAAAGATGGAGAATATATAATATCACAGACCTATGTTCTGAATAATTACAACTTCACAATAAGAATGTGTTCTCCTAATATATAATTGATTAAAATTATAATGTATTTTATTTTTTGATTTTTTAAACCCGAACAAAAAAAAACGCAAAGACTTATGAAACAACCTAACATTATCAAATTAGACTTAATTATTTATCTATTTATTTATTTATTTATATGGTGTATCTATCTATCTTATTTATTTATTTATATGGTGTAAAAATAAAATAAACACTATCATTGGATCCATAAACAAGTTTGGAAACAGCCACCAACCCATTCAAAACCCAATGCATACAAAAGAGATGTGTTAACATTATTGACTAGTAACTAACTATCAATACTCTCATTAATGTGTGCCTTTTGACAGCAATGTTTTCGATGTGCAAAACCAAAATTTTTGTCATTTTTTTGCTAAAGACCAAGCTGGAAGTAACTCAAACTGTTATTAATAAATATTACTGTTTTTCTTCAAAAAGGCGAAGGCTTACTCATTTAGTGCATATTGCACTTTTGCAATTTAAATATTTTGGAGCACATTGTTAAGAAGGGTGAGAAATGGATCTTTACGACACCAATAAACATCAAAGGCATTGGGTAGACAAAGGAAATCTACCAGAAAGATAACCATAATACGGATTGCACCCAAAAAAAAGAGATTATACATTTTGAAATCCTGTCAAATAACAAATTGAATACATTGGACTCTACTGCCAACAATTTGGATGACCTAGCCAACAGGCAAGGTTATCTAACACCACAATAATGCTACACCTGAAAAACAACCAAAAAATGTATAAATTTGGACAGGAGTTATTGCTAGACCCTCCTTCCTATTCTCTGGATATTGCTCCTTCAGATTATCATTTGTATTTGCAGCAACGTTTGAATATGAAAATTTCTCAATTGTTCTAGAACTTAAAAAACTGACTTTCTTTGTTCTTTGCATCTGAACCTAAAAATTTATATCATAATGGCATTCATTATTAAAAATTTATTTACAAGATGGTATATCATTTTAGATTTAGATGGGATTATGTTATTGACTAAAAAATGTATTATTTTAAAGTTACTGGATCTGACAAACCGGCATGTATTAATAGCGCTACCAATACAGATTCACGCACATTTTAATTACCATATTTAAAATACATGTTAACTTATGGTTTTCGGTACAGGAAATGAATCTTCGAGGTTTGAATCTATGGGCAAGCTCACCTGGCTCGAGTACCGAATCAATCATAAATTACTACTAATTTAATTAATTACATTTTCTTCTGCTTCAAAACTCGCAAAGCCTTCTGTTTTACAGCATTCTTAGCTGGCCCTTCACGCATTTTAGCCATTTGATCTTTATATTTGCGTAGCTCTGCATCAAGCTTTTGTGTTTTCTTGTCTATATTATCAGCACGAGTATCAACCTGAAATATGTGACAATTTGTTAAAAACAATGTTTCAGATGCGTTTGAAAATGGTAACAAGTCTCTTAATTCAAATGAATATACCGTAAAACAAAAATGTTCTATCGGGGACAAAATTTTACATTTATTTTTAAAAACCTTGAAAAATATTATTTTTTTTCCATAATGTGATTGATCAAACATATATATAATGTTGAATTACGTTTTCACGTCATGTTACAAATGTGAAATTAGTAACATCCTAAGAACCTATTCACAACAATAGTCGACCCAAATTTTGGCTTACCCCAGCTATGCAATCATTTATCGTTGGAAGTGGCTCCTTCGGCTTAGCCTTTCCAAATATTCTATTCATTTTTGTAGGCTGGTATTATAATTAAATATCCCAAACGGCAAACAAAAATATTTAAAAATGAACTATTTCAGAGATTCGCAGACCTTGGGCGCAGTAAACGTCGCTATGACATATGGAAAAATGTTTCTATGGTAAAATGAATCATTAACTACTGAGCATGATAAGTAACTACTGTGTGAATCAAAGCGAAAAATATAAGTAGGTACTTGAAAAATTACATCAGAAAAAAGTCACTTTAGATGGAGAAACGTAACTTGGAACGATATATTTTTTATTAAATCATGAATATTATTAGCTGATCGACTTTAATTTAGTTTACAAAGGATAATTAAGTTATTTTTAATTATATATCACTATGTTGGACATTTTTATTAATTTAATTTTTAATTGAAAGTTAATTTTACATTGATTTAGTATTAGCGCGAAGGTATTATTGACAGTAAAAATGCATAAGCATCCAGCTGGTTAACGATTACTTAATAACAGTCATTCGAACATGACCGGCAAAATTAGAAAGCTTAATCTCTGTTCATTACTCCGGATTTCATAAGGTATATGTATTGATTTATTATTATAATGTATGGTATTATTACATTGGTGAATATCATTATATAATAATATACAATATTAATAACAAAATAATTTTTGTGAACAGTTATATCAAATTAACTTTCGGGAACATCAAATTGTGTGGTATTTTAATTTAATTATCGTTTTCTAAACCAATTGGGCTCCCTGTAAAAGATAGAGTTTAATAAATTCTTGTCAACACAGTCTTAATTGTTTGTAATCTTCTGAATTGCTGAGAAAACTACACATGCTCTATTTTTTGACACAGTTATCTGAGACTGAGACAGATCGCTTCTCCATGATTCATGATCATATCAATGATCATTGACTGACAAATTTCTTCCTTACAACTCAGGACTTTTCATAACTTACCCATTCCCAGACCCCATCCTTTCATAGTCGCCTCACACGTGACAAGGATCCAACCTAATACGGTTTGGGCTTATTGTGTCTAATGCTGCCCTTGTATAAAAATAATAATAAAGATATGAGTAAATGAAACACTCGTATTTATCGATGTAATACATTTATTTACATAAGATTGACTGAGATTTGTTACACAAGTTATGTTTGCGCTAATAAACATCATTATTTAACTGACAACAATAACAATTTTATAGACGATTACTAGAATTTCATTATTTTGTCGTAATTTTGACTAACGACAAATAACACTTATTGGGGAATTACACAAAATGTAGAAATAAATACAATTTGCCTATTTTACAATATTATTAATTTAACGATTGTTTTTATTTTAGAATTTAAATTTTTTTTCTTTATAAAATCTCAATGGAAAAATCTTATACGATACAAAATTACATATTTATCATTCTCCAAGTTGTCATATCGATGAACCACCTTCATTTTGTAACTACATACAATGTACATACCTACATCGATTGTTGTTTCATAGATATTATTTAAATAGTAAGTCATCTTTGGTAGATATTATTTAGTTTTTAGTACTGCTAGTATGATAAAAAAATTACAAATCTACGTAATACCTCAAGTAATTAAATTATTCAAATGAAGTAATTTCATGTTTGGCATTTACTTTACAGAATAGTGCCCTAATTTTTTATTTTACTATTTTTATTTGTCATCATAAATCAAATAAGTATTATTATAAGTGGTATATTATTTTACGATTCATTATTATTCAATTTGTAAAAGGACTGATGATTCAGATTGTTAAAATCCATACACTTTTAAGATGCATGCACCAAGAATACATTTTTTTATTCGGAATGGGCCTAATGAAAGAATCTATGCCCGTATCATCTAAATTGTACGTATACTAATAAAATTTCATAATTAAGTGGTTTCAGAGAATTCAATACATATTATGAAGAGTTGGACATTATTTTTGTA
Organism: Eubasilissa splendida; assembly: GCA_031772225.1. NCBI lineage: Eukaryota > Metazoa > Arthropoda > Insecta > Trichoptera > Phryganeidae > Eubasilissa > Eubasilissa splendida. Next base: position 27,713,845 of record CM062851.1, on the reverse strand, counting down.
AAAATTATATCTGAAACATTAATTGCATATATAATTTTTAAAATGTATAAAAATAATATTAAGTAGCATTGTAACGCATAACGTTTATATCATGCCATTGCTTAGTTATTATTTTTTATACATTCAAACATTAATTTAATGCAATATAAAAAATTTAACAAGAAATTCTGGTTGAATATGAAAACTTAACTAATTATTTAATTATATAATTTTCACAAAAAACTGGATCGCTACCTTAATCATTTCACGTGGACACCTTTGACATCGACACCATTATTAGAGATTCGTTCTCACTTCTAGTTTACAGTTAATTCAACTCCAAGTGAGTGATCTTAAAATTTATAAAAATGTGATTAATTATTATGTAATGGGACCTCTACCTCTGCTATGGTATATGACACGTGCACAATATATAATATTTGTAGGCACAATTCCTTTTGACAATAGGCCAGTTAAAAAAGCACATATTTTTATGCCTAATTAGTCGGACGGTGCTATGCGTCACCCAGCCGAATATACAATATCATCCAACAAACAATACAAATCAGTGGCGTAACTTGAAAAATTGAGCCTCAATGCAAAACGGAAAAAAGGAACCGCTGTACATGAATTGACCCCTTTTAAAAACAATGACATTTGATTTTTAATGTGTACTATCGTAATTTATTTATCAATTTCCTAAATAATTTTATCTTTTCAGTGGGCTAGCGTCAGCTGTTGTGTGAAAATATGCTTTTTAGCGGCACTTGCAACTGAAAAAAATCTTCGCTTCGCTATATGGCGATGGTCCTGTCCCTAACGTTATGTAAATATCGATACGGTTTTCACGCGTTTTCATAATACACGAACAAATTATTTTAAAACCTTATAACGTCTATGTAAATTCAATATCGCATACGAACCAATCATTTTAAAATACGTTTTTGGCGCTATCGGTTGAACGTCGCGCGCCACATTCATCGGCGCGTTCAAATTTTGATATTGACCAATAGACTGCTTGCACTCGGCTACAGTCAATACCCCAAATAAACTATCACCATTCAAAAAGCAAGCCTTTTTTTGTCTCTTTTGAATATTTTGACAAATGGTTCTACCGCAATATTGGACTTACACCGACGATAATATATTTTCAAAAATTAATGGTCACATTAAAACTGGAAAAATTATCGATTCTCGCAAAGAAACAGAGAATCAACACCGAAAATTTTGTAGGGCTATTCTAATGCAATTGGCATAGTGTATGGACGTGAGCTCAATGGATAGACTAAATAATTCACAAATATTTATAATAATTACTGGAAAATACATCAATAATTATTATTATAATAAAAAACTAATCAATTTATTTTAAATTTTTGATTATGGAAACTTACTAAAAGAAAATTCTTAATATTAATAGACATAACGAGATGGCATCTCGCCTCTTATCTCTCTACTAAGACTATAAATAAGATGGGTGGATATTACTGTAGTATAACAGACGGTACATATGATGGTACTATAAAAAAGAGCGCTCAGTATAGTAGGTACATAATAGAAAAAGATGATCGCGTTCATACATGCGTTTTAATAATTTTCAACACTTCATTCTGGTGTATACAATTAGTTACTGTATATTTATACTTATTTGTTTGATGAGAATAATCATAAAATACTCGTATATTGGGCAAGCATTAGATACTATGAACATCGAAGTGAATTTATTGTTTTATTTTTTAATATAACCCTGGTAACTCCGAAGTAAAAATGCTGATTTTATTGTAATAAATTAGAGCTATGATTTCAAGACTCTTTGATGACTATTTATTACTTAAGTTAGTGTGTAAAATCCTGTACTGTGTTGGTCGATGTACGAATACTGTAAATGAATGAATAAAATATATTTTCTGTTTAGTATAACATAAGTGTAAAAATTTTATAAATATTACAAAATATGCAGAGGGATAGCATAATAAAGAAATCCTTACGTAGTATAATAATATGAAATTAACAAAGTTTCTACATGTATATTGAAACCAAAATCATTTCGAGTATTGGATCCATCTTGAATATTACGATTTTTAATCGTTAAGTAACATTTTCTTAAATTTTAATGCATATATATAATATGTTAATAAAACTTTATATATAACAAACGATTCCTATCTGGCGTTGGCAATTTAGATATAATTTAAAATAGGGATTTATGAGGAGGGGTAACAGAATGCCTCTATTTGCGATGGCCCTAAATAATAACGTAAAATTGCAAAATTTGGTCCAGGCAGAAGGAGGGTGAGATATCTGGGGGAGTGGAATGATTATGTTTTTATCAAATAATGGTAATACGGCGATGAATGTGAAATTAATACAATCATTTGACAACAACTAAGTTTAGGGATCATACGTCGTATATCACGCAGTGCTCGACAAATTTGATTTAAAAAAAATATGAATTGTTTATTTGCTTTATCACAAATTGTTCATACGACCTTGGACACGGGATACAGGACACGACGTACATAGGTTACTCTCTTTACTGCTTTATGAATTCTAAAAAATGGTGGTAGTGACTGCAACATAGTCATCAATTTGGAGATTGACCACCAGAGAGGAACCACTCTGGATCGACTTCACACGTTATCCACATCTCTGGTCCATTGTTACTAATACGAGTATTATTTCATGGTACTTTTTAAACTGTCTTTTTCTTGAAAAACCTTTGTAAAGAGAAATATAAGTATTTAATGTTATACTTTTTGTCCTTCGGTTTATTCATTCACATTTATAGATATACAACATGAGCTTCACCAGAAAAATGGGTTAATATATTTATTAAATTTATAGAAAAAAAATATGTACACATTTTAAATCCTAAGATTTATATTCATTATAAATATATCAGCTACCCTTGCCATTTATCAACAGGCTTCATTATACAGGATGTAACAGACCTAGTCCACAATACGTGACGTCATCGAATTTTAAACGACTAGACTATTTTTTGTTAGATGATTTAGGCCTGAAGCAAAGATATAGACTATAATTGAATAATTTCGCAAATATTTCTTTCAAAATACGTCGACTTCAAGCCTAACACGATTTTGTAAAAATTTCAAACAATAATATTTTCCGTAACAGTGTAGAATTTGCACATATTCCTTGAACATTTTCGACTAGTTATTCAGTCAGATACCCGTTCATAAAATATTGTGGACTAGATCTGTCACACCCTGTATAACTTCCTAAAATTAAAAAGTTATAAGAAGTTACATACAATGTTTACTTCCGACACAGTTAAATGATAAAGAACAATAAATGTAATAATATCAAATATTTATATAATCGACCCCTCAGAATAACAAGGTTCCATCTGACACTGACACCGTTTTGAGATAATGACCCCAAAGGTGTTGGTTGAATTTCAATATATATTCATGTATATTTTGTTTTGAATATGCAAATATGATCAGTTTTAAGGTCTTAACTTGTTTTCAGTATTATCAATGACATGCGCGAGATGAGGGAAATTAAAAATAAATAAAAACATGATGTAGTTGCAACTTTCAGCTCTTGCTATTTCCTTTAATACACGTTAAATGGAGTCGGTGTGTATGGAAGAAATAAATAATAATGCATTTGGAACCCTTTTCACGCAATAACTCAAATTAGACCAAAATGTTAGTTGGAACCATGTTATTCTAAGGGGTCGAAATATTAAGTTGGTTAAATAAATATTTTAATTGACTAACTTGATGGTCTCCTGAGACAAGGTTTGAATCTCTGACCGCTTTATTACGTATTTATTTAAACATGATTAAAACTTTATTTTCATTTTTTACAAATGTTTATCTGGTTACTAATAGCCCCCATTTACAATATGGATGCAAATCATGGGTGTTATACACAGGGTTAGTATTATGTTCCAGGCCGATTTTGTATGGCTTGGTCAGTTCGCATTTAGTTGTCATCGAGAGTAGTTGATTACAATTTATTATGGAGCTTCTAACGCCTCACCAACGTGTTGAAGTCATTAAAACATTTTATCTAAATAATAGACTTTTGGAAAAAAAATTATCATGAGCGACGAAGCTCATTTCGACATGGTTGGGTTTTGTTAATAAACAAAACAGCCATTATTGGAGCACTGAAAATTCTCAATTGATACAGCAACGACCTTTACACCCACGCAGAGTTACTGTACGGCGCCATGTGGGCCAGCGGAATCATTGGGCCCTATTTCTTTCAGGATGCAAGAAGCAATTTATTTATTAATTTAATATTCAATTTATTTATTTATTTTTTAAATTAACACAAAACGTCTTGATAGACATTTGTCTGCAGGTATATTTATATCCATTTGTTACATTTAATAAACTCAAAAACATAACAATTAATCAGTCGCTGTTTATACAATACATATCATTCTTACAGGTAAGACAAGTTATTTTCTAAAAGCCATTTTTTAATATTTTTTTCTAAATTAGAAGAAAGCGTGCTCTTTTGTAAAGACCCAGGCGTTTCATTTTTTATTGTAGGAAAAACAAATTTTATTGTCCTCGATCCATACTTGTTGGTGATTTTGTGGATCGTTAGATTTGCTACACCTCTTGTATTTTTTCCGTGTGAAGCCACCCTATTTAGAGCATCGTTATTATAACTTTTGTAATGGTGATCGCTAACGTCACATGTTGGAAAACTCATTGGTGGCCGAATTGGGTCGTTTGGGCCTGCAACACGTGTGGTTTCAACAGGACGGTGCCACCTTACACACAGCACGAGCTACGCTTGAAATTTTGCATATCGGCTTGGAACATAATATTCACCCGTAGCTGCAACCTAAAATCCCTCGAGAAATATCACAACAGATGCTTGAGGAAGATCTTAGATAAAAAGTACACGAGTGTCCTGGATGAGACAACATTCATAGAATCAAAACTACAATTTTGAAGCACCAACTAGATGGCATATCATTGTGTGCGTATGGATGGTACACGACCTCCTAAACGAGTTGTTTGCTCAACCATCTCACGGCAAAATAATAAACATATTACCATAGAGCCTAAATTGACCACAATACTAATAAAGATGTAAGACGCATAAATAAGTCAAGAAAATTAATAACAACTGAAATAAATCAAGGAAAGCTGCACACGTGCTCTGCAATGAAAAATGTGATCAGGGTGAATATTATGTTCCAGGCCGATATTATTTTCAAATAACTAGATAATGAAACACAATTTTTAAATTTAATTTTTATTTATCAATTATTTTGTTTATTACAATTATGTATGTAATATGATATTGGCAGCAGTACAAATACTTGCTATTTTAACCATATTTTTCATAATATTCTCGCACATTTCGCGAGTTATTTTTGCAATTTCATTTCGAATATTGTCCTGTAGCATCGAAATTGTTATTGATTTTTTGATATAGACCTTTTCTTTCAAGTACCTCCACAAAACATAGTCGGGAACCGTCAAATCAGGTGGTCGAGAAGGCCAGTCGGTATGCGGCCGGGAAAAGTTTATGGCAAAATTTCAAGCGTAGCTCGGGCTGTGTGTGAGTTGGCACCATCCTGTTGAAACCACATGTGTTGCAGTTCCCGTCAACCCAATTTGGCGTTTTCCAACATGGTTACAGCATTGCCATTATTATTTAAATAAAATGTTTTAATGACTTCAACACGTTGTTGCAATGTTAGGTGATTCATAATAAATAGTAATCAACTACTCTCTTTGACTACCAAATACGATTAGACAAATATCTGTCAAACCAAAATGGCGGCCAAACAAAATCGGCCTGGAACATAATATTCACCCATATTCAATATTTTACAACTCATTAAGATAGATGGCAGCAGAGATGTAGGTAGAAAGAGATTATCTTGGCTGATTCAATATCTTAGATCTTACATACACAACATGATCGCCAATCTTCCATAGAAGGCGGCACACGAAAAAGTCTTGTCACAAATTGTTCAAGGGAACATTGAATATGAATAGTATAAAATAAAATAGAAATTTAATCTGAATTTAACTCAAATTAATATCAGATTAGATTTTTTTACCTCGTCAGTTATTTAATGGAAACAATTTTCGCGTGTTTTTTCGCAACAATTTTTATTTTTGGAGGTACATAATTTAATATTTTAATAAATTGGTAAAAGTAACATAACAATACGCTGAAGTCTGTCGGTAAGGGTAATGACAAATTGGTATGTAGTATGTACAATAATATTTACATTAATCTAATTATAGTAGACTGTTCCGAAAATAGTCGACGATTTTAACCTTCAAGTTCAATTTAATGTAACTTTAGAGTAAATAAACTTTATTAATCAAAGAAAGAGCCATTTGATCAAAGAATACAAGGTTATTTATGCACATAGAATAAAATTTAGACGGATTCGAATTAAAGAATTCTTTAATGGCATTTTTTGCTGCTTCTCTGGTATTATTCTCTGGTCTCGGTATATTCATTTAATGAGTTTTTCTTTATTTATTTATTTATTCAATTTAAGGGGTGGATTAATAACATAGATATGCACAGTACTTGCAACAAAATAAACTTGAATTATTTTTTATATATATTTTATTGGGGTTTGGATCAACTTCCCGAATGCCAACTTTCCGACAGTTAATTTCAAAACCAAGATCCCGAAAGACCAATTTCCCTTCGGATCGAAAAAATGTATGTCGATATTCATTTGCATATTTTTCACGATATAAATAGTATATTACATACATTTACAAAAAAAAAAATGTACATATTATGTACATATGGAGATAATATGTATTTGTATATAAATGCATATTTTTACGAAAATATTAATAAATTCTTCGCCTAATAAAACCATCAACTTGATAAATTTTTTTATATAAAACTGAATTTTGAAGACTATTCTAAATAGGTTTAACTATGGATTATTCATTCGGACATAAATAATATAATTTCCAAAAATTATTTACGTTATTTTAGCATGTTTAGTTCTATTAAATGTTTACAAATATTGTATGATCTTATTAGCAGGTAAAATAAATCCTTTAATAGTAAACTTAAGATGAATACTATAATTACCCACACTTTGTATTAAAAATCATAACATGTACGAAGTGTAACAGACCCAGTCCACAATATTTTATGGGTGACTAAATTACGAGTCGAAAATGTTCAAGGAATATGTGCCAATTTCGCACCGTTATGGAAAATATCATTGTTCGAATTTCCTACAAAATCATGTTAAGGTTTAAGTCTCCGTACTTCCATTATTAATCTATATCTTTGATTCATTAAATCATCCAAAAAAAAAAAAATAGTCTGGCAGCTCGAAATTCGATTGCTTTTATTTTATTGTATTTAATATGTAATCAATAAAATATTTCAAATAATCGCATAATTATGATTTTTTTAAAAAGGCACAAATTTCTTGAACATTTTTGTTACACCTGTATAATATATATTTTTTAAAACGTAATAATATGCAAATATATGATATACTCGTATACATATCTCACACCTAAATCAAAACTAAAACAACTCAAAAAGTCGTTTTTCAATAGACAAAAAAATAAAAACATTTCTCTTAATTTTTTGGAAACTAAATAACATTTTAGGTCATTAATGTATCCTAAAATGGCACTATTCGAGAACTGGGGCTAAGTTAGTTGCGTATATGACAGAGTATCCGAATACAATAATAACTAAAAATTCTTGTTTTTTTGAGTTGTCTTAGTTTTGATCTAGGTGTGCGATATATACATGTCTTGGTTTTTGTAAAAATATGCAAATGCATAATTACATTTTTTTTTCAGATCGTCATTAATGGCATAGCAACCCGGTATGGACCCTGACCTCCTCAAGTAAGTTTTCCCACTCCGATCTGTCTTTTTCCAGTACTGCGTGAGTGTCCTGGGTAATGCCATCCAACCGCCGCTACTTGAATCTCCCATACTTTTTATACGATATATCATTTAATTAAAAGAACGCCAAGAAACCGATCAAAAAGCAATAAGATATATTCATTAACTTAAATCTCGATCGCTTTAGACAAGAACAGTTATATGATTTTTTTCGTAGAGAGCTTTGCGGTTTGACATATTAGTTTAAATAAAACACAACCACTTTGTATAAAACCACGAATTTTATCAAACGCCAACCGGTTTCGCTTATTATTATTATTATGTATTTTGTCTCTCTTTCGCGTGTAATTTTATATTCTGTCTCCCTCTTTATGTATATATAAGTGCACTCTTTTTGTATTTATTGTTAGTTTTAAACACGCGAAGCGAAATTACATGCGAAGCTTGAGCTAAGCGAGTCCGGTTGGCGTTTAATAAAATTCGTTTTATTTAATCCAGTGGTATGATTATTCAATGGATTAAATTACTCCAAATAACATGTACTACTCACATTATTTTTAATGCTTAATGCATTAATTTAGTAGTTAGACATAATTAATAATTTTAATATATAACAAACTTTGTATATTATATTTTCCGTCCTGACGAAGATACCGTAATATCAAAAATCAAATTAATAATTACAAAATTTGTTAGGTATTTGTTGAAATTAATAACTACTTACATTGTTAAGGTATTTGTGAAATACCCCACAACACTAATAGTCCTTGTCCATGGATTGAGATTGAGACACTCCCATGAGATTCTTTGATCTCTCAACTTTCGTAGTTCATCGTGTACATACCAACTCTCAAAGATTCACCGCCTCGCGCCTCACTTCACACTTTTGTGTGCGTCAATCAATAAATGTCAGTCCAGCAACCATTGATGTTCCATTCGTCAGTTGGATGAACTTGAATCTCTCCAGCAGCAATTAAAACGGAATAAATGTTTGTAATTAAATGCCTTCTGTTGTTTTTTAGATCTTTCAGAATAAATATACATATAAGTATCTATGGTTCTAGGTGACGTTTATGAGCGCTTGTCTAGTCCGGCTGTCAAATCTAACGTCGTGTACACGGGTTTCAGTTTGTATCTCCTTATCTGAGCATCTCCAGATCTAAATTTCAACACGTGTACACGATACCGAGATTTAGCTTAACTAAATCTGTGAGATTTATCTCATCGTGTCTCATTCCGTGGACACGGGCCATTTAAGTATTTATGGTGTAGGCACAATACTAATACTTGTGAATTTAAAAAATACATAGACAACCTTATTTTTTTTCACAGGCATGCTTGCAACTTACATGATTGAATAATTGTTCGACAACATTATAAAATGTACCTAATTATTTATTTTAAATATAAAAAATACTCAACGCTAAAATTTATGAATCTTTTATTCTCTATACAACAATAAACATTTATTTTTCTTAGTTATTTATTACAACAATAGTATTACGAATATTTTATTGAGATTGTGAGATCTCTTTTTAAACATTCAATGTTTGAGAAATGAGCGATCTTTAGTTATTTTATTATTATTATTGTGTAGGTATATCGAGCTTTTAATCGAGCAAAATTAATTTATAATGAACCCCACGGCAAATAAAATTTATAAAAAAATATTTTTAACAAATATTTAACTTATTAATTTAAAAGTAGAAAAATAAGAAATGTGTGACTATATATTTTAAATTTTAAAATAGGGTTTGTTGATATTTCGTCATCTTAAATTTTGATCAAAATTTACTTTTTTTGTATCAAAATTCTGGCAATAATTTTCTCTTTAACAAGCATGTCATATTTTCGTAAAAATATTCACCTCAAGGGCGTTTTACACATCAACTGTTTAGTACCACACTATGTATTTAAAATTAAAAATTGTTAACTGAATTCACGGTGGGTTTTTGGTCTCTTTTTAATTAAAGTCTCGGATGCACTGTTGACGTATGACGGAGGGTAAAGAGTTCCACACTTTCGGGCCTGCCACCGCAAATGCCCGTTCGCTAAACTTTGACTTTTGGCAACGGTTGGTCGATTGTACAACCCTTCCTGCAGCTGTGACCTGACATCTACCATTCAAGCTTAACAAAGCTCTTGATGATACAGAGGTGGTGCCATGTTATGTGTCGCCTTGTACATCAACCAGCACAATTTAAATTCAACTCTTTCAAGGAAACGAAGCCAATGTAGATCACGCATTATTATATAGATTGTAATCTATCTAAAACATTGGCACGCCGGCATGAATGAAGTTACAATAGTCCACACGTGACACCACCACGAGTAGACGGGCTGCCTCAAGGGGAAGATGTCTTCGAACACTTTTAATCTGTTTTATTGATGTTTTTCCGTGTTGGGACATTTTCTATCCAAAATTGAATGATATTTTTTAGAATAACAAGTAATGATTTGAATACCTATAATATATGATTTATAGGTATTCTATGACTTACCAGAAATCATTAATCGATTACTCTAAATTAAATAGCTACAATTTTGAAAAAAATCAATGCACCAAAACATCGCCGAAGAAATTGAAAAATTAATATTCAAAACACGAAAGCCCAATATCTCAGATTGACGTATCTTGTTGTTCCAAAAGCTCGATTTATGTGATTTTCAATGACGCAACATGTATAAATTCAAATCAAATTTTTCAGTCAACTCCTTTTTCATTTACATATAATTATATTGTAAAATCTTTTACTTGACAAGTAATTAATTTTATGTCAACCGAGCTCACGAAAAAAATATTAAAATTGCACACCAGGCCACGCATGGTAAATAAACTGAGTTTGTAAATTAAAATTTATATACAATATGTATATATATATAAAATATAATACATCCCATTTAACATAATATGATTTCGTATATCATAAAATTTATTTCAATAATAATCTATTTGAAAAATGTTTACATTTATGGATTGTCGTTTTGACATTATGTAAATCTAATAACATCGAATAGGTCGACAAAATGAAATAAACAATGAAAGTGGTTCGTGACGACTTCATCCCTTATCCGATATTCATTAAAATAATTCAACACTTACATTGATATAAAACAGAACTCTCTCATCCATACAAAGTCATCCATACAAGCTAAGAAGCATCGTCTGTTTAATACTCTGCTAATAATTAGTGTCAGCTTTTGTGTTCGAAAGCTTAAAAATGACGTTCGGCATCCGGTGACGTGGGCAATGACTCCGCCAATCAGCGCACATCTGGGCTGGTTCTCTGCGCCGCCACTGGCTGAGTGTTGTTGAGGTGTCCGGCATTGAACGACTCGTGGATCATTCGCTCGTTTTCTTGACGAACTGTCAAAACAAAACAAAAATATATTTAACGGCGTCAGTTCATCTGATGGAGACATGTTCATAAAGATAACATTTTTGCACTTCAACACAATATTTATTTAATTCTTAATATAGTGCATACATAAGTATATATACATATACTGGCATCTCTTCTGCGTTAGATCGTATTTTTTGTAAATAGTCTCTAGGTCGATGTTTTGGCACGGTAACCAAGTCTTTCAAAACGAAAATTAGCGACTCCAATAAAAATATTGTCCATTCCAGTTGTCTCCCATACGAAGCCACCAACAGCACCGATACTCTATTTTCCACTGAAAACTCTGAATGTTCAACCGATAGCACAGTTCACCCAGTACAAGCAGAAAAAGTACTTTAAATGATACGACACCAATTCATACCGATAGCCTTCTAAGATCACAGATATTAAAAGAAAAAAGTTTGAGAAAATAATAACACTTTTAATCAATAATTTTATAGATGGCGGCACAGTCACTCGCAACTAACATATGAAGGAATGTACAGAATTGATATTAATGGTTGGACTTCGAACAAAAATTTACTCATCTGTGGGAGATATATATCTCCTGCGAATAAGTACTGTTGTACCATCAACAAATCATCCACAAAAAATGGGATCTAACCTAGAAGAGATGACGGTTCCACATCAAGTGCTCGAGGAATATATATATGCTCTAATATAAACAATATCAAAATGTCTCTTTTAACTATAACTTATCTTGCACATATTTGCTTAGTTTCGTTTTGAATCCAATGTATTATAATTTCTCCTTCTTTCTTATATATCTGGCATTTCATTGAAAATCTTCATCGCACTGTACATCACCGATTTCTGAAATTTAGCCTTCTTCTTGAATGACTTCTATCTACTTCTGTCTATCTCTTCCTCTTGCATGATGTTCGTGCTCATATTGATACGCATCAATTTTTCTTATAAATTCTGCTGATATTTTTAGTGAGGATTTAAAAAATTACACCATAACATCGAAGTATCTATTTTTTCGCAATATTATTCTCAAAGCTTATTATATTAGTGAAAGATATGAAAACCCTTCAATAAGGTATTTAATAAAACATATTTAAATCAATTGCGAGGATTGAAAATGAAAAAAATTGATTGTTTTAGAATATGTGTTTAGAATAATTCGGTGGAATTTGTGGTGTGTGTCGACGAATGAGACTTTGATCTCAGAGTCGATATGTACTGAGTCAATGTAATGAGTCACAGCTCGCTCCGCACTCAACTCTCCGCTGTTCTTTACGAGCTTTCCAGGCGAATCTCCGAGAGAAATCTCATTCGTCGACACGCGGCATTTTATACATCAAAGATTTTCTCCAGAGCTCAAAATAAAAAACTAACGAACCGAAACGGATAAAAAGTATACACTTACATAACGATACTACAAGAGCGTTTCATTGGCGGCCAGCTGACACCTTTTGCTGTTCTGTAAGGATTGATTTATGATTCGAACGGTAGATAATATTAACTCTGAATAATTATATATAGTTATCTATATTTTAATGAAATCATATTTTTATTGTAAAGTTGCAATTTCAGAACATACATACTTAGTTCTTTGATATTTAAAACAAATTAGAAAAATGTACAGAAAAAATCCATCCAAAAAAAAAATTGTTACTACCGGGACCTGAAGCCGGATTTAGACTTTTTTCTTTACTTCAGAAATCCCGGTAAGAGAAAATTCTGAGTTAAAGTTCCGATATTTCTCAATATCTAAATGGATTTTTTCTGTGTGTCTTACTAAGTTATTCATTTAATTTATTTTAAATTTACTAGTACATATATCTATTGCAAAACTAAATCGAGACAATATTAAATAAATAAAAATAAGAACAAATGAATTATGATTTTCTAATGAGCTTTCTTGATTGATTGACTTTTAGTAATTTATTATTTTTATTCAAAATAGTGAATGGCTAGCTGGACGTTTTTAATGTGACTGAATTGATTTCGTACCATGTTCTGCGCGAATTACCAAGTTGCTGGCGCTTTTTCACGCATACGCTTAAAATACACAAGCTCGGGAATGATTTTGATCTTGTCGATATATTCCGATGTTCAATACTTTTGTCATATTTTTGATGCTGTATTAAGATGTTTAACCTAATATTTTATTTTTTGCTTCATTTTTCTTTTTCAATTTTTTTATATTTTTCTCTTCTATTCTGCCCAAGAACCTCTTAAAATGTTTAACATTAATTCAAGCACGCTATTTCTATAGTTTTTTTTTTAATTTTCTCGGGGAGCCTCCGATAAAACTTATACATGTTCAAAAAAATGTTCGCTATAAAAATCACTTTTGAAAACAAAATGAAAAATGAGAAAACACAAAGAGGTGTATCTTAGAACGTGCGCACTCGGCCCGTTCTGTTTTTATTTTCATTAAAACGTTGAGCGAAAGTTCAATTTGCTTTCGCTTACCATTTTAACCGTAAAATGATTTGTGAGAAATAAAATAATATGAGAGTTGAAAAACATGGTAATTTTAATATGAAAATATCGCCGAAAAATGAGAAGTCAATTTTACCAAAGATTTTTTTATGTTTCCGTTATTATTTCCAAGATATATTTTTAATCATATCTCTTTAGCATATTAGATTCCGTATTAATTTTAAATTACGTTTTACAAATTTCTCAGAACGGCATTTTTCGTATCAACGTTATTATTTTCAGAATATATATTTTTAATCAAATACTCGTAATATAGGTATCGTCTTTCGAAATTAGTTTAAATTGTGTTTTACAAATTTCTCCGAAATGGGGAAAAAATCTCAGCCGATATTAAAAATCTTGGAAAATAGACAATCCAATGTTAAATATCGTAGGACAAAATAAAAATCTATCACAGGTATCAGATTCAGAGTAGAACTAATGAACATGTTATTTTTAAAATGTCCAAATTAGGAATAGGACAGAGACATGCATCGTACATTACTTCTATACTAATAATCAACTGCCAAAATTAAATAAATTAGCATCAAATGTAAATGTGTATAAAAAAGAGGTATTAAAATCGCTTAAAGGTCTTCTAAATAATGAAACAATCATGATCTGATCAATTTCTTAACATTAAAAAAATATATATACTTTAGTTTATTGTTTTATATAAATGTCGATAACCACCCCCATAATTCAAGATCTTTCTTATTTGGGGTTGTTCTAAATAAATAAATTTAAAAAATATTGTGATCGGGACACAGTCCTGAATACACCTGTCGGATCAGCAGTGAACAACCGCCACCGGGGGACGTCACCCACAACCAACACACAGGTTGAACACAACCACGTGTGTCACTCAGACCTTCATTCATACAGCAGCCTACATTCCGAGCTCTATATCAGATACCACCTTTTAAATTCAACACGCGTTTTCCAGTAATCATGTAATTAATTATTAAATAAATTTAGTGTCATCATATTAGTAACCCTCGTTTAATTCCACTCACGCCCGTCATTAATGTCTCATTCTCACAGCAAACCAGGGTGAATACCACGATATTTTTAACACGAATGATAAACCGATTTGGAGGCGGTTCACTATGCATATATGGTCTTTCTGATCTCATCTCACACAACACACTTCATTCCTCATTATTCCTCCATAACAAAACATCTCCATCTCAATCATTCCTCTATAACAAAATAAAAATCTTAAAGAATTGCTTTTTTTAATTTGTTCTATCACTTCATTTCTCCACTGGTGTAAATAAAAATGGTATAACGCTTCATATTGTATCATGTTACAACTCTCACATTGTCCACATTCATTTTCTGATTCTTAAGGCCTCTAACATTATTTTAGACTATCTTCCCTCAATAATTAGTTAACCTGTTCGTATTTCTTTTTTTGTTGAGGAATCTTAACACTTTGTTAGAGTATCATCAGTTACACAATATGTGCATGGGGCGGTGCAGCTTTTACTTCAATGGATTCTCTAATTAAGGTTCAGAAATGGGTCATCACAGTAACAAACAAGAGGCCTTTTAGACATAATAATAATAATAATAATGGATAATTTGTATAGCGCCATTTTCGTAAAAACTTTCACCTCAAGGGCGCTTTATACATAAACTGTTTATAATTCTACAATTATCTTTGTTTTTTTTTATAATAAAAAATCGTTATTTTCACTTATGGTAATGATTTTTGGAAAAGGTGCGTTTTTAGTTTATTTTTAAATAAAGTCTCTGATGTACTGTTCCTTATAACGGAGGGCAAAGAGTTCTACACTTTTGGGCCTGCCACCGCAAATGCCCGTTCACTAAATTTAGACTTCTGACAACGGTTGGTTGGTTCTACAACCCTTCCTGCAGCTGAAGTAGAGGCTGACCTGAGAGTTTGTCGTCTACCATTCAAATTGTCTGGGATACAAAGTTCTTGAAGATACAGAGGTGTCATGTTGTGTGTCGCCTTGTACATTAACCAACATAATTTAAATTCAACCAGGGAATCGGAGCCAATGTAGCTAATGTAAAAGGGATGTTATATGAGAGAATTTAAAAACTCCATATATTATCCGTGCAGCCGCATTTAGAACAGATTGCAATCTATCCAGCTGAAACATTGGCAGGCCAGCATAGATGCTGGACAATAGTCCACACGTGACACCACAAATGCGTTTATAAGTAGACAGATTAAAAGTATGCACTGATAGTTTTACTGATTTGTGTATTCATTGAAAGATCTGAATCAATGTGCACGCCCAACAACTTAACAGCAGATTTAGCATTCACAGACATTGATTCCTGTATTAAGTTTTGCCTTCTAAGTGTTACTGTCCATAGTAATTCTGTTTTGGATGGATTCAATGTAAGTCTATTCTGTGCCATCCACTCGCCTATTTTATCTACGCATCTTGCAATTTTTCTTTTTAATACCACTGTTGTTGAGCCCGGATTGCAGAAAATATAAATTTGCGTATCGTCTGCATAACAGTGGGCCCATAATCCTGACGATATTATTATGTATAACTCTGAAGAACACTTTAAATCCTTCCAAGTGTTGGATATAAGACAACTGTTTACCAGAGCAATCTTAAAACCATTTTTTTTTTAAAAAACTTTACTTCCACGATGCGATTCAAAGGAAACTAAGAGCAAAGCCTTAGTGCCAAATTTGAATACCAAATTCGATCAACGAACTTTCTTATTTTGTGCTCGGCGAACATTTAACAAATTGACACTAGACCTTAAAGGGTCTAAAGTGATTAACGACTTCAAACCAAAAATAACAAAGTGGTTGCTTGATGTGAGTAAAAATCAAAATGAATTTAATTTGTCGTTTGTGCTAACCTAACTACCT
Source organism: Eubasilissa splendida (assembly GCA_031772225.1). Lineage (NCBI taxonomy): Eukaryota > Metazoa > Arthropoda > Insecta > Trichoptera > Phryganeidae > Eubasilissa > Eubasilissa splendida. Next base: position 27,697,295 of record CM062851.1, on the reverse strand, counting down.
ACACATTTTTGCCCCCAACTATTGTATATTACAGACAATAATATTTTTAAAACTTTTTTTCAATAATATTTTATAATTTCAGATTATACTTTTTTCACATAACTTTTTATAACTTACTTAACATTATACTTACTTATCTATAAACAAATATAACTTTTAAAAACTGTACAGGTAATTGCTTTAGAACAGACCACACCTAGTAAAGTTTCATTTTTTCTTTATTTTTTCAAATGTACCATTTATGCTACAAATAAATAAATAAGTTTAATTATAAATTTTAATAAGAATTTCTAAAAATTAAATTACTCATCGCAAATTTTAGATCATTTGTTGTGCCTTTTCTACAACAATATTTGTATATATATACTTCCCTCAAAATATCAAAAAACATTACATTTATACTAGTGATGAATGATGAGTTATACCGTTATTGTGTGGGTGGTGTCCGATTGTAACAATGATTGATAACTGATAACTGAGGTTATTAGTAAATCGGGAAAACTTAACCTCTAAACTGTAAATCACAGTTATCAATCAATGTCAACACTACATTAAGAGTATACAATCAATTTTCAATATGGAAACATTCTCTTAAATAAATAATATTTTTCTGGCTATATCTTTAAGTGTCGATCGGTACTTATCGAGCTCGGTAAAATTTTATAACATAGAACAATATTTTTCCATGTGTCATATCCAGTCAAAGTATATTTTTTGACAGGTGATTCAAGAATTATTTTATTCGAAGTGTCCATGCAATATGGCTTACGTTCGCAGGCCATTATTATTGAGTTGAGCAATAAACATGTTCCATTTTACGTATTTACTTTAAATACGATATAAATAAATTTAATGTGTTCACCCATCATTAAATAATACTTGTTCTCGTTTAGATGACAACTGATTTTTTCATTTTTCGAAGAATTTAGGTATTGATTAGCAAAAAGTATTAACAAAAAACATATACATTATATTGGAAATTTTTGCATCTTTCAGTGATCTTAACAGGTAGATATCTATGGAAGTAAGGTATGGAGCGTATTATGGGTGTGATGAAATCAATCACGAAAGCCTAAAAAAAAATTTTTGTTTACTTGGCGATGATGCACTTCTAAATCGACCGATTTGGGTTTAAACTCAATACTTTTATATAACAATACCTGAGTACCTGCTGTAGGAAATATAAGTAAATTGAAGTGGCGTAATTGCGAGGGGCCCCGCTTTCCATAGACCTTGTGAAAGGAAAGTAAAACCAGTAGCAACAGAGAAGGCGAAAAATTAAAAAAAATTATAAAATATGGCCTAAGTATATTTAGCTCGAAAAAGCTAATAGATCCAATTGTGCTCGGCTTTCATCGGGTATTCATGACTTCGTGAACGCTCGATCTTTGTCGGATGGACTGCGGACTGTTATTATTGATAGTTTAACCTTAAACGTCGTCTTTACACGTGTATTTCTGTTCATGGTTTACGTTGTGTTGTGATATTTACCCGAGTTTCAGAGGTGGTCTGGAGGGGGCTCGGAGGGGCTCGCGCGAACTCCTTATTAAATTTGACTTTGGCCGACGAGCTTCTTGTTAAATTAATAAAAAACAATATTCTCAGATCTATCTATCTAACAGCAATCGCCGTAAATGGTATAAATATATTATTAAACATATAATTTTTAATTTCTCGAAAAATACATTTATTTCAGGCGCATAATAAAAGAGACCTAGCCGTTTTTATGTTTGTAGTCTAACAATATATAAT